>JARWLC010000001.1:174999105-175599105 GCA_033318265.1 Phyllotis vaccarum | reverse complement strand
TGTGACTTTGTTCATGTGTGTACAAGTGTGCTAAGAGGCCAGAAGAGAGAATTCATCCCCTGCAGTTAGAAAAATTTGGGAGCCAACTGATGTGGGTTCTGGGAACCAACTCCTCTTCTCTATAGGGATACTCTACATCATTAGCTCTACAGAGTCACCTCTCCAGACCTTCTGATCTTTGTCTTAAAATCTCCATTCCTTCTCAAATTGTGCAAGATTTGGATAAATGAAGAATCTCTTGAAGTCACAGTAAATATAAATTTTACCAAAGCTAGATATTCAAGCTTCTCATTAAAAGGAGTCGGGAGTGTTCTGTGTGAAAAGCTTATACAAGATGACATCCAAATAGATCATTATTTTTATCCAATCTAAATACAATGGAGAACAGGTCTCAAAAATATTACTGAGTATTGTATCTCTAATACTGGTGGCATTGTACAAGAATGGCTGTTTGCAAGGTGTCCTGTTTTAAAAAGGCATGCTTGCCTTTGTTTCTTGTCATCCACAGTCTGTTCTCATGTCTAGACCAGAAACCCTCAGGTGTCCCATGCTTTGCATAACTCCAGTTCTTTTGGGAAGTTCCTCAAGAATATATGTGCTGAACAGTTGGACATCCAAACTGACTAATAGATCACATAGCAAAGTGTGATGCTGCCCAGATCTGCCTTCACTATCATACTGGAAGCAGTGTGTTAATGGATGGCAGTCAGGTTTCTTAATTGTTAGTTGAATTTACTTGGTAAGCCTGCTCATTTGGTAAGCCACAAAGTTAACCTTTGTGTGTCATTTCCTGAAGTCCATGTTGCTGAACACTGATCTGATGATGTCAACAGATTTTAAGGCAAAACGGTTTACCATTATTGTTACCACTCATGGCATTTCTCATCAATCCACTCAAACGTCAACTGATGCTGAATCATAAAGTTAATAATCATCCTCTACACAGGCTGAGAGAGCAGCCTGTCTTTGCTGACTTGGCATGGTTCAACTTCCCATTTGTTTGCATTAAGATAAGTCTGCATTAGTTTCATTTAAATTTCATGACCCTGGCTCTTTGGACAATTGCTGTCCAGTTGTTAGCCAGTGCCCAATACTCTGTAACTATCTGCTGTTTTCTCATGAGTACATGTAGTTTATGCTTTTGGGATATAGTGGGATGACGTTATGTTGTAAATAATTGTCCTGCCTACTGATTTACTAAAAAAGTCTGTTGGTCGAAGGCAGACAGGAAGTGTGGGCAGGTCTACTAGACTAAGCAAACCTTGGGAACAGGAAGAACAGAGCAGAAATGCCTCAGAGACATCAGGGATGTCACAGATGCAGAGGGCACCTATGCTGCTCTGAGAAAAGTTACTGAGCCAAATGATTGAACAGGATAAGAATCACTTTAAGGGTGAAGAGTTAGCAAGTTATATGCCTGGGCCCCAGGTCAGTCAGCATACAATTAATATAAGTGTCAGCATACAATTAATATAAGTGTCTGTCTGTTTCAGTGGGACTATGGGACTGTGGGTCTTCAAGTCCAGGCTGCGAGGCTAGGCTGGAAGTCTGACCCAGAAACATAATACAACACTGGGGCAGGACTATTATGATATCTTCACAGGCAGGAGTATTTCTGTGAGTTGAAGACAAGCCAGATCTACACAGTAAGTATCAGGCTAGCCAGTCACAGGTTCACACACTGTGGAGACTAGGAGTTTGGTTATATATTGAACATTAGAAAATTACATGGGGTTCCATTTGTCCTGTTATTGGTGATAATAGCCACTTTGACCACTGGCTTTGGAGAGGATAATGTTCATCAGGCAAAGTTACAGTTACAGCCATGAATTACATATTCCTTTATTCTAACAGTATATAAATGGTGCCCTCTATTTCTTTATTCTAATAGTATATAAAAGATATCTAAGAGAACATTCTTGCCTTATTATGACTTGTGTTATTATAACAAAATACTTGGGTCTGGGAACTTTAGGAAAAGAGCACATTACCTCCTTGTCCAGGAAGTCCAGATATCACAATTATGAATTATGAAGGTCTTGCTGGATGAGACACAACATCAGAAAGTAGAAAGAACCAGCCATAAGTGAGAAAGGCTCAGTGTAATGGACAGCCTCACTTTCTGACAGCTTGATCTTTGAGAACTTACCCAGTCCAAAGGTAGCTACATCAATCCCTTCCATGACACCAATCAATTCCAATGACCAGGAACAAAGCACTCTATAGGAACTCTACCTCTTAAACACTCATCTCTTCAACATCATCGTACTAAGGTCACACTCCCAACACATAAATGGGGCAATACACATTTCAGCTACATCTAAATCTTAGCAATATTGATTCCTAACCTGGAGGGAGGTTAGTAAAATTGAGTTAAATGCTGTCTTTTGGAAGGATAGGTAGAAGGTATATGGGCATTAAAAGCAAACAATCTTTCTGCTTAGTCAGAGATGATTTCAACATGAAAATCTAAAAACAAATATGCCAGCAATACAACGATTCCTAGTGCTAGACCTACCACTGCTCCCATTTTTTCTGAATTTGTCCTTGAAGGCTTTGTTTTATAACATAAGGGGCTTTCTGTCAGTTCCATGGTCATTGGCCCAGTTTTCAATGGGATGTCCATCAGTTTAGAGTAATTTTCATGATGTTCAAGAAGTAGAATAAAGAACTGTAATTGCCTTCTCAGTCTATTTCTGAACTTTTGGCTCTGAATCAACTTTCAGCTTTTGCAGAGTTTGAATAAAATATGTCTTCAAGCCAAGGGCCAAAATACACAACAGGACTGGCGTGTGCAGTGTGAAGAGGACACTTACAACTCTCCAGTCCTTGCTTTCTGCCATTTTCTGATCCTCTGTGGGCTTTGAGGAGGGAGCTGATTTCCAGATTTTGAAAGGACATTTACAACTAGGTTAGGACCAAATGCCTGAGTTCTCTGGTAGGATGTTGAGAACAGCAGTGATCCCAAAGGAACTGACTTCACTATTCAGGTTAACATGTTAAGAATGTTAATGTCTTGTTCAAATGTTTGTTGTTTTTAACATTCTGCCCAGTTGAATTGGCTGAGGGGACATTTTCTGAGAGCCCTAAAGATCATGGTTTTGGTGCTTTCTTGTTTTTTTTTTTTTTTTTTTTTAAATCACAGTTCATAACTTTGGTTTTTGGATGTCACAAAGTTTGGGTAAATTAGGAAGCCAGACAATAAATGCAATTGCTGAGAGGAATGTTTAGATAATCCTGTGGTGACTGTGTTTTTAAAAAATGAAATGTACTGTGATTGGTGTCACACTTTTAATATTTGGTATAATGAGCTGTGGCAGCCTGGGTAGGTGGCTCAGTTGGTGTAAGTGCCAGGACCTGAACATGATCCCCAAGCCTATATAAAATAATGCCTTTAGTGGTACCCACTTGTAATACCATTGTAGAGAGGCAGAGACAGAATGAATCATTAGGCTAGTTGTCCAGTCAGCCTGCACTGCTCAGTGAGTTACAGATCACTAAGATATCCTATCTTAAAAAAAAAAGTGGATGAACAGTGACTGAAGAATAATAGATGACACTTAAGATTGTCACATGACCTCAACACTCATGGGCAAGCATGTACATACACACCACCACCACCACAGCTGCTGTAGCCACAACCACCATCACAACCACTGCCATCACATCTCACCACCATCACCATCACCACTACCCTCATCACCATCACCATAACCACCATCACTACCACCCTCATCACCATCACCACCATCACCACTACCCTCATCACCATCACCATAACCACCATCACTCCACCACCATCACCTCTCATCACCATCACCACAACAACCACCACCATCACCACCATCACCATCACCACTACCCTCATCACCATCACCACCATCACCACCATCACCACAACCACCATCACCCCACCACCATCACCATCATCACTACCACCTCCACCATCAATCACCAGCTCCACCATCATCACCACTACCCCCAGCCCCCCTTACTTCCTACCACTGTCACCACAGCTGAAAAATCTAGAGTGTGAAGGCCCAGATAGATAAACTTAGGCATAGTCAAAAATGAGAGTAGGTTTAGAGCTAACCAGATTCTAGTGTCCAATTAGCTTTATCATTTACCAGCTTTGCAACCTTAAAAAATGTCACCCCTGGCTTCATAGCTACATAAGATTAGACAAGTTCTCTACTGCAACAAATGCCCTTGACTAAGAAGGTGGACCCACAAATCTTGGCTGCATTTTCCTTGCCTACTGGCATGCTAGGAAAGGCCCTCCTGCCAGAAGGAAGGGGTTCTGGGGAAGAGGTGTGTATTGCAAACCACTAACCATAAAAGCCCACCTCGCACAGAGAATGCAGATACTTGGGCAGCACCTTGGTACCTTTTTGCATTCCCGAATGTCAGTGCCTCAAACTACAGAATGTTCTGTGATGATATTTGTTTCATTCACTCTCTTTTGCTTGTTCTCTTTTTTAATTGGTGCATCCCCATTCTTCCGGTAGCTTCTTTTTCTACTTTGAGAGTGTATCAAGACATCTACAGAATCCCCATCTTGCTTCTTTGTCTAGTCTCTACATCAGACATTGAAAGGAATCTGATACTGTCTTGTATTTACGTTTCAATGCGGACTTCCTTTACTTGTCTTCAAGTCAATCCTAGAAGGAGCATAGGGGGAGATGAGAAGTTTAATGATTGAAGACTGGTAGGCTAATCACCAAGGAAGGTGGTCTGGAGGGGGGGGGGGGATAGTATCTTGTTGATGAAGAATATCAAGCCAGACTCCATCCCTAAGTGGTCATAATCAGGGAAGATGCTGCCCCTCAGCTGTAATAGCTGCAGTCCTTGGTAGGGAAGAAACTCTCCATCTTTCATAAGACCGTGGTAGCTGAGCTAGTTCTAAGATTAGAGGAGAGAGTGGAAGAGTGAGTACTCTGCCAATTGACAGATTCTGGATTCCTTATCTAGGCTTGGGAGGGGGAGCTCAAGCTGTATTTAATTTGATATTTCTTACAAATAAAGAACCATGACGCTTTTATACCCTGAATGTCATGGAAAAATTTATGTCTGCCATAATAAATTTAAAGAACATCAATAAAATAAAATTATTTTTAGACTATAATTAATAGCCATAATTCAAAAAAGGCAATCCATGAAAGCCCCAGACAAAGGTCATGGCTGACCCATTAAAAACCAGGACCAAGCACTATCTTGCTAGATTGACACTTACATATAGCAGTCTACTACCTACAGCTGGGCTGGGCTGTTGCCCTGTGGAGAGAACGAAGGTAATGCCTGGCACTTTTCCCAGCTCTTCAATGTATACTACAGTTTCCAAGAAGAGGGTTTTCTTTCTTGGAAATCCCATGAAGACCAGAAAGAAGCCATGACTTTCTCAAGTGCTTCATAGTTACCCCTCCCACGAAGAGCTCATTTCTCAATTGTCCATCTCCACCCTTTCCTTTGTCACTGGTCTTCAGTCTCTCTATGGCTGTCTACAGCTCTAGAAGCAAAATCTTGCAGTAGGGAAAGGAGACACAAATGTGTCTCACCTTTTAGAAAAGGAAACTTATGCATGGGAAGGGCTCAAGATATCTCCCCTGATAACAAACTGGGAAGGTCTGCTGCTGCTTAAGGATGAGCTTTCTCAGAGAGTTACACCAGGGCTATTCCCGGGTCCCCAGAGATGGTTCAGGTTGCTGATGATGGAGTTAAGAAAAAAATCTCATTTCTTGGAAATTTATAGGTTTTGAATTATGTTTGAGAAATTATAAACCTATATCTATTCTTCCTTCCTGAAATCCCAGCCTAATGTCCAAATGCTATCTTAGAACCAATATATCTCAAATAAATCCCCTGAGTGTCATCCTTGAAGATCATAGCCCATCACCTTGTTCTTATAAACATCTAGTTGGCCAAATCTCATCCCCCCCTCCTATCTTATGCTTGACTTCAGTAACCACATTAGTTGAACAGTTCCTTATTCTTGCTCTACATTGGCATCTCACAATCCATATGCACTGTCCTTCTTGCCTGGGTATCAAGAAAATCTTATATAGCAAACTCATCCACGGTTGCTCTAATTCCTTTCTCAAGTCCATCTTGCAAACGGAGGAACCTTTAAAATCATGAAGTGAGTTCTGTTACTGCCCAGTTTCTAAGATCCCTCAGTCACATTCAAAGGCCCAAGAAAAGATTCCTAGGTCCAGCAACAACTCAGTATCCAAACAGCAGCTTTGCCATGACCTCCACATCCCACACCTGGCCATACTGGCCTTCTTTCTCCTCCACATGCCATCTCTATTCCACTTTGAAGTGGTATTTACTGCTTCCTCAGGGAAGTTCCACTGTGTCCTTTACATCTAGTGACATCTCATGACTTCTAATGTGAACTCCATCCATCTTCCACTTCTCTCTACTACAGGACCAAGAGATGGCCTCACAGGATCATAGTTGATGGTTTCTATTCATGTCTACTGTTGGTCTCAAATAATTGTAGTATTATTTCCATTCTCACCTATATCATGGTTTGTAAAAAAAAAAGTGTTAATAAAAACTCATTAAAAGAATAAACAAATGGTGTAGAAATTAGAGTTAGTTCACTTTGTGTATATTACATAGGGTCTAATGTACAGCAAACAGTCATCAAGTGGAAGATGCTAGATTGTATTAAGCAATTATGGTTTTTTATTATTACTTTCAGAAGGTAAGGTTTGTGGCATATAGTGGGTGCCAGCATGTAGTGGTAGAATGAGGGCTCTGATCTCTAATCACCCCTTTAATATTTCAAACAGGGCTGGCCAAAAGGTATGGGTCTCACCATCTGCCCTTCTTCCAGTGCACAGCTTCCATCAACAGTTGTGATCTATAGGTCTCAGGCCTTCCTTTAAGGACCCTAGGGACTTTTAAGTGGGTAATTAAGCCTTGAGATATTGGTCCTAGGCATATCATTCAGCCTCCAAAATATTATATTCATTGATATTTACCATACGGACCTAAAGAAAGGAATTCTTGGCTTAATGATTAAACTTCACATATGTTACAGATTAGAGTCAATATATGCCATGACATATTTAGATAACACATTTCACAATTCTTCTACTACTCCAGTTCACATTTCTTTTATGAAATCAGATTAGTTATCTCTTGACTACTATATGTTCCCCATTTATTATTCCTTTTCTTAAAAAAAAAAAAAAACACCAATGTTCCTTACAATAGAAAAGGCCAAAAGGCTAAAAACATCTTGTACATTTGAAACGCAAACTTCTGCTTGCTTATGAAAGGTAGAAGTGATTTCAGAGTTTAAAAGTTTTACCTAAATTATTGGAATGGATCAACTATGCTGATGTTAGCAAAAGAATTGCATTGCCTTTAAAAAGATGCATTTTGAGAGAATAGTACACCAAGTGATAATTTAAGGCACATAACAAAAGTAATTTCTCCTAATGCAACAGAGATGGTTGTTTTAAAAATCAAAAGAACAAGTAAGATATATTTACTGTGCCATTTGACCAAACATCCGATAAAATAAAAAGCCCTGAGATAATGTGGACTTAATGTTCTTGAAAGTTATTTTCCCTGATATCTGCTTTGGGGGGGGGCTGTTTTAGGACAAAATAAATTACAAGTGTTCACTTACATGAAAAGTCATATCTGATCATCTGGCTCTGTTCCAGTGATCTTCAGATTTTATCTCCGAGTTCAAAAAATGAAAAAAAAATAATTGAAAATGGATTTATGAATACGCTGGAGTTTTAGGGGAATAGAACTATGTTTACTTCACAAATATCTAAGTAACATATCATTAACCATTACTATGCAACTAAAGCAACAGTAAATACTTCAAATGAGTTTAATGATCAGTTTATAGGCCCTCAATGTGTCCTCCTCACCTTACTAAATGAATCTCACTGGCTCAGAATTTATGGCAATAATCAAGAGTAGACTGGGCTAGGTTCTCCTCAATTTTTAGTTTTGAAAAATGGTTTCAATAAATACATCAGTACTTGGAAAAATACTCACATACGTTTTGAATCCCCTGGTATATTTAGTCATGCTACTCACCATTGTGTTTGGAGAAAGAGGGTTATTCTGGTTCCATCGGAGAGGAGCCTTAAGATGCTCATTAGTCTGTTGAGGATCACACAGGTATACAGAGTAGAATTTTCATTGTAGGGATTTTATTTTCATCTAATCTTTGAGAAATTTGCTAGGAACTAACTTTTGTTACTAGGATATAACGTTTGTTATATACAGATTTTAGAATCGAACAATATTTAGAATCTGTAATATAAATTCAAAACCTTCCCACAACAGTGCCAAGAAGATAATGATTTGTCTGGTTAGGTGTCTTGGCTATTATTGTGTGTATGTATTTTTTAAAATTGTTACATTTTTGTAAGTATAACACACTGTACACTGTTTTTTATTTTTGTATTTTTGTCCTTTTTTAAAATCTATTTTTGTAGACAATGAGGCTTTCTGAGTCTTCACAAGACTATAATAACACATTTCAACTGCTTCATAAAAGTCAGAATTCAGATACTTTCAGACTCCAAAAGAAAGCCTACTCCAATCTGATGTGGGAATGACTTCCTATATGCTGTGAATAACAAAACTGTTTTGGCCTATGGCAGGCACCACAGAAATAGGTAGGGAAATCAGAGCATAGGTAGGAGAAAGAGGATGGAGTCAGCCAGAGAGCTGAGTCAGCTGCCCAAGATTCAACATGTAAGGAACACAGGTGATCCACGGGCCACATGGCAGGACAGATTAATGGAAATGGGTTTAATTAATATGAAGGGGTTAGATAGCAGTATGTTTGAGACATAGGCCAAACAGCATAAAATTAATATAAGTATCTGAATCATTTTAGGAAGAAAGAAAAGCATCCGTGAGTGGGTCTGGACCTTGGGGTTAGTCAGGCCAGAAACCTCACTGTTACAGATGACATCCCTGGGAAGGCTGAAAACCCACATAGAGCCAGAAAGAGCTTAAAACGGGTTCTATAGCACAGAAACGTTGATCCAAAAGCACCTTCCGAGTTGTGTCTTTGATGGGGTCATACTACAGGTATTCAGGCTTGAATTTCAAAATGGCAGATCTGCTGCAGGCAGCTTAAACTGAGACTGGTTCCCATAGTCTTACGGAGGAGACTTGTATAAGCAACTAGCTGCATGTGATTGATGTAAGGTTTCAGTTTGTGTTAAACAAAAAGGAAAGAAAATCAAAGACTGCTTCTTAGTAGCAGTATTTTCTTGGGTCCCCTCTGTGTGCTGGCAGTGAGCAGATGCAGATCCTTTAAGAGAACTTCCTAACTCAGCGTTAGTGGCAAAAACTGTGTGGCACTTTAAGAGGCCCTGGTGCCAAACGTTTAAGTGGAGTTCATGACCAGCAGCAGTAGTGCTCTACTTGATAGTGTGGACCCTAAGATCCCTCAGAGTTGGAGTGGTAAAAAGTTTCACATTATTTAGTACTGCTTCTCAGAATTAAGAAAGTAAGTGTGGCTCTGGAACCTCCACCATGTTGAAGAGTTGCTGAGTGGGGTGGCGTCAGAAGCCAAAGCAGAGCTCTATAGTCTAGAATTTTAAAAATTAAAATTAAAATTTTAAATTTTAAAAATTTAAAATTTAAAAAAATTTAAAATTTGAAAAGCTCTTCTGGTTAGGAAATGATTAAGGATTCACAATGAAACAGATTCAGATGGGAAAAAAAAACCTCTAAATGGGTTACAAAGTATATGAAAAAGAATACATAAGCTGGGAGAGAAAACAAAAAGAGTAGAGAAATTCCTCTAAAAAAAGAGAAATAGAGTATGAAAATATGATAAGCTGTAGAAAAATTAAAAATAGACAGAGTATGGTTTAGGGTTATTATTGTGTTTTATTTTAATTTTTTAACTCTTAGTGAGATAACTATAGAAATATAATTGATTGCAAAGACTGCTAAATTAAGCATATATATTTTAAATGTATCTTGACTTTGAAATTTGTGTCTAAAGATATGATGCTTTGGAAAAGGGGTTTTGCTTTTGTTTCAACAGAAGATGAGAACCTGTGGATTGCTTCCAGACTCCTGTGGTTTCATCAACCAAGATTCTTTGAAAATCCTCTGATGGGAAGAGATGGTCATATCTGCTTCAAGGCTGCAGACTAAGATGATCCAGCCTCAGGACCATCAAAAGATTGCCAGCACCCTATAAGCAGCAGGAAGTAGTAGTGAAATGCTATCCCCAAATTCCCAAAATATTGTTGATAAATATTTGTTTTCATTATAAATAGCTAATGATCATAGTCAATCTCTTTCTAAGACAAAGAGGGGTATATGGTATATAAATAATTTAAAAATGATAAATTATTGAATTTACTTTAATCCAAAAGTCAGATGTTAATCTTAAAATATTTTACATTGTTATGCATTTTGGTTTATTGATACAAATTTAAAGTCAATTTTGTTATGCTGAATATATTTTTCTATTCTTGTTTAAGGTATGATATTTATGTAACTCACTTAAAATTGTGATCTATAATTAAAAATACAGATTATCTATGATAACCAAACTTATAGTCATGTTAGTTATGATTTTTTTAGGTATAAAAAGATATATTTCAATTAGATATGTAATCTTCAAACATTTCAAAGACCTAGAGAATATGGCATTTAAAATACTTTAAGAACTTAGACTTTTCTGGGCATTGAGACAGGTCTGTTTCTGGCAGCACCAATCTACTTCAAGAGAATAATGTGCATCGATGAAACTTCATTTGGAGTTTCTTTGTGGTAGCAGTTAACCACTGGACAAGAAACCGTTCTTGTATTGACTACTCAACAGTATGCTGTATTAACTAGACGTGCAGGTTCCATAGGAAAGTGACCTCTGAACTTTGGTAGAACAAGCCAAGATGGTCCTTTAGTTTCCTGCTTTGCAGAGAAAGCTGCTAGACATCCTTCAAGACACAAAGAGAAGCAACTGAATGCCAGAATGGGCAGAGCAGTCCTTCTGATTTTCTGCTTCCCTGAAAGGTATACCAGAGACTCTGGGCCTGTAGGGTGAAGATGGATACCCCAATGTTACAAAGGAACTTTGGGTGACTGTCTAAGCAGACAGATATCATCTCTATCATTTCTAGATTTTGGAAGTGCTTGTACTTCCTGTTTACTCAGGTAGTATTATATCATCCTGTGGTCTTTGATGTAGTTGAAGACTAGATAGTTATAGTTTTCTTTAGTTATTATAAAAATATGTTAGACATAAAACTTTAGACTCACAAAGATAAGGTACATGATAGAATATTTTCTTTAATTTTGTTAAACACAAATAGACTAGATATTGTGACTGTAATCCTTGCTTGATAGCTGTTTTGTTAAATGTAATTTTGTTATGTTGAAATTGAAACTTTTGTTTTTGATTAGACAGAAAAGGGGAAGTGATATGGGAATATCTTTCCCTATGCTGTGAATAAAGGACTGTTTTGGCCCTTGATAGACACCATAGCAGCAGGAAGGAAATTGGAGCATAGGTAGGTTAAGGAGGGTGGTGTCACACAAAGACACGATCCAGATACCCATGATGCGAGATGAAATAAAATAGGTAAGCCATGGGCCACGTGGCAAGACAGAATAATGAAAATGGGTTGAATCAAGATGAAAGAGCTAGCTAACAATATGCCTGAGCCATAGGCTAAAAAGGATGAACTAACATAACCATTTGAGTCATTTTTTGGGGGAAAGCAGTTGCAGGCAGGTCTGAACCAAACTGCTAGGCAGACCGGAAACCTCTTGTTACACCAATCCTATTTCTTTAGTGATCTATCCATCAAAACACATCGCCTATGAGTTCCCAGATGTGCTTGTTGAAGCATTGTATTTAAGCAGGATTTCCAGGCACTAAATCAGAGTTGGTTAAGAATAAATGGGTGTGTTGCACCGTGCATCTCAACAAACTGTAAGAAAGGACACTGGCAGTTTACCAGAAGTCATCAGCGTTTGAGAATATGATGTTTATCCTCATTTAACACTTAAGCACATACAAATATGAAAGATTGTATATTCTTACTATGCATATTTTCTTATCTTTTTGTGTATGGTGTGTATGTGTGTCTCTATGTGTGTGTGTCACATTTGTGGGTGTGAGTGTCAGTCCTTATATTCTACTGTCTGAGTAACAACCTATTACCTGGGGTATGGACCTTTGTCTTTCACCTTCCATAACAAGGAGGAGCAGGAGATGCAGGCAAAAAGTTCTACAGATCATAACACAAGAGTCACAGGCTGTCATAGTAGGGAAGGAAGAAGAGTCATATGGGGAAAAAAGAGTACCACATCTTCACAGTATACAACAGGATTATTCCATAGTTTTCAGAGGGCATTAGTAGAATGGAAGACTGACACAAGAGTGAACTGTGGTCTTAACTTGGAGCATCACTTCTTGTCCTAGGAGTTCAGAATGTCTTGGTTCAGAGCTACTGGTTTAAACTTTATGCTACTGATTTACCTGGTTCTACAGATTGCCATGGACCTCTTATGAAACTTCTCAGTATTTATGTAAGCCAATCTCTATAATAAACCTCCATATGTGTATATATATGTGTGTGTGCGTGTGTGCGCGTGCGCACGCGCACGTGTGTGTGTGTGTGTGTGTGTGTGTGTGTGTGTGTGTGTGTGTGTGTGTTATCTCAATATTCCATTTCTCTTGAGAAGCTTGACTCTTCTAGTACCCTTGGTGTTATTTAAAAATAATGCACTAATTGCTAAGTTTAATAAGACCATTGTAAATACCCAAAACACTAGAATTAAGCCACAGGTTTTAATTTCACTTATTAATAAGGTCTCTGAAATTCAGATGAGTGCATAAGTACTGTTTTCTTCACGAATAGGGGTATTGCCCTGTGACTACAGTTGTTACATGTTTAATGATCACTTAATAGCTAGTAGTTAAAAGCTGATAGACACTAGTTTCATAGGACCACACCAGTTAACTAGTCTTCTAACTGCTGATGTCATTCTTGACCCAAAGAAACATGTTGTGATGAAGCAAATCACAGAGTTCCTGAAGGTCTATTTGGTTCAAGTACTTCAGTTTGAAATCCTACAACTGAGTGTTCTGTACCTAACACATCTCAAAAATATACACTATGTGAGGTACCTTAGCAGGATCTTTTGATTGATTATCTTCTTCCTATAGACTATGTGGGCTCAGTTCACTCCAATTAAGGTAATCTCTAGAGGAAGAGGCAGTGCTTCAAACACCTACAAGTTTCCGTTATTATCAGATAAGAGATGCTTATCAGATGCATCCCTTCCTATACCAGTAGTTCTCAGCCTTCCCAATGCTGTAACTCTTCAATACAGTTCCCCATGTTGTAGTGAACCACAACCATAAAATTATTTTTATTGATACTTCATAACTGTAATTTTTCTACTGTTATAAATCATAATGTAAATATTTTTGAAGACAGAGGTTTGCCAAAGTGGTCACAGCCCACAGGTTGAGAACCACAACTATAAACTGTATGGGTTATGCTCAGTGGGATGAAGGCAACCTCGAGAAAAAGAGATGGAACTCCAAACATCAGTGCATCTCCAGCTACACTGGGAGTCAGCTCTGTAGCTTCAAGTGGATGCTCTTACAGCCTAGGTCAACTCATAGCTCAGCCAAAGGCAGAAGCTCATGATATCACCAGGAATTCAGGGCATGTTTAAGCAGAAAAGTACTATCACAACACAAAATGCACAACTTGCCTGATCCTCGTCAAACAGTCTTTAAAACACAAATATAAAATCTGATCTCAAGTGTTTATCAAAGCCATGAAAGCATTTTCAGAGAAGGTGCCATAATAACAAAAGAAATAAAATGGAATTCGTATAATCCCCCTCCCAAGAGGACAGAGCTGATGAAAGCCATCATGAGAGTTCAGAACAGCAAAGTCACATTGGATGTGAAAATTCAAAGAAATCTGAAACCAATAAACAGTGTGGCTTGCTATACTATTGAATTATAAATGCCATTAGAAGTTAAATCAAACAATAGCTCCTCATTTTCATGGCTATGGATGTCCTTATTGTCATAGTAAAATCTTTGAGATAGGTATAAATCAAAGCTACTTGTCAGCTCAATTATGAAGGCAGAAAATACCTCTTCTCTGACCACTACTGAGGATCCCAATGGGTTATTCTTATAGATGAACAATGTCATGAGTTCCCATCACCTTCTTAGCGATTTTATAGAAGCTTTGATGTCAGGACACAGGAATGAGTTCAGCATCACACATGTTGTCTAAAGAGGAAAATTAAACATCAGGAAAACATCACCTTCAACTTGCTTATGTAGCTTTGGAGCCTTTGGTATGTGGTATGGTGTCAGCAAGGCAGGCTATTTTTTTTTATTTTGGCAGCTGTATATTGCTTTTAATGGAAGTTGTGGGGGGAATCACTACTATTGGATCCTGCAGGTCAAGCCCAGGTTCAAGGGAAGGCTATCAGGTTCCATCTGCCCGTGAACAGTAGACTAAAATTGCTGTGTTACCTCTAAGCCCAAACAACACCTACAAAGTACATTGTAAAGAAGAGTGGCTAGTGTTGGAGAGATGGAACAGCAGTTGACAGCATTGGCTGCTCTTCCAGAGGACACAGGTTCAAACCCCAGCATCCACAGGGAAGTTCACAACTGTCTGTTACTCCAGTCTTAGGTTATAAGACACCTTTTCCAGCCTCTGTGGGCACTGCATACATGTTGTGCACATACAAGCATTCATACAGGCAACACTAACTCTCATGAAAGTAAATAAAATAATCTTTTAAAGAAAAAGCAACAGTGCCTATAAGAATAAACATGAGTTGGCTGTGAGAAAATTTGATGTTTGATTCACATCAATGAGGAGTGAATTGTGCATGATGTTATTTTGAACTGCCTTACCAGATACAATGATGGTTTTAGAGACATATTTTATGGCTTTGTTTAGCATGTCTTGAAAGCAATAAATAGCATTTTCCTGCAGGATAGAGGGGTCAGGTGTAGGATGAATCATTCTGTCGTGACAAATGAAGATCCATGATTGATTTGCCTGAAATCACCTATATCCTATCCTTCTACACACTATTCTCAAATACAGAAACCAATCAGGGCTATTTCTGGTCATGCCACTAATATTATGAGGCTACTCCCATTGTTGATTGAACAGAGTAAAATATTAAACATACACACACACACACACACACACACACAGAGAGAGAGAGAGAGAGAGAGAGAGAGAGAGAGAGAGAGAGAGAGAGAGAGTAAGAGAGACAGAGAGACACAGAGAGACCAAGAGAGACGGGGGGGGTAGTCTGTTAAAATATACATAGCAGCAGGTGAGAGGAGAATGTTATTAGCTTTTGTGGCACTGTGTGTAAATACTAATTGGAAACAACTCTAGGGAGGAATTATTTATTTAGGCTCATGGTTTCAGGAGTCTCAGTCAATCACAGGAGTGAGGGTGTTGTAAAGCAGGATAGCTCACATCATGGTGTTAAGAATCAGAGAAAGAGAAGAATAAGATGCAGCCAAGACAATATAGCTTTGGCAAATGCATCCATCCCAGAACCCACTTTCCCAGCTAGGCGCACCTCTTGCCTTTTGCCACCTTCAATACTGCCATCACATTATGAGACTATTGGGAGGTTAAATATACTATTAAGCTATCATGAACACACCCCCAAGATACACTTTGTTAGTTTGTTAATTCAATCAATCTGAGTGTCAGAATTAGCCATAATATCTGATAATGGTGACATTTGTTCCTATGGCTTATGGCTTCTCTGGAAGAGTGTCACAGAAATATCAAAAGGTTCTCTTAGGAGATGTGGCTCAAGCCCCATCCACATCTCCCAACATCCCTGGACTGTGCAGAGTCATAGCTTTAATGCAAACCACTGTGAATTGTCTCTTGCCAGAGATGACCAGTTGTTTCAGTAAACCTGAAGCATCCAAGCTCGATGCTCTTAGGAGAAGGGGACACCTCTGGGATGATTGTCACACAGCTTCCCAAAGGTAACCTGAAAGACTGAGCCTCAGATTTCTATGCTGTCTTCTATGACTCTGTCACATCTCCTCAGCATGTTCAAGACTACCTCTTATTACATTTGGGATCTTAAATGTCCTGAAAAATATCATGTACTAAAGGTTAGGTCTTCAGTTTTAAACTACTAGAAAGTTATGGAGCTTTTAGGTGATTGGGCATAGTGGGAAATCTTGGCTTACTGAAGACATATCTTGGAGGGAGATACTGAGCCCCTTTACCCCTATTTTTGCTTTTCTAGTTGCTATGAGACCAGCGATTGCTGTATCACATGTTCCCATCATGATATAATGCTTCATTACATGTCCCAAAGCAATGGGGCAAGCTGGCTTTGGACTGAGATTAATGAACATACTTTTTATAAAATAATTATCTCAAGTACTTTGTGACCTCAGTGGAAATCTGACCAACATATCTTCCAATAAATTACATGTACCCAAATCTATTGCTGGGAATTCCAATCTCAGACAGAATACAACTCACTCTTTTCTCTACTTCATCTTTTCCCTACCATTAGAAATTGTCTCATATTCCTGACCAGTCTTAGAAAATTTGTATTCCATTTAGTAATGGAATAAATACCCTATGCACCCGATTTTAGATAATTATAAGATTAGATGATGATTTTAGAGAAGTTATTGTCTGGTAACATGGAGGCCAAGCATGTCAGCAAAGCCAGTCAGTCACCTTTCTTTGTGTTCAACACTGAACCTGAGGTTGAGAAAGGCTGTTGGGGACAATACATTTTTAGTCTACAGTTGATGATATGCCATTATCTTAGCTAAATGTTTCATGTGCTTCACCATCTACTTCTTGGCTCACAGCCTTTACTTACCACTTTGAATTAACTTTGAATCAGCTCTGTCTAGAAATAATGGATCTGTGCAGTTGAAAAAGTCATACAGTAAATAAGAATGCCTTTGACCTCTTGTATTTCCCCCACAGAGCTTCTGTCCCAAATCATTTTGAAAATGGCTTTCATATTTCTTCCCTTTATAGCAAACCATGACAAAAAACACACTAGTAAATCTAAGTAAGACACTGTTTTTCTCTTTAAGCCTCAGTCATACAATACAGTCATAGAAGAAATATCTAAGATTTATAGCCAATTTAGCCTTTGTACCCAGTTTCTGGTTGTGTTTATGTTAGCTTAGTCTCCATCAAAATGATGTCCTAATTAAATCTCAAAAATGGGTACTTGCCTATGCTCTACCAATGACATCATTCCACCACAGCTATGCATCTACTACTACACTTTCAACCCCCCCACCCCACAGTTTTTTATATATGGTGAACTTATACTTCAGTTTTCCAATTATAACTTGGTACAAATCCCCCAACTCAATCTCTAGCTTGAACTGTGACCTTGATGATAAGCTAGCATCCTAGTGTTCACACTAAATAGATGAATAGGAGGAAAACAAATATTAAGTAGCCTCATAATTAACTCTCCACCCCAACTTTTTCCTCTCATGGTCTGAAGAATAATAATGTGTTACTGTTCTGGCGAACCTGTGTCCCCTTCCTCTCTGAGAGCCTTATATCCAAATAAGCAACAGAGGCAGTTAAAATGTGGAAAATTAAGAAAATGCAGAACACATCATTAACTCATATGCTCAGGAAGCTGCGGCAATCATGACTTCTCCTCACATAAGGCCCACTATAAAAGAAATATATATTTTAATTATTTCCAGTTTAGATATTCCCAGTGTGCAATACACAACGTCAGTGGCTCACTCTAGAAGAAAGGGAAACCGGGCAGCAAGAGGGCAAGAAGAAAGTTAGAGCTAATGCAGAACATTCACAGACCATCCTTACATCGCCCTAAGCAAAACTCTTCCTCTTACTGCAGAGAAGAAGCAATTGATTTCTCTTACGCACAGCCTCTGTGTTCAGATTCTGTTTACTCATGAGTTTTGACAGGTTTACCCCAAGCAGCTTTACGAGCCAGCTGCTCCCCTCACAATCTCCATGCATATAATTCTTTTAAGTCAAAGGGAAAATGTAGAATGTCCACGACTCTGGGTTTCAAGGCAGGCAGCAGAAACTGTTGACATAGTTTATTTTTGTGCATAGGATTTTCAATTATAGAGAATGCCATGGCTAAGAACTTTGATTCCTTGGTCCCCTTGCTTGACATCCATCAAGCAACAGAAAAAGCACCTAGTCACTTCCACTCAGCTCAGGGTGGAAATCTCTGCAATGTGGCCGATAAAGTCTCTGTGTTCCTAACTCAATGAAAACCAAGCAGGAGTTTTAAGTGCACAGAGTTTGTGGTTTGGCATTTAGACTCCAGGGAAGGCTCTATGGAGTAGAGAACCTAGAACTCACCACATAGAGTGCGGTGATGCCTGCAGACTTTTCCCACCAGGCAAAGTCCATGCTCCTCTTGCTCCTGAGGAAGAAAAGGAAAGCAAAAATTCAAAATCTCCCTTCATTCTCTTCCAAAGATCTTGTGACCTGTTTTTGCTTTCTTAGGCTTAATAACTGTATCCTCTCATTTTTTTTTTTATCAAATTGCTTGTTTACACTGAAGAGTTTAGACACTGCATTGGGCTGTGAAGTAGCTAGGTGATATTTATTTTGATCTTGTTCAAAATGGGTTAAAGAAATACAGACATGCGTAACTATATCTGGTGTTTTCATCAAATAGTCATTTTAGTAAGTTGTAGAAAGCATGCAACTAACAATTTACTGGCTTTCAATTCACACTTTAAACATTTAATATTCATGGGAGATTAGTGCTTTTCAGGAAAAAAGTTCACCTTAATAATAATACTTATAATATAAGTATTATAGTAAGACTTCTTCACAACAGCCTTTCTGATTCTTGAAGGCTTGCTTTGCCATGAAGCAAAAGCATGATTGTGGTATGCTACATACATGTTAGAAAACTATCTGGAGATAGAAAGGAAAGCCATAAAACATATAACCTGCCCCCAGAGAAGTAGTTATGACAATGAAACACGGTCTAAACTAGTCCTTCACCAAACCACCACTGCATTTGCTAGCTACATGGATCCCTGCTGCTTCTCCTATTACAGATACATAAGACCTTCCCTATCAACTTCTCCAAGATCCAGATCATCCGGCACTGTTACCACAGTTTCTCCAGAAAGAGACATCCACACCACAGCGCTTACAGGACTCAAGTGTTCAGGAGCTCCCTATAAGCTCTATCTCCCATATCCCCATCACCCTGCACCCCAGCAGTCATATCCTAGAAGAAAGTGTCTGTCTGCTCTCCTTATGATTGCAGCTCTTCAAGGCATTAAGGCATGTCTGTTACACAAATGAAGACAAAATAATAGCAGTAACGCACACAAACATATTCCTACAGATCCATGCTACCTTTATTAACTCAATTTTCAGAAAAGTTGCTACCAGATGCTCCCAATTCACTGTGAGTCCCAGTTCACATTTTAAATTTTCTTACTGGAAGACCACAGTTGTGAGTTTTTTTAAAAAGTGTTTTTGAAATAATCATTATAGTATAGGTTATTTTTGGAATGTGTGTGTTTTCTCACCAGATTTGAAGTCACATTTGACTGTTGCTTACATCATTCTTAGTTGGTTCACAATTTAGAAAAAAGTCTGAGGAAGGAGAGAGAGAGAGAGAGAGAGAGAGAGAGAGAGAGAGAGAGAGAGAGAGAGAAGATCATTAGCACTTTTCACATGACCTATTTCACTCTAAGCTTTGCTGGGTTTCTAGGATAATTTACAATAGTAACGAAATCATTTGCAGCTAAGGCCGAGTCTAAGCAAGAGTAGACGGAGGGGGGGGAGAGGAGGAAAGGGGAGCAGCAGAGAGAAAAGAGTAACTGTAGGAAGAGTTAGAAAAAGAAGGAAAGAGGAGGAGGAGGAGAGGAAGGCGAAAGGGGGAGAAAGGAGGAGAGACCTAGATCACTGATGAGATGATGACACCAGTAAGAGTGACTTGCTCAAAGGCCACCCTACTGACTGGACAGATAAAAATTTGAACCCAAGCTACTCAGCCTCCAGAACCACACCCACCTCAGCCCAACTGATCTGAAGTGAGAAAACCTCTATTGTTGTACAAGTACACCAGGGCTCTGTATTTCTATTTCCCCACACACATATATTATGCTTTTGAAATTAATACTTAGATCTTTTTATATTACATATCCATTTATAAGCAATTGTAGCTATGGTGTTTTATGGTATTACATACTATCATTCATTTTATACTTAGATATAGTATTTGTGAATAATTGCTATTTTATAGTATGTTTAATGCACTTGTCTTTAAACTTTTACACTAAAGTTATGATGGACTCAAAACCATTACTACAATAATCCGATTTTAATTATGCAATCCCATGGAATTTTATCCTTGTATACATCCTTTGTTTCAGCTTTAATAATTTCTTTATATTTCTTGTAAGGCTAGCCTAGAGCTAATGAATTCTTTTTTTCATTTCACCTGTCTGTGAATGCCTTTAACACATTTATGAAGGACAGTTTGCTTAGGTGGAGTATTCGTTCTTTGACTCTATCACCTATTCTTTGGTGATGTATAAAGCTTCAGCTGGAAATTGCGGACGCCCTCCCCCAACCTTCTATGAACAGAATATGCTTTTCCTCTTTGCTTTCAAAGTTTCTTTGCCTTTGGGGTTTGAAGCTTTTTTATTGTAGTGCATCTTGGTAAAGTCTTGTTGTTTTAATTATTCTTGGGCATTTTTGAGTTTATCCATTTGAACATTCACGTCTTACCCTAGGTTTGTGATGTTTTCAGCCAGTATTTATTTGACTAAGCTCCCAGACCGACCGACCAGCTCTTCTTCTCTCCCAAACATGTCACCTCTCTTGACTGTACCTGCAGCCTCCTCCCTTCCTTCTCCTTCCTCTTTCTTCTCTGACTGAACAACAACACATCATCCATCTTGGGGTTCACATCATCCATTGAAGCTTTCTAGCACATTTTTTACTTCTTTTATTTCATGTTGGGAGCCGCTGGCCCCGGCTCCTCAAGGTGGCGCCGATATCCGGTGCTGGCCAACCCACCTGAGTCAGTAAACAAAGCAAGAGCGCATGCGTTTGGTACTCTCACGAGACTGGTCTCTCCGCCTCTCCCGTGGCGTCATGTGGGATAATGAGCTGCAGCCTATAGAAAGGTGACACGTCCAAGGCAGAGGCCTTTGGTCTATATAAAAGTTGGGCTTTCCTACCTCGTGGTCTCTCCATTTTATGTAAGCTTATGCTCTCCCCCATGGAGCATTAAAGCTTTGCTGCAGAAGGATCCTACGTGTGCCGTGCCTTTTCTTGCGGGCGAGAAGTGGGCGCGGGACAACTGGTGCCGAAACCCGGGAACTGAACACCATTTGCACCGTCGGAGAGCCCTCGGAGACGAGGTGGATTCAGAACTGCAGGTAGGTTGCTCGGAGAGATATGTCTGAACTGGACTTTGGTTTGGGACTTTTGCCACCCTGGAAAGGATTTTTTGAGGCCTTGATGCTTGTCTTAGCAGTGCTGTTGTTCGTGGTTGCCTTTTGCTTCTACCGGTCCATGGGATCCTCCCAGTCTATCGTAACAGCACTAGACTCCTTGCTTAAGCAGCGTGATATTAAGATGGCACAGCGTACCCTAAAGAACTTTGTAGAAGATAAGGCCTGTAAAGATCTGATAGCTAAAGGGCGAGATGTGATGGAAAAAGTTCAGGACAGCATGTCAGAAACCGAGCGCCATGTGAGGTTAGGCGCGTGCCGTAAAGTAACAATACTCGATAAGGAAAAAGGACCCCCGGTGAAATAAAAAATATAGGGGAGTTAAGAAACCAGAAACTACTCAATAAGGAAAAAGGACCCCCCGGTAAGATAAAAAATATGGGGGAGCTGGGGAACCAGAAACTAAAGCCTGGTCCCCCCACTTTGTACCCTGTACGGGAACTTAAAAATTTAAATTTAAAGTTTGGCTCCTCGTGGTATGAGGGAAGACAGGGCCTGGGGCGGTTGGGGCAAGGATGAACCATGCCCAAGATTCCTAAACAAAGACAGGGCCTGAGTTTTTTTGTGATTAAAAAGAAATCCGGAAGGTGGTGTCTGTTACAAGACCTAAGAGCTATTAATGTGCAGATGCATCTTTTTGGGCCCGTTCAGCGGGGACTCGCCATGCTCTCTGTCTTGCCAAAAGATTGGCACATGATTATAATGAAGGCCCAATTAGCTCAGATTGATTATGATAAGCCATTTTTCCCTATGTGTTTTTAAAACAAGAATATTGCCTACTGCTGTATTATGGCAGGCAGGCCCCTTATTGTGGATTCATCCCCCAGCCTCACCCCAGAAGGTTATTGCCTGGTATCCAGCCGCCGTTGCCCAGTTAGCTCAAAAGGGCTTGAGGGCCTCGGCTGAGTATTTTGGTACTTATCCCACTTTGATGATCTTACCCTATACCACCCATCAGGTTCAGGTCCTAGCTACTACCATTGATGATTGGGCCATATTAACTGCTATGTTTCCTAGAAAAATTGATAATCATTATCCTAAACATCCTTTGTTACAGTTTGTGGCCTATCACCCTGTGATATATCCACGTGTTACTTCCTCAGTACCTTTAAAAGATGGCTTAATTGTATATACTGATGGCTCAAGTAATGGAAGGGGTTCTTATGTTATAAATTCACAGACATTTTTTAAAGACTTTGGTCAAAGATCACCCCAGATTGTTGAATGTCTAATTGTGCTAGAAGTTTTACAAAAGTTTGATTGTCCGCTTAATATTGTGTCTGATTCCCATTATGTGGTAAATGCTCTTCAATTACTTGAAACGGCCGGTGTTATTAATCCTTCCAGTACAGTGTCTGCCCTGTTTTGTACCATACAAGATTGTTTGCTGCAACGCCGTGAGCCTTTTTATATTACCCATATACGGGCACATTCGGGACTCCCGGGCCCTATGAGCAGGGGAAATGATTTAGCTGACCAAACCACACGCCTGGTCGCGGCTGCCCTTGCTGACCCATTGCAAGCTGCAAAAGATTTTCATACAAAATTTCATGTTACAGCAGAGACTTTACGCAAGCGTTTTTCACTTACTAGACAACAAGCTCGCGAAATTGTGACACAATGTCAAAACTGCTGTCAATTCCTCCCTGCTAAAACTGTTGGGGTTAACCCAAGAGGCATTTCACCATTACAAATATGGCAGATGGATGTGACACATGTTCCATCCTTTAGAAAGCTTCAATTTATACATGTTTCTATTGATACATGTTCAGGTATTATTCATGCCACACCACTTACAGGAGAAAAGACCATACATGTTATTCAACATTGCCTAGAGGCATGGAGCGCCTGGGGTAAACCAGCTTACCTCAAGACTGATAATGGGCCAGCTTACAGCTCCCAAAAATTCGCCCAATTTTGTGCACAAATGCAAGTAACACATCTTACCGGGTTACCATACAACCCTCAAGGACAAGGCATTATTGAACGTGCACATCGAACCTTAAAATCCTATTTGTTAAAACAAAAAGGAGGAATAGGGTTGCCCCCAACGCCAAGAATGTCAATTGCCCTGGCATTGCTTACCATAAATTTTTTAAATATTGATGATAATTATCAAAATGCTGCTGAGCGGCATTGCACAGAACCACAATGGCCAAAAGAGCTAGTAAAATGGAAAGATATTTTGGAAAATAAATGGAAAGGCCCGGATCCTATTTTAATAAGATCCCAGGGAGCTGTCTGTGTTTTTCCACAGGATGAAAAAAATCCAGTTTGGGTCCCAGAGCGCCTCACCAGAAAGATATTACAAGAAGAAGAGCCCTCGCCTTCTCCAGTTGACGCGTTGGATGTTACTAACATATCACACCCAGGGAGAACAGCAGTGGGGGATAATGTCCACCTTCCCTCTGCCAATGCCGGTGATGTATAATACCACTGATAAGGATTTAGGCCTAGCTTTAAAGAAAATAAAAGTTTGGGGTTAAAGGGAAGTTTATGTTTTAGTTAAAAATAGTTCATGTATATTACTAAAAAATTTCTCGGCAGCCTGGCAAAAAGAAACGGAGTTTGATAAAACCAAAATTGGCTCCCTTTTGCTCAGGCAGGCCAGATAAAGATTCAATTTTACCATGGACCAGTTGCCAATCCAAGAATATAGGTTGGGTCACGCCTAAAATATTTTCATTTCCTCCCAATTTGGCTATCATTTATTTAGATTGTTAGCAATGCTTCAGAAATTATAGATAAATTGAGATGCAAATTTGATAATTGCTTTTATGCCTTATGCTGAGATGTTCAGCTTTAGTTCTTTGCAGTAGTGGCCCACATGCCACGATTTGTGCCCATACCAGTAGAAACCCCCAATAGCTTGCAGTTATTTAGACAAAAAAGAGATTTTGAAATCTCTGCTGTTATTATAGAGATTGTTGCCACAGCTGCCATGGGGGCCTCAGTGACTGCCTCAGCTCTTGCACTTTCAGAAACAATGCAGACTGCGCAGGCTGTTAATGATTTGTCCGCCTCAATAAATGGCACAGTTAGAGTGTGAGCAAAAACTTGCTGGCTTATGCATAACCTCTATTCAATATAAAAATTTTACAAAGGCAGCTAATCTTTCGAGAAGCCTTTCTCAATTTTTGTTACAGAATTGGTTGTCTGAATTTGAGCAGACCCTTCGTGACCTGCAGGTGGCGATCGTCCAGGTCAATTCCACTCGGCTAGACCTGTCGCTGACCAGAGAGTTTTCTCCATAGATTTCCTCAGCCTTCTCCTACTTCAAGGAATGGGTGGGGATGGGTATGTTTGGCCTAGCCTTTTGCGGAGGACTGGTCATTCTTCTCTAGATGGTTTGCAGGCTCAGAATCCAAAGTCCGAGAGACAAAACAGTTTTGGCTCAAGCCTTAATGGCTCTAGACTCAGGAGCCTCGGTAGATGTATGGCTACCTATACTAAAGCAATAGGGATATTTTAGCTCGGACAGCTCCTGCACACCTAGGACAGTCCGTCCATTGCACTGGGTGGAGTGTTCGGCCTCTTTCCTGAGAGGAGTGTTGAGCCAAGGGCATCGCACAGGACATAGCTATGTCCTGGGAGGTATGTTGTCCTGCATAAGGGTGCCTGCCTTAATTCCCTTCCCAACAAAAGGCAGAGGACAGGCTGGGGGCATCTCGATCTGTCGAGAGATTAGAGATGACGCCCAAGCAAGTCCACAATGTTTTCTGGGGGATAACCACTGCCTCCACCCTCTTACAGGATTCCCTCATTGCTTAGAAAAGAAAAACGGGGGGGGGGGGGGATGTTGGGAGGCACTGGCCCCAGCTCCTCAAGGTGGCGCCGATATCCAGTGCTGGCCAACCCACCTGAGTCAGTAAACAAAGCAAGAGCGCATGCGTTTGGTACTCTCACGAGACTGGTCTCTCCGCCTCTCCCGTGGCGTCATGTGGGATAATGAGCTGCAGCCTATAGAAAGGTGACACGTCCAAGGCAGAGGCCTTTGGTCTATATAAAAGTTGGGCTTTCCTACCTCGTGGTCTCTCCATTTTATGTAAGCTTATGCTCTCCCCCATGGAGCATTAAAGCTTTGCTGCAGAAGGATCCTACGTGTGCCGTGCCTTTTCTTGCGGGCGAGAAGTGGGCGCGGGAGAATTTCATTCTTTCTGTTCTAAAATTCGTGTGGCTTTAAAAATATTTTCTCACTGCTTAGGCTATTTGTTTCTTGTCTTCCTAATGTTGCCAAGCTGTTTGTTTTTATTCTTTTATATTTTTTTTTGGAAACAACTGTATTTTTAAGTTTCTCATCAGGAAATCCATTATCTTTCGTTCTTTCAGTCCAGTAAGTAGAAGTTTACTACAGTCTCCTGTTTACTAGCATCTGGCAAAGTCAGAATATCCCCCTGCATATTTAAGGACTGGAGTTAGGAGGGAAAAATCTTCATCTGTTTTATTCAGGGAGGCACATGAGACACACTGTAGCATCAGGTGTAGGGGCTCAAGTACGAGATGGAGGAGACTACGATGGCTTTAGCTTAGCAATGGGAAGCACTGTTTTGTAGTTATCTGGGATCTGGACTTTGGTAACTGCATGGTTCTCACTGTCAAAAACAAATTTGGGATATCAGTTCTGGCTGTCAGAGATGTTATAGACTCTTCAACAACACTTCTGAGTCCAGAAAAGCAACATAGTGGAGTATAGTAGACAGTGATGAGAATCAGGGTTGATAGTGTGTACAAGCTTAATGTGAGTGCCTGAGGCAGATGTGTGTGTAGTACTAAAGGAAATAGTGATGAGCTGGGAGCTACATATGAACACAGGTGTGAGGACCAATGCTGGGCAATGCATAGATATGGTAATAGGAGCCAACTTCACATCCAAGCAATGTGGTGGGGCCAATGCCAAACCTCCAGCCCAGGCACTCATGGAGCAGCATTGGGCTTCAGGGCTGAGACAAACATGAGCTCACTGCAGGGGTGGCTATGGTTACATGCCCTTGACGTCATGTTTCTCTTTCCCCTGTTTTGGATCTGGAAAGGAAGAACAAATGGGCATAATGCTGCCACGTCAAAGGACTTTAAGAGCTAAAGGACTCTACAGAACTGAATTAAAGAAAAATAAACAAGTCTGGTGAGATGGCTCAACTGTTAAAGAGGCGCTTTATTAAGCCTAAGGTCCAGAGTTCAATCCCTAAGGCCCACCTGATGGAAGTACAGAAATGATTTCTGAAGAAAGTTGCCCTTTAACACCCCCCCCTGCACATTCCTTCTCTCCTCCAAAGTTTTCTTTGTTTTATTGTTCTCATAAAATAGTAGACATACTTATAATTAAATTTTTAAAATTTCTTCTCTCTATTTGATTCAGTTTTCCCTTCCTCTTCAGTTTTAAACACTAGATAATTTATTCTTGTGTTCATCTTGGAAGTCCAGCTTAGGTGTGTTTATACTACTGCTTTTCATATGGTGTGCTTTGTTTTAAATATTTTATAATACTGTATTTATGACCTTGATACTCTATTTAATCTCCTTTGAATGCATTTTATAATTTCACAGGGGTGCATTTGCTGTGTTTCCTCACGTGTTATCACTGTTCTCTTTCAAAACCTCCAGGCTAACCATGAGTAGTGACTGCAGGCTAATATGATGATAAAATGTCGACAAACATGAATCGAACGATATTGCACGAAATGTTGGCCACTACAAGTCAGAACTTTCAAAATTTCCAAAACAATAAAAGCCTGAAGACATTAAGGATACATAACAACTAAACCTGATGGATCATCTTGGACAGAATCTTGGAGCAGAAAGAGGGTATTGGAGGAAGCAGGAAAATGTGAATTCAGTACTGAGATCAGTTTAGTGGTAATACATCAATGTTCTTTCTTGAATCCTGAGGAAGATGCCATGATCATAAAGAGATCAATAAGAAGAGAACATTCCAGAAGCTCTCTGTACTTTTCAAAAGACTTCTAGAAACATAAAACTATTCTCTAGAAAGGTTGTTTGAATTTTAAGAACACCAATACAAACAAAAATAAAAGTTTATGTGTATGTGTGTGCCTTGCCTCCCCACTCAGCACACACTGTGCCATGTTCCCACCAGCAGGCATGCTCTGCCATCTCTGCCAGGTCTGCTCTTTTCTGCACTTACACGCTATTCACCTCTTTCTCTTACTTTACCCAGGGTAGCTTTCTGTAGGTCCTTCAGAGTTCATCATCCAGGATCACTCAGAAAGGTGTTCACATATCTTGCTTCCAAGGATAATGCAGCATATGTTCTTGTCCATGTCATAGTTTAACACAAATATTTTCTTTTGAGTGATGCTTAAAAGTATAACTTCAAGACTCCTACTTATTCTGTTTCCTTTCTTTTTCCTTCTATAGCATATGCCAGCTCATCTAATACACATATACATGTCATTTATTTTCTTTGCTGTCTGCCTCCATTCATTAAAACCCAATCATGTTTTAGAGTGATATTTTCATGTCTTATTCACTAATGTGTACCTAATATCTAAAAACACCAGTCACATGGTAGGAATTCAATGAGTATTTATTGGGTAAAACTAATCATAGTGTGGAGGGGGCATTGCTTTATCGGGCCCCCCCTCCCAAGACTACTAAATTGGCTTTGATGTATAACAGAGAAGATGACACAAACTAGCCAGTTTCTGAATGTATTTTTATTGTTTTGGAAATGGGAATTAGTGATGAATCAAATGTAGGATTTTTGAGGAAAAGTGACTGAAAAGGTGACACTTATATGTGTGATGAAGGCAGCCCCATTTAATGAGTGTAAGAAGTCTTTGGGGAGGTGTCTGGGTATAGTAAACCCAGAGAAATGTTTGGAATGTTAGTTCTGAGGTGCTTCTTGAACTTCCAAACCTTGGTGTTCAGTATGAGTTTCTACTTAGAGGAGACTGGAGATAGAAACTGTGGCTTGAGTAATAGTGAACGGATAGTCTTTAAATATAAACTAAAAGATTAACAAGAAAACACACTGAAAAGATAGTGGAGGACCAACTATACTCCAAAAGTTTCGGGTTTCATATGGAGGGGTGAACTGCAAAGAGAATTATGGGATGAGTCCATTCAAATAGGAATGGTCTGGTTGTACATAACTCTAGGGGCTTTCTGAAGGTATTCTGAGCAGAAAGCAGTCAGTACTCTCAAATTCAGTTGCTCCTCTGAAATATGGGACACAAAAGAAAGGCTCTGCTCCACATACAGTCAGACAGACAGTGCAAGGAACAATCGTCTTTTTGATTCTGATCAGACCATCATTATTCATTCAGCTTACAAGTTCATTGTTTCCTGGCAGTGCATCCTGTGGTCCTTCAGGATGTGCTCATGAGCAGCTCAGCCCCCTCTGCTGTTCACTGGAAGATCAACACCATGCTGGACCACTTGCAGGCATTGTACTCTGAGGAACCTGTCTACCTCCCTTCAGTCCATTGTGTCTTTGACTTCATGAAAGCTGTTTCCAATCTCATTTTATATTTGTCGAAGAACAGAATGATGTGAGAATTAAATTTTGTGGTATTGCCCATTCAATACTTAAACAACTGAAATGTTTATTTTGTCCATTTCATTTCATGATGAGTTTTTGTTTCCTAATATATTTGTAGAATCTCCAGGCTTTGTGGAGGTGAATTTAAAGATGCTTTTACCCTCAATTTTGATAAAAAAACCAACCCTGATTTCATTTTTTTAGATGTCAGCATTGTGCTTGAGATGGAGTACACAAAAGTGTAAAAATGGCACTGTCCTAACATATCCAAGCCCTTGATGGAATTTTCAGAGTGCCCCTCCTGTCTCTGCTTGTCAGCATGGTCTCATACACCCTTCTTTTCTCTTCATTCAATAAATATTTTTCTTTATCTTTCAAAAGAAACTCTCCCATCCATTCTCTTAACTCCATTTCCTCCAACCTTATGAACAGCTATAATTTCTCCCTCCTGTGAGGGGGATGCAGAATGGCTCATACTAACCAACTGGACTGCCTGTATGGCTCACACTAACTTGACTGCCTGTATGACTCACACTAACCAGACTGCTTGCATGGCTCACACTAACCAGACTGCTTGCATGGCTCACACTAACCAGACTGCTTGCATGGCTCAAACTAACTTGACTGCTTATGCTCACTTAGCTTATCCTTGTGTGCTCTCTCTGACCTTGACTTTGTGCCTGCATCAGCACTCTGCATCCTCATTGAGGTTCACAGTGCACTTCCCATGGCTCACCCTCCTGACCCCTCCATGGCATTTCTTAGACTCTAACCATCAGCCTACTTCTCTTATGGCCTGGCTGGCCCTTAATTCCCCTCCTCTCTCACAGCATGAACTCACACGCATATGGTAATGGCCCATGTCTCACTGTCATCAGACTTACTCTGCTTTGTGAGTTTAGGATTACCCACAAGGCCTAACCCAGCCAAACTTGTGGTTTTGCCAAACATCTCTAATATATTAGGCTGAGCCACTTAAAACTGTTATTTTGTAGGTCAAAAATGTGTGGCAGTGTTGTGAGATGTTAGCACACTGGGGGAAAACGCATGAATGGTGCCTCACTACTTTCTGTGTTATTTCTCACCACTGCCAACAAAGATAAATTTGTCAGCAAACATTTCAATTAAAAAATGGATATTAACTTTGCACAATGCAACCTAACAGCACACCAACAATGTATTCAGAAACAGGCCGCTTTTCTCCTCATGATAAACTTCTCTGTGGGCCACAATGTGCTAATGCAAACACCCAACTTCACAGAGTTCACGTAATTCTGGACACTGAGAACTACGGCACATGGGAGTTGTGCATAGCCTTTAGCAGACACATGTCATGGACATAGTACTAAATTTTTCTAGCCCAAGGTTGCCCCTAAAAAGATCACCCTTTTTTGACAAATGGGTTTCTTCTGAATGTTCCACAATTTTTTGAGTCTCAATATTTGACCTTAAGTTTAGATCTGAATTAAAGAACTTAACCCACTCATTTTTGCTTACTTTTAAAAACTATTATTTTTAAATTAAATTATTTTCTATTTAAAAGTGCTTCATTTATTTGTTTCATATGTGTGTGAGGACACATGTGCCACAACATGTATGTGGAAGCTGGGGGTCAACTAGTGGGATCAATTGTCTTCTCTCACAGCCACATGGTTTTCAGGGACCTAACTCATGCTATTAGTTTTATTGTGGGCTCCTTTAGCCACTGAACCATCTCACTGGGTCACTCTTTTAAAGTTTAAAAAGATGTTCAGAGACTAGGTCAAGCCATGGGCTGGATGCTAAATGCATCTTCATGTCACTGACTCTTGGAACTCTAAAGAGGTATTTAGACCATATAATCCAGCCACACATCTTTCCTACAAGTGCACACCCCAGATCATTCCAGTCTATCCTCTGACTCACATTACTACAAATGAGCTTTAGTAATAACAACAAGGTAATAGTTGTCACCTGCAGATTTAAATTCACTTATGTTAGTTCTTCCTTTGGCTGATTGGGATGTTTTTCATTATACTTGTGAACAGCTATATACACCCCCCACCCCCAACTCGTGTGTGTGTGTGTGTGTGTGTGTGTGTGTGTGTGTGTGTGTGTGTGTGTGTGTGTGTACATGTTTGTGTTCATATTCCTACGGGTAAGTAGGGGTACATACATGATACAGCAGAGGTACAGAAGACAGAGGACAACCTTGGGTATTTGTTGTTGTCTTCTACCTTGTTTGAAAGGGTCTCTTTCCTTATTGTTCCTTTCCAGGCTACTTGGCCTGTCACTTCTGGGTTTTTTTCTGTCTCTGCTTCTCATCTTTCTGTATGAACATTGAGATTATAGATGAGTATTACCATATACAGCTCTACATAAGTTTTAGGGATTGGAATCACATTCTTATGCTTGTGTAGCAGTCATTTTACCCAGTGTGCCATGTTTCCAGTTCCTCTTCCTACTTGACTTTATTTTTCCCAAGTCCTGATGTAGGATGTCTTTCTGTATGCTGTGAATATCATTGGTTAGTAAAGGGACTGTTTTGGCCTATGGTAGGGCATCTTAGAAGCAGGTGGAAAACCAGTAAGATAAATGGGAAGGAGGGTGGAGTCGGGGGAGGCACAATCCAGCCACCAATGAAGCAAGATGTAAAGAAGTAGGTAAGCCATCGGCCACATGGCAAGACAAATTAATGGAAATGGGATGAGTTGAGATGAGAAAGTTAGCTATCAACAAGTCTGAGCCATAAGATGAACAGCAATTGGGTCGTTTTTGAGGGACTAAGCAGTGGTGGGTGGATCCATATAACAGGGCTAGGATGGGCCAGAAATTCTTACTACAAAGTCCAGAGTTTCCCAGGCTTCAGCTCTTGTTCATCTTGCCACTCTTATGATAGATAGCTGTTTGTGTGTATTCACAGCTAATATTAATACCTAGCTGTTATCTGAGAAGCCAACTATACCAGCCATTCACCAGATATTAGTAACAAGGACCAAGATGATGGAGACATGTATTCCTGTTACGTCATTGATGCCTCTCGTCTACAAAATCATTATCTATTCTTTTCTACTTCAACCAATTGGGTACTTCTAAAAAATTTTCATTCATTATTGAGATAGATGTGTGTGAGTATGTGAATATGGATGTGCGTGTGTGTTACAGCAAGTGGAAGGCAAAGGATACTTTTGGGGAAATATTCCTTTTTCTTTCTATTATGGGCTCTTCAGATTAAATTCAGGTCACAAGATCTGTGAAACATGTGACTATATGATAGCCTATCTTGTTGGCTTCTTCAAAGTCAATACCCAAAGGAAACTACCTTGGTCTACAGTTGACCACCACCCTTCTTGGCATCAAGAACTACATTTACAGAAACAGATAAATGAATAACTCTATCAAGCTGTTTCTTTTCTGGGAGTTTCAGGTTCAGTCCTCTGATTAGTAATGAGAAGATCAAACAGTTGTTTGAAGGAGCAGAGGAGTCAGCTGATCAGGGTGATGGGCCGATGATAGGGATCCTCCCAGCGTTCTTCATGGTGGGAGGGGAATGCCAGATTTTCTCTCAAATTAGAGAGCGAGACCAACTGATCTTATTATTTCCAGGCAAATGCTGGAACAAGTTAAAGTTTTTAAGGAGCCACGTTACAGAGACGAAAGGGGGGAAGCAGAGGGTTCTCGACTGCGTAGGGCTAGCGGGGCTCTGCTGAGTGCACCCCATCTTTGATAGAAGGGCTCAGTGCCGAGTGCACCCCATCCTTACTCACCACATCAGAAAACTCCGATTTTGAGGCCAGAGCGAGAGAGAGAACCTCGTGATCAGTAACTGTTCCCAAGGTACTCCAAAGGGGGTGGATCCCTAGGACTGTGCTAGGCACTGCTTTTCCACATTTGGTTTTCACTTTCTTTTTTTCCCCTAATGTTCTTCTCTAAAGATTTGACCCCATTTTTAATCTTGTACCAGTCCAGTGTCTGAAAAGCTTAGCCTTATTGTTGCCTTTACAAGGTGTTTGGAAAGCATTAAGATGCAGTCTCAGTAAGGGAAGAATCATTCTGTTTCAGTAGGTGGCGCTGTTGCAGTGAGACTGTCTTTGCAGTGAAGTCAGAACCAGGAGCAGTCAGCACTCTGAGCACAGGGCAGTCTGGATTCAAGGACAAGGTGTTTACAACAGAAAAACAAAACAACCAAAATTCGTAACCAAATGAAAAATAACTTTCACCTTGACTGGGACAAACTGACTTTCTGGGCTGATGCTCAGGACACACAGATGTCATGTGTTATATTTATAAAAATGCTTGGCCTAAAGATAACTCCCAGGAAAATATCAGACAAATTTAAAGGACATCTTACTATAACTGGCTGGTGTTACCTAAAAACATTAGTTTTGAGAAGATGAACCATGCTTGTGAACTAATCAGAGCAAATGACACTGAAGATTTACTTCTGTTAAATCCTTGAGTCCCATCTTTGATTAGATGCTGGACAGGGAAAATCACTCTGCAACATAGAACATTATTGGAGCCTACCACAAAATCCACATGTGGATTCTACGTTAGACAATGTCTGATTTCCTGATTCTCATAATGTAGCTGAATACAGAACTCCTTGCCACCTGTTGCTTGCAGATGCCAATGAGAAAAGGCAGGAATTGAATCTTTAAAAGTGCCTTTATTCAAAGATCCAGCAGACTGAGAAGATAGTGGATTGACATCCTAAAAGTATGGATTTATTGCTTATCTAGTCAGTCTATAGACATAGAAGTGGGTAAACAAAGCCCATCATTTAGGAACACAACCAGCCCTTCTCAAAAGGTGGTCAACATCTGAAAGGTGTAATGTCTGTTCTTGCAATCACCATTTCATCTCTTCCTACATGGGTGTATCTGGGCTCAGGCATTTCTTGAACCATTGAGTCAGGTTACTTTCTTCCAATATCAACCTTTTTCTCTTTCAGGATCATCTAGTCTAAAAGAGGGGTTAGCCCAGAGCAGAGAAACTGTTAACAGTATGTACATGCTAAGCTAGGAATATGTACTTTCTGACTTCTTGTTACAACATTTAATGCAGAATTTGAAAGTGCCTTCATCAAAATGGTCCTGAGATTATAAGAGAATATTGCTGGTTTCATGAAATGTGCCCTCAAGAACCCAGAGGCAAATGAGTGATGAAGACATATATCAAATTATTCTCAAATATTCAGAAAAAATGCTTTTGTGCATGCTTTCTTTATATTAAATCATGTAACAGTAAGAGTCTCCAAAGTGATCATATTTTCTCCACCCCAATTCACCTTCTCTCAGATTCTAAACCATGCCGACCCTTAGCCAACTTCATTGAGCAAAACCTTTTTTCAATTATTCAACAGTTCATGAATGTTCCCAGTTACTTCCTGTTTCCCTAGTTACTTCCTGCTTCTTGCCATGCTTTCCATTTCCAAGTCAGCACTATGTGCAAGATCATGTCTAACCCAGTGTGGTTTGATGTCCTTATGTCATCTGATCTTCTATCTTCTGCTCCCAAGTATGTCATGGTTCATTTCCAGTAACAAGAAAATGTGCTTACTTTAACAGGAGAGCATGTTGAGGAAGCAAGAACTGAGGACCTACAAACTTACAAATTATCACTCAAGTACTGTCTTGCTGTGAGATTATGTTCTGATATGTTGTAAATATTTGTCCTTCCTACTGGTTGAATAAAACACTGATTGGCCAGAAGGCAGACAGGAAGTGTGAGTGGGGCTACCAGACTAAGAAAACTTTGGAAATTGGAAGAGACACCAGCAGAAACTCAAAAGAAGTTGAAATGCTGCTCGGAGAAAAGGTATTAAGCTACTTGGCTAATCATGAATTAGTTTAAGAGTTAGCAAGTAATATGCCTGAGCCATAGGTTGTTCAGCATGAAATTAATATAAGCCTTTGTGTGATTATTTGGGGCTAAGTGACAGCAGGACTGTGAGTGGGTCTGAACCTAGGGGCTGGGTTGGAAAGACTGAGTCAGAAACTTCTTATTATGCTGTCTTAGTTTCTTATCTTTTGGGGAAATGAAACAAAATGCACGAGAGCTGTAATAACTTAGCCATGCTTACCTAGACACTTAGTTGGAAAACCAAGTAGCTCACCCCAATTCCTGACCTCAGTGCAGTACTCCACCAATTTGCTTTGCTTTTTACACAGAAAATATACACAAGCTATGAGGACAGGTCCTGTGAAGTCACAGAACAACAGACTGTAAATGTTTCAAGACAAAAAATATGAAATATCATAAAAATAAGTGCATGCATTATTTGAATAAATATTTAAGCAAAAACAATTCACACTTGTTATGTATTAATGGTACCACATTAAGACAGTTGCCTAGAAGTTGAGGTTTCTCGATTAGAAATACTTCTGAGGCCCCAGTAGGAAGGTCATTCACTAGGTCTACATAGCTCTTCCATACAGGTGTGCCTACTAGATACTCCCAGCCATAACACAGTGTGGTTCACACTGTGAACAAATCCAAAATGGTCAGTGATTGGAGATTTTATTCATTTGCTCCTTCAGATGCTCTGTAGTTATGAGAGGAAGGAATTTTCCAAGACAACCAGTACCGCAATAGAAAATGGCAGCATCTACTCCCTACACTAACCCTCACATCACCTGTGTCTGTATTTGTCTATTTCTGGCTTAAAGTATTTAGAAACCTGGAGCTTTTCAAGCCCTGTAGGTTAGAAAGCCAGAAGAAGGCACCTCCTGCTAATCTTTGAACAGGAGCCTTCTTGATTCTTTTGAACTTCACAGTAAGCCTTGTACCTGTGCAGCAAATTGAAGTCAACCCATGTGGGAGGCAAAATATTGTGTGTTGTCATGAGCAAAAGGCTTCCCATCCCATGATGACCTCCCCCAGCACTAATCTGCCATGTGGTAAATCGCAAAGCACCTCTGCTACCTTGGAGGTAGACAAGGAAAGGACAGGCCACCATGTAGGGCTAATGCTTTCCACTCACAGACTGGAGAAGGATGGTGCTCACACATGGTATTCTTGGCCATTGTCTGCTGCTCCCTAAGTTGCAGTTAGAGTAAACAGGCATTTACTGCTGCCAACATGATACCATTGAAACTCTTGCTCTCACTTGATATAAATGACCTATAGCAGGCAGGGCCATTTATGAAGGAAATTATATATATATATATACATATATACAATTTAGAAGTTGTATCTAGTGAGAGCATCTTGATGCCTCATTACCTAAAGTGATGCATTCCAAGTCAAGGAGAGTACACATCATAAACAGAATTTCTTCTATAGCAAAGCCACACTGATGCTAACCATGGATGATTTGCTTGGATCAGACAAGCTGTTGAGCTGAAGAACTTTCACCAAGTGTGACTTAGCTCTATGCTTGAAAGTTCCTCATGCTTTTTTACCATAAATTTCCCCCCACCCTGACTGCAACATATGTGTATACACATACTACACTACACCCACACCTGTTCTACTTGTTAGCTTCAAGCCTGGCTTTCCACTTGCTCCACTCAAACCAACTTGTGAATTCTTAGCAAGCTCTCTTTTGGTGATCTGGTAAGCAGTTTGGTGATTATCCTAGGCAACATTCTGTTTAAACAAAAATAGTTGCAGCATGATGATCAAACCTCAGAGATAAAATACACCTGGAATGTGCAGAACCCAATTCAGTTTTTTATCAAGAGGTGTCAAGGACGTTGGAGAGTTTATTTAATACTGCACATCTGAGAACAGTTCAGTGTTGCTCAGCAAGTGGGGTGGGATGGGAGTGACATTGCTTTTTCTGCTCACATTCCACTATAGAGCTTCCTGGCAGCTTAGAAGAAGTCAAAAAAGATGGAAGGCTAGACAGCGGCCTTGTCTGGGCCTTGACTTCCCAGTGAGAGCTAGCAAGACGCAGCTTTCTCTCAAGTCTGTTGGCATGGAATTAATTAGAAGAACTAGAAATGGCCTCAAATGGCCTAAAGGCCTTTCGCTAGAAAAGCCCAAGAGTGTAAAATCCAAGCAGTCCTGACAAGATAAAGGCCAGAGATGCACAGATATAAATGCAGTTAGGAACATGATTTTGGGCTAAGGCGGCAGGGGGTGGGGCAGCAAGAACAGATTTGGAAAACTGCAATAAATTACTAGAAGTTGCCAGTAAGAAATGGAATATCAGGCTAGAGATATGGATCAATGTTAAGAATACTTACTGTTCTTGCCAAGGACTTGGGTTCAATTCCCAACATCAACCACCTGCAATTTCAGTTCCAGGGGACCTCACACCTTCTTCTGGTCACCTCCAGAACTAGGCATGCATATAGTACATGCATACATACATGCTAACAAACACTAATACACATAGTTTAAACATAAATAAATACATTAAAAAAGAAATTGAATACAATTCAGGAGTAACTAGAGGTTAGAAATGTGGGAAGGGGGATAGATAAGGGATGTTAGTTATAATTTATCAATGGAAACTGTATGAATGTGAGAAGTACCTCACAGAACTCCATGAATGTGCACAATTAAATAAGTTCATTATTCCAAAAGGCAGAAATAGTGCCTGGAACATCATTGAAGTGACACACACTTTGCATTTACAGAACAATGATTTATTCAAAATAAAGAATCCTCCACCACCATACAATTTCTTTGATTTAGGGATCTTCTCTTGAACAGGCAACCATCACTGTACACAAACAGAAAGGCCATAATCTCTCAGCTTATCCTGCATCCTCACACATCCTTTCCATTAACTCTTCTTTGTGCTGACATCACATGACTACTCTGCTTCACATTTCATTTGGATGCTTGACATTGAGCCCCAGACACAGTTTTCTTGAGGACCACTATACTCTGCTTGCCTCACCTAACCATTCTGGAGGTCATGAAAATTCTCATGTTGAGTGCTGATGTTCTCTATGGTCACTCAGTGATTCTGTGAGTCTCCTACCTTGAGCTGATCTCCCAAACTTTTGACTTGATTTTTCTCTGTCAATTTTTCTCATTTTCATCCTTGACTGCAACCGTAATTTACAAACTGATGATCCTCACTTGGCTTTTGATCTAGAATCATATTTCATGCTTATCACTGAGATGCTTTAACCGGAGATCTTGCACAGAGCCATCTCACCCTCTGTACTGACCTCCATTCCGTATTCTCTGCTCTAGTCTAAAGTCTGATGCATAGCCTTGCTTCTGGCCTAGTCAACAAAGCCACAGTATAGGTCATTATCCTACATACCTTTATCTCTTTGCTCGATCTCCTGATCCCATGTCCTATCAGTTTACTACTAGAAGATTTTTCCATGCCTTCTCCCAGCTCAACTGTGACTGGTCAAGCGACCTCCCATATTATTCCATATCTCTCTTCCAACTCTGCACCAGTATATCTTCCATTTACTTACAGGCTCTGACAAAAACGAGATACCAACCTTAGTCCTTTTTCTTCTCAGAAACAAATAAACAACAACAACAACAACAAAAAAAAAAAAAACCAAAACAAAAAAACAGCAAAAACAAAAAAAATGGTGGCTTTGGCTTTCTAAAGATTTAAAAATCAGTTCAAATACACATCTCCTGCCTGCTCTCCGGTGGTCTAATCACTAGGACTGGGTACTTTCACACACCTCATTTACTCTTTTCCATTTTTTTTCTTTTCTGCTTTGTATCTCTTCCTTTAATGCCTCCCCCCAACGCTGTCGTCCCTGTGTAAGGCAGATGAAGTCCTTGTGACTGTGTATTGTTGACCTGTCAAAGCCCTCAAGGTCTTTCCCCTGATCAAGCTTAGGGAAATAGCAAGGCCTCTCCCAAGTTGAAGTGTCAGAGTTGATGGTGTGCATAGAAGGCATCCAACATAGCTTTCTTTTGATGGATGTTTATAACTTTAAACTACTCCCCTATAGAGACCTCCTACTAAGGCAAACTCACCCCTCCTTTTGTGCATACATAATAAATGTTCTGAGTTTCTGCACTGGGTAGTAGGTGCCCTTCATCAGGGTAAGTATATCCTATCTGCTCCCAGTTTTTCTGTATGTGCGGCTGCCATTTCCTCAGTGTCTGTTGTTTTCATTTCCACATTACCCAGTCAGGTTTCCAGGACCAAACAATGTAGGATCCAGCAACCACTCTCTTTCTCCCCATATGTTCTCTCCCACTTCCCATCATTCATCATTTCCTTTTCTGCAGTTTTAGCTTTGTATCTGTATCTCTTTTTTCTCTTTTTGACCTCCTGCCTCTCTCTCTCCATATTCTTCACCCCCATCCTTTGTACATTATTGTATTTGATGGTTGCATATAGTGTGCTTTCCTCTTGCCATCTCTTCAAGGCTGACTGGCATAACTGTTACCCCTGGGTAGCAGAGATTTAGTCTTCTAGACTAAATTGAATGCTATTTCACGCCTCCATGGGCTCTTCTGCACTACTGCACTAGAATTATTTCCTTCTTGTGTCTCACTGAATACAAATACCATATCTTTTTACCTTCCTTCTCCTAACATCTAGCCCAGCATCCAGTACAGTGCACACAGCTGAGTCTCCCAAATTGTTAGATAAAAAAGAAGCAAATAAGTAAACAGCATGGGCTTGGCAGCTATAGCATGCTGGTGCTCAGCACCAAGGACCGCCCCCCCACCTTTTCCCCCCTTTATGGTTTTGCTACAACTTGCTGAAGGTAGCCAAGGTCATGGCTGACCCAAACCTCTGCATCGTCTCAGCGGCAGTGGGAACAGAGAGGAATGTTGACTTTGCTTTGACTATGGGAGACTTTACAAGTTCCAGAAAATTGATTTTTCCAGGCCTCCGTGGCTTGGCATGAAAGCCAGACGGGTCTTATTGAATCTGGCCCTAGGTGGTTAGATTTTTGACCTTGACCATGTGGCCAATGGATCCAACCATGAATGTCTTTTGTTTTCTTACTTGTACTGCAAGGCCTCACTTTCCCAGATGGGTCAGTGGACTTGGCCACCACAGCACTGCTATCCCTTGGGCTCTGCTTGCCCTTTTCCTGTGCTTCTACAATTGTGAATAAGCTGGGGAGCATTTCCAATGAGCAGTGAAATGACCAAGGCAGAGGAGGCAATGTGCGCCCACTGCTGTTTATGTTTGTCAATGGTCCTTGTAACTAGGAGGCTGTAGTGACTTATAATTATGCAAAGGGTAATAAAAAGAAAATTAGGAAGAACATATGAGTAGAACATCAGATCTGAACTATGGATATTTTGTAATTTTACACAAACACAATACAGATTTTCCCCCGAAAGAATCAGCTCAGTTGTAGCGAATACTATAAAGAGCTCAAAGGTTCTATTCTAAAAGACTAGTCATAAATATCAAATGATATAGTCCATACTAAGCACCAATTCAATTAAGCAAGGGGCCAAAGCTGTTGTTCTGTTCTTGCTTGTCTTCTGATGAAAAGCAGTAACTGAGAGGCTGTGAATGCATCAGGACCTGAAAAGGAATGCTTTCCACGGAGGCCTAGACCCTGCCATATCTTTCTAGGATTGTCTTTCTATAAATACCATCAGTCCAAAGCTGGCTAACTCAGACAGAACTCCTGTGTCTACTACAGAGATGAGGGAGGGGAGGGGCCGAGTAGAGAAAGGGGGGAGAGAGGAGAAGAGGAGGGGAGAGGGAAGGATGAGAGGAGGAGAGGGGGGAAAGGGGAAGGAAGGAAGATGGAAAGGTGGAAGAGGAGGGAAAGGAAAGGGGGAGGAGAAGGAAAAAAGAAAGGGAGAAGGGGAGCAGAGGAGAGTAGGCAAGAGAGCGGAAGGAAGGTAAAGAGAAAAAGATCGTAGAAAGGACGAGAAGGGAAGAGGCACTGAAATGAAGGGGGAAGAGACAGGAAGAAATGGAGGAAGCAGAGAGTATCGGAAAGAAGGGATCAGGAAGAGATCCAAGAGGAGGTAGAAACATGAGAACAGAAACGCGTTCTCCAAGGACACATACAAGATTTATGGAAGGAGGGGTACATTCTGAATATTCACCTTAAAATGGAAGCTAAAAATTAAATTCTCATCAACACCTACTCTCTTTTATGGTCAACAAAATAATATCATTTAAAGGACATCCTCTTTGAAAACAAATGACTGTATACTATCTATAATGTAGTTCTTTGGGCACTCTAGTAGCCTTTGAAAAGTATCAGATAGTAGTACTTACAAGATAGATTATGCCACACATACCTAGCGATGGCTGTGTTTCTTGTGCAGACTTTGTTTGACAGAATTCCATTACTCTGTGCCCACACCCTTTCCACATGCACATACCTGTGACATGTTTCTTGCTGTCTAGTTATAGGACTAACAGTACAACTATCAAACTATGTCATAAAGAACCTATGTATTGTATTGCTTTGCCCATGACACTGGCCAAGCCTTTAGCCTGGAATCCATCCTTTGTGCCGATAAGCTCCAGAAATTTGTCTGCTGTTATTTGTATATTTGCTTTTACAGAAAATCCCTTGTTTAGCATAATAGCAAACACTGTGTTGATGTATTGTACCCTTGGGTTTTTCTTTTCATGGTCCTATCTTTGATGTAGCATGTAGAGCTCCAAGGAGTTACTGTGTCCAGGCCTGCCAGCTGCTTCCCCTGGGTCAATTTTCCACCTCCACTCAAGTGCAGTGTGAGAGCCAGAAGGTGAACAAAGGGCTGTCCCCCAAGGCCCCTAAGCTTAGCTTGTAATGTCCCTAAGTAAGTGTGTTACCCGCTCAAGGAACCAACTAGAGAACCCTGAGCTTCCTCAAAGAAATGGTGTGCTTGAGGAAGGCCCCTCACGTTTTTTTGGCTTCTTTAGACTTAACTTGCTTAGCATATGGAACGGCTCAATATTCCCTCGGCAATGTTTTGGATACTTTAATGGATAGGAAGTACCTTCTCATTTTCTCCCCTTTGGGGAGCCAATGCTTATGTACAGAGTTTCCTCTCCATTTGGAGTGAGAGGTCTAGAGTGCAAGCCAGCTTTTTTTTTCTTTTATTCCTTCTCTGAAACGTGCCACTTGCCTGATATCCAGGAACGTGCCTCTATTTAAGATGGAGAACGACCTCAAGGTCTGACGAAGGCAGAGCATCCTTGTACAGGAGCAGTCACCTTCTACGTACAAAGCTCCTTTACAGGTGACAGCGATGATCCATCATGCAACTCAGTGTCTTGCTTTGTTGTAATGATTTTTAAATTTATAAATCTTGCCTTCCTGGTTTTGAAGGGGTGTTCTTAAAAGTATTTTTCTTGGCTACCAGCTAAGGTTTGTAGAAAGCTAAAGCCAGAGTTAGAGGAAAATTTAGAGGCTAGGGAAGCAAGGGCCTCCTGGGGCCAGTAACGCTCATTTCCCGTTCTTGCATAGGCTGTGAAGGCATTTCACAGTTTTCAGCCAGCAGGCAGGATCCCCAGTGTTGGCAGACAGACTGAAAGATCTCCCAGTGAATCCAGCTGCTATCAAATGCCAAGGAGACATTTTCACTCTTTCAAGGGAAATAACCGTCAGATAAAAATTAAGGTGACTGGAGGTAGGAAAGAAAGATCAACGTAAAATCAGAGCTGTCATGGAGACAGAATACCCTGAAGAAGCCAGGACACTCACAAGCCAGCACCTACAGGTGGAAGGGGGGAAGCTTTGACACCAAAAGCAGACCCAGAGCTGTAACCCTTTCCATGGTCACATTAGCCTCTATTGTTTTCTGCTTTTCTTTTGAGGAGCTAGGGATGGAAGCCATGCACATGGTAGGTAAGTACTGTTGTTACTGAGCAACACTCCAGCCCACAGCTTCAGCACACACTGTTTTGCAAATGCGTAACTCTCCCCCTTTTTTTGTTTTGTTTTAAACATCAGTATTAGACACCAGGACCTGGGTTCTTCCAAAGTTTGCCACAGAGGCCACTTCCCCAGTGCAACCCTCTCTGCCAGCTGGCCTGTCTATAGTAAGGGAAATCCTCCCTCTGCAGAGTGCTTAAAACACCAACTGGCTGGAGAGATGTCCCAATGCAGAACGTGCCTGTTGGACAAGCATTAGCTTGTTATTTGAATTGAAACAGAGAAAAGAATGTAGAACAAAGAACCCCTGTCCAATGACTAGGAAGATGATATAGGAAATTTTCCAGAAGGTTTGCCCAAATGCAAAGACACAGGGAACTCAGTCCTGTCTGGTTCCTGGCCCATAGGTAAATTTGGGTGTCTGATCTTAAAGTAGTTTGTTAAACATCACAGGCATACATAGCTCTCAGGGCTGCTTCAGTGCTGTAACAAAGGCTCATTTATGCCAGCTTCTAAAATAAAGTAAAAAAAAAAAAAATTGGTTACATAGAGGCAAAAAAATTCTAAAGAAAGCTTTAATTATAAAACTTTCCTTTCTGGGGATAAAGTATATTCATCTTAGATTGTGACACTACTAAATTTTTTTGGTGTTTGCTGCTGTGGGACTATGCTCTTGAACACTATAAATATTTGTCACTGCAAATATTGGTTTAATAAAATAACGATTGGCCAAAAGCTAGGCAGACAGAAAGTACAGGCAGGGTGACCAGACAAGGAGAATTCTGGGAAGAGAAAAAGCAACATTTTAAAGCCAGAGGTAGAGAAAGATGAGAATGTTGCACATACATAACTTTTAGGAAGGAAGGGTCAAGCTAAGTGATATCAGATGGTAAAGTACTTGCCTTGCATGAATAAGAACCTGAGTTTGATCTTCTAGCATCCACAGAGCAAAACCAATCTGATGGCAAAACATAGCAAGTTAAGGCTACCTATCTACTATCAGAGTCTTAGCTGACGCCACCCTTGTGATCAGATTGGTAACTACCCAAATGTCATCAGAGAGCCTTCTTCTAGTAATTTATGGGAACAAATGCAGAGAACCACAGCCAAACATTAGGCATATCTCAGAGTCCCGCTGAAGAGAGGGAGAAAGGACTATAGGAGCCAGAGGGGTCAAGAACATCACAAGAAAAGCCACAAAAATTACTAACCCGACTCATAGGAACTCACAGAGTCTGAACCAACATCCATGGAGCTTGCAGGGGACCAACCTAAGCCTTTACAGATGTGTGGTAGCTGTGGAGCTCAGTCTATTTTGGGGGCTCCTAATAATGGGAGCAGAGGCTATCCCTAATGCTTTGGCTGGCTCTTGGGACCCTATTTCACATTGGATTGCCTTGCCTAGCCTAACTATAAGAGGAAGTGCTTAGTTTTATTGCAACATGATATGTCATGCTTAGTAGATAACCACAGAAGGCCTTCCATTTCTGAAAAGAAACAGAGGAGGAGTGGATTGGGGTGGGGTGGGGGAATGATCAATGGAGAGGAGGGGAGGGGAGAGAGGAGAAACTGTGGTTGGGATGTAAAGTCCAATATGGAGACACACTCTCATGATCCCAAATCTGGGAAGGTGGAGACAAGCAGATCCCTGGAGCTCCCTGGACAGCCAGCCCAGCCAAGATCTAGGTCAATAAGGAATGAATGACAATAGGCCCTGAAGGCTAACACATGAGGTTGTCCTCTCTCCCATGTACCTGCACACACATTCAGACATGCTCACACAGAGAAGGAAACACTTATTTTAGCTCCATAGTTTCAAAGATATCAGCCAATGGTCAGTGGCCTCATCACTTTGGAATCTGATAAGGTACTTCATCATGGCTGCTCACCTGTGAAAGGGGGGAAGCATCTTTGATGATCTAATTTCCTCTCACTATGCTCCACTACTCAAAATGTTCGATCACCTGCCACCTCACAGGCTGTGAAACAAGCCTTCAGCACTTGGGTCTTTGAGAGACAGGCAAGATCCCAGAGACTGGAGTTGGTGAGAAACTCACAACCGCACATTTCAACAATACCAACTCACAAGTTGGTTCCACACACATTCACGGACACAGAGGCAAAAATGCTAAAGTACCTGACAATGAACTACAAAGGATTGGAAGCACATCTACATGCTACCATAGAATGCTTTCTAGGTTTGTCAGTTACTCACCCTGGTTGTCAACTAGGTACACCTAGGAAAAGAGAGATTCAGTTGAAACACTGCCCTTGTCAGCTTGGCTCATGGGCAAATCTGTGGGACATTTCCTTGATTGCTAGTTGATGACAGAGAGGCCAGCCCATTGCAGGTAGTGGATTTCTAGACAGGTTGGCTTAAGTTATCCAAGAAAGGTAGTACAGTAAGCCAAGGATGCAAACCACTAAACAGCATCCCTCTAGGGCCTCTGTTTCGGTTCTTTTTTCCTAGGGTAATGCTGAGCTCCCACCCAGGCTTTCTTCAATGATGTAGTATAAGTCAAATAAACCCCTTTCTTCCCAAGTTGCTTTAGGTCATGATGTTTATCACATCAACAGAGCTCAAATGGGGACAGTTGTAGTGTTAAAGGGAAAAAGAAAACAAAATGTTAATATATATATATATATATATATATATATATATATATATATATATATATATATATATATATATATAATTCTAGCACCATTCAGAAAAGAAAGCAATATGAAACAGACTGACACCCCTCCCTGCTCCCACCAGCTCTCTTGCCCTGGTAGAGAACAGCAATAAACTGTCTTCCCAGGATGAGAGGCAAGACCAAGATCCTGAAAGTTCTACCCACTTGCTGAGGCTCTGCCATTGTTTGGAATAATATTTGGAGTTCAGTCTTGAGCGTTGGTGAAAACAAGTTATCTTAATGCTAAACGGTGAGAGAAGGTTAATAACTGCAAACTTAGCTTCAACAAACAAAACAGCTGATGAGGCAGAAGCTGACTATGGAGAATTGGGGGGGGGGGGTCGCTGAAGGGCCTGTAAGATTTCTTTCTGAAGATTTGAAGGCTGTGCACACGGATGAGGTTGCAGCTGTGAAGGAGTGAGAAGAGTGGTAGAAACTGAGAGCATCCCTGGCTGCTCAGAGACCCGTCTGCAGAAGAGGGAACTTTTACAGATTTATAATTCACAAACTGCTCAGTCACTGGCCGAACAGTAGGCCGGCCTTAGTGAGTGATGACTGCTAGGAATCCAAAATTAAAGCAAAGGTGAAACCTGGGCAATGAGTAAAAGGTAGCACTCAGTGGAGGAAGTGGGATTCACACCATAACTCTGCTCACACTGGTACAGATGAAATAACAAAGCCTCTCAGAAGGGAAAAGTAACCAGAAGCTCGAACTGCTGCGTCATTTGATCTAACATATTCAGTTTCACACAACATAACACAAGACATGTAAAGAAACAAGAAAAGGGACAATAGAAAAAGCCTCCAAGAGGGCCCAGATTTTGTATGCAGGATCCAGAAGTGCCAAAGGAGTTATCACAAATGAGTTAGCAGGAGTTTAGAAAACCAAGGGATAGCGGATGGAAATGATTCCATAATGTAGAATATTAGTAAAGAGATAGTACCTTTTAAAAACACATGGAAATTCTGCCTTCGCTAGGTAGAATTCTGATGTGAAAGAGAAACCACTAGGAAGGTTCAAAAGTAGCGTCAAACTCTCTTGTAAAAGCAAAAAATGAGTCAGAGACATGAGGACAGATCCCGAGATCATACATCTAAGTAACAGAAGGCTACCCCCTAATGAAGCATCACCCAACAGGGACCTAGTACTAAGGCAGATAGAGTTTACTGAAATGATCTAACCAGTCTGTAAAAGGTAAAGAAACAGTGATATAATCTCAGGGCTGTGAGGACTACAACTCACTGAAGTTATAAAACATAATTGAAATTGTCCAATTTCCATGAGAAAGACATGAAGCAGACAAAGAAAGCACATGCTTCATAGCAGGAGATGAGTGTCTGTGAGAAGATGCAGAGGTCAGGTATAAGAGTAAAGGCTTTCAGTGAAGTCAAGGGCACCACAAGAAAACACACTGAACCAACTAATCTGGACTCAAAGAGTCTCACAAAGACTGAATCCACAATCAGGGAGCCTGCATGGGACTGATCTAGGCCCTCTACATATATGTTAAAAATGTATAACTTGATCTTCTTGTGAGACTTGTAAAAGTGGGAGCAGGGTCTGTCTCTGACTTTGTTTTCTACTTTGGGGACTGTTCCTCCTTCTGGATTGCCTCAGTCAGCCTTAACGACGGAAGAGGAGGTGCCTAGTCTCACTGCAACTTGATATAATGATGGCTGGGGGATATTCATGGGAGGCCAGTATCTAAAGACAAAGAGAGGCAAAGGAGAAGATGGGGGATGAGGGGAGACATGCTGGGGAGGAATTGGGAAGAGAGGAGAAAGGGGAAACTTTGGTTGATATATAAAACAAACAAACACAAACAAAAACAAGTAAACAAACAGAAAGAGCTAAGGCTTCAAGATATCCATGGTGACTATGTTCAAAGACGGACACAAAAGCATATACAAGAAGTGAAGTGCACTGTATCACTAGGTCAAACAAAACCCCCAAAAGAGAATAAAGGGCTACAGAGAAGCCATGGACATTTTAGAGTTAAAAGTTCCGTAACTTGAAGATTGCTGAGGAGTTCCCAGGCAAATTTGAACAGATAGAGGGTATAATAAGCATATTTAAAAGTAAGCTGACATGGTTTAGATAAAGAACAGAGGGAAGAAAAGGCTGGAGAAAAATGATGATGCCCTTCAAGGATCTCAGGACGATGTCAAATGTACCAACATAAGCTATACAGGAGAGAAAGAGCAGGTCTTTCCAGTCTGATTGTTACCTGTAGTTCTCAGATTGACATGTTTAATGTTTATGAAGTTCCTAAACATAATGAATCAGGCATATGTGAATACATGGATACGTGCGTGCAGACATAGTGAGCATATATAATACAGGTATATTTTATGCATGTGTGTTTTGAAATTACAAAATATTCCATACTGTAAATGCTCCCCAACAAATATGCAAGTGTTGGAATTTATGTGAAATTCAAAACTATTTTTGGAACCACATATACAAAAGGAATAAATGGAAACAGAAAGAGGAATAAGAAAATAGATGGTTGTCCCCAGAGGGAAATGATTTTTTTGTTATTTTAGAATTTGCTGGGTCTCCAACCAATAGTGGAGAGGGGGCACCTAAACAGGACTTGCCCTAGAATCAAATGAATACCCACTCTAAGAGTCATCACCGAACTTACATCCAGCGATGAATAGAGGTGAAAGCAGAGATCCATGGCTGAGCACTGGGCTGAGCTCCTAGTTCAACTTAGAGCAGGGGAGAAGAGTCTGCATGAGCAAGGAGATAGGGATTATGAGGAAAATTCCCACAGTGATGCCTATCTGGAGCTCTGAGGAGCTCACTAAATCAAGAATAACCACTGGAGATCCATCCTGAAAAGGAGATAGGCCCTCCAAAGGTTGGCAACTGTCAATTGGCAATTGGCATGGGTGGTATGTGAAGCCTCAAGAGTTGGAATTAGACTGCGTTCCTGTGTGTGGGCTGGCACCTTGGAGCCCATTCCCTGCAGAGGAACACTTAATCCAGTGTTGACTTTGGGATGATGAGATCAGACTGGCCTGGAGTGGATGTGCCATGCTGAGCTGACCCACCTTGGGACTTCTTGCCCTTTTGGGAGAGGAAATTAGGGGATGGGGAGGAGGGAGGCTGAAGGCTGACTGGGAGGGACTGGGAGGAGGGAAGGTAGGAGGAGCAGGGGGATACACAGATGAAAATACTTTTTTATAAAAAATAAGATAAAATAAAGAAGAAGAAGAATTTATAGTCATCATCTTCCTGTCTCAGCCTGATGAATGATGCTTGGAATGTGAATGAGAACCACCAAACCCAGCTTTTTAAAATTCTCCGCTCATCATGGCTGGGTGAATCCCTGGATAAAGAAATTACAGGCATGGAGAAACAAGTGCAGTAAAAGTCATTAGAGGCACTAAAATAGTACTGCAGAGAAATGCAGAAGAAGGCAGTGGGGAGAAACAAGAGATGGCATGAAGCACAGAATTAAAAACTAAAATTGAACCAAAAGATGGAGGTGTTTACATGTAGGCCTGACAACTTGAGTTCAATCACTGGATACAGGTGGCAGGCCCTCTGCCATCAACACATATTCCTGAAGATCTCTCTCTCTCTCTCTCTTTCTCTCTCTCTCTCTCTCTCTCTCTCTCTCTCTCTCTCTCTCTCTCTCTCTCTCTCTCTCTCTGTCTGTCTCTCTCTCTCTGTCTCTCTCTATCTCTCTCTCACATACACACACACATACAAAGAATTTTAAAAACTATAATGCCAAATAGCGGTCTACCTGTATCAGTAACAGAGATAAATGATTCAACTGTTTAAATAATAGAGTCAAAACTTAGATTTTTATCAAGCAAGATGAAATAATCCACCTACATGCTATCAATAGGAATTCCAAAGATAATAAAGATTTAAAATGAAAGGATGGAGAAATACATCAAAAAATATGGGAAAAGACCAAATAAGTAACAACATTAAAGGGAAAACAAAAAACCAGCATCTCTGCTTGGGCAAGAGTGACAGATACATGACATGGGCCCAGACATTGTAAACAATCCATAAAGGGACAAGCATGACGTCCCTGACTGACACAAACCACTCGAAGCTCCATCTGCAAGCTCTATCAGTTCAAGCCCACAAAACACCCCTCTGTCTTTCTCTCCTGTCCCCAAGCATGGAGGACCTCAATAGAACCTCAGAGGCCTGTGGATTGTGGTAACATGAGCAATACAGAAAGAGAGGACTGCTGAGCACAGGGAGTTTTTAATTAGCAGGTGCATTCAGAAAACTAACTAAGCAAATTAACAAATTAATGTTCTTAGAACAGGTGGTAACCCCCAATACTTAGAAAGCAAAGCGCCATTGCCAAGTGGTGCATTTATGAAGGGACATTCTGATTAATTTATCTCTTTATGCTTCTAGAGACCCAAATTTTCACATTATTTCAATATGTCCTTGTGGGAGATTATGTTGTTACATTGTAAATAATTGTCCTACCCACTGGTTTAATAAAAAGTGCTGATTGGCCAAAGGCCGGCAGGAAGTATGGGCGGGGCTACCAGACTAAGAGAACTCTGAGAACAGGAAGCACAGAGAGCAGAATGTCAGAGAGAAGCAGGAAAAAGCAGAGGACAACCATGCTGCTGTGAGAAAAGGTACCGAGCCCCATGGCTGAACAGGATGAGTCATGGGTTAGATGAAGGGTAGAGAGCTAGCAAGTTATATGCCTAGGCCTGAGGCTGATCAGCCTAAAACTATTGTAAGCATCTGTGGGTCTGCGGGTCTAAACCTTGAGGTTAGGCCTCAAAGTCAGGGCCAGAACATTCTTACTATAAATGGTGTTCTCTTAGTCTAGTAGCCCTGCCCACACTTCCTGCCTGCCTTTGGCCATTCAGCGCTTTTTATTAAACCAATGGATGGGACAATTATTTACAATGTAACAACATAATCTCCCACATGTCCTCATTTAATTGATTAATATGTACAATGTTAAACCTTGTTTTTTACTATTTTACATATATGTGTGAATCGTATTAGATATACTTACAAAGTACAAACACAACACATATACATTTGTGCATGAATTTACATATGTGATTCTTTCGATTTAAAAGCTAGACAGGCATCTAATGCAAAACTAAAAGTTTCAGATAAAAATGAAATGTGTATATGATCTGTTTTTTTTTTGTCTGTGGTTTGCTTATGATGACCATCATCTTCTAAATAAATCCCTAGTTTGAATATTTATACTTGCAATATTTCTCCTATTTTAGGAACAGATAAATAGCATTATAACTGAAATTTTACAAATACTTGGAGAATGGCCTTTTGCACACTACATTCTGTATTATATAAATTCAAATTTTAAGATTGACTACATTATAGCAAATAGTAATTATTTCAGTTTATTAGACACTTTTGTTCTAACTAAAGCATCATATGTATAGCATTCTATTGTATTCTTTTCAGATAAATAACTGAATTTAATTGATGCCAGACGAAATTATGAATATCCAGCAATCAAACTGTTTTACAGAACAGGCCTACATCATTAGTGCTTCTAAAGTGGCCATTCTTGGTAAACGTTCAATATTTTAAAAGAGATGTCCCATATATTTAAACAAAATCTCAACACATGAGTCACATGTGCCTGCATTTATAGATGTTGTTTTATTTACAGATTGATTTTTGGAATTATTATTACAGTACACATGTTTCTTGATGACATTTGAGCGTGTAATCATACCGAACCACAAGAATATGCTGCAGCTTGGAGACTCTTTCCCATTGGAGGCCTTCATTGTTCAAAGAGAAATTTCATGCCTTGAGTAAATATTTATTTACAAAAGGAAAACCAACAGCAACACAACTTCCTTCTTACTGTTCCTCTTAAAAGCCAAGTTTACTTTAAGTGAAAACACAATAACTCTTTGGTAATAAGGAACAGAAGTGAAGTTGCTGAGTAAAAACTGCTTAATACCAGATAACAAAACAGAGTCGTTCAAAGGGAAGCTCATCTTGAACTATTTATAGCATAACGGCCCTCCTTTGTATGGAGGCTTTTATGTGCGATTTGGTTCTCTGGGTGATTCCTACCAACATATGTGTAAACCTTTTGTGCTATTTTAAAGGAGACTATTTAACAAATGCATGTATATTTGTGTTCTTATATACACATCCAACCACAGAGTCCAGTTCGTCCACTAAACCTGAAATCTCCTTTACCCAAATCTAGCCATGTCAAAGTGACTGTAGGGTGCTTTAGCAGATATTTTGCAATCACTTCTTTCACAAGAAAGCATTAATGCATGTCATGTAACACCTTACTGAGTAAGATTAATGAGCATATACCAGAGGTTTTGAGCTGAGGAACACATGAAAATAGGCTGCATTAAATAGACTTCTTAGAAAAATGTGCCAGTTCCTAGATTCTGTTAAAAACTGGCACTAGTCGCTCTGACTTAAGCACATAGAAATGGTATGTGGAGGGCAAGATGGAGAAGTTGTGGGCTGGAGTGTAGCTCAGTGGCAGGAGACCTTATTAGCAAGCACAGGGGCATGGGCTTAATCACTAGGAGAGGAAAATGAATAGAGGGAGGGACGGAAAGCAAGGAAAAGGAGGAGGAAAGAAGGAAGAAAGGACAAAAGGAATAAGTGGTTGCATTCCCTTATAACCACATTGCTTCCTCAATGACAACTCTTGTCCCCAAACCCCCGTGTCATTCACTGAGAAAGCCTCTGGTGAAATGAAACGCTGGAAGTCCATCAGAAGAATTCTTCAATTTGTTAAACCAAATTTCAGCTTTTTGTCTCTTGTACTACTTTTTTTTTTAAAAAAAAAAAATGCTCATGATTAATGTCGTTGGCCTTGCCTGAGGCCACAAATAAAACCCCATGAGTGAGTGGCAATGTCCTATGTGGAGCCTCCTAACTAGAGCCCAAGAACCCGCCCAGCACAGGCATACCTGGAGGCAATACTAAAGTGGAATGATTGTGAGACAGTGAAGGGGGGGGGGGTCTCCATTTTTCTAGGGACAATTGTCTAAGAAGATCCAGTTTCTACCATATTCAGGACTCTCTCTGAATCCTAACCACTTTCTCTGCCGAAGGATTGAAGGATCCTGGATTTACAAAACAATACATGGACGGTTGCTTTGGGTGTCTGATCCCTTCTAGCTTTGTTGTACTCTGAGCTAATCATGGAGCTTGGATTGTCTTAGATGGGCTTTGCATTGCTTTTCTTCACTCTTTGTTTGTATCCCAAATAATTTTTAGGCTACAATGGAATCAGAAGAGCAGACTGACCCTACAAACCCCTTGTCTCTTCTCTGGGCAGCTGTGTGAAAATGCAGCTACTTTCATAAAATGGCTATGGGAGATCACATTGAAAATCTGCCTGGGTTCCTCTAGTTAAGCAGTCTTGTACAAAAGATCTTTTAAAAAAACAGGCTACTAATAGAAAGAAGTAACTTATCAGCAAGCATAATTATATTTTGATTAATTACACATTGTTGCACTGGTGGAAAAATAATTCTGAATACAGGCTGATCCTTGTAATACTAGGTCTTGGGAAGTTGGGCTGGGAGCACTGGTGTGATTTTGTGATCATCTCAAGATATTCCAGTAAGTTTCAGGCCTTCCCGAGATACAGTGTGAGACTCTGATGCAGAAGAAAGAGATGGGGAGAAGGTGAGGGCGTGGGGAAGGAGAAAGAGGGCTGAAGATGAGAAGGGGGATGGGAGAGGGAAGATGAGGAGGTGAAAAACAGACAAAGAAGGGGGGAAAGAATAAGAAGGGAGAGAAGGGGTCTTATAAACACTTCTCTGGATAGCAATTGCATAGTGGCTAATTTATTCCAAATCTAAACTCACACAGAGCATTAAGTTTAGTTAACATTTTGTTTTTATTAACTCTTACATGAATCACTCATTTGCAGGTGCCGAAAGGGGCATTGAACCCCTTGGAATTGGAGTTGGAGGCAGCTGTGAGCCATCATGTGTATGCTACGGACTCAGTCCCCAGCTTTTAACCACTAAGCAATCTCTCCAGTACCAGGTTTTAATTTTAAATAGTAAGAAAACTCTATTGCAAAGTAGATCGATCTTATGAAAAGATCTCATTTAAAAAGTCTATATACTTTGCATCTTTAAGTTGCTATGAACAGAAATGATCTGAATCACCAACATTTTGTCTTCTAGAAATCAAGAGTTTTAGTTCTCAGAAACACAGTCTCTCCCAGTACTTAAGAAGATGGGTTCAGTTTACATTGCTGTTAATTTCTTGTGGTAGGAATATGATGTCTTGTGACTCAACCTCCAGCTAAGGGTCACTGAAATTCTTAGTCACAGAAACTGTGGAAATAACAAATGATGCTTTAAGCTGTTAACTTCAGAGAACATTTTAGGAAGTCATGCACAGTAGCATATTAGTGAGGGTACACTAGCTGGGCAATGGTGGTGTATGCCTTTAATCCCAGCACTTGGGAGGCAAAGGCAAGCAGATTTCTGTGATTCTAAGGCCAGTCTGGTACAAAACAAGTTCCTGGCCAGCCAGGGCCATTACACAGAGAAACTCTTCCTTGAAGAACCAAAAAGTAAAATAAAATAAATAAGGATACGCCATGAGCTGCATTCTCCCCTCTGTACATACTATTGGATAGAACAATTAAATTTTTTGAATAACTTTCATAAAGTATAACATATGTAATTAAATGCCTAACTGGGGATCTTATAAGAAATGTAGTCCTCATCAACTCTAAATAAGAAGAGGCATTTAAAACCAAGGTGGAAAAGAATAATTACTCATTAAAAACAAAACATAACTTATGAGACACATGGATCCTCGGGCTCACTGTCTACCTAAGGTGACTTCCAAGCCAGAAAGAAACCCTGCTTCAAAAAGCAAGGTGGACATCTCCTATAAAATAATAAACTTGAAATTGTCCTTTGGCATCTGCATACACACACACACACACACACACACACACACACACACACACACACACACAGAGAGAGAGAGAGAGAGAGAGAGAGAGAGAGAGAGAGAGAGATACATACACAAATACACATATACAGAAAAAATACACCTGTATAATAACTAAACATATATGAAGATCATCATTTCCAACATTCAATGGGGAAACACAAATAAAAACCACAGTGAAATGCTATTGCATGAAACACTTCTAATAAGGGTAGAAATACAGAAAAGTGACCATGTTAAGCATCGGCAAGACTGGGAAACAGGGCTGTGGTGCATGGTCAGCAATCATGTGAATGGTATGTCACTTGGAAAACAGCCTGACAGCCTCCTAAAAAAATTAAACATGTGTTGTCCATTAGATACAAAAAAATTCCCAATTCCATATATTCACATAAAACTTTGTGAGTGAATATTTTAGCCACTTTATTAGAGTTTCTAAAAACCAGAAAGAAACAACTGGCCAACAGTACAGTACACAGTCCAGAAAATGACTTGGCAATTAATTAAAATGAAATAGTGATATAAACAATGGCACAAGTAAGTGGCAGAATAAACTAGTCCGTTTAAAAACGACTACACCTGCAATGAATCGTGTGTGTGTGTGTGTGTGTGTGTGTGTGTGTGTGTGTGTGTGTGTGTACATATACGGAATTCTAGAAAATGTAAATTAGTTCACACGTGTATAGTGCCAGAAACAGTATTAGCAGCAGTAGTATCTTGTTGAGCAAAGGGAAGTTGCAGTAAAGGATTGAAGGAAGGATGTCATCAGAGTATGGAGAATTTGGGAGGCACTGATAGATGTGTTAGTTTGGTTTATGACAATAGTTTTATCTGCCAAACCACATGAGTTGCATCTTAAAGGTGCTTAGTGTATGTCAACCCTCCCCCAATGACGTCATTCTTTTCAGGTTTACTCCCTCCACCTGACTCTTGGGCCATCCTGCTTGTCTTCATTGACAAGTAAAACACAGATGACATTTTTTATTTTAATTGCTCATTTTTATAATTTCGTGATTGTACTAACTGGTTTGGGATGGCTAATAAATATCACAGATTAGGTGACTTAATTTTTCCAGGGTGTTGGAGGGTAGAAACTCACAACCAAGGTGACAGCAGGGTTGGTTTCTGGTGAAGACTCTGGTTGGATTGCCATCGGCAGCTTCTCACTGTGTCTCAGGCCCTCTCTCCTCTGCGCTCACAGAGTGGGTGGTCTCTGGTACATTTTAATCTTAGTAGAGTACAAGCTGTATTAGGGACCCACCCATGTGACATCATTTAATTTTAAGCCCTAAAAGACACTATTTAGGAATTCAGTCATACTAAGGGTTAGGGCTTTAACATATGAATTTGAGAGGGGCACAATGTAGCAAAAACAGTGATATTTGTTTTGATTTATAGGCTTTGATCCCAACATAACATCCAGCAACAATTAAACATATGCAGGCCTCCTCTGAGGTGATCAGAACCAGGTCTAGTTGTTGTCAAGGCCAATATTCTTTGTGAATTAGACTACGTATGGTTCAAAGCACTGCTAAAGAGCATATTCCTAGGTTCCAGCCTGCGTTATTCCGACCAAGAGTAGCATTTAAAAATAGGTTATCAGGAGCCGAGAATATGGCTCTGGATGATAGCATTGATGCATAATTATGAGGATCTGATTTCCAATCTCTAGCACACACATGCCAGGCATGGCCGGATGGCATCTGGAAAGAAGTGATAGGTGGACTCCACTTCATTGGCTAGCCAACCTAAGTGAAAATGTGAGCTTTGGGTTCAGTGAGAGTTCCCGTTTTAAGGAAATAATAATACAGAAAGAAATCTGATACTTTCCTCTGGCCTCTGCACACATCCCACTCACAAGTGTATGCACACCCACATGCAGAAAGGTGTATTGACACATGTACACCCACACGTAGGTATGTACACACACACACACACACACACACACACACACACACACACACTGCATCACAGAATATTCTTGGCTACATTAAAACTTCAGCATCTTTGACTTCCTTTCCTACTTTGATTAAATATAATTAATACACAAACTGTATGGATTAACAGTACTTGTCTATCAGGGGTTAGATTATGATTTTTGGTCTTGTGGCCGTACAATATCCCACAGCTCTGTATCCCACCACAGTAGTGGAAAGGAGATAATCATACACACAAACAAATGGGGTAGCTGTGTTTTAATGAGTTATCAAAGCAGGTAGGCAGGCTCAGGACCACTTGACCACAAGTGCAGTTTGTGGATTCCTGGTCTCCTCAGCAGATTAATGTCACATACAAGAGGGAGCACCACTGAGCTTGGGTTATATATTTTCTGCAAATAAGAGCAAAAGCTCAGTCTTCTGAAATTTGGAACCAGGAAGAGATTCAAGGACCAGTGGATGATTGAGAATATAGGTTTTCAGGCTCTCCTCTCAGCTACAGAGTCCAATTATCAAGGGGCCCAGACTTCATGTCTCTAGCCTCCCCCCACCCAACCCCGAGACTCAGGCATGAAGTGGGTGAGGAAGACTCAATATGGCTAAACTTGAGGTAGTGGCATTGTCTGCTGGTGCAGGTGAATCAGTCCTGCCCCCTATCTGCAGCTGCTCCTCCGCCTAGTTGAGGCCACATCCAGCATACCACAGCAAAGAGAATTCTCCTGTCAAGTATATGTCAGGTAAATATAAGGAAATGGGGTGATCCATCTAAAGCTCAGACCACAGCCTATGAGGGGACAGAGGCAAACAGAGGCTCTTTGGTGAACTTCTGTGACACCAGGAGCCAGACATGTCACTGAATTCCTCACACCTGCTCCCTCCATATCCCTCTGATTTACTACAACTTCTGCCCATGTCTGGAAGCCAGATTCAAAGAAGCATGTGAGGAAGGGAAAGGAACATGTGCTTCAGAATCAGACAAGCCAGGAATGCAGTTGCTACTTTTAAGCCAGAGGATCTCAGTGAACAAAGTAGAAAGCATTTCCTCCGATCTCTCTACTTTTGAAGCCACTAAATGTAAATAGGTACTGCTCAGAATTTTTCTGAGCACCTGATGGACTGATGAGTATGGAACCATACTCCAAGGTACTCATAATCCTATTTTTAAAAAATAGACAACATCAAAGATCTAAATGGATTTAACAGGTATCCTTTTAAATATCCTTTAAATTTCAAGCTTTTAGAAATATTTCAGAGACTAGACCATGCACACTGGAGCAAGTGTCCTCCACTGATAATGGAATCTTTTTGTTATCATTTAGAAACTGATGAGGGTACATCATTTTAAACTAATGTACATACATTGAGTTTTCTGAGCTCCCCTTGCTGTCTTTTCCTTACTCCAGAATCTGACTGAAGACCTCTCCCTGCATGCTGGCCATCTTTGTATACCAAGCTGGCTAAGGGGTATGGGGCTGCAGGTCTGTGAGTCTAGACCACTGGCTGCTCCAGGACCAAAAAACCTACTGTAACACTTCTCTATATCCTACCACACCTTGGACTCTCTTCTGTTCTTATGACCAGTTTGAAGAACAAGAGCTAAGAATTTTATCATCTGAATGTTTGTCAGTCTGAGAGCTGATTGGGTTGGGGTTTTGAGTAGGACCTCTATCTAGCTTCAATAGATGTAACCAATGGGTGTGGTTTGAGATGATGGACTCCTGATAATTTACAGAGTGTAATTACTCAGAACAACAAAGCTAGAAGAGCAAGGGTAGCCCATAGTTACAGAATTAGAGCAGAAATAAGAAGGTGACTATGTCATGACATTGCATAGACCTAGAATTCTCCAACAAAAGCACAGTACTTACAATATATGTGTGTTTGAATCAAAATTAATTTGGGACTTTTGTTTAAGAGATAGCTATGATCTATAGTCTTCACTAATTCTTTAAGTAAAGGCAATAAATATTAATAAAGAGTTCTAATTCATTGTTCCTCACCATTGTTTTGCATAATTTGCAAGCAGTTTGCTTGTCTATGTCATAAAAGTTAAGCAACAAGCTACCCCTTCAAGGTCAGTTAGCACAAACGTGAAAGATCTGACTCAGACCATCAATAAAATGTGGCAAAATGAGATCCAGGTGGACAATCTGTCCTGTTCAAAAGTCTGAATTGAAATATGATCACCAAATGATACAGAAAATTTCATCAGCTAAAATCCAGCTAGATTCCTTGGAAAACGCTGCCTGTCCTGGGTACCATCTGCTGCAGACGCCAGGGATGCCTTTGGTAATAAACTGTATAAAGTACCCTGTAAGTAAAAACACCATGCTGTCTCCCTAGTCATTGTCAGAACCAAAGTATCTGCATATTCCTGGAGAGCGCATGCTGCCCAGAAGGGTGTGCATGGCAGACTTTGATGAAGGTGAAGCTGACATCTAGAATAACTCAATAGGAAGGCTCTGTTCTTGGTTCACCTCACTGGCAAACAGAGCTCCCATACGTGGGAGCTGGTGATTTCATGCATGTATCAAAGGCTGAGTAGTTACTTGAGTTCCTGAAAGTAAAAAAATAAGAGTTTTCTCAACTGTAAAACGAGCAAGCGGCACTAAATGATCTCCAGGGTCCCTTTCAGATTGAAAGTCCTAATGTCCTGTAATTCTATTATCCCACCCTTTGATATGGAATACTCAATGAGAAATAAGCTCAAATCAGGCCTGACAGCCCAAATCGAATGTGCAGAATCAGCACTCCCCCCCTTCCTAATGCACTAACTGAGTTAATGGGTCAGCAGCAAGACATGCCTTGCCCTGACAAATTCCATTGTGTATCTGGTATCAATACCCAGCCAGGGAGGGGATCCCATCCTCAGTAAGAAGCCTACCGAGTGCTGTGCCAGAGACTGGAGAAGGAGAAGGGAGAGGCTTGTAGTCTGCCCAGACTCTTAAAGAAAAGTACATGTCAGGAGATTTTCCAGGAGATTAGCTGGATTTTTCCACATTTGAACTTTGGGAACTTGGAAGTCAGCCCAAGTGCTCATAACTTGCTGGCAAAGGGCTGGGATGGGATCTCGAGAGGTTGATGGAAGATTTGGGTTTACCTTCCCTCTTCCTTTGTTAACACTTCCTCCATAATTAGTAGTTCCTCCTTTTTGTCTTCTTCCTTCCTTCCTTCCTTCCTTCCTTCCTTCCTTCCTTCCTTCCTTCCTTTCTTTCTTTTTCCTTTTGTAAATTTACTAGCTCAAAAATCAAAAATCAGCAAACATGGACAACCTCCCAACAGTCCTCAATTTTCTCTTCTGTGCTGCGCTCAACAGGGTGAAGTAATGCCACTCACTGGACCACCAAACTTCCATGTTTAATGCGCAGATATCTAATCTTGCACAGCTATCCACTCCCTGAAGCCTTCAGTTCTGGAGGTCAGAGCAGACCCAATTATACCTCATCCTTACCTCTGAGGGTGAACAAAAGGGTCCCCACCCTTCTTGTCCTTGCTACTGAACTTGGAAGTAGAGAAGATAGTTCCAGTACCACATGAGGTGCATGAAGAATACAGATTCTACAACCTGACTCAAGCAGAGCAACCAAATCAGAAGCTACTCATGAAGGAGGATACAGGTGCTTTTCATACACATTGAATTTTAGAAAATATCAGTTTCCCTCTCCTCCTATTTTTAGGAAAAAAATAGTGTCCATCTGCCAGGTTTTAATAGTCCAGCCTTTGTGTAGGCTAAGGGGCCTTGGCATGATGAACAGTAGCCTCCTAAGTAGACCTTGCTCTTTCTCTGGCTTCTCTCTGTGGAGGAGGGTTCATGTGAGATAGCTCTTGTTGCTTCCTTCTTGGAGGAGCCCTTGCTTCTACACCACATTTCCCATCACCTCTCATATTTCAACTCTTGCTCTGCAGAATTCTCCTGAATATGCCCAGCTTTGGCCACGCATGCAGAAACCCCAGCCCGTCCTGCAGTCCTGAATCCAAAGAAGCTGAAGAATTTTAAAAATTCTTGCTCAGATCACATGCCCTGAAGTTCAGGAGGGCATATATATATATATATATATATATATATATATATATATATGTACATATATGTATATACGTATATATGTATATGTGTATATGTGTATATGTGTATATATGTATATGTGTATATGTGTATATGTGTATATGTGTATATATGTATATATATGTATATATACACACACACATATATATGGTATATATACACACCATATAGAGAAGAGACAAGAGCCTTTCAAGCACCCTGTAATGCTCCGCAGTTCATAATGGTTCTGGAACGTTCTTTGTACATCTTGTGCTTGATTTTTGATTCATCATTTCTCAAATTGCTTTTCCTCTATCATTACTTAAGGAATTGTTTTGAGGGTGCCCTTCTTTATTACAGGCTCACAAGTTAAGTATATGTCCATTTGGAGCCTACACTCAGCTTAATTCCAAAATGGTTTTCACAAAATATTAGTATAAGTAGTATATTATACCTTCTTGTAACTTGATAAGTCCCAAGTTATATATCAAATTTGGTCCAAATCTGGTTGTTCCTTTGAGAACTCTGAAAGAAAAATGTCCAAGAGATTTAAAACAGAACGCTCCCATCTCTGGTTAGTGATACTCAAACTGTGACAGGGCAACGTCTGATAGTTTCTGAAACCTGAAGAAACGTGCTATGGATGTGCCTGAGTCTTACCAGCAACTAAAAGGTGAACAAAGCCTCACTTAGAGCTGCCTTTCATCATTATAGATCCCTGTATGTAGATGTGAGTCAGCCTTCCAACAACATGGCTTGAGTGGCCAGGTTCTGTCTTCCCAGGGCCATACAGTGGCTAGTGCTCAGCAAAGTAATGGCTCCACTGTATAGGATCCAGGACAGTGAGTCAAGAGGCAGAGGCCTTGTCTTCCCAAGGCCAGTTTCATTCTTCTAGAATGGAGCTTTCTCAGTCTTCCAGAAGGGGCTAAGCTTAGAGACAAGAAGGTAGAGAAAGAGTCTACCAGAAAGGCTCTTGGCAGGAGTGGGTGGGTCCTCTGCCGCCCAGTGATAGGAGAGAGCCAGAGGCCCTGGCATTTTATTTAATAGTTCATTGATTACTGTTTTATAGGAGGAGCCAGATATTCTAAAATAGAAAAGAGAAAAAAGTTCTTATAGCTAGATCGAGGAGGTTAATATCAAAGCAAGACCATAATGAGAAGGGCTTGAGGATAGACAGATAGACTATATTTATGAAGCAAACCTAGGGAAGAGAGAAAAATGGAAGCTAGGATAAAATAGAGGAAGGGCTGCATTTAACAATTACCCAGATCAAAGGCCCCAGTGCCTGGGCAGGTGACAAGAAACCCACAGCAGTGAACTGCTCGGAAGCCGGGAGCTAAGTGGCACAGCTGGTGTGTAATTTCATATTCATCCATAACCCCAGCAGTGCTCAAAGTCTAATCCAAACACCAGCCCCAAGTTAACTGCAACTATAAGAAAAGATGTCGTGAGAGATGCAGGGTCTCTGCCACAAGTGAATCTCCTGGCTCCGAATTACTAAGCAGTAGAACTGGAATGCTCTGGGTTAAGGACTCTAGGGTTTCGGAGGCAATGTGAGTTTGAGCCCTTCTCTATTCACACCACATACCATCTAAAAGCTGCTCAAAAAAGAACAGACAAGGCTTGCCACCGTGAGGCTGTGATGGCCAGGGAATCAGCTGGAAAGAAACATAAAATTGTCAAGGGAGGTGTGAGCCAATCAAGAATAATGACGTAAAATAAGAGGAAAAGAGAACTGAATCCAGATCCTTGATGGGATGGCTGCTGGAGCAGTGGCTGGGTTGTTCCTTGGATCCTCACCATGGAATCAAGACTTTTTCCTCCAGGGAAAGAAAAAAGGGGAGACAGGGAGCCGTACAGGACAACCTCCTCTCAGTTACCTTTTATCTTCAGATAGCTGTCCCTTGTGGGATTTTACGTAGGTATAAGACCCAATAGGTATTCTGGTTTGTATAGTACTTTGTGTGTGTGTGTCCTTCCAGGCATGGGTCTCGATGTCTTTTTCCATCACATGGTGAGGAGTGTGATTTTCTTTTTTGGTAGAGTGTCATACTCAAGGCCTATGTCCTCACTGCTTATAAACATTCACAAGGCATTCATTGGAGATGAGAGATGTTTGTGTATGAGTTGTTGGCTATTGAAATACATAGGAAAAATAGCCTCCATTGACCCAGTACAGCCATTTTTCCACAACTTGACTATATTCTGTGGACAAACAGAAGAGATATCACAATTGACCAGCTTTACATCTCAAGGCTCTAAGCTAAGCTGTTGAAATTAGAAATTGCTATCAGTGACGCAATTGAAACAAGTAATAGAATATATCCTAAAGGTAAAAAGGAACGGATGACTGCCACGTTCCTTCTTATAGAATTAATTTGATGGAGCCTTGCAGTCAGCCATGATCATGTATAGATAAATAACTGAGTTGTTAATGGGCACCTCAGCATCTAAGGGCCCGGTGAGATGCAGAGAGCATGGCAGGGAGCAGAGAATGGAGTTGTTCATTTAGTTGTAACACAATGTAACACAATGGCGCCACAGATCCCAAGGACCAACATAGCTCATGAGGACTCAGGATGGAAATCTCTAGCTAACTGGACTTCCATGCCATCCCTACTGCTGCAAGCTGTGATACAACCAGCAAATCTCTCTGTCATTCCAATTTATCAAGAAGAAGATTGACAGCAGACAGCTTTACTGAGGCCATCAAATATGAGACAACAAGGACCTAAGGTCTTCTTTTCACACACATGATCAGACTTCGGAGATGAAGCCATCCTGAATGAGCATCAACACTATGCCAGCTGTAGAAAGAAGCAGAAATAATACAAGACGCCATAACGCACATACTGAGAGATCAGATACAGATATCCCATACCCTAAATTTTCTTCATCCAAGAGAATAGCCTAATTAAAGTTTAAGTATGATTTAGTTGAGAGTTGAAGGTCTAAAATATGGAATTCTTCTGGGCGTACTACTGTATCTTATTTTATGTCAAATTTTTCATCGTGTTTTATGGTTTTAGATCTGATTTATGATGACTTAGGAAATTGCATTGACTATCACTGCTAAGATATGCGACCATCTGAAAATGGAGGAAAAAGCCAGAATCCATTACAGACGTTCATTTAAAATTTGAGGGGTGGACAGGAAAAAAAAAAAGAAAGGACCATGGCAAGGAGCAGCAGCAAAGCCAAACTCAGTAAGGGGAACCTGACTTAAAGCAAGGGGAGTGGAGAAGCCGCAAGCTGTGCACAGTTGGAGCATTCGGTGAGCGCTCATTTCAGTGGCCAGTTTTTGAGCATGTCAGTTTAATTATGATGTATCACAGTTGACAGCGATGCATGTGGAACCAATTACAATGCATGTTAAAATCAATTATTGCATATTTCAGCTCTCCTAAACACTGCAGAAAATGCTCTGTGCATTTATACAGATTTCAACTCCACTAATCATTTTTACTATCATGGCTCAGCAAGAAAAGAACTCTCCTTCCCTCCCTCTCTCTCTCTTCCTCTTTCTCTCTCTCTTCCTCTCTTTTTCCCTCTCTCTCTCTGTGATGCATATACATGTATAGAAATACACATAGACATGAAACATAGCAACTTCAAATGCAAGAACAAATAATCTCTCAGTAAAAACCTGTCTATCACACCTTTGTGAGAGGAAATAACAACAACTAAAATTCTTTAATACTTCCCCAATAGTCCCCAACCCAGTTTTGGTCCATTTAATCCACTTCAGCCTCTTTACCAGCAGTGAGGCTGGATCCTCGCAGAAAGAATCTGGCTATTTTGGTCTAAATTGTTTGCCTTACTATTTGCTCTGATCCTGTGCCCTTTCTGCTCCGCCCCCTGCTTCAGTTTTTGAGCTTAAAGTTTTCCCTCCAAGTTCCACAGCTTATTTATTTTCTGTTTACTTTTGTATGTGCCAGCAAATCAATCACTGGCTTATTGAAAATAAAATAAAATAAAGTAAGAAGAGCAGCAGGGTAGGGTGGGTAGAGGATGGTGAGGAGGGAGAGGTGAGGGAACAGAGTGGGGATGGCATTTGCTCTCCTTGCAATGTGTTCACTTAGTGTAAAATCAGCTCCCTGCTCTCTGTGCTTAGCTCAATTTAAGTTTCCTGCGGAGAAGGGCTATGTTCTGCACACTTGGCTTTCCGCATCACATCCACTGTGTGCTTCTCAAACTAGTTGCAGAAAAACCACTGTCTCTGGACCATGATGAGAAGTTGGAGACTCCCACTGGCCCCTCAAGGTGGGAATTTATCTACGCAAATCCTTCTGCCCTGAGGTGAAGAACCAGAGCTCTGAGGTACCTGGAAATTCCAGAAAAAGCCACATGCCTTAAGAAACTTGGCCCTGGGGAACAAGTGGGTGTATATCCTAGGAAAAAAAATCAGTGGTGTCTGAGTCAAGAAGAGCCAAGTGGTCCTGGCAGGAGCAGAGGTAAACAGCTCATGTGGTTTAGTCAAGAGAGCAGCGGGTGGGATGTCGGGAACCCCAACTTCTCTGTTCAGCTGCTTGCTCAGCTGGGGTGAAGTGCTCAATGTCTCCTTGTCTTCCAGACTGTATCATGCATGACACAGAGGAAAGTATGTTCAGGTAGGGAGCTGCCCTTTGACTCTCAGCTAGCTCCAAAAGGTAGAAGGTTCTCTTTTAAAGTTCGGAGCATCAAAATTGAGGATAATTTCCACTTGCTTGTTCTATAGATATACAATGATCCTCAACTCTCGACAATTTTCTTTCATTTTTTTTTATGTATTCATTCACTGAATGAATGAAAATGCATGAAAAGCATCTGTTTTGGTTTAGTTCTGGGGAGCCCGTGCTTTCTATTAGGAACCAAATAGATTTCCAGTGAAGCAAGTCCATTGATAATCACATGATGTGAGGAGAGGGAAAATAACTCCATGCCCCCATGTGGTGTCCTGTGTGACCCAGTGTTGTGATGCATGAGCACCTGCCACCTGCCACAGAGATGGTGTGGTGGAAAAGAAATGGAGAGTTCATTGGACCTTTCTGAGAATTTGACCAGTAAAGTCTTCCTGGCTATCCCAGTACTGTGAGAGCTGGCTTGTGAGGAGCAGGCTATGTGAATAGGAAAGGCTGCGGGTGGGCACTTGTAGTTGAAAGACATGATTTTGGAGAAAGGGTTTTAATTGGTCAGGGTCCCAGAAAAGTTAAGAATTCACGTATACAATTCCAATATTGACAACCGAGCAACAGTGCTTGGCTCTGAAGACAGAGGAACCAGCACAGGCTGGAGAAGCCTGAGAGCTGCTGGTAGCTATGGTGACTCCAGAGACAAGCTCCTGTGAGAAGAAGGCAGACACTGCTGAAGCCCTGGCAAGAGGTCTGAGGGGAAAGAAAGAGGAGACTATGCCACCCTCTCCTACTTGCTCGCCTCATTCAAGGCAGCTAGGTATGTTGTAATTTACACTGTAGACCAGTTCCTTGGCATTTCTATTTGAAAATAAGATGCGTATGGCTAGAGGTGACAAGAATAAAGTTTCTATGGTACAGATCTTATCTGGTTATTCTAAGGGGTTCAGAAATCATGACCCTGATTGGTGTACCAATAACCAGAACTTGACCTCCATATTGGGAATTGAAGAAGTATAATTCACCTGAATTAAAGAAATAGAAATGGGCACATAAAGAAGAACCATTACAGAATGAAGAAAGCTTTGGGGAAAGGTGTAGAATACATACAGGTCCTGTGGGATTTGGAACATTCTAGAAAATTCTATATTTAGGAAATGGTAGGGGGACCTGGGAACCTAAAACATACTAACAACAATTTTGGCTAGTTATGTATATAGAATATATTGATTCTGAAACAATGGCAGGGGGGGAAGGCTTTAAGTGTGTGTGTGGTTCAATCCATATCTTTAGTCAGAAACCTACAAGAGGTTTCTTAACTTAGTAGATTCAGTAGCAACTGAAAGATAGTCACCACTCACCAGGATGGGAGCAGCATGCTCATTAAGTAGTCAGCACAGGTCTCATGTCTGAATATCTGGGCTCTTGACCTAGTATGACCTTGATCACATAGCAGGTCATGCCTTGGCTTTCTTATTTATGAAACAGTGACTAAAATGTCACTGAGAACTCATGCCCTTAATCTCAGAACTCAGGGGGTTAAGGTAGGAAGATCATGTATTTGAACCCTTTCTGAGCCAGGGCTACACAGCCAGATTGCAGTCTCCAAAATAAAAATCAAATCAAATAAAGAAATTCACTATTTTTATTAAATTGATTTGAAGGAAAAATGAACCAGTGAGATAATGTCAGATCTTACAGTAACCATTAGTGCCCACCTTCATAATAGTTACATAAATGTTGCTGCAACACCTGCCACTGCCTTTAAACATTAAGAAAAGCATCCTGAAGACGTAGCTATGAAAAAGCTTTCAGGTATAGAAAGAACTCAAGGCAACACTATTAACCCTGGGCTACAGACTCGTCAAAATTGTCCCAGTTTTAGTAATGAGGAGAGGGGTTCAGCGGGTAAAGTGATTGACAAGGAAGACCGAGGTCAAACCCTCAACACCCATGTAAATGTCAGGTGGGCATGACAGCCTGATTGTGATTCCAACACTCCAGAATGCAGACATAGGCAACCCACAGAGAAAGCTAGCTAGCCAAACTAGCCTTATATTCAAACTATGGGTTTAACTGAGAGATCCTGTCTCAGTGAATCAGATGGAGAACTACCCCAAACAAGCAAAAATACAACAACAACAAAAACCAACTCTAGATGTGAAATCTTTAGGCTTTCACAATCAGAGTATGTACACACATGCATGCATATTTGCACATACTTGCAAACAGGGATACATGCTTCATAAATACAAATGTAAGCAGGGCCAGCCTCTGGTATCCTAGGGCAGAACAAATACCTGAGGAGTTTTCATTGGCACACCTATGTAAGAGGTCATGTTGATCTGAGAAGGAAAATGCACACATTGGAAGTATTTTCAGCTCTTCACAGCCCCTGGTGACATGTGGCAGCACCGAAGAGGCACGTTTTCAATGTCATACCAGTTTAAGACAGCTCAGACGCAGGATGGGCCAATGCTGAGGCTAGCTCCTGGATTGTCTGCTCTGACTCCTACTGTCGTGAGTCATCAGTAATTTCTGCCACAGTGTCACTGACATGCATCCACAGTAACAAATTACTACTACCATCCGATCTGACTCACTTGGCATTAACATCAAGAACAACTGCCAACACATGGTTCATACCACATGTCCCCTTGAGTGAAAACCGAGTGCATGATAGTGTTCTCATGATTCTCTGTAAGAGATTGAATTTCTTCTTATTTCTCCCTCTTTTCTATTCTCCTAGTGATATCCACAGAATCACAGCATCGTAACACCACAGGAGACTTGTGACCTTTTCTGAAAGGAACGAGGGAAGGGTACCAGGAAAACATTCTGCAGCTTGTCAAACTGAGTACTGATTACATGTTAATTTTTAGTACTCCCTCAGCCCCAGGTAAAAAAGCATCTTTCTATTAAGCCTTGCCACTTTCCATGGGGTTTCATATCAAGGTCACTTTGAGGTTTCTGGACAAAGAATATATAACAAGCTTTTAGAATATACACTGTGCTCCCAGAAGAATTTTGACTTAATGGGTCTGCTGCCTAGCTTGCTCTAAGAGGGAACTACAGTCATATCACACTGACTGAGCCACCCAAACCAATCATGGATCTGGTCTTTACTTTTTCTCTCTAAACAACCCAACACAGCAGAGAGGAGGTACATGGTACCAAGGCTTGCTAGAGATGTCTCCATGGCACCAACATCACAAAAAGGATGAAGACTATGCCAGAGCAGGAGTGTTCTAGAACAGCATGTGAGCCTGCTTTCAGAAACCTTCCTGGTATTTGAACTCTCAGTCCCTGCTCTGACCTTTTGAAATCAGAACTCCTGGGGTATGAACCAGCCTTCTGTCCATTGTAAAGCCCACGTAGCAATGCTGATACCCCTCCCTTTGAAATTGTTGTTCTAGGGTACATAAGTTGAAACTTGATCACATGATGTAAGTGTAATACTATACAAATCAAACTGTAGAGTGGAATCCTACAGAATGTAAGCCACAAATGCTGTTCGAATTACTGAAGACAGAACTGGGAAACAAAATGGCGTCAGAATTGGAGTATAATGGCAGAACACTGAGGCACAGTCTGTCATCACAAGGACAGAAAAGAAAGAAAACATTAACTTCTTCAGAGTCTGGAAAATTCAAAATGTATGTCCTGGTCCATGACTCAACACACTCATTTAGTGATTGCAAGGCGGTTTCTTTGGTGACCCAGAATGAATAAAGAGATAGAAAGATATATTATCTTGAAGGGAGGAAAGGACCAGTGTGACAGGTTGCATTAGGCCAGATTGAGCACAGCTGGAGACCCTGGACAGCTGGTCTGAAACCTCCTGTCTCTGAAATGATTGTACCCTCTTAGCAGCCATGTGATAAGCAGGGAGTACGGTGACAGATATTATTGGATAGTTATTGGAGTTCCATCTTTGAGCAGGAGATAGATATTGAGCCTCTGTCTTATTGAATAAACTGCACCAAACTAGACTATTATGCTATTCAGTTTTTCCCGGGGAGGGGCCTGTTGTGCATGCAATCACCCAGCCTTCCTGTTTTGACACCATGTAAACAAAGCTTGGGAACTGCACAGAAATAAAGGATTGTGAAGCTTAGTTTCCCATCATAGTTCTGAAGATAAATTTGTCAGAAAAGGGGTTTGAATTTGTTGAAAAGAGTTAGAATAAGGTGAGCATAGAAACACAGCCTGACATCCCAGTCCTCTAGAGGCTAAAGCAAAATCAGCTGTTCCTGAGCTACAGAGTAAGTTCAAGGCCAGCCTGGATAACTTAGTGAAATTTTGTCACATTTTCTCTTAAAATAAAAGAGAGGTTTTATTTAGCATGTTGGTTCTCAACTTTCCTTAGGCTTCGAACTTTCAGTACAGTTCTTCATGTTGTGGTGACCCCAAGCACAAAATTATTGTTATTGCTACTTTTTTAACTGTAATTTTGCTGCAGTTATGAATTGTAAGTAAATATTTGGTATTATTTCTGATGGTATAGGCAATCCCTATGAAAGGGTCAATCGACCTTTTCAGAAGAGTCATGACTCACATTTTGATTATCCCTGTTATAGAGATGCAGTCCAGTGATAGAATGCATGCCTAGCATGTATAAGGCCCTAGGATCAAACTTCAGTGCCACTAAATAAGTAAGTAGGTACATAAATAAGTAAATTTATAAATAAGCTATAGGCACTATAAATTGAAAAATGTTAGGGTGGCATCTTCTGTCTGTCTTTGGAGACCCACCACCACCCTCCTTCAATTTATCCCAAGTGGATTTTCTGCTCAGCCAGCTGAGCCATTCTCAGAGTCATATTCCCCAATTATTGGCATGTCTCTGGTCTCTAAAGCATGATTATTGATGGGTCCAGGCATGGTGCCTCTTCTCATTCCCTTTTCTGGTCTGTAGAGAGCCACGTGGCCGCACCTTGAAGATGGTGCTGCCTTCTACCTTCCCGAGGTGAGAGCTCTCTGAGATAAACAACTCCTCATTTGGCTAAGGCTAAGCTCGTGGCTTGCTTCCAGGTGTGGCTTGCTTCCGTGCACCTGGATCTATTGGCATGGCCCACGTGGCGCCCCGTGACTAGCAGTCCAGAGGGTATATAGCTGGGAGCGGGTTTTCCCCAGTAGGAGAGGCAGTAGCAGAGGCAGAGCAGAGGCAGAAGAAATTTCAAGGTCCTGAATAAACCACTGAAAGAAGAGCCTGGTGTCGCGTCCACGTCCTCCTTGCTAGCGAGGCTGTGCGTGACACTGGTCCCTTGCTTTTCTCCATCTTTGCAACTCTGTCACCTTGCTGTGTACTCCCCCTGTTTTGTGGTGTCCATTGTCATCCTATGTTCTCCACCTGGACCTGTAAAGTCAACAAACCTCTCACAGTCCCTAGAAGCCACCAGATATTCAGCATTTCATTTTACGTGGCACCTATGGAGTGCCTGCACATTGTGATTGCACAGCTGACGGAGAGAAGTGACTGGCTGCCATTACCCAGTATCAGGGAGTAATAACCACATGCTGACAACTAGGAAGAAAACAAAACTTCAATATCGGAAGTAGAATTTCTACTGAATGTATATGGGTTTTTGCACTGTTGTGAATACAAGTTTACAATCATCTGTATTATCTTACTACAACTTCATAATGTACTGTAATAACTTTGTAATATGCAGATAGATAGATAGATAGATGGATGGATGGATGGATGGATGGATGGATGGATGGATGGATAGATAGATAGATAGATAGATAGATAGATAGATAGATAGACTGATTGATTGATTGATAGACAGAAAGGCACAGTGGCCCCAACTGCAGCCTTTCTGTTCCTTATTCTGCTCCATCCCGCAGCCTGCAGGATGCCCCCATCTCATTTTTCAGCATGTCAGTAGCCCACATTGCTGGGGTCTTGGCATCCCTGTGCTTCCTCAGTTGTCCTGGAACTCCAATGTGAGAAGAAAGGCCAAAATTTAGGAGATTCCACCCTATAGCAATGGTGACTCAGTTATTAAGGATATAATTTTATTCATTTACATTTAAAACAAAACAGAAATCACATGAAGATATCTTTGTAAGTTTACTACCCTGTCCACACATAATAAAAACATACGTTTGGTTGAATTGAAATATAATATTTAGATAGAAACTTTGCTAGTGTTTATTAAAATATACCACTTTGGTAGACTTCTTAAAAAAAATGAGTTCACTGTTGGAGATACATTTTGCTATATAAGACACTCAGCTTTGCCCCCATCCCTGATCACTTATGCACAGAACAGAGTCTTGGGGTAGAAACAGAGAGCTAAGAAAATGAAGAAAACAGGTTGTAGGTCTTTGTGCTTTGTTTGGGGCATGGTGATTTTGTTTATCTGGGCAGCCAGTGAGGTTAGATAGCAGACCAGACTCCATCTCTAATCGACTTGGTCATGTTTGAGAACTTAGTTTTCTAGGGGGCTGCAAAACAGGGGGTTCATTCCTTTCCAGGGGCAGGATTCTAGAATGTATTCTATTTCCAGCATTCACCCTATGTGAAGATGATCAAAAATATGGGAATTGAAAAAAGAAGAGACAAAGAGATTGCACTGATGTCCCGAACAGGACTGCTTGCTCCACTGAGGCCAATGTTTTCCCTTCTCCTATAATCAAGCTTCAAAGGTTCTAACAGACAATGGCTAAGTCATCCCAGATGGTGGCCCAGACGCAGGGGAAAGGAAGAACCACACATGACCCAGCTACAGTGAGCAGATGAGTTTCCGTGTCCACCAGGAGGGTGAAACGGGCTGGCCAGACAGGAGCTGAAGACTTACAGAAGGTGCTGGAAGCCTCACAGTGAGCCAATTGAGAGGGCTTATTTGGGTGCCAGTTCTGCAATGGGGCAGTGCCAAGGCTTTGCTCCTCTGCAGCTGCACCTCGTATTCATCGCCTGCCGGGCCCAGTGCTACAGAGGCACAATGTGAAATGCATTAAACCAACGGGGCCCTGCTTTCCAAGAATTTATGTTTTTTTTTAAAAATTCTTTTCTTCGTGGCCACGTTGGGCCCCCAGAAGGTTTGCACCAGACTCGCTTTCCCCTGCTCTCCCCTCAGGCTGTATCTTAACCAGGTAACCCTCGCTCAGAAGGAGGCCTCATCATTCCAGTTCAGCTAAAGAGCCACTAGGGATGCCTTTTGCTTAAAAGCAAATCATGAGATGTAAGATGTAAACAAAGCGGGATTATATTTTTATTTATTCTCTAAAAAGTCTGACCACTATAGAAGAATAGCTCAGAGAATTAGGTCTTTCTAAGTAACAGGCGATTTACACAACGCCTATTCATCCTCCTTTTTTTAACCCTTGAGAATTCATCTATTGTGTAAAATTAAATATAACCATATTGTTAGTCAACATAATTATATCAGTTATTTCATACAATAAAAACTACAAGTTTCATTGTGTCTTCTGGTTGACAAAGCACTTTCCTAACTAATTCTGCAAGTCTCCACTCAAATATTTTAGTATTCTCCATCCGGCTCACACTAAGGAAGAAAGTGGAGTTATTAAGGATGCATTGTTGGCAGGTGATACATGTGAAACCCAAGCTCTTTCCACTGGCTTTCCTCTCATTTCACCGTACTGTGCTATGGTCACCAGAGTGACCATGTGTCCCAATTTACCTAGGAATGCCCCTAAGTAAACCTTTTCCCAAGAATAAATCTGTTAAGGTCATCTTCTCATATCCCCCAAACTGACCCAGCTTGGATGCTAAATAACATCCAAACTGTTTGATAGCCTTGCATCTCTCAGACTCTCAGGATTGTCATGGTACCACATGAGGTCTGGGAAGAGGAAAGGGTGAAAGGGTCCAAATAGGCAAAGGAACACTTAATTGCTCTTCTGCTTGCTCTGGGCTGCTATCTGCCTCCAGATCTCTGTTCTATTTTGAAACGAGATGGAAAATGGATGTGACTTTTCTAAAAGGCTGGAAAACCTTTTATCTAAAAATATATACAGAAGCTATTGTGGGGGTGGGGCAAACTAACTATTCAACCTACCATTGAGTGCAAAGAATAATGGATTCTAATGCCAACAATAAGCAACTTAAGCACTCAACAAAACTTAACAAAACTCAGCTGTCTCACCGTTCTGAAGTCTCACTGTTGCTGTGAAGTAAAAATTCCACTCAAATTGTTGTAAAGAAAAATGTAGTGAATGGGACAGGGTTTAGGATAACAGGAGACACTGCACTGATTGGCTGGAAGTAGGGCAATCCTGAGTGCCCCAGCTGTCATGAGTGTGAGGTTCTCCACCTGGATTTCTGCCTGGCCACCACTGAGGATGTTAGGTGGTTCTCCACAATCTGCATCAGCATCCCACAGTGCAGAGACATCAATTGCAGCAAGAGATTGATTGATGACCCTGATTTCAGTTTATCACGTCCCTTCCTTCTAAACATGTTCAGATTGGCTGCCTGAGCTGTGCAGCAGTGTGCGCCTGGGAGTATGGAGTATGCTCTCTGGAAACAGCTGCAGGAAAGTGGAGGAGAATGAGCTGCCCAGCTGAAAAAGTCTGTTGTAGAGAGCAGAGATGGAAATTTTAGCCAATGCAGTATCATCTCCTTCAACAACTTGAAGGGTCAGAGCTATTTCCAGCATCGGAAGTCCATACTTTTGTCATTCTTCAGCCTGGAACATTCCCTCTGTTCATTTCCAGGAAGTATATGTTTTTATACATCTGATTTTGCATTTGCTGGTTTTTCTAGAAGTCCATCAGTTTACTAGAATGTTTAGAAGATTCAGCTTTTGGTTTTATCATTTTTTTCTAATGATTTTTCTTTCATTAAATTCTAGTCTGGAACTCTTTTTCCTCTCTATTGGTTTGAGAGAATTTGTTTTCTTCTCTGAGAATGTTATAAATTTCACTCAGAAAACTGATTTTCCTGTTGCTCCAAAATTTGATATACTTTATTCTAGTTTTGTTCAGTTTAAGGTGTATTTTTATGTTTCTCCTGGAACTTTGTCTTTCACACATTGGTCATGTGCTGTTTAATTTCCAAAAGACAGATTATGTCCTTCTATGTTCATATTATTTGTTTCTAGTTTATTATTCCATTTGTGGTCACAAAACATTACTTTATACAATTCAGTCTCTGTGGCTTTACTGATACATAATTTTCTGACCCATGGCTTGGTGAGTAGCCTCTACACATTTGAGGATAATGTGTATTCTGCGTTTTCCAGTGGTGCTGTCTATACATGTCAATCTGACCGAATTGTTTAATGGTGATTTTCCAGTCTACATTCTTCGACACATACACTAATTGTGCAAATGGTGGATTTCGTTGAGATATGCTTTAATCTGTGTATATAATGTACTATCATTGTATTTACCCCAAGTTCTGCTTCTAAATTTTATGCATATCCTCTTCTTCTCCAGTATCCTTCTAATAGGCCTCCTTTCTTCTTTCAGGCCACCCACACACGTATGTGTGTGTAGTGTGTATAGTGTGTGTGTGTAGTATGTGTATGTGTATAGTGTGTGTATGTGTGTGAGTGTGTGTGCATGTGCACATGCATGTACATAATCTAAATATCTAGATTACATGTGTGAGAGAAAATAGGACTGGTGGTAAGTTTCACCTTTTTGAGTGTAAGTACAAGCCTTTCTGAGTCTGGCTTGTTCCATTTGGCTTGATGAACTCTAGTTCTGTCAGTTTTCCTGTAACTGTGATTTTTGTCTTTTAGGACTGAACAGTTATTGAGAAGGGGAAAGGAGGTGTCTGACAAGGAATTGCCTAGTTCTTTGGTTCTACTAGTTATATTGGTTTTTCTTCACACATTCTGAAGCTTTTCATTGTGAGGTGACTGTGATATCTTTATGTTATGCTCTATCATTGGCAACTGAGTGTGAAGCACACACTTTCAGAGACTACAGCCATTTCATTTTCCTTTGCTTAGAATCTGATAGAATGCTGACTTTGATTCACACTTGGCTTCTTACCGTTCCTTCATTCCTGGAGGACAGTTTCACTCTGGATAAAATTTTTTCCTAGCATTTTTCTTTATTTGGAATCTTGAGTCATTACTCCCAGCTCCCGCAGTTTCTTGGGTAATACAGATTCTAATGCATGCCTGCAGTTGATTGGCTGTTGGTATGTTTGAGTATTGAGCACTTTGGGTTCTTCGTGTATTGGGTTTGATCAGAGTCTTGAATTTTTCATTTTTTTCTCAAATGCAAAAGTGTTTCATCCATTGTTCTTCCAAGTGTTTCCTCTTTACCACATACCCTCCTCTTTTTGTGAACTCTGATATCAGTTAAATTTTCAAAGTTTTTAATAGTACAATGCAATGGAGAAATGAGAGCTTTTTAATAATTATTACTGGGACAACTAGACATCTGCCTTAAGATATTTATACACTGGGCTCACTGTAGTGGGATTCAGGCATTATTTAGGAAAAACTTAGGAGGTCCTTGGAATCAGGACCGCTACGGGCATGGCTGCAATCAATTGAGACCCAGGGAATGCCAAATTGTCTCTCTATAAATTGTCTTCAATTTCAATTTGTATCACGAGTGTTCATATACTCCTCAATAAATATTAATCCTTTATGTGATATATCACAAAATATTACTACAATAGCTTATAGATTTTATAAGAATCAGTTCAAAATGAATCATAGACATCAAAGTGAAATGCAATGCTGTAACATTTCTAGAGGATAACATACAGTAAAATTTTAGGTGGCCTTAGATTTATTTATCTCCTACCGGTGACACCCAAAGCTCAGTCAATGAAAAAACAATAGTATCATGTCAGATGTAAAAGTCTACTCTGAAAAAGACGCTACTCAGAAAATTAAAAATAAAAGACAACTTAGAAGGAAATACTTTTGCAAAGGGAATTTTATGTAAAATACATAAAGAAATTTAAAATTCAAAACTAAGAACACATCGATTGGTATTTTTAATGAACAATATGAACAGACACCTCACCAGAGAAGAGACACTGTCTGGCAAATAAAGAAGTGGAAAAAAAAATCTTATCATAAGTCAGTTAGGATCTGGAGATTAAATATCAATTACCGAATGCTGGTGAGAAAGTGGCAAGAGTGGGGATACACAATAATACTATTGCTTTGGAAGACCCGAGTTCTTATTGAACTAGACATACTCTTAGCAAACTGTCCAGCAATTTTACTTCTGTGTGTCTACCTAGTTGATTTTCTAATGTATAGTCAAAAATATCCTGCACATAAATGTTGATTGAAATTTTACTCATTAATGTCAGTTGCTTAGATGAACTAAGATGTCCTTCAAATGGTCATTGGTTTAACTGTGGTATGTCCTTATAATAGATTATTATTTTATGATTTAAAAAGGAAGAGGCTACAAGCCACAGAAAGAAGAATCCTAAAAGGATATTGCTAGATGGGAAAAATGTCAATCTGATAGGTGATAATACTGTAAGATTCCAATTGTATGATGTTTCAAAGTTAAAAATAGATATAGTAAAGAGATTGGTGGTGGACACGGGTTGGAGATGATTCAGAAAGGGATAAATTGGAGCACATGGAATTGGTGGGTGGGTGCGTGCAATGGAATTGTACTATATGGGAGTACAAGTCATTAGACATCAGTCAAAATTCATAGAATGTACAGCACAAGAACCTAATAACTGCAGCATCTCAGCTTTATCAGGTCTAACCTAAGTATTAGATTATGAAGAATGTTAATGATAAGTAAACATGGAGGAGGGGTGGGTACTCTGTCTTCTGATCAATTTTCTGAAGACATCTGTAAGATGTCTTTCTCCATTATCTTCCTAGAATGCAAAGAAACTTCCTCAGCAATTATCCTTAACTCTCTCCCAGATCTGTTTCTAGCAGCTGGCCCCAACTTGGGCAGACACACGTCTTTTCCTCCACTCTCAGTATCTCAGTATCTTCTGACCATTTTGTATCAGCCCCATATCTACTACCCATCACTCTTCTGAGCACATCTCTATTCTAGGATTCTCTGAAATGTTCTAGTTTCTTGAAGTTTCTGTAGGTCTTCTCACAGAAAGCTAAGGCCTTGGTTTCCCTATCTGATATGTTCCTGCAGCTGGACCTACTGCCACAGCATAAGAATAGATATAAGGAAGAAACAGCAGAAACATATTCTCTGCAAGCTCAGACACACTGTAAATTGTGGGCTTCTCTCTGACTCTTCCGGGTCCACAGAGCTTCTCTGGACTGCCTTATGGGCCTCATGGGCAGAGAAGCGGCAGGAGGAGAGACTTGTAAACCCTAACCATACATCTCTCTCCACAATGCTGGCCACAACTTCTCACAACTCAATGACCACACGTCTAGAGACAAGGGGGCAAATCTTTCTGAAGCGAAGGAGAGTACAGACCTCAGAAGTGCCAAGGACGAGTCACACACAAACATCAAGGAAGAACATAGTAGAAGAGCATAGCAATAGAGGGTACTACTGTTAAACAGGCAACATTAAAAAAGGGTCTATGGATTGAATATAATAGTGTATTTATGGTAAATGTGCTAGTTTTATAACTGTATTGTGCTTATATGAAGGAATATTACTTCACGGCTTGAGCTAGATAAAATTGAATTCATCTTACACTTTCTGGTCAAGTTACTTCATCCCATTTCCCTTGCTCTAAAATGGGACTATCCCATGGAGTTTATTGCTAAGAAGACATGATACTGTATGGAAAGTCCCAGCACTCAGAACCCAGTAAATACTGAATCTAAGGAGACAATCACAATGCCGCCATCCTTATCTGCCTTAAAGCTCATGCTTGGGCTTGGCACCACATGTCTCATTCATCACATGGAAAAATGGGAAGTAAATAGGGTCCATGGGGAAAACCTTCTGCATCAGAGAGAACTTTAAAAAACAATACCCTGGGGTGGGGACAGGACCTCTTACTTCTCAAGCTTTCCTACAGTGCTCTGGTTCTGGAACAGCATCTTTCAACAGAGATAGAAGGCAGGCCATAGAGGCTGCTTCAGGATTCCGGTGGCCACATTGGAAAGTAAAAGAAACAGGTGAAATTAATTCCTAGTCAATGATATATAGCCTAGCATGCCCAGTCTCTTATCATTTCCATATGTGATCAACTTTCGGAATTAGCAATGACTCATGTTTAAAATCTCACATGCTTTTTTTTTCACACCGGGTCTCTAGAACCTACTGGCTTCCACAATTACAGCATTTCTCAATTAAGATGGCAATGTATTATCAAAAAACATCTTTACATGGGTTTCATAAAACTGATATTTGCCCAGCTCCCTTCCACACTTGACCTGTTCAAAATGTCCTCATTAATCTTCCCGGACTGAATTCAGTTTTTAGATTTAAATTTAAGAATAAGTAAAATTAAATAACTACAGAATAAATGTCTCAGTTGTAAGTTACTTTCCCAGTGCTCAGCATCATGTAACCAAGAGTCTGGTGAAAAAAGTGTCCTACTGTTAACACAGAGACTTCTGGACCCTCAAGACCTTGCTTGTGAATCCCATGGGCCTCTTCATGAGTCTGTGAGAGTATGATAAATAAAAAGTTCCACCTTTTTCTTAACGATGGAATTAGAATCATGTTTCAAAAAAAGAAAAGAAAAGAAAAGAACTTCTTTACCTAAAACAAAGTATTCTGCCATTCACTGGCATGGACCATTATATCAATGACTCCACGATCTATTGTTCACTCATATAACAATTTATGCTATCTACAAGCACCAGCATGGTACAAACAAGATATTTAGAATGTTTTTTTTTCTAAATGACAAAGTACCAACCCTGCGTGGGAGAGGAGGAGGACTGAAACAGGTACCATGATGGTATTTGCATATCAGTATCAGCTTTTTAGAATAATGATTCTTAACCTGTAGGTCTTGACCCCTTTGGCAAATTCCTGCCTCTAAAAATATTTATATACAATTCATAACAGTAGCAAAATTACAATTGTGAAGTAGCAACAAAAATAGTTTTATGGTTGGGGGTCATTATAACATGGGGACTATATTTAAGGGCCACAGCATTAGGAAGATTAAGAATCATTGTAATAGAGGATTAGTGTTTATTCCCAACCCTGTTATCTTCAGAACAACAATATCTAAAAATTGATATCTTTATGAGCCAAGTTAAAAATCTCATCTATAACAATAATAACTAAGAAATACCTCTCAGTAAATTTTCCATGTGTCCAAGCCATTCACAATACTTCATTTGTCCAGAGTAAGTATATAATAAAATCCACTCTGCAGATAAGGGGTATTTGAGGCCCAGAGAGGCTAGGCTACTTGCTTTAGTTTACTCAAGAAGTGTAGAACCAGGACTAGAGTCTGTCTGTCTGTCTGTCTGTCTGTCTGTCTGTCTGTCTGTCTGAGGATAGAACCGAGGAAGGTAAGAGTTCCAGGTAAGTGATATAGCATAAGCTACAGCCTTAGTCTTTCTAATTTGTCTTCTTAACTATAGTTAATACTATACTCAGCCAACTCATGTCATCCTTACACATAAGACTGTCCACCTGAGTGGAGGAAGATAATCAAATCACAACCAAAAGGTTGACTTGCTTATTTTGACTTCAGTAGAGTCTCCTCAGGATGCCAAACATAGTAGGGAACACACACACACACACACACACACACACACACACACACACACACACACACACACTTTAGGTAACATAGTTATAGGGGTATGATTGGAACACAGATTACACACAATGCTTGCCTCGCAATAGATTCATCAAGAAGCTGAGTTTGAAGGCTGAGGGAGAATGCCATCCATCCGTCCATCCATCCAAAGGAAGAAATTAAGGGCTCCCTGCATGATATACTTCTAAGACAAGACAATCTCAAAGAGCCTGAGTTCTCCAAGATGAAAAAGCTTGGGGGAGGTTTTGTGGGAATAGGACAAAGGTGGCCTACACTTGGAGTAGAACAAAGACCCCACAGGGCTTCTTGCCATTGCTGCATGAAGAATGAATTAGTCAGTGCCTTTAAACACATCATATTGCACCATCCATCTTAGAAATAAATTTTTCGCCTGGCTACTCTAACAAATCAGAACCTGTACTCTTCGGTAAGGCACACGGCATCCCCAGGTCTCAGTAGAAACCCTGTGCTTGTGGGAGCCACATGGCTACAGGACCCAATGGAGAACCAAATACTTATTTTTTGAAGCATATTTGTGGAGCTGATCATGAAGAGACTGAAAATGACATTTCCAATTTTAATAAGGTAATCACATCTAAATAAAACAAAGATATATTACCTCCAATCAATTCTGCAGAAGCAGATGTACACATACATACACACAGAAAAAGAGAGATTCAGAAATTATTCTGATTGTAATGACCACCAGAGCATGTTCCAAAAATATAAACGTATGATCATACACTCATGCCTTTATAATGTTAAATAAGAAGCAGGCCATATGTTCATGATTAAGCTTGAATTTGGAATTAAGGCATTTCGGAGACTGAATTGAGTAGCAAATCATTAACACAGAATTACTTCTGAAAACCATCATATAATATTATGAAATACGATATTAGCCCAACCACATGCTTCTCCAAATGGTATATTGATGAAGGTGAAATGTAGTCTAAGTACTTGCTAAGCTCCAGACTGAAGGCTTCTCTTCACAGATACTCCTAAGGGCAACTTTCTTATTTCTTCATTTCCAAAAGTTTATATTGGTATGGTCACTTACAATTATATTATTGCCTATAAGAAAATTAAAGTCACATGGAAAGAATGGCAGTTACAATTCCAAACTCTTCTACACTTTAACAGAGCAGAGGCAGTGTCTGGAGAGATAGCTCAGAATTAAGCTCTTGCAGAGGATCAGGGTTCAGTTCTCACCACTCACAAGACAACTCACAGCTGTCTGTAACTCCAGTTTTTCTTGGGGATCCAACACTAATCCTGGATTCAAGGGCACTGAAGACATGTGGTACACATAAGTAAATGCATATAGACACGCATATACATTTTTAAAAGAGAAAGCAAGCGAGTAAGCAGGACCACAACAAGTATACAAAGATACCTCTGTACACAACTTCACTCTGGAACATTAAGGTCAGGTTTTCTTTTATATTTATTTATGTGGCAATTGCTACTGATCTTCACTGGATTTTTTTTTTCAAATTCACAAGTTACATCCATGTGATAATAACTCATCTTCACAAATTTCCGGAGGTCATTACAACTTATTGCCATGGGATGTTTAAGAAGTGACTTCTCATGTTCTGCTCAGAAGAGCATTAGAGGTGTTTAGGCCCAGACTATGACTGCGGGTTGTTGTCATTTTTTTTTTTTTTTTGAGATTAGACAGATACTTGTCCAGGCAACACAGGGTGTGCATGTTCAAGATCTGATCCTCTAATCAATGGCAGCTTTCCTTAGCATAGGCTTGCCCTAGGACCTAATAGCTAAGATCTTTAAAGTTTGCATGCCCATCCATATTGACTAGAGAGTTTGCCTGACCTACACACATGTAGAGGACAAAACTGATGGTATTTGAAAGAATGCTCTTCATACCTCACTACCAACAACTCAGGGGAATGAGTTAGTACTTATGGAACTTGGATTTCATTTATGGGGAAGGTGTGAAAAAAAACCATGTTCACAAAAGATGCTCATTTTACAAATCTTAGCTGACATTATGTGGTCTGTGGTGGGAATCTTGCTGTTACCTAAGAAATCAGACAACACTGTGATTTTGTTTTCTGATTGAAAACTCTATATCTTAGTTTCTACTACAGGTTTAAAAAGGTAGGGAGCCCTGAGAGATATGTTGCATTATCACTACCCTGCAAAAGTGTATTAGATAGTTCTTAATGACACACACACACACACACACACACACACACACACACACACACACACACATTAGTGTATCACTAAAATTATTCACCAAAGAAGAGTCTTTTTATTTTTAGGTAGATATCAATTTGCACAGAGACCCATTTATGGTCAAGAAGCAAAGAATCAGAGAGACTGGAATACTCAGCCCTAAATGAAACATCTATAGCACATCCCGCCCTCCCAAGGCTCATGATCCTTGTAGAAGTGTGGTGGGGGGGGGGTCATAAGAATCAGAGGTGGTAGATGACCCCAGCAAAACAGTATTTTGTAGACTCAACAGCCTGTTGCACGTACAAACTCACAGCACTTGACAGCATGCACAAGACCTGTGGAAGCACAAGCCCAACAAAATCCCAGTGTGGAGGGTGGACGTGGACATGAAACCCCACTCCCCACTGAGGAACTATCAGTAACTGATAGTGACTTGGGAAGGTCGGGTTCCAGTAGACACCCACTTGTGAAGAGTGTACGAACCGCATACATTGGGTTTGAAGGGAAGGAACAGACAGCAGCAAGAACAACATAGGGAGCACGAAGTTCAGTGACTGTGGAAGCAGATAGTTCTGAGAGGAGTTGGGGAAAGGTAACACGATCAAAATATAACATATGCAATTCTTGAAGAATTTTTAAAAAAGTTTAAAAGTTAGAGTTTTACTGTATGACATCATTGAATAATTTCAAGGACAAGCCCCCACCCTCATTTAAGGCCATGGCAGAAGGTGCTGTCCACTCGCTGGCCTTCCTTAGGCAGTGACACGTGATCATTAGCCTGGCTGCGATTCTTTGGCATGTCCTTCTTGTGCCCTGTGTAGAAGTGGCCTCCACACGGAAGCTCAGTAAATTCTTTTCCCCCTTTTTGTTATAAATCAAACACTGGGCCAAGGCTTTACTTCTTTACTCTCAATGCTGAAGCAGCGTCTCCCACCACCGCCTCGGAGCTACAAATACATTTCAATTTTGAATCTTATAGCAATTTTCATGTTTTAGAAACACAAACATTAAAAACAGCTTTCTGAATTTTTCAATCTAATATTTTTATCTAATAAAAATTCCTTTTATATCCTATTATTATAGGATAACTAACTCCATCCACTGTGTTTCTTTACAAATTATTTTGATTGTGAAAAAATGGCCACTTCCACTTCTTTTTTTCCTTCCCGGGATTCCTCTGCTTAGCAAGCCTTAGTAGCTTCAGGGGTTTGGCTTTGGGGTTTTGTTTGTTTTTAATGGACTCTATTGCCTTTCCCATTGATTCCCAGCCCTTATTATCAATACCTTCTGTTAAATACTTTGGATCTATGCATTCATTCATAAATTATATATAAATGTTAATATTTATGCTTATATAAAGCAAGCCAGGGGCTACTTTATCCTAATAAAGCTGGGCTACTTCATTCTATATTGAGTATTACAGTTCATTTGGAATCCCCTTGTTACAGGGATAGGGGAGGGGAGGGTATGACAGATGAGTGGCAAACTCCTGTCACTAGTATATAATATAGAAAATTTCACAAACCATTGAACCAAATCCAGGGCGGGAGGGGCCCATTTTAGAACGATACTGTTTTCTCCAAACTCTGTTAGGGACAAACACAATTTCTTAACCCAATGACATTTTATTAAAGTTTTCACAAATCTTGTTATAAGAATTCATCATATTTTCTGCATAAAACCAAGCTGAAACAGTTCTTTCAAAATAACGTTTTGATGAGTTGAGTGTAAATGAATTAGAAACACACGGATTAAATTTCCCTCGAAATACACATGGGTTTCAAAATTAAGGGGAATAAACTTCTCCAAATGTTTTCAATTTTGCCTAACCTCAGAAGTTTGATGCATGGTTTGAGACAGTTGGCCTCAAGCCAGTTTTGGGCATCCTTTCCAGGGCTCTACCTGGGGAAACATTTTATTTGCATCGATCTTTAGTTCTTATACTTAACACAGTATGACTAGTCATATAGGTAGGAGCCTGAGCTGTGCCATAAATATTATTTGAAATAAGCTTCATTGCCTAGACACTGGTCTCTGACTTTAACCAGTCCTGGGTAACACAAAAGTCCAAAGCAAATGGTGGTTATATGACACCTCTGAAGATGTTTGGTAGTTTCCATCTCTGATAAATGACTGCCAATCTCACAGAACAATGTGAGAAAGAACAGAAACTTAATTTGAGGTGAAATTTATTGATAAATTGAAACTGAAATTTTCTGATCACGTTTCCACTCCACTCCAGGGTTATTTTTTAGTTGTGCAGGTTTACTAAATGGATAGAAAATCCTTTCTTACCTCAGCCTCTACATAGGAAAACAGAAGCCCAAGTAAGGTAACTAGAAAGTCTTCAGATGCTGTACAGCTGTGAGTGGTTAGTTGATAGTCTCATTGCTTCAATAAGTATCTTAATCTAGTGTCCCTATTAGCCCAATTTGCGTTTGCTTGATATGTTGTAGAGACAGTAGTTTATCAAATGATCCTTCACATTAGTTTGACTTTGGGAGATATGACCAATCACCCTTCAGCATGCTACATCTTAACCCAGAGCCCTGGACTAGATACTTCCCTGGAAAACCCCATGTGTTTCATCAAAGCTGTATCTTACATATTCCATGTTCTTAACTTCTGCAAAATTTTGAAATTTGATTCGACAACTAAATACCGTAGAGTAAGTTAATTATGAAAAACAAAGATGCATTTGACACTTGATTCTACAGGATGAAACGCCCAAGGGAAAGGGGCTACCTCTGAAAAAAAAACCTTCTTAATAGTGAGGTCTTTTAAGAGAGACCCAAGAAGTCACAGGTTATCATTTAAGGAAAGGGGGGAAAAATAAGAGTAAATTGGCTCGTATAGACCCACACTAGGGAAAATTTAATTCATGAAAATACTAATCTCCTTTTGAGAGCAGAGCTCTCATAAGCCTCTAAAATCTCCTTCCTGCTCCTACCTTTTACTATCCCACACTAATAACTAAATCCCAAAGGTGGTGTATCTGGAGACATAGTGTATGAGACTTTTCCTTCCTGGGGAAGCCGACACATACATCTACTCTTCCTAGAGAGACAACCCACAACAGATCGAAATAAAAATTTCAGTGAAGTCTAACTTGATTATTCAATGGGTTTATTGAAGCTACTTACAGGAGTGTATGTGAGGAGTTATCAACAGAAAAGGGGATTAGAATGTTTCAATTTAGAGGAAACTATAGGTTATGGTGAAGCAATGAGAATATATCCAGTGAGTCTGGGCTCTTGAAACAGAACATTTTATTGAGTGGACAGGAAATAAGCAGGGCCTCTAAATAGTTTCCCATCTCCGAGTCTTATGTCACTCTCCTCTCTATTAATCCTTAAAATGGGTGTGGCATGCAAATGCTGCCAGTGAACTGGTCCCCCATTGGAACATACCTCAGTTTGACTGTGCAGACTCACCTATGCCTAGAAGGGCTTACTAGCTGCAGAAGCCTGAGGAAGCTTGTCTGCTTCTGTATCAGCTTCCAGGAGCTTAGCAACTATAGAAGAAGTCTTAAACAGTTAATGACAATTGTACAAAGATGCCATGCTTGACTAATTTGATAATTCTCTATGGCAATGGGGTCTCTACAGCTGAACCATAACCATATTCTTATTCCATACATAGATTTTTTGAAATGTGTGTTATCGAGCTTCAACTCATACCTACCAAGCCAGAAACTAGTGGGTAGAACCCAGGCACTTCTCTCTTTACAAGTGTCCAAAGGTTGTGTTTGCTCAGGCTTGAGAATCATCACTTTAATAAAAACAGAGAAGTAAAACAAAATCATGACTAATTGTAACTACTCATATGAATAATAAATACCCAACAAATGAAGTTCATCCACATTATCACAATGGTGCTTCTGGGTACTGCTATATTAATCCATTCATTTTAAAAAGATCTGAGTAACAGTCAGCTAATATGAACCAGATGTGGTTTAATCCAGATGGACTGAATGAACTGCTAGAAAGCTTGGGCAGGGTTATCTGTGTGGGGTCTGCCCAGCTTCCTCTTCCCCTTTATCATGCCATCACTGGGCCTGGATAACAGTATCCTCCAGTTCAGGGTTATACATAGTATAACCTGTACTTACAAAAGTATAAAAGTACTCCTGTACTTTTGGAGGAGAAACCTGAGTCCCAAAGACAGCTTTCTCCATGGTTGACTTTGACATGACCAAAAGACAATATTAATTTACATGAGAATCGATACCTAATTCAGTAAAAGTTTCTAAGATATACGTGTTTTGTTTCTAAAAAATTAATTCCCAATCATATTACAAGTTAGTCAACAATTTCGGCCTTTATGAGTTCTCATGTGAATCACAGCCTTTGGGCAATTATGATGTCAGTGTCAGTTCATATTTTGGAACAAATGTGCAGCCCTGACTGGTGGAGATGCTGATCACAGGGAAGCTGCATGGGTGTGGTATCAGTGGGTATGTGGGAAATCTCTGTTCCTTCCTCTGAATTTGGTTGTGATTATAAAATTACACTTAAAAGTCTTTTAAATTTAAATTGCTTTTTAAAAAGGATGTTGCCCACGAATCTCCTGGGTATATTGTGCAAACGCAGGCTGTTTGTGGGTGAGGGTTAATTTCCAAGTTGTGTATTTATCAGGAGTTCCCAGAGATGCCCATGCCAGTGCCCCCACAGACCACACTCAGGACCAAGGATCTAGGAGAAATGTGGAGATGACATAAAGTTCTTGAAAACAAGCATGATAAAATGGGTGACTGAGAAGCTCATAAGTGAAAATATATCTGGATGCATGAAGTTCCATCAGGAAAATTGGAACATTTTAATGTATTGAGGTAGATGAAGAGGGGGAAAGGAGGGTCTGGAGAGATGGCTCATGGGTAAAAGCACTGGTTGTCCTTCCAGAGAACATTGGTTTGTTTCCCACCACTCACATCAGACAACTCATAACCATCCCGGAATCTTCCGGCCTCTGTAGACCTTCATGCATGCTGGGCCCATACATGCAGGCTAAACACTCATCCACATAAAACAAATCTTTTTCATGGAAAAAGGGATGAAAAGGGAGATTTTTTTTCAAATATCTTTTGTATAAATCAGTAACAAAGCATTTAATTCTAGTCATATTTTTCATTTTTAAAAAACTAATTTATAAACAGTCTATTTCTAGGACATTAAGATTCAAAAATTTTCAGTACTTAAAATATTCTATAGTTTTATTTGAAGGAGATGAGAAACTAATTTTGTGAAACATATAGTTTAATGGTTTCGTACATGCATTGATGTTTTTTATCAAATCTACCCCCAAATCCCTCCCCAGAACAAAAACTACTTGGTTTTATACTCTTAAAGAACTTAAGAATCACAAAAGACATTTTCATTTTATAATGCAAGCAATCAAAATGTATTCTTAGACTACTTGACATTCTTTGGTTTTCCAGAACAATTCTCTAGCTTGTCTTCTTTTTCTCAAGCTTCAGCTTTCTGTCAGCCTTTTCTGCAGCCTCCTCCATCTTTCTGGATCCTTCTGCCTCTTCCTAGCTTGCCCTCCACTTTCCTGGGTCCTCTTGCATCTTCTCAGTATTTAGCGTTTCAGGATTTGGCTTTTGTTATGGTCTTAGGTTTCTGCATCTGCAGGATACTGGATACATTTGTTGAACCTTTTTACATCCAAACTTCAGTTTCCCTCCCCTCCTCTCCTCCCCTCTTCCCACCTGCCCTCTCTCGGTCATCCGTGCATCCCTCCTCCAGTTCTGTTCAGAAAAGGGCAGCATAGCAGCAAAACAGGGTGTATCAAGTTTCAGTAGCACTGAGCTCTGTGCCTTCTATTAAGTCTACGGAGGATTTGGGGGTCAGGTAGAATCCTGGTAAAAGGGAACTCCCAGGAATATATAAGGGTGACCCCCCATCTAAGACTCTTAGCAATAGATGGTTTGTGGCCTGAAGTTTATTGAACTTTTTAACACTCAATAAGCTAATCTGAAAAATAAAATGATGGTAGCTTCTAGTCTCAAGGTTTCTGATCAACACAAACATACATATGTAAAGCAAGGGGTCCAAGCTGATGCCTAATGTATTTGTCAAGGTTCCTTAGAAAAAAAGGAATGTATGGAATGAATACATACACCACACACACACACACACACACACACACACACACACACACACACACACACACAGAGATATTTATTCTATAAAATCTGTTACATACATATATAAACACACACACACACATCTCTCTCTCTCTTTCTGTGTATGTGTGTGTATCTGCAGTCCAGCTAATCATACAATGGGTGCATATGAATAGAAAGTTCAAGAATCCAGTAGTTGTTCAGTCCCCAAGGCTGGATGTCATAGCTTGTCTTCAGTATACACTAGAATCCTGAAGAAATAGGCACTAATATCAGTGAAGGATCAGACTTGATAGCAAGGTGAAAGCAAGCAAGCAAAGAGCAAAAGCTTCCTTATTCCATATTCTTATATAGGCTTCCAACAGAAGGCATGGTCCAGATTAGAGGCCTGTTCCTTTCTCCTCTCAAGATCTGGATTAAGGGTTTGAATCTTCCTAACTGAAAGATCCAGATCAGAATTGAACATTCCTTTTTCAAATCAATAAAAAAAAATTCACAGGTGTGCTCTCCATTTTGTAATTTTGAAAAAAATTCACAGTTGACAACCCAGAATAGCCACACCTAGTAAGTACACAATGAATTGACTGCCATATTGCATGAATTCTATTTGGTATAATAAAAATTCAGAGCCAGATATTGGGGGAAAGCTTGAATATCAGAGAGACAGGGAACAAACCACAGCTAATTTCACACTTCCAACTCCTCAGGCCAAATAGTGTAGGTCCGTCCTGTCTTCCCGTGTCCTCAGCATATCTGGGCAAGCGTCAAAAAGGGCCAAACTACTGCCCTTTCCTGCCTTATATTTCTTTCCCTCACCCAGCTATTTTACTTTCTAGTTCAACATTCCTAGAACTAAGAATAAAGGTGGTGCCATCACCACTTGGCTCTGTTTGCCTTGAACTCACAAAGATCAAGAGAATCTCTGCTTCCCAAGAGTTGGGATTAAAGCTGTGTGTCACTACCACCTGATACTTCAAACTGTTTTTATTAAATAGATATCACCCCACTGCCACAGTGATCAAACACTGTTTAAAACATAGGAATGACAACTACTGGAGGAGATTGCTTCTAGCTTACCTTGCCCAGTGAGTGGACATGCAACTGGTCATAGTGAACCTACCCAAAGAAATGTCTCTTTGGCATAGTTTAAGTCATTTTAAGACAGCATAGAGTTGTTCTTCCTTCTTCCTGTTCATTTCTTTAAGGCTACCGAGCTAATAAAATCACAATATTAGCTCATGATTCACCAGGTAGAGTTCACTTAAGCACTGACCAAAGTGTGTGCGGAATGTAGAATTATGTGAGCATACATGAGTTGAGACAGGACAAGGTTGATTATAAATGTTATCATCTGCAGCCAGGAGTCTAGCTCACTATATCTCAATTGACTGCAACAGTTAAAATGCTTATTTCTCCAATCTGCAGCTGTCTCTCAAGATTATTCATAGTAAATCATATAATCCCCAACTAGAACGCTAGGTTGGCACACATTCAATTTGTACATTCATGCCATTTCAAGTAACCTTCAGAATGTGGGCATCTTCCTGTGCAGCTGATAGTTTTGTCTAAAATTAAAAGAAAAAAATAATAAGCAATAACTACGTTTTCTAATCAAATATGTTGATTTATTTAATTTTTGATAATTTCCCACATGAGTACTATATTTACATCATTCTACCCCTTTCTCTTCCCCTTTTAATTTCTCCTATCACTTTTCATTCTCTCTCAAATTCAAGATCTTTTACACACACATATTCTCTCTCTCTCTCTCTCTCTCTCTCTCTCTCTCTCTCTCTCTCTCACACACACACACACACACACACACACACACACACACACACACACATACACATGCTATACCATGGATAACTTTTTCATTTTTATTACTAAGAGCATAATTAAATCATAAATCTTTATTCTTTCCATTTCCTCCCTCCAAATCCTCCCATATTAACCTTCCTTGCTCACTTTCAAATGGCCTCTTTTTCATTGTTATTGTTGCAAATGTGTATGTGTTTTCCTAAATACATAACATACAACCTGCTCATTATATATAATCATCCTTGTGTGTATGTTTTCAGGGCTGACTATTCTACTTTGGATAACCAATTGATGTGTTCCTCCCCGGGGAAATCTATTTTTACAGTTCTCAGCACCCCTCCATTGCCTGTTGTTCTTTTAAAGACTCAGTTGACTAAATCTGAAACTGTAAGTTCAGCTTGATGCTGTGAGAGCCTGACACCAGATCAGGAAGAGCAGGATAAGGCCAACACAAGATGTGCTGATGTTGTAAGATACTTATTCTCATGTTAATTTCACAACAACTCAACTCAGATAAAATTTTCTTTTACATTTTGCACAAATTTGTTAAAACTATGGGAATAAAATCTAATCTGAAACATCGTGGAAATCTGTTGCCATTTTTAATAAAGCAAAACACACAAGTTATCTATTCAACAATTTAATACTTAGTAGTTAAGAGCATTGGCTACTCTTCCAGGGAACCTGAGTTCAGCACCCACATGGCACTGACAGAATGCCTAAAACTCCAGCTTAGGGAATCTGACACCCTTCAGGGTCCTGCTTGAACATGGTGCACATACATAAACTCAGGTACACACACACACACACACACACACACACACACACACACACACACACACACACTATATAGATAGATAGATAGATAGATAGATAGATAGATAGATAGATAGATAGAGAGAGAGAGAGAGAGAGAGAGAGAGAGAGAGACAGACAGACAGGCAGACAGGCAGACAGATAGCTAATTTTTAGGGAACACAGGACACAAGAATATGCATTGTAAAAACAGCCTAATATAAGATGGTAGTTAGCTCTGATAGTTATGACTGCAATGTATCAAGTCAAAAATGCTTCTGGGAGCTAGTGATAGCTTGGCTTTTGACTGGGTGTTTGTCATGCAAGACTATCTAATTTATAAAAAACCCTTAAGCTGAAACTAGGGATATATGTTCTTTTCCTTAAAAGCTTCTATTTACAAAACTTCTTGCTGATACCTATCCTGCCTCACAACCTCAGCATCAACCTGGTTTTTAATTCTGGTTATTTCTATTTTACTAAATCAGCCATGTTACTGTGGGATCATGTTCTGCTATATTGTAAATATTTGTCCCTCCTACTGGTTTAATAAAATGCTGACTGGCCAGAGGGCAGACAGGAAGTGTGGGTGGGACTACCAGACTAAGAAAACTCTGGGAAGAGGAAGAGTCAAACAGAGATGCCAGCAGACACTAAGAAATGAAGCTGAAATGCTGCTCTGAGTAAAGATACTAAGCCACTAGGCTAATCACAGGTTAGTTTAAGAATTAAGAGTTAGCAAATTATATGACTGAGCCATAGACTAATCAGCATGAAATTAATGTAAGCTTCTGTGTGTTTCTCTGGGACTTTGAGACTGTTGGTCTGAGCCTCAGGGCTATACAGAGTTAAGCAGCTGTAGGTGGGTCCAAATCTTGGGGCTAGTCCAGGCCCAAAACTTCATATTATAAACGCTGGCCAACCTGGGGGCATGTATACCCATGTAAAGCCTTAGAAAGCTTAAAAAGGGTTCTCGAACACAGAATCATGGCCAAGAACAGCTTCCAAGTTGTGTCTTTCAAGTGAGCCATGGTACAGAGACACCCTGGTGTAGCATGTGGGCTTGAGCTACAAAATGGCGGGCTTTTGTTGTGCAGCTTAAACTGTAATAAGGTTGGTTCCTGTGCCTCAGTGTAAGCAATGAGCTGCACGTAATGGATTTAATGTTTCTGATCTCATAGGCAAATGGGAATAAGTCAAAGACAGCTACTTAGCAGCAGCATTTCATTGGGTCAGTTCTGTTTCCTGGAGGCATGCAGAGATGCAGCTTTCTTAAGAGAGGCTTCCTGACTCAGTGTTAATGGCAAAACACTTGTGAATCTTTTAAGAGGCCCTGCTGCCAAACTTAAATGGAGTTCATGAGTAGTGAGCAGTGGCACCCAACATGGGACATGAAGCCACAACCCCGAGCCTGAGATTAATGTCCAACACAGCTTACAATGTTCTCAGAGCATCTAAACAATAACCTACCTTGTAACAGGCAGACAGACTTTCTGGTGTTGGAAAACCTAAAGAGGTAAACTTGAGGTAAGATGAATGCTTTACAAATGACTGAATGCATCACAGTGGATAACTTTTCAATTGTCACATTGGCAGCACCATCTTCTACAGCTTTCCTGTTGCCACTTGAAGACAGAATGGAATTTTTGCAGCTCTTAGTCATTTTTTTTCTTTTTGGTAGTGGGATAGGTATCCCACTTGAAAAAAAAAAGCAACATTTCCCCCAAACTCACTCTATACTAACTTTTGTTGCTGATGTTTCAACTGTTCTTGCTACTACTTAAATACATGTAAGATGGAAACACAAGGTTTCCTTCATCCCTTTAGCCAGCTCTTCAGTAATACTATTTGACAAACTCAGCCTTCATAAGCAGCAATCAAGGTTGCCCTTCGCCAAGTGCATGTTTTCTTACCCGTTGTTCGGTGTGCTGCAGTGTTCTATCTGAGTCAGCAAAGTTTTGCTCGGCTCCCTTGTAGCTCCTTGTCTATTTGTTTCCTTTTTTATCTTCCGAGTCTCTTGCTGCCCTGTAGTAGATAGTCAGATGAGGTAACAGGAACATAGAAAGCTGATGTGACCTGCTTATGAACGTATGTATTGGTGCACTTGAAGATAACTGCCATAATGATAAACATTTCACTTGTGATATTTAGAAACAAATAAAGATGCTTCTGGGAGGCAACAGGACCACAATCCTCCTACAAACCATTGCTCAACTCAATAAATATGTTTCTCTTCCATTAGCACTTATTTTACCACAGTGTTTTCTGAAAGTCCAACAGTAGACTTTATAACAATTGCTTTTCTGTTTATTTTTTTAATGTGTGTTTATGAAGTCCCTGGGACTTGTTCTTCCCTATAAATGCAATAAGAACATTTTTTTAAAAAACATCACCATGCATTTCCATCACATGGCCTACAGGAAAATGATGGCCTCTTCCTTAAAGGTCACCATTTGGGCCTAAAATTTAAGACAACAAGGAAACTTGGGGATCAGAAGCCTTTCCAGCTGGCCCAAGCCCAAGTCCAGCAATCGGATTGAAGCCAAGGAGCACAGAAGATTCTGTGTCACTTGCCCGAAGCACTGAAAATGAAAGTATGTTTCACCCAAAGGCCAAGAACATTTGGGGGTCCTGGGGATGCTAGAGTTACACAAACAGCTCATGAGTGGAGGGGATACAAGTAGAGAGCTCTTGGCTGGAGAAATAGTTAATTGATCTGTAGAATCCTATCGTGAACTGAAAGATCCATTCCCTTGCTTCCTTTGGCTCCAACCACTGGTTCCAGAGGTGTAGGAGAATTAATACAGACTACCTGCCTAGAGTGGCCAAGGAGATTGTTACAATGTTAAAAAAGAAAGGATAAAAGCTGTACAATTAAAAGAAATCCTGCCAACAAGGCATCAATTCAATGCTAAATTATGGCTAGTTACATTTCACTTAAATTTTTTCAAAGGATTTGACTGAATTTTACAAAATTAAATTTTAAATGTCAGCTTTATTTAAAGAATTTGAAGGTTCAACTAGGGCGAATCTGTGATAATGGTGCTGACATGGTTAGTAAAGAAAAAGATGTAAGACTGTAAATTTGGCTGAAAAGCAGAAGCATTCTTTGTGCCATGCGGGGCACATGTTTTAAATTTATTACTATGAGCCATGGCCCCAGCTGGGCCCATAGCAATGACAGTCCTTGGGATGACTCAAAATTGTATATGACATTTTCTGGACTTGCCCCAAAATGGAACATCTTGATCAAACACTATCATTTTTTTTTTTACTTTAGGCATTCTCTCAGTCACATGACATATGTTGCCAGAATGCTGATAAAGAAATCAGATTTAATTCAAACAAGACACACATACACAAGAAGAGTCAAGTGAACAGAAAGATGCTCAAACGAAGAGGAAAGCATGGGCTTTGAAAGAAAAATTAACTTGGAGTTTGCACTATCCTGAGTAATTTGGCAGGGGCTGAGGCTGCTACTGTATTAACAATAGTTTACAAAAACAGATCCAATTTTAGCCACTTTATTTTTAATTTTTTTATTTAAATTTTTTAACATACTCACCACTGTTCCCCCCTTTTCCTTCTTCCCAGTCCTCTCCCTGATTCTACCCCCACACACATACCCCAATCCATTCCTCAGAGAGGCTAAGGCTGCCTGGGGTGAGTCAATGCAGTGTGGTGATATACTGCACATTTAATAAAATGAGTCTGGAATATCAGAGGACAGAGTCACCCACAGTCGATTCTCACCTGCCCACTTCTCAGACCAAACAGGTAAGTGCTATTTTTATGGCCCTCAGCCTGAGCAGTCACTTCTACAGAGTGCTCAATTTCTGCTTCTCCTACCCTATACATTTTCCCAGCCCAGCTGTTTTATTTCCTCTTTATCATAATCCGAAAGTTAGGATTAAAAATGTGAACTGCTACTGTTTGACTGTTACACCTTGAACTCACAAAAATTCAGAAATTCTCTATCTCCTGAGCGACAGGATTAAAGGTGTGGGTCACTATTCTCTGACCTCCATGGCTTGACTGTGGGTGATTCTGTTCGCTGATATTCCAGACTGGCTTTATTAAATATACAATATATCACCACAATGCAGTATATTAGTGGTGATATCTAGCTGAGGTAGGACCAAGTCCCTCCCCTCAATATCAAGGCTGAGAAAGGTGTTTGTCTGTAGGGAATGGGCTCCAAGCAGTCAATTCATGCATTAGGAATAAATTCTGGTCCCACTGCCAGATGCCCCATAAACTGCCCATGCCCTTCAGCTGTCATACATATTCAAAGGGCATAGTTCTGTCTCATGGAAGTTCCCCAGTTGTCAGTCCAGAGTCAGGGAGCTCCCAATAGCTCAGGTCAGCTGTCTCTATGGGTTTCCTCACCATGATCTTGACCTCTTTGCTCATATAGTCTCTCATCCTTCTCTTCAGCTGAATTTGGAACTCGACCCAGTGCTTAGCTGTGAATCTCTGCACCTGCTTCCATCAGTTGATGGATAAAGATTCAATAATGACAATTGGGGTGGTCACCAATTGGATTATATGGGAATGTCAGTTTAGACACCCTCTCCACTATTGTTTGGATCTTATCTAGGATCATCTTTGTAGGGTCCTTTTAAAATTATATATAAAAATAAGAGCTTTCTTCCTAATGTAAAAGTGTGTATGAACTGTGAAAGAAAGTAACCTCTCCAGGAAAAAAGAGAAGACTATACAAATTAAATAAGGAAGGAAAACACATATAACTCTAAAGGGGAACATACAAGTACAAATAAACCAAAATTAACTTTCTACAGAGAATAGTTCATAGATGCTATTGGGGAACTAGTGAAGTAGCACAGTGGCTAAGGCTAGAGGACTGGAGTTCGGTGCCTAGAACTCATATCAGTGCTAGGTGGGCATGGTGTTCCACCTGTAGTTCTAGCCTTGGAAGAAAGACAGAGCAAGCAGGCAAGCCACACTAGCTGTATTGCAAACCCTGGGTTTGATTAAGAGCTCTGTCTTAAAGAAAAAAATAAAGAACCATAAAGATTCTCAATATCAATCCTGTGGATCCACATGTTTATACACACATGTGTAGATATACTCTCACACACGTGTGCTTGCATACACATGAGCACACACCTTGCATATACCTACACATGAGAAGAAGAAAAAAAATGGTTTAAACTAAATGGGGACTTCCTTTCAGATATTCTAGCACTGAAAATTCAGAATGAAGATTACTGGAGACTACCGATCTTAAATGCATGGATTTTTCTTTGTTTAGTTTTGGTATGAGAGATAGAATCAAGAGTTTTATGACTGATAACACACATACCAACCACTAAGCACCTTTCTAGTCCCTGATCAACTACATCAGATAGCGCTCTAAAAGAAATGAGAAATTTCAGTATGACAACAATTTATAGATTAAGATTTATAATAATTTCTTGCCTGTCACATATGGTTGTATCACTTGAATTATGTCAATAATAATTGACATATGGTGATATGGTGATAGCACTTGGATTATGTTTAAAAAATTAACAGAGGTGTTACCTCTCAAAATTGAAACTGATTTTAGTAGTCCATTGTACAACACTGACTGGAACAGGATCACCCACTAAGCATTGTTTCCTGTGCACACAAATAATAATAATTAAAAAAAGAATGAAAGTCAGAATATGTTCTATCAAATTAAAAGCAAAGAAATTTTAAGAAAAACATTGTAAGTTATACATTCCTATTTAACATCTCATCTAAAACCGCTGTTATATTCACAGTAAGTCCCGTGATTTTTGATTCTTTAAAAACATTTTCTTTGTCACATTAAAAACCAGTTTCTGACTTATCATTGTGAAGCCCTCATTGTCAATGGAGAATAGTATCTCTTCTATCGGACAGTTCACCAGTTTTCTTCACTGCTCTTATTGTGTGCCTGGGAGGACATCATTCCTGCTTAGTTTCCAGTTACTTGCTAAATTTCAGTGATTCCCTATCTCATTAATTAAAAACATGTTTTGTGGTAATGGATATGGACACCAGAAATTTATATATATGAGGTAGGTGCTCACCACTGAGCTATATCCTCAACCAATTGGTATAAGGTCAACATCATCAGACTTGGGCTACAGGGTCTCCATCCTTAGTCTTGACCTACAAGGTCTACCTCACTAGCCTTTGATCCATAGGGTCTACAACTCAAGTCATTGGTCACCATACACCTCAGACTATCTTTAAACTTGCTATGTAGCCCGGGTTGTACTCAAAATTAAAATGTTATTTCTTTTTTTTTTTTTTTAATCTGTCAAGTGCTTAACAAAATTTTCACTTTTTGATCAATGCATAATACTTTTATATATTTATAAGGCACAAATTGGTGTGTTAATCCATATATGCATTATGGAATAACCAAATTAGGCTAATTAACATAGATATCACCTCAAATATTTATTATTTCTTCATCGTGAGAACATTCATAAGCTTCCTCTTCTAGCTATTTTGAAATATAAAGTACTATAGTTGACTATACACACTCTTCTATGTTATTGAACACCCACACTCATCACTCGCAACTAAGTGAACTTTCCAACCACTCTACTATGCCTCTGGTAACCTCTCTAGCGTTCTCTATTTCTCTATTGTTTTATAAGTGAGGTGGATTTCAGATTAATGTTTCACATCATCCCCCATTACCCATACCCCAGATCCCCCATACTCCATACCCATATCTCCTAGAAACTTTGGCCCTCTGGGTGTATTAGATGCTCTTCAATGGGTAAGACATGTTTGATTTCTATATTACCTACCAAGATCACCATTCCCGACACCTTTAATTCTCATATCATTATTCTTTCAGAACCAAGAAGGGAAGTAAAGAGTGGAGGGAATTCAGACTTCAAGATCTTGCTTCTCAAAACATGGGCTCTACTCTCATGTATCTCTTTGAGATAGGCTGGTTAACATGGTGTCTCATGTCTTTGTGTACCTTTCCACTGGAAGATAGAAATAAATGAGCAAAATTGCCAAGCAAGCACAGATCTTGCACACTGGAGCTAACATCTGGTGCATATTTGGGGAACATGGAGATAAAGTGCAAGAATAGAGGGGGAAAAATGGTCCTTCTGAGAATTTGAGCATCCTGGTGGTCCCACGTTATCAGATCTTCTGCTGCTGTTTTTCCCAGAAACCAAGGTCCTTTCATGAGAGATTTTTGAAACATTCAAATCTACCCAAAGTTGGCACTGGGCAAGTTTTTAATTTGGTTCAGAAGCTTCAAACCTATGAAGTTGGGCTGAGTTCTGACCCTCACAAAATGCACATTCCTTTAGAGGTCACTTGATTTCATGACCAAATACTCTGAGATAGAGTCTGTAGTTCCTAGGAATTGTTCTGCACAAAGACCATGGAACTCCAATTTGGGCAAACAGGCATCTCACAGCATTTCCTGCACTTTGACTTCACTGTTTAGGACATTTTAGAGATATGAAGATGTCCCCTTTCTATCATCCTCACTTTCTGCAACTTCTCCTTCTCAGCTGCCATCCTACATTTGAAGGGATTCAGTTATGTAATCCACTAACCCTGTGCTTCCAGACTGTGAGCCTGGTTCTGATTAGCAGCCCCAAATCACTGGCAAACACCAGTGTAACTGGAGTGAAAATAGACTTTAAATGATTATTAAGGCAAGTAACCATTTTTGTTAGGAAGGCTGTAGCCAAATGATAATAATTTTCCTATGTTTCTAGCTGAACCCCATAGATATAGACATCAGAACACTTTTGAATTTTATAAGCTTATGTAGCTGCCTTGCATGCTAATAATAATGTCTTTAGGATAGGTTGCTCTAATGTGACCTCTGTAGACACTAACTAAAACATTTGAGCCTTAAAATGCTTCCACTCAGAGAAACTGTATCATGAGCATTCGTACAAACCAAACAGCCAGAGAGTCTCCCAGGGAAGCTTCAGAACATGGGTTTGAGTTGTATTTCCTTTTATTTGGGTTTTTTTCCTTGATGCAAGGAATCAATGATTTTTAGAAAACACTATGTATTCTGTGAAAAATTCTGGAAAATACATCAAAATCCTGCAAGCTTTAGTAGGTTTAACTCTGTGTCCCAATGTCCAGAGGCACTATCTGAGGCACTGTGAGGCGGTAATTGTGAGACTGGGTTAGCTTTGAAATGGTCACCAGAACTCGTCTTTCTTCACACAAAATCTGGGAGGCATGGATTTTCTGAAATTTTAAAATAAATTCTTTTTTGTATTGTGTGTTCCAAAACAAACATTCTGCCTGAGGTCAGTCAACAGGGAGAGAATAGAAGGGCCCTCCTATATCTGGTAGCCAGGATCCTGCTGGGAAACAATGCTGGAGCCAGGGAATAGCAAGCAGCACGTTGAGAAATGAGAAGGAGGCAGGATATGAAAGCCCTGTGCTTAGGAGCTTGGGAGGGAGGGTTCCTGAAGGATAACCATGACCTCGATTGTAAATCGCTTCCTGGAAGGGAGAGTTCTCATCTGTGTATGCTGTGAACTGTGCGTTGACATGGAGAAGATTGCATTTCCTTCCCCTAAAACTAGTCTTTCCATTTTGTTGGCAACAGTGTGCAGGTGCGTTTGGAGGTCAGCACAGCTGAAGGCAGCTCTTTTACTATTTTTGCACCAAAACCACTGTCCTCTGGGACTTGAGCTAACCTTTCACCTCCATGCTGCCCTTGAACTGTATCTAGATGCCTACAGCTATGCCACCCTTTGCAGGAAAGAACAAAAGTAAAGAAATTATACTGAGGGTCTCTGTCTTCTCTTCTTGGCCCGCTATCTCTCACAGGATGCCACACACACCACAGGGTTAGGAGGTGTTGGGTTTCGAGAGACTCTGGACAAGTTCCCTGAGCCTCACACCTTCCAAAGCAAAGCAGCCTTTTCCCATTCCAACTCAGGGATCCAGAAATACATTCCCTATTTTCTGGGCAAATTGCCTGTTGAGAATATGTCTGCAAGTGGGATGTTCTCTCTGATATTAAATGGGGAGTTGGCGGTGACATCAGTGGGTTCTTGTTGCTAGGAGAACCTCAGTTACTTTTGGCCAACAAAATCATATTTTCAGCTTCTTTGCTCATCAGCTAGCAAATCGGCTAATCTGTAGGTGGCTTGTGGCAGGATAGTGCAGTGACCGACCAGGAGAGAAGCCTCCAAGAGGGTTCAAATCCAAATGCTGACATGTCTTAGTTACAGGCAGCATGAGCAAGTCACACAGCCACTATCTGCCCAATTTCCTTGGCAAAATAAATAACAGTCCTAGTAGGTAAAGTAACTGTATGGAGGGAAATTAGTTAAAACACAGAATACTCAAAGCAGGACCCACACTCATAAGCGCTCCATAAACTATTAGCAGTTATCACCACTTGCCTTTGCGCCAGTGATGTAGGGTGTGACTCTCTAAGAGTAAAATAGTGGTTACTATGACAACTACCAGAGTTCAACTACAGAGTATGTCACCTCTAGGATGACTCAGTCATCATGTCACACAGTTTCAGAGCCCAACTCAGAAAATGACCGCTTTGATCTTTAGCGTGGATCTGCACTGACATAATTTTAAAATGTCCTTTAAATGTGATCAGCTGAGGTGATGATCATAGGACACACCTGTAACCTGGGGCAGGAGGATCACAAGTTTGAGGCCAAAACAAAAAAGAAGAACTAAATCTACAAAAGGAAGACTAAAAATGTTCCTGGGGTACTAAACAATCGAAACCCTACATTTTTTTTTTTGACATGTCAGGGTTTTGCCTACCTGTATGGATATACACCGTGTTATACTTTGTTCCAATGGAAGCCAAAAAGGACTCTCAGCTCTCCTACAAATGGAGTTCCAGACAACTGTGAATTGGCATGTAGGTGCTGGGAACTGAATCCATGTCTTCTACAAGAGTAGAAAGTGTTCTTAACTGCTAAGCATTTATCCAACCCTTAGTATACTGTTTCAAATAATATTTTTATTCAAAAATGTACATATTTTATCTTGAATATTCCCATCTCTGTAGTAGTAAATTTTTGGCTTATCTGGCCTGTAGTCCAAACCCGCAGACCCACAGTCCCACAGAAACACACAGATGCTTACATTAATTTTATGCTGATTGACCTAGGGCCCAGGCATATAACTTGCTAACTCTTCACTCTTAAAAACTCATGATTCTTATCTTGTTCAGTCTTGTGGCTCAGTACCTTTTCTCAGAGCAGCATAGTTGTCCTCTACATCTTCTGGTTTCTCCACTGGTCTCTCTCTGGCATCTCTGTGGCATCTCTACTCTGTTCTTCCTGTTCTCAAAGTTTTCTTAGTACTGCTAACCCTGCCCACACTTTCTGTCTGCCTGCTGGCCAATCAGCTTTTTATTAAACCAGTAGGAGGGACAAATATTTACAACCTACCAGAAGATACTCCCAAAGCACAACTCTGACCCTGAAACTCCTTCAGGGCCTTCCCCAACACATCTCACTCCCAATTTCATGTCTCTTATTTTTATTTCCAATCTTTAAAAAATAACTAATTACTGAGTCCAATTAGTGATACTGTCCACTAGGGCATGGACAAGTGATCAATGGCCACAATCTCAAAGAAAATGGATTCTTTCTTTTCTGGCAGACATCAAGTGCCAATAGGTTCTCACCTAGGCAAGGCCTCGGTAGCCCTTCTCTGCTATGCGTATGAACTTTTAACTCTTCTGAACTCATAGCTACTGTGAGTTTGTGGATCTGGCAGCCATTCCATGTCTATAGCTAGCATTTTGCAACAACAGTCCACGCCAATCTCTGGCTTTTATTTGAGGTTGTACCAGAAGTATTTTCACTGTGTAAGTTAGGGTTGCTAGTAATATTTGTTTAATTAGGAAGCTCCGTGTCAAAAGAATTTCTGGGCAATTTTTTTCTTTTTATATTTGGATTCTTTGTTAAAACATCAGACTTACCAGACTTAGTAAATGTTCCTTCCTTTACATTGTAAAGGTTTTTGTTTTCTAGGTAGCCACCTCTCTGATACAGCCTTGTGAGTTTTGAATCCACTGGGTTTATAATCCCCAATTTACATCACTTTGAGCATTTAGACAGTTCATAATTAAATAACACTTAAAAGGTAATAGAATCCTTCCCACAGGTCTCCCCTACACCTCTCCCAACTTTTCCAGGTGGCAAGTTGTACACAGCCACTCAGACATCATTTGCAGGCTGCTGCCACACAGTAGCTGTCTGCTACAGGCTTAAAGCAAAGGGGGCTACTAAGAGCCAAATGCCTTTAGGCCTGTCTTTTGGGGCTCATCTCCTCATGTTCACTATACTAGTTTCAAAGTCTAGGGTTCAAGCATTCCTCCTGCCTCAGCTACCCCTATAACTGAGATTAGATAAACTTCCATTGTCCAGACAGATATCTTCAGAAATTCTCATAGCAACATGGTCACAGCATCAAGTGTGTCAACATCTAAGTTCTCATTAAGATGAATCCAGACTAGTTCAGATCCTGTCAAATGTCCCTAGAGTTCAACATGAGTGAGCTGGAGGCCACTCATGTGCAAAGAGAACACACTCTGACTCATGACAAATTGCAAATTACAAAAATGCCTAGTTCATTCATCATTTAAGAGATGCTCCAGAATAGCAAATTTTCAACAAGGACTGGGATGCTTGAATTGAACGTGAGCTGCAATACATGAACATAATGGCATGTCAGTAAACGTGGGATGAGATGCAATTAGAACATGATTTGGATAAAGACCATTATTGAAAGCAATTTTATCCCATGTCATTTTTAAGCCACCATGATCCCAAATAATATTCCTTGTAGAACTCTTCCAAATGACACATTCTCCTTCCTATTCAATATTCCCCTTAAGTTCTCAGCCCATTTGTCATGGCACCAAAAGACCTCATCTGGGGAATTATGGAGATCATCATGTCTTTGTGTTTTGTAAAGAATTCCTCTAGTGTTTTCTAACTAGTATCAAAAACATTTGTTGGGCTTCAATTGGTCTTCTCCATTTCTAGAAAACAACTGGGTCTTTTTTGTTTCCATGAATAATGGTTTAACTGCTGTGACACTCCTTCCCATTCATCTTGTCTGCCAGAGAATGCCATAGCCCAGGCCTCCTGACAGCATCCCCAAGGGCTGCACTATGAGAGTCAAATGGGGTGTCTCCTAGCTTCTCCCAGTGTGAGCTTCTGAAGGGAAGCCAAGGCTGTACTATAGTGACAGCTTACAGAAGTGACAAGGCTGCTTTGCATTCATGCATCTGATTTTCAAATTTATGCAAATGAGTGAGTAATAGATATCCTTAGCCATCCATACGGGAAACTGTTATGAAAGCTGTTTATAAGACTTTAGCTGACCAGTGTTGAGACTGTGGCATCCCAACCATCCTAGCTGCTGTGCTTGGCAGGAAGGGATGCTGAATGTGTTGGAGACAAGGTGTGGAGACAATCAACCAGTGATGTTTGCTTCATTAGAAAAATCATGAAACCAATTCTTCCAGCATACACATACACACCCCCATGCAAAGGACAGGGGTTGTAGGAAAATCCACTGGTGCATATGTTAAGGACAAGCTCCCTCTGCAAGTAGAGTAATGCACATGGGAAATGGATGCTAAGGCAAACTTTTAGAATTATCACACAAACTCAGTTGTACCCTAGATGCAATAATACCTCCGTTCTGATGATATCTTCTGGTGAGCCAAACAGATGGAATAAATAAATGGTTCATGTTTGGGGAATACATATTGGTTTTCCAGCCAAGAAGCCATCTACTCTTATAGTTATCTTACATATATACTGAAAAATGTGACTGCAATCATATTCAATGTGATCATATGTGATGGCCATATTGGCTGTTCACAGAGATATGTACAGATTTATCCCTTTACTATTGACACTGGCATATATGGAAATTTTTGTGAATAAGCTATTTTCATCTCCAAGAAATATAGTCAATGACTTACATTTTAAAGAGAAGATTCTGAGAGAATTGCAGGACTTTGCATGAACAAGAATAAAAGCAGGGACTTTTGTAATGAATGTATAAATGTCTAGTCACTAAGACTATAATACAATGTCCTGTTATTTAAAGTGACAAATACTTGGTAATCACAATTATCTCTTTTACCTGATGCTTCAATAGCAGTGGCTGAGAGTGAAGAGGCATAGAGACTGGGTTTGATGGTAGACAATGTGCCACTACGATGCCAGGACATCCTCCATACAGTGGAACAAAAGAAGCAAATATCAATACATTATTAATCCCCTATAAACCCAGAAGGTTCAGCTGCTTTAGGTTAACTTTAATCTTATTTGTCAAATTTCTGTCAGTGTGTGGTATTAGAAGTCTTTTTCTCATTGTTTGCTCTGCAACCCAAAAGTTAACTGGAAGGATTTGGGAGGGTGACTTGTTATTTTTTCTCTGTTGTTTTGTTATTTATTATTAATTTATCTTGTTTTTTCTTTCTCCTCACAAAGGGCATGGGAAAGCTAGAAACAGTCTGTCTGCCCTATGTGCTAATGTCACTCTGAAGTTGCCAGCTTCCTTTAAATGTCACAGTGCTGGAAATGCCATTAGTCTTAGTATCACAGTGGTCTCCATAACACCACCCACTTGAGCACCTATCTGCTAGACACCTGTTTGGCTTTTTTGATTTTTTGTTTGTTTGTTTTTTTTTGGTTTTTTTTTGTTGTTGTTGTTTTTGTCAATGGTTCAGAAAACAAAGCATCAGAAGCAGAATAAAGAGAAATTCTCTCTGTCTGTCCATTACATATTAACGTGATAGAACTTCGGGCAGGAAGCCAGCCATGGTGTTTGAAGATGATAGGAACCCATGTGCATACATGAGCGACTCATGGAGGCACTTAACCTGGGGAGTTTCAGCTAGAACATGAAAAAAGAGAAGTGGAATCTTCAGAGTAAGAATAGAAGCCTGCAACTGAGGATTGTGCTGAGTGGAACTTGGCACACTGGAAGCCTGAATCAGCAGGGAGTGCCAGACACATCACATGCAGTGAGCAAAACACACCCGGAAATTCACACTTCAAAAGATGCACCCAGGATAATTGTTTCAAAGGTTTATATCTGTTCAGAGCCATGGTCCAGAGTGAAGGTGATTTACAATCGATCCTGCTTATTTGAAATATTCCAGCTTTTATGAAGCACTTTGCGGCAGATGTGGCAGATTGCTATTTAGCGGAAATATAAGTGCTTTCTATTGGGAAGGATTCTTATAAGCATTGGGATGTACATAAAAAGTATAGACCCTGCACTATCAGAGATAAGAGGGGCTGCAGCATGCCCAAAGAAACCAACGGAGCAGCTGTGATAGTGCAGACTAATAGGGAATGCGGAAGAATCAGAAGCAAAAGGATCATTAGTTCCAAACCAGCCTAGTCTACATCATTCACAGGTGATATGACAGGGGGAGGGTGGAGGGGTTTAAATAAGGAGAGGGATGTGAGGTAGGGACAGAGAGGAGGGTGGTTCAGGGATAATAACATTAAGGATGTTGATAAAGGCATAGGGAAACTTAAGATTGTAAATATGATGGGATACTCATTGGATAATGATTGGATAGTGCTCCTTAGGAACCATTACGTTGCCAGCTAAACAAATAAGAAGCCCATTGTCAGGAAGCATGGGATTCTTCTCATGTTGTTGGCCAAAAGAAACCGTTAAGATACTGTTGTTCTCTCTCAACATCTTTCTCCCAACTCTATCATCCTGTTCCCTCGTGTTCTCCTCCCACCTCCCTTTACCAACCAATGCTCCCTACTTACTCAGCAGATCTTATCTATTTCCCTTTCCAGGGGGATCCATGGATGCTTCTCCTATGGTCCTCCTTGTTGCCTAGCTTCTCTGGGGTTGTGGATTATAGCCTGGTTATCCTTTGCTTTATGTCTAATATCCACTTATGAGTGAGAACATACCTTGTTCAGAAGAACCTGAAGACAACCCTCCCAAACAATATAAGCTACTGCCATTTGTTGCCCTGCAGAACTTGAGTGTAAGATTCTATTGCTGAAAATGCCAAACACTTTGGTCACAGGTACGTAGAAATCAAGTTGGTGATGACCAGTAAATTTCCTCTCTGCTGAGTATCTTTCATAGTATTAGAAGGAGCCTTGCAGGGGGTTGGGCGGGTGGAGGAAGAGAGTCATCAACTTCTTAACCAACTGTGAACCCCGTGAATTATAATAATGACTGGTGTGGGTTGATATAACAAGGGGTGTAATGGTAGCTCACATGTTATAGGCATAACTGACTGCTTTCTATTAGATTTAAAGCCAGCTCCACCAGAGGGAACACATGCCTGGCACTAAAATCTGACTGAAAGCTCATGATTAAGGATCTCACAGGCCCCAAGAGGGAATGTACCATTGCTGTTTTGATAGATAGCCTCAGACTGTCTTCTAAATTTGTATCTCTCTACCCATAGATTAGTACAACTCCCAGACCTTATCAATGACATTTCCTTGTGCAGTGGAAAGTGATTAACAGAGAAACTGACAACTGGCAAAAAGGTAGAGAATAGGTGTCATCAAAGTTCTCAGGCATTAAATGCGACTTCTATAACATACTCGTCCCCACCGATGATCAGAAGCCACTAAGGAAGAGGATGTAAAAAGATTGTGAGAATCCAGGCAGGGAGGACTTGAATAATACAGCATTGTTGGGATATAACAGGACTACTTCCTCATGAACTCACAGCAGCTATAGTTGCCTATAGTTAACACTCTAGAATAGAGTAAGGAAAGTCTCATGAGCCCCCACTCCTAACTAATGAAAGCTGATGACCTCCGGGGGGTAAGAAAGTCATTTCATTAAGGCTGTGACCACTGATATGTTGAAAACACTCCAATGGATGCCTCCGTACCTGTAAGTATATGGGCCATACAGAGTGGATTATTTTTTAAGCACATAAATTTGGGTGTATTTGAGAGTTGGGAAATGGATCTGAGAGGCGTCAAGAGGAGCGGTGGAATTATACGACATTCTCCAAGAATACACATGCATATTGATGTTTTCATTGAAGTCGAGCCATTATTTGGTTTGGGACTGGAACAGACTTTACAGCCTCTGACTCTCACAAGAAAGAAAGATCTAGGTCATACTGTGCCTGCTTGGTTGTTGTGGTATGCTAACCTTGAGTCACAAAGAATGGCATTGATAAAGAACACCTTCAAGACCATGCCCTACTATCCATCATTTTACAGCTGAGGAGATAGAAGCCTGCAGATACTGTGAACCATGCTAGATAAACAAGGATGAACCCCAAATGCTCAAAAATACAGATAGCAAACACAGGTTAGATAAATAAGACTGAATTAAGCTTATAATCCTAGTTATGGAAAAAATTAACCAAGTGAATAGAAAAAGAATGATAAAATATTTATAAATTACACTTGACATCCATAATATATACTGAATTCATAGAACTCTGAAACAAAATAATAATAATACCTTATCAATATTATTAATGCTTGTGATAATAAAACCAGATGTTATTGTAAATATCAGTGCTTTAAAATATTAATAAAATATTGATATTTTATTGAGATTAATCATTATCTGGTTTTAGTCTACTTATTCAGATTTTTGTAAGGCTCATTGGGGTTTAATAAATCTTTTCTAATGTAGGCTTAAGTGTGAGAAATAAGAGAAGAGAGGCTCTCTGCTGGAAAGACAAGACACACCAGAGAGCATGGATCTGTGGACTTCTCAAAAAAGAGTCACAGAAAGAAAAACATACTAAGTGTTGGCTTGGCCTCCTCAAGGGAGAGTTTGCTGAATCTGATTTTAAATTGGTCAAAAAAATTAGTAGATGTTTCTCAGAAAACATAAAGTAGCCAAAAGGTAAATGAGCACCATTCAACATGATGTCATTAGGGAAATTCAAATCACAACCACAATGAAAAATTACCTTATTCTAGTTAGAACAGCTAGTATCATAAGATGGCAGGGAGCAGGTGTCAGTGAGGAAATGAAGATGATAGAAAATTTGTACACTGTTGATGGAACTGTAAGTGACCCTGGCCATTGTGGAAAACAGTACAAAGGAACCTCCAAAACTAAAAGCAGAATCACAAAATGATGCTGAAATCCTACCACTGGGCTTCCACTCAAAGAAAATAAAGTCAGATTACCAAAAAGAAATCAACAACTTCATGCCCATTTATTATAGCTTTATTTGCAATAGCCATATATGATATCTGCCAAGGTGTCTGTCAGTGGATGAATGGGTAAACAAAAAACATTAAATAAATGCTTCTGAAAGCTAGAAGGAGGGAGGGAGGTGGAGAAGAAAAAGAAGGGGGGAAAGGGAAAGAGAAAATCACTTAGCCATTTTTTCAAAATGAAATTCTCACATAAATGAGCCCAGAGGATGTTGTGTAAATGAAATAATGCAGCATCAAAAGAGAAATATTTCACAATCTCATTCAAGTAGAATGTGAAAATGATCTCCCGGGAGTAGTGGTTAGAACAACAGATACCAGAGATGGGAAAAGAAGAAATCAGTCTGTGTCATAGAGTTAAAGAAAGAAACACTCAAGCTCACAGTAGTTGGCAGTACTTCATTTCTCAATAAAAAAGAATTTGTTTTCACCACAAAATAAAAAAAAATCACTGTTTAAATAAGTGGAAACATTAAAAACTTGTCATTACCCAATGTATGCTGATATCAAAATACTACACTTAAAGTATGTACAATTATTAGGTGTGAACTAAAACATAAAGCTTGTTGGTAGAAATCTTTGGAAGTAAGATTCTCATACCGAGGGAAACAATCTTTCCTTGTGTGGCCATTTTTCTGATTCTTCCTACTAAAAAGAAAGACAGAGGAAGTAGTAATAGTGACAATGATGATGCTGATGTTGGGGATGCTAATGTTGGTGATGCTGATGTTGAGGATGCTGATGTTGGTGATGCTGATGTTGGGGATGCTGATGTTGGGGATGAGCTCCCTATAGTCTTACTAATTTTTAGATACACTCAAGATGAAATAGAATAAAAATAGGGAGGGAATTCTGGTGACATCACCTCAAGATCTAACTTTTCCACTCCTAAAGGCAAGAGGTGCAAGGCTACTATAGGCTAGATGGTTAGAAGACTAGCATCTGAGAAAATGTTATTCAGAGACATGAGCAGGAACAGGGTGGCTATCAAGACCTGCAGAGCAGAACTACAGGAGGAAAAACTGCAAGCACAAAGACTCTGAGGTGGGAATGAGTTTGACATACTGGGAAAGTCTAGAGTGACTGCTTGTGCTATTTTATATTTAATAAAATTAGCCTGGAATATCAGAGAACAGAATCACCCACAGTCAGTCCAGGAAGGTCAGAGAGTGGTGACCCATTCTTTAATCCCATTGCTCAGGAGACAGAGATCTTTCTGTGTTTCTGTGAGTTTAAGGTCTACCAACCAAACAGTAGTAGCTTATGACTTTAATCCTAACTCTAGAATTATGATGCAGAAGTGAAACATCTGGGCAGGGAAGATATTTAAAGGCAGGAGAAAGCAGAAACGCAGGCATTCTGTTGAAGCGACCAGTCAGGCTGATAATGCTGGCTGTGGAAGCAGTGTTGCCTTCTGCCTTTCCAATACTTTAGACCCAAATGCCCTCTGTAACTGCTTGTTCTGGGTCATGCTAGTCACCTGTATCTGCATCAAGGAAAGAGAAAGATAACAAGCAACCAAGTATATTAAAAACACTACCTGCTAGTAAATGGGCAGAAAGCAACCCATTTCTTGCAGTTACTACTGTTTGTCCCATGTCATAAAAAAAGTAGGCAGTGGAAACAGAAGCCAGAGTTTCAGCCATAGGAAGTACATCTTTGGAGAGCAACCTCAAGCATGAGCTACAACTGACTGCCTTAATCTCCTCAGTCAGTTTCTGATGGGTATCTCTAAGTCCCCAATTTGATGATACTAAATTGGGCTACTCCAGCTGTCCCTGATGCAAGCTGTAAGCTCCTAATTTGAGGATGTTTGGCTACCTTCTTTTTGTAATGGGAAACACATATCCTCCGCACCTTGACCTTAGGGTACAGCCCCTAGGGTGTGTTATTTAGCTAGCATTAGATTTGGGGAACACATAACTTTTCACCTTGGCATTGGGGTGCAGTCCTTAGGGCCTGGCTTGTAGCCAGATTAAAATCTGGGATACATATGCATCTTACTCTCTCTCACGCTCTTGGATGGGTAGACCTGATCAAACTGATTCATTTGAAACTAAAAGTCCAAGAATCATAGGCCATTCTTCAGACCATATAGAGCAACTCCATTACCTGTCTGAAGATGGAATATAGCTTCAGGGAAGAACATTTACAGTCAGCTAACTAAAAACAATAATTAGATATAATACTCTTATTAGAAATCCATTTCCTTGTTGTTTTGTTTTGAGGTAAGGTCTATCTATGTAATCCAGTTGCGTTTAGAACTTACCATCCTCCTGCCTCAACCTTGGGACTGCTGATATAACAGGTGCACAACAGGACGTACTTCTTAGAAGCTCACTTTGTAATGGAGAAGAAATTGAACCATGACTTTGTGACTTTAAACAATACAGGGAAATCTGTCCAGTGGGTTGAGTCTATCCGGACTGTCACTTAAATGCCATCTGACCAGCATGGAGGGAAACTTTAAAATAATTCACGACTCCTTCTCATAGTCCTTTTAATAAGAGACCTCAAAATACTGTACAAGTTTCTATCATAGACCAGTCTATGACATGTTCTACTGATTTATTTTATGCCTCCTAGCAAGAATTTCTTTGAAAGGGAGCTCTAACATTGCTTGAAGCATTTACTTTTGAATTTACAAGATATTCCAAGTGTCATTTGATTGGCAGAAAGATGGAGAAGCCAGTTAAATACAACATAAACTTTAGCTTATTCTTACAAAGAGAGAAAGAAGTCTGTTTTCCAACTTTCTGAGAATAAGGGCATGCCTTTTAATCACAAATACCCGAAGCGCGTCTGAAAAATGAGGAAAAGCCTTCAGGATGGTCTGTACACTATTATCCCATCTTCCCAGGAGAGTCACAATGTTTCATGGGTCAGTGAGGCCTGAACCCAAAACAAACATGCACGCAGTAAGTTACCCCAGCAGGCCCTGGATGTCTTTATCAGATCCGCCAAATGTCAGAAAGGAGGAAGGCAGCCACTTGCACATCAGGGGCTCTGTACTCTGAGTCAAGCATTTAACATTAATAACCGAACACACTCCTTTTAAATCCAACCACTTCAGGACCAGCACTCACTGGTATTTCATGGAGAAGCTGCGTGCAGTTTAGGAAGATGGTGGACCACAAACATGAGGCCACTGGGTGAAGAAAAGGTCTCCTTTCATTGTTCTTTTATACATTGACGACTTAAACTTATATATCAGAAAATAATTCTATTGAACTATTGGGTTATATCTCAATACATGTATGACTATATAATGCTTAAATCAGGTCAAACAAATATTTATTTCAGGTATCATTTCTTTGTATTAGAAATGTCTAAATCCTTATATCTAGTTTTTGAAATGCATAGCACCTTGGTATATATAGTCTTCCTACCGGGCCATAGCAGAATTGCTTCTGTCTGTGACCAAGTACCCACCATTCAACTTCTTCCCTGCTCCTTTGGATCCCCGTGTCCCTCCACTGCTACTACTCTATTCTCAACTTAACATCACCATTTCTACATTTCGGGAATGAATGAGATCTGCCCATAATTACTTACCTTTCTGTGCCTGGCTTATTTCATGCAACATATTAATATCAAATATTTGAATCCTAAGATAATTGCAAATAACTATTTCATTCTTTTTTGATGGTTGACTAATATTCAGTGGTAGGTATGTGCACATTTTGTTCAGTCACTTTTTCTATTTGTGTTACACTTTGCATTATTATTTGGTGATTATTCTAAGGATTATTATATAGACACCATTCCTTACTGTTTACTATAGTTTACACTACACTATTTTTTTTGTAGAGAATAGGAACCCATGCCATCCCTTCGGTAATGTTATGTGTAAAATATCTATTTATGAGGTAACACCTCAGTGTTATAATATCTGCTTTAAAGATGGAGATGTTGATAAGATAGGCCAGTAGTTGGTGGTGCTTGCAACTGTGTTTGATGACCCAAGTTAGGTCTCCAAGACCCATAGGGTAGTAGGAGAGAACCACTCTCTGACATGTTCTCAAATCTCCACACATGCATTAGGGTATGCACGTACACACACACACACACACACACACACACACACACACACACACCCCTTTTCTGTCAATGTTGCATAATATCTGAGTCTGACTAACACTGAAAACCTCTTTCTAGAATCACATCTACATAAAACTCTTACATTCATTCTTTCCTAAGATGTGGATGTTGGAAGCTCCTTTCCATCAATCAGACATCTATGACTGTTAGTCATCTATAACATCAGTGCTAAGGTGGGTAATCTTTTTCTTTCCTCAGGAACTTCTTATCTCCAGCATGAATAGAAAAGAGAAATTTTGCTTTTGAACACAGAAAAGTTAGGACTGCAAACTATTTGCCTTCTATCAGGATTATTTTTAAGTTACTAGAAGTATTTTCCAAATATTGAAAGTAAGAACTTTAACTTATTATTCATTATTTCACAATAATACTGACATTTTCCCTCTGTGTATTCTGACTTATTCATACATGTAAAATTTTACAGAAAGCACAACTGTATCCTGCCCTTGAATTTCTGCTCAACGGAATAATGTATCTTGTAAGCTGTGCTTCTGGTTTACAAAACATCTGTATCCTCATTTACTTCCCATAGCAATCCTGGGTGGAGCTGTTTGTCCCGTTTATTGGTTGATGCTCTAAGAAAACTGGCCCTTGACAGTAACCACGTGAAACATTTGAATATAGAACAATGGAATGGGAATCCCATTCTATTCCGCTGTACTCGGGACCTGGAAACACTTCTCTCAAAACAAAGAAAGTGGAGACTGGTAGAATCAGGGTCAGTCATGACTCCTACCTGTTCTTATGAGGTCAGCACTGGACAGAAACTTTAAACAATTTTCATCCAGTCACTCTATAAACATCATTGGCATACAAACGAAACATGGCTGACACTTTTAACAATATTCATTTAGGCACACACATGTGCATGTGTTTGTGTGTGTGTGTGTGTGTGTGTGTGGTTATGTGTGTGTATGTATATGTGCGTGTGTTTGTGTGTGTGTGTATGTTTATGTGTGTGCATGTGTTTGTGTGTGTATGTTTATGTGTGTGCATGTGTTTGTGTGTGTATGTGTATGTGTGTGTTTGTGTGTGTGTGCATGTGTGTGTATGTATGTGTGTGTATGTGTTTATGTGTGTGTGCATGTGTGTGTATGTATGTGTGTGTATGTGTTTATGTGTGTGTGCATGTGTGTGTATGTGTGTGTGTTTGTGTGTATGTGTGTATATGTGTATGTGTGTGTGTATGTATGTGTGTGTGCTCACACATAACGTGAACACATGATGATTAGAGAACAACTTGGTGAAGTCACTAAGTCACTGGTTTTCTTCTGTGACGTGGCTGACAGGGATAGAACCCAAGTTGTCAGTCTTAGCCATGGATGTCTTTATCTTCAGACTCATTTATTGTTTTGATTTTGTTTTTGTTTTTTGGAAACAAAATTCCTTAGGTATTATGAGTATACACATACAAGTAAATAAGTGAATAAATATTTTTAAAGGAAAAAACCAGGCTCTCATTATGAAGGCCAGAATGCTCTCAGGCTGGAAATCCTCTGTCTTCATTCTTGAGCAAGAGAATCAAGGGTGTAAGCCCTAGTTATTTTAACAGAAATAAACAAATTTAACAACTTAGCCTAGCTTCACCTTATGGAAAATTATGAATTATCTATTTCATGAGATCTGTGAGAACTTAAATGCTGTGCCTATAGGGATATAAGATTTCCAGTAGACATGGCGCCAATTTGAGATCTAAATTTCCCACCTCTGGCCCCAGAATGGGAGATTCCATAAGTTCAAGAATACCTCTGCCTGCCTTGCAACAGCTTATTGCAATTACCCATTAAACATTCCAACCTTCAAAAGAACAAATGGACAGAATGGAGCCAAGCAGTACTTAACCCCCTCTTTTAGACTAAGACACCCAAAATCATGACCACACAGGTGAGTGTGGAAGGCACACAGCCACATAGACTTAGGACAGTCATTCCCTGATGGATATCTGGAGACAATTCCACAAAAAGAGGAAAAGACATTTGTCTAATCTGATGGCTTGCTGGAGCTAACAGGCTCATGAGTGAGAGATCCTGTCTCAAAAGATTAGGTGGAGAAAAATTGAGGTTGACACTCCGCATAAACCTCTGGCTTTCACATGCATCTTCAGATATACCCACAAACACATAAAAACCTAAATATATGAACAACATATAAATGAAAAATAAAAATAAGATACAGGTCCAGCTGGCTATGTCCTCTTGTCATGTTTGAGGCATGGATCTTACCCATGCGGGCTCTTTTATGCTCCAAAGCTAAAAGGAAGACCACCTTCTAGGTTTAATTCAGCTCCTTTGATGGAAGAATTATAAAGGTGAAGGGCTGCAGGTTAGAGTCTTCAAACTTAATCTTAAATCTACCTCCACATAAATACAGTTTGTTCAACCGTGTTAATATCAGAGACAAGAGACAGGAAATTTACACTGTCAGTGATGAGATCATTGCAAGCCTATGACTGAAGAGAGGGATTAAAATAGGACCCACACACTCTCCCATGGCCCAAGATGTGGAAGAATGTCACAGGCAAAGGTCCAGAGAGGTGGCATGTCGAAGGACAGGGCTATTTGAGAGGCTGGCTGGCTGACAGAGGAAGAAGGCACAGAAGTACAAATCAAACTAGAGGTAGGACATTGCTCAGGCCTGAGCCCCAAACCATTAGGGATGATGGGAGTGAGCAAAAGAGCAAGAGTAAATAAGGTTCCTATTTTAGAAAGATGTCTCTAGCTTCAGGGAAAAAGTGGGACAGAGCAGTCAAGATTCCCATGTGAAGGTGAGGACGCCAAAACCCAGCCTGTGATTGAGTGATATAGTGAGCCCACCCAGCCCAGAACCAGGTAGATATGCTGTGAACTCCAAAACAAGGTAAGGGGAAGCTATTAATTGCCAAACCTGCAAACAATAAACTGTTATATCATTGCCTAATCACAAGGGAAAAAAAAACAATTAACAAATCTTAATCTTTCCAAGCCCATGTGTGCGGAACTTTAATTGCTAACATTTTCCATGAATTAATTGTTTCCTTGTACTCTATGGAAAACTTTATGAGTATTTTTTTTTTAGTGACATGTTATACTCACCCACAAAAGCTGGAGTGACGGCAACCAAACCAACCCCTTGCCACAGTACAGGCAAGAACCAGTGTGAAGAGTCCTGTATCAGAAACATCCACAACCAAAGTGAGCAGCTCCACCAGCCAGGGACTGATGTTCTGCACTTCTAGGTGGCTCCACTAGAGTAGGTGGAGGAGAATTGTGTTTGAAGCTGTCACCCATGCAGTTTCTCACTGAAATTGTAGGGAGAGGGTGTTTTTAAAAAAAGAACACATTTCAGAACCTCATTGATTTACAAAATTTTCTTTAGATCAAGGAAAATGCAAGTTCATGCTATACACTGAGATTTCCCATCTACATATGAGCTGAAATTTTAGTAGAACAAGTGACATTCCCCTCTACAGCCCAAGCAACCTGAGATGGAGTGGGAAGACACTGGGGACAGGAGCTGGGGGTCTAGCCAGGCCTGAATGAGCTGTGTGACCTTGGAGGTCATTGGGCCCAGCTTTTCTTCAAGGTAATTCAAGCATTTACTAAACACTTTTACTCCCTGTAAAACCTGAGACAACATTGTCTCACTAAAAACTGACTCATTTATTTTATATTTCTGCCTCAACTTCCCCGCATCATTCCTTCCAGACCCTTCCAGGAAGACAGTAAGTATGAAACAAAGTAGGCTGAGGGCTGAAGAGAGAAGGGTGATTGTGGCCCTTCTTATTTTCTGAAATTCTGGAAAGAATGGACAGACCTGTGATCAGATCCTATCCTCCAAGCCACCCTTCTCCAATTCTGTGAGCTTTTCCTTTCTCTTTTTTGTTCCCATACACTCTGGGGTTCTCTTTAGCACATCTGCCAACTTCAGTGTTGCTGCAGAATATTTATGAAAAAGCTGGGAGTTCACAGCCCATGTTTTAAAGGTGAAATATGTCCCTTTCTTTTATAGTGAACCGAAAAAGGGCCAGGAAAACAGCTTAGTGGCTAAAGTGCTTGCTGTGCAAACATAAGGACATGACTTCAGATCCCTGGAACCCAAATCAAGCTGAATGCAGTAGTGTGCTCATCTGTAATCAGCGTATGGAGAGATGGGAGGGAGGTCAGAGTCAGGAGAATCCCTGGAAGCTCATAGGAGACGTAGCCTGGCTTGCAATGCCAAAATAGAGCAAAAGGTGAGGGGATGGAGGCTGTCCTCTAACCTCTATGCATACACACACACAGGCACACAGACACACACACACACACACACACACACACACACACACACCACAACACAGGCATACAAAAGTGCAACAGGGGAGTTTTGAGGTAGCTATTTTTAATTTCATTTCTCTACAAAGATATCAAGCCATACTTGAAAGACCAGTCTATAGATTATTGAAGATAGAAATCTCCCTTTACTGTGCAACAAGAAAAGCCCAAGCAGGCAGGCCTACTGGGCTTCCATGGATGATTTCTTATGGGCTGCTGATTCAGAAATCCACATTTCAAAAAGCCTCTGGTGACATGCAAAGAGATATCTGCCTCCTGTGCTTTCCAACACCCATCGGGAATCATTCAACCATGAGTGTGTGTGTATATAAGCCCAAAATAAAAAATGGTGTGTGAATTACATACATTCTTGTACTTATACACTCTACTGGCTCTTATTTTTAATGCTCAATTGTTAAGAATATGCTCTAGTAGGCAGAAATAGGAGCATTTTCAGGAATGTCAGAATTAACATTTAATGCAGCCATGTGCAATAAACCTATGTAAAGTACTCATATTTAAAACAAAACCCTACTCTTATTACTTCATTAAATATTGTTTTAATTAGAGTTTCTATTGCTGTGATGGAAAAGCATGACCAAAGCAACTTGGAGGGGAAAGGATTTATTTAGCTTACCCTTCCATATCATTTGAAGGACAGGAACTCAAACAAGGCAAGATCGTGGAGGCAGAAGTTGATACAGGGGCCATGGAGGAGTGCTGCTTACTGGCTTGCTCCATATGGCTCTATTCAGCCTTTATTCTTATAGAAACTAGGACCACCAGCCCAGGGATGGCACCACCCACAGTGGTCTGGGTTTTCCCCATTAACCCCTAATTAAGAAAACACCCCATGACAGTATCTTATGGAAATATTTTCAGGTGACTCTAGCTTGTGTTGGATGGACATAAAACTAGTCATTACAAATATGTTAGCTGATTCTGTAAATCAAATATATAGCTGCACACCTATGCTAGCTGATTCTATAAATCAAACATATGGCTGCACTTCCATGTTTCCAGCCATAAGAGTTCAATCTATCATGAAACATGGAACTGGAGGTTGGTTCTATGACCAAAACTCATTGCTTCAGATCTTTCAAGCCAAAGATGCATTTTATTTCATGTGTTTGGGGTAAGCAAAAAGAGGAGATACTTAGGAATGGGGTCTTTTCACGAGTGGATAAGAGAATCATCCAAACAGATATGTAGTGGGGGTATCCACCAGAGAAGACTGCTCAGACATGGGTTTAAGTCAGTAGAAAGTTTTTATTAGCTGGCCAGAGACTACACTGGGTGTTTGGGATCCCTTTCTCAGGGTGAGCTTTGTAGCACAAAAACCATATTCTGGGTCGACTTTCTCCAGTTAACTAGAACTACAGAAGGCAAAAATCAAGGTTAGTTAACATGTAGAGACTTTCCCAGAACTGTGGATATTAGTGGATTGGGACTTTGTTTTGGTTTTGGCAGACAGTGCTGTCTAGGTGTTGAGTTTACAGCCTGAATTATACTTTCATCATGGAGTCTGTTGTACAAAGATCTGTGAACCTACTAAGTTTTGGGGCCTGCTACATTCTCCACTGGTCTAAGCGAATGAGTCAAATCCTGAACTCAATCTGCTCCAAAGAGGTGTGATTTGTCCTAAGACCATTAGTTTTACTGAACTGGTCATATAGTTTAAGATGTAGAGCCCTGCCACTAATGTAACCAGAATGAGAATCAAAAGTCTAACCAGCTAACCAGAGGAACCAAGAGAATTGAGGTTGGCATTTTTGCCTTTCACTTTTTGAAGTTTTTCCAATCATGGCAAGTTTGGCTTTAATTACTCCTGATCAGTTAACCTAGAAACAACAGGTTTCTGCCAAAGTCATTGCATAGTTTTCTTTATGTTGTGAGAACTAAGTCTAAGACTTTTGAATTTTGTAGCATCATTTTTGTAAGGGAATCTAAATCTTGTTTAAATTTAGAATCAGCAATTTTAATAGCCCTAGGTCCTGACCAACCTGTCTACTTAGTTTGGAAAGCATCAGAAGAAGAACATTCAGTCAAAGCATTAGTACCTGCCAACTAAGTAGTCTCAGGGGGCCTGTAATATTGAATTAGCAGAAACAGATTTGTAAGTCAACTCTGAATGGATACTCTACACTCAAGCTCTACCACTAAGTTAGTAAGGTGACTCGGTGAGTAACATTACAGCTTCTTCCTCTTACTGCAAGAAACACGAGTAGCCACTTCTCATTTCATAGCCTCTTGGTACAAATCAGTACCTGAAAGCTTTGGAGCTCTTCCTCAAACGTGAAAGGGGTCCATTGTGAAGTCCTTAAATAAAGCTATATTCAAGAATGAACCTTCTCCAGCTGCTCCAGACCAGTGGCCAAAGACAGGGACAACAGACAGATGGTGAGAGGAGTTCTGTTTTCCTGGAGAGTTTTTCTCTCTGACAAGCACTGTCAAGCTACAAAACAGAAAGGCAATGTGAAATGGCAGGTAGGACCTCAGAACGGCTAGGAAGCCAGGGGCCAGGAAGGACTTTGAAGGCAATGAGGAATCCTGTGATTCCTGTCTCAAGTGCCCTTCTGGTCACTCAACAATGGCTCTGAAGAGGACCTCCTTCTGGTATGGGCTCTCCGGATTTCATATTGCAACATCCGCATCCAGGTCCTCTTTGCTTGCTCTGAAGTATGTGGGGGTGAAGAGGAAATTCAACATGTGCACTGTGTGAACATTTAAAAAAAAAAAAAAACTCAGCCTGAGAAATTGGAGAGACAACTGCTTTGGCCCCATTCCACAGCTGAGCCTGCAACGGGAGCTAAACTGTAACATCTTTTAAAGTGTCCTCATGGGACCGATATGCACAGGCTGCTAAAACTGTTAACGGACCCAATTAGGTTTTAATTTATCTTAGTTTCCTTGGGCCTGCCATTAAAAGTCACAGCACCGAGCCTGCAAGCCTAGCATTACCAATCTCAGAGTTTTGTCAGGTGCTTTCCCAGCAAGTCAAGCTACACACGAGCTGGAGAAACCAGACCTTCATCTAAACTAAGAAATGTCTAAATGGGTCAGGACCATTTACCCTGGACATCTGTTTGACGCATAACCTGAGGATATTTAAAAGTCTCTTTTAAAAAAAACAAATAAAGGTTTCCACATTCCCAAGGATAGAAACCATTTAATCTACTTATACAGTCCTTTCAAGAATGCGATATTTTGGCAGGGCATTCATGTCAGTAAGGCAACAAGCAATGAGATTTATAGAGGTTAATTTATGATTGAGTCTGTTAGGACAAATTCCGGGTAGTCATGCTCGCGCCTGGCCGCAGGTCCCTCCTGCACATTCATGCTGTCGAAGTTTACTGCAGCGGGCCTTGTCAGAACACCAATTGCTTAGCACAAGCACCCGCTGATCCATTTATTACAGGGGAATCAACACCTCCAATGAGGTCACTCGCCTCCCTTTGGGTGCTGTACAGCAGGTGATGAAATTGTATATTTATCTACAACTTATTAGATCCCTTTGATTGACTAGGGATCAATTTTTTGCTTAACCAACTGAGTGGGTTTCTGAGTAGGAAGTTTCTTGGTACAGGGCCATGGTGTGTTTCAAAACAGCAGTTAAAATAATTATCTTAATATGGGGGCACTGGGCCGTTCTCAAACACATGTTGGAGACGCTCTGAAAACGACGCTTAGAACTAAAAATACCAAACACATGGAAAAGTCATTGGGCTCCAGAGCCACTGTGGCTTCTTTATGAATTAGGAAGGCACAGCAAATGTGTGGGATCGCTCAGGACACCGGTGGGCTTTTCCTGCCATTGGTGAACTTACGACCTTACTTCCTAGGAGGGCTGTTACAGTGAAGTCAGAGGGCATGGCAGCTATTTGCAAGTGCCCTTTCACTTGTGTGGTCTGAACAACTAGCAGATTTCCCCAAAAGATGGGCAGTGGGAGAGAAGTTGAAGAAGCAGCTGGTGAATTCAACATTTAGCTCAAAACGCAAAACCTAAACACAAGAACACAGAAGGACTGCCTTCTGGCTTTGTGAGGGAGAGGGTATCTTGCCTCAAAACATACACTTTTCCCATTATGTAAACCATCAGCATCAGAAAGACCCAAGAAGTTTGTGCAAGACAGCATGCCATCACGATCAAGAAAGGGGGTCTCTGTTGCTAACCGGTGTCCAAAAGAGCCCCTCATTTGTTCCTGTGGAGAGGAAAGTATAGCAGGGGCCTAAGCAGCAAACCCTGTGTTTATCTCCCACCATGCACAGTGTCAGACAGATTAGACAGATGGACCCCAAGTCTTTTATCTAAAAGAAAAAATGACCAAATTTATCTGGGCCTGGTATTGCAGAACTGAAATTCCAGCTACTTGGGAGACTAAGGCAAGATAATCAAAAGTTCGAGATTATCTTGGACATCTCAATGAACCCCTCTCTCAGACTAAAAAGTTAAAAAAAAAAAAAAAGGACTAAGATAATTCAGTGGTCCACCACTGGTCTAATATGCAGGAGATCTGAAGTCAACCCCGGGGTCCACAAATCAAGAAAATCAAAGTAAAAGCCAAATCCCTTTGGGCTTTAATCCTGATTCCACCACTTTCGTTATATAGTGAAAGTTTAGCTTCTTAATAGTGAAATTAACAACAACAGCAAAATGTCAGTAAAGGCCAGTGCCTGGGCATACAGAAGAACGGCCCCAAGTAATGGATCAGAAGTGAAGAAAATGCATGCAGAAAAGTATCTTTGTGCCTCTTGGCTCAGTATGCAGAGTTTTGCTGAATTTTTCACACCTTTTGCTCTTTATTACCCTAAACACATTGATGTGAACATTGTGTGAAGGAGGATCACACAATGCAGTGAAGAAGTTGGGGTGTGGCTACTGGCCCTATACCACTATGGAAGACTTCTGAAATATAAAGCAAATCCAACAGAGGATGGATCAGAGACCATTGCTACTCTGAGGGGGCTGTTCATTCTCTCTGGTTTCTAGATTTGACTTGACCCCCTTGGGAGCTGGCAAGGGCCATATTTCCTTCTCAAGTGGTGGGCTACTGTTACAAAGTTATGTTGACAACAGACAATGCTTTGTACAACATAGGAGAAACAAAGAAATCAAGTTCACCTGAGAACATGACACAGCATAGAGATAAGTTTGTGTGTAGCCTTTGCCAACTGTTCTACACGTACAGGCTAGTTGTCAGTGCATAAAGGATGTCTTACTATTGGTTATGAACAAAATACAGATGACTTCTTTTCTGTAAACATTTTAATTTTTGTTTTGGTTTTAATTCTATAGCAGGGTATAAGAGGAATGCAGAAATTTCTCCAGATACTCAGAAAATGCATCTTTTCCAGATCTGACCCCCAACCCTGATTCATTTGTCCAGAGATAGAACCTTCAAGTTCCTTCCAAAAAGTTCCTACTCCAAGAGATGGGATAGTTAAACTCTAGCTCAAAAGTAAGATCGTGTGAGTTCTGCAGGGCTATACAGCAAGGCAGTGAGAGAGCCCTGCTTTCCCAGCAGGCTTTACCCTTCATTCATTGGGATATCAGAAGTGGGAGCAGGTAGGGAGTATTGTCACCATCAGTAGGCATATAGTTGATAAGAACCATTGTCAAAGAAATATGCACCTTCTCTTAAAAATACTCTCTAGACTTTACCTGCCAATAAATTATCATTCCTATAAAAGAGAAATGGCAAAGATAAAAGTAGCACTTCTGTAAGCAAGCTCAGGACTCATGTGAGAGAACCAGCCAGGCCCTAGGCTGGTAATGACACATGAATCTGGGGCAGACAGGGACTTAGGCACATGTACATTCCATAGGGCTTTCAGACCTTAACTGGGAAATAGGTTTGACATTAATTAAGTAGAACAACTCTTTATCACACATTGGATGAGATGAGAGTGTGAGACCTTCATTGACTTTTCTGCAATTAGTCATTTCATATTCTCATTCACTAAGATATGACTGTAGGCCCAATTAGAAACACACAGTAGAACACAAACCCTCAGCAAATATTTAACAAGCAAATTAATTACCAAGTTAAATAACCCCAGAGTTTACGAATTCATCTAAGACAGGTTTTTAAAATTACCTTGTATAAATCACCCTGCTATAGAAATTTACAACACTGATCATTCAATAGACTTGGTTTTTTTGAAGGGCTGTTCCTATTTAATTTCTTTTTTTTCTTGAGACTTTAGTGAACGTTTACAACCTGTTCACTGAGTTGTTTAAATTTTACAAGCTCCGGGTAACAAATATAAATTACTGGGCTTAGGTCAGCCTAATCTATCTCTCATTGTATTTGAGATTGTGAAGCATTAGTCTCCAATAGAAATATAATGTGAGTGACTTATTCAAAATCAAAGTGTTATGGAGATGCTAATGAGATGGCTTAGCATTTGCTGCTCTTACAGAGAACCCAGATTTGGTTCCCAACATGTTGGCTCATAATTGTCTGTAACTACAGATCCAGGAGATCCAACACCCTCTTCTGGTTTCTGTGGGTACCAGGCATGCATGTGAAACGCACACATACATCAGCTAAAACATACAAACACATCAAGTAAAAGTAAATAAATTTAAGATGTTGTACACATTCAAATGCTTTTTCAGGCAAGTAAAATTAATGTTAACAACATATTTGTGTAATCCAATATATCTAAACCATTATCATTTATATAAACACTCTGAGGAACTATTAATGAACTTTGCTACATTTTTTTCTGATTATCTTTGAAATCCTGAGTGCATTGTACAACACATCTTAATTTTGTCTAGCCACATATTCAAGTTCAAAGTGGTTTGTGGCTGCTATGTTGGACAGTGCAAGTCTAGTATTTAAGATAAAACACAGATTCAAAATAATGACTTCTAAAGCCATCTATAGGATAAGGAGTAGAACAAAGAAATACTAGTCTTGTTTTGCAGGGATAATCCTAATAAGTCCTGAACCCACTATTATAGTGACTCCATCATCACTGCTCTCCTGTCTTTACCTATTTGACTCCACTCATCACCCAACACTTTGCTGAGAGGCAGCTGTGGACTAGGTAACTGAATGTGGATGTTGGCATCTGGTTCCTGCTGTGCACATTTGGCAGGCACCACTTACCATCTATGTTTCCTTATCTGTAAAGCAGACATAATGGACCTAACTTTACTTAACTGTTCAGAGGACTCTCAGAGGTTATACTGTAAAGTAACTGAATGCTGGTTATAAAGTATATTGAAAGGAAAAGCATCAGTATTCAGAAAAAGCTACTTACAGTAGTCATCTAACTTTTCATCAAATAATTTCCCATTTCTGCCCCCTGCCCCTTTCTGGCAGGTTTTGGGAAGAGTTTCTTACTGTAAATTATTTATCAGCTCTCTGGGAATGTACTGTCTCCATGTTGCTTGCTTGAGAGAGTTACCAAGGCAACTGTTTTCTTCCATTTGCTACAAGCATCCAGGATGACCCACAGACATGAGACACTTCTGTCGAACTGATTGATGAGCCTAGCACCTGTAGCCCTCTTTACCCTCCTCCTAAGCTTCAATTACTTTTCACCGGAAGAAATGAATGCCAACTGTAATCATCACAAACTTTAATCCCACGTTGCGGTGGATGGTGAGTGGGAAAAGGAAGAGTATGCTGTATGTACAAACAACAGAATATTTTCAAGTCTGAGAAAGCCAAAATGATAAAATGCCTTGAATTAGGCACACTAGTGCCACTTAAAGTTGGGTGGATGTTTATTGTTCCAAACATAAAATGACCCCTCACTCAGGGTTTTGCTTACTTGTTTATTATTTGGTTTTGCTTGGTGGGGTTGGGGAAGTCGTTCATTTTTTTTTATGTATATGCTCTTACGTAAGGGAAATCACACCAATGATATCCTTGATGTAGGCCTTATAAGAAAGGCAGAGTGGGCTCATTCCAACTACAGCTGCACATACACAGACAAGACTTTGGCCGTGTGGTCAGTGATCAGGTACTGAATAGATAGAACACTCTTTCAGTGGAATGAAATGGTTAAAGAGTATTGTGAGTTATCTTTGCGATTTCCCCACTCCAATCAGTTTGATACATAGATTAGCCACCTAAAAATTATGAACTAAAAGACTGTGTCTTGCCTAGACTTAGCACATTTCTCTTTTTTGGGATGCATTTTGCATTGTTCAAATTCAGACGGTACGACTTGGAAAGTGTGCTGCCATAGAATAAAAAAAAAAAAAAAGAGAGATAGCCAGGAAAACATCATCTGACCTCTGGCCTGGACTGGGGGAACCCATACATACCCTAACCCTTATTTATAGGAAGTAAATTTACCTGAGGATTAACAATTGCAGACTTTTAGTCAAGCCCCGAAAAAAATGGAAATAAGGAGGAGCAGGCATTTCTCATCACGGCCCCAAAGCCCCAGACACATGTTCTTCTTCTGGCTGGACTTACAGCACCTACCACGGATCACACAGAGTACTACCAACTACTTTCAGCTGTTTCCTGGTGATGAAAAGTTTCAGACATATGGTCACAGAGATTAATATCTGTGCAGACCAGTTTTGAAACAGCCCAGAAAGCTTTTGGGAACATGTGGCATTAGACAAATATAAATCCTGAGCCTAGCTGTTTTCTTCATGTGTCTCTCCATTCCACACCTGGCCATTTGCAGTGAGTCACCCAGAAAACTCAGGAGAATGAAGACAAAGACCCAGGTATTAGCACATGCTTAGATTCTCAGCCACTGAACAAAATCCATAGGAGGGTGTATCAGCCTTGGCGGATTGCAGGAGAAGGGGACTCCAAGGAAAAGCTGCAAAGCTAGCCATTAGAAAACCCTTCTCAAAGGGAAGAGCCTAGTTGAATAATTTGAGAATCTGCTCCGGGGTCATCAATGAGAGAAATGTCAGATTTGTATCAAGTTTCTTCTTTCTTCGGGTCACATTACATGGTTTGGACATAGCATGTAATATGTTCTTTAGCTATGTTTCTATTTCTCAAAGTAAATCGTCCTACTTTATTGTAACATTAACCTTAAAATGACCTTTGAGAAGAAGGAAGAAATGATGAAAAACCCAGCACAGAGAGTGGTGAAGATTTTCATGGCTGTCTCAACAAATGGGTTGCAGAAGTCTTATACACATTCATTCCTCCAAAAACACTATTTGAAAATGGTTTCAATTGTGGTCAGAAAGTATGTGCTTTGTGTTTTATAGAAGCCTGAGCCAGAAACGATGGATAAGTCAGAGGTCGTGTTTCCAGTTTAGGTCTTGAAAATTTGTTATTTATTACCTAGAGTTAGAAATGTTTTCTATTCTGAGAAATGACATATGGCAGAGCATAAAGACAGACAGACAGACATGCATGCATTCATGGACACACACACCAAAAGAAAGTTAATAAAGTTGTGGCCAATAAAAATATTGGAAAATTTTTATTTACAAAGACAAGAAGACCCAGGAAGATAATTTGAATCCTTGCCATCACGAGACAGGAAACAAGGAATAGTCTCAGCTTGGACTGAAACACTCCAAGTCTTTCTTTAAGAACTAGGACTGGGGAGCTGTGCATGCTGGAAAGCCTGAATTGAGATGCCAGGAACCCACATAAATGCCTCCTGAGTATCACTGGTTCACCTGTAAGTCCAGTGCTCAGAAGATAAGAGATGAGGGTCCTCACAGCAAACTGCTTAGTCAGATTCCAGGCTCTGACCTCAACTCAGATTTTGCCTCAGTTAAAACAATAGCAAGCATTTAAGAAAGAATACTGACGTCTCCACATGCAAACGTGGTATGCCAGCTGTGTATACTCAAACATGGGAACACATATACACACACACACACACACACACACACACAGAGAGAGAGAGAGAGAGAGAGAGAGAGAGAGAGAGAGAGAAAGAAAGATACAGATACACAGAGAGACACATACATGAGAGAGAGAGATACAGACACACAGAGAGACACACAGAGAGACACAGACACGCGCACACACACACACACAACTTACAATAAATAGGATTTTTTAATGAAATTAAGTTCTTTTATTCCCTTGCCCCACACCCTCCAAAAAGTGAATTTCTCATGACAGTTTTCTACCTGTCTTACCAGGACTTGCTGATGAGGTCCGCCATAGGCTGAAACTGTGGAGACTCTCTAATACTGTTCAGTGTCCTCAGGGAAGAATGGGTACATAAACCCTTCAAACTGAAAGGATTCACCAATATGAATAATCTGTGGATATTTGGCTGGATTTTTTTTCAAAATTCCTTGCTGAGAACACATTGTTTGCTCTGGGGCTTTTAATAGGAAAGTAGGATTCTAAGAATACATCTTGATGGAAAAACTTGAGTCTCCATAACCGTATTTCAGGAGAAATACTGATAGATGGACAAGTGTTCAAAAGCTTTGGAAAGAATCCGGGAGTTGATAGGGACAAAGATGACACTGGTGGATTGTTTGTTTGTTGGTTGGTTGGCTGGCTGGCTGGCTGGCTGGCTGGCTGGCTGGCTGGTTGGTTGGTTGGCTCATGTTTGTAGCACTATGAACTGAATTCGGAGCCTGCTAAGTGACACTCCATCACTGACCTACATCCTTAGCCTTTTTTCTTTTTCTTTTTTTTAAAAAACAACATTCCACTAAATTAACTAGCTGGCCTTGAACTCAGAGAGCAGCCAGATTGGTCTTGAACTTGTAATCTTTTTGCTTCAGGCACCCAAGACTGGCCTCACCATGCCCAGCTTAAGGTGACCCACAAGTTGTGAGTAACATTTCTCTTTAAAATCTTTCTCCTTTTTCTCACAAGGCAACTCCCAAAAAACCAAGAAAGATTTGGATACTGAAGCAAGGTGGGCCTTTTGAAAATGAAGTTTGCTCATAAACAAACTCCCTAAATACTGTGTGAGTTTAGCACATAGGAAGTAGCAGGAGTTTCCCTAGTCCTTAGACTCATTGGCACTTTATGTTGCTGACTGCCTTCATCTTAGTCTGTATCTATCACGAGAGCAAAGTGCTCTATATTGGCTTATTTTGATGAGGAGTAGATACATTACTCACATTTTGGAGGCTTGAGGGCTATCATCAAGGTACCAGCAAGGTGAGCGTCTGCTGAGGGATTCTCTCCATTTCTACCTCTTCGTTGTGTTTCCCTTACTGGAAAGGACAAAAGGGACAAGGACAATGTGCTCACATGGCAGGAGAAATGGAAATCGAGTAGTGCTCTGAAGAGCATGAATCCCATTCATAAGGGAGGAATACTCCTGATCCGGTTACCTCCCCAAAGGCAAGTCTGAACATCCTCTCTCCGGGTTTCATGATCTGGCATGGAAATTTTGGAAGGACATGTGCATGTGAGCCAAAGCACATAGATATTCCTCACACCTACTGTCCTAGCAGGGTTTGGTGTGATAAAACACTAAAGACAATAGCAACTTGGGAAGGGAAAGATTTGTATTAGATTACAGTTGTAGCCCATTGTGAAAGGAAGTTGGCAGAAACGGAAGCAGGGACTTTGGAGAAATGCTGCCTACTGCCTTGCACCCATGGGCATGGGCATGCCCAGCCTGCTCTCTTATAGAACACAGGGCCAACTTTCCAGCTTCCAGTACTGTGAATAATCATAACTTCCACACAAACATATTCCTAGAGCATCCCCAGCTTCTGCATTTTATCCACTAGATAAATAAGAGATATATCATCGCATGTGTGTACTTATAGGAAAGTTAAATCAAGACAAGAAGACCCAGTACTATCTGAAAACTTGGAAGAAATGACATTGACATCATTAGGACTGCATGGTTTGCAATGTGGGCTCCACAGTCAGAACATTTTCTTTATCCTCAGGTATCACATGGATCTTAAGTCAGTTTTATTCAGGAGAGTCTATACTATAAAGGGGCTGCTTTCTCCTAAATAAAACAGCACAACCGAGGGGGAGCAGGGGAATACACTGATGGAGATGACGTTTTTAAATGAAAATTATATATATATATATATATATATATATATATATATATATATATATATATATATATATGTCAGCACAGTCAAATGCTAAAATACACAGCTAGCATTTATATCAGTAAAAAATCTTAAAATCCACTTTAAGAAAATTAGGCTTATTGCTTTTATCATTTATAGATTTTTTTTTAAATTATCAAACAAAATTAGGGGTTGGAACGAGAAGTTAACTAGATGAGAAGTTAGAAGGGAGGGTGAATATGATTGGTTTATAGTATATAAATGTTTTGGGGGTGCCTATTATAGATTAAATTATATAATCAATATACATTAATTGATATAATTTTAGATATGAATTAGATCCATAACTTGGTCATTCAAGCAGCTGCTCTATAGTCCGTGATCCTCAGATCAATGTGCTAACGGAGAGGAATCACAATATAAGAAGCTCTTGAGCCCCTCATTTTATAAAAGTTCTTGAACCAAGGCACAGATGAGCAATGGATATTGTGTAATATCTGTAAAATAATCTAATTTGCAGATAATGAAGTACTTATATCTCACTAAGAACCATGCTTCCTCTTCATCCTTTGTTCGTGATTCTAAAATGCAGCCAAAGCAATATACAAATGCTACACCTGCTGCACCCCCAGCATCTGAAGTCAGTCAGACTAGAAAAAATATTAGGGGGAGATCAGGAACAGTCATCTTGCTTCCTCTCTACTAAATCAGTCATTGGGCCACTATGAGTAGGTGGAAAAAGCCCTGCAATCCTCAGGTGTGCCATTAAACTCATAAATTGCAAGCTTTCTAGGATGTTTTATATTGCAATTGACAATGCTCCATGCTATGTTCAGGGATGCTGGCCAAAAGACACCACTCCAAATGTTAGGAAGGCCTTTGTACACTCTTCATACCATAGAAAAAGAAGCAGATTCAACAGCCTGATTATGCAATTAATTCCTCCCCAGCCTTCACCCAGGAGTCCATTACTGCTTCCAGAAAGTCATCATCATGTCCTCATGGAATCTGAGTACAGCAACTCCTGGCTACCAGCAATTTTTCTGTATTTGGACTGTCTGGTCATTATAGTTTTATGGCCTGGAGAATCAGACATTCAAGATGAATGGAAAAGGAAACGTGAAAAGTGTGTGTTGGGTTTGTAAAGGTTATCTATGTAACTATCCAGAAATGACACTTCTTTATATAAAAAAATGAACAAAAAAATTGAAGTATATTTTCAAAGTGAGTTAAGTAGAGGATACCTTTTAGTCCTTAAGTATAATATCTAGAGTGAGTCCGTTAGATATATTTTAAGAATGGAAGGAAAGGCTGCTGTTTTTGTTGTAGTGCCCAACTTTTCTGAATTGTCAGACTGAGGAGCATCTTCCTTCTCAAAATTCTTATAGTATATTGAGACAGAAACACATCAAAGAGCTTCATATAGCCATCTACACTGTCTGTTTTTATTAACTGAGCTGCTCCCCCTTAAACTGAATTACATGTTCCCCTAAAATGAAAGAACATGCTGTCTAGACTTGGAAATAAACCCACAGCTCTTGCCCACCCCATACACGAAGTGATGCCAATCAATGCTCCATAATGTATGATAAGTCAGGTGCACTAACCTACAACTGTTTTATAATGTGATACTTCTCCTGGCAAGAGTGTCACCATATCCTTGAACCCAGCTGGATCTTAGGTAAAAACAAGCTATTTAAAAGCTTTCTAATACAGAAGTCAGTAAATGCTCTTTGTAAAAACAAGTTAATCAGTACTTGTAGCTTTGAGGGTCACGTGGTCAAAGCACAAAGACTCAATTCTTCTTTTGCTATATAATTCACTTGCACAGATAAGCTTCAGTGTCTTACAAATCTTTATTTACAAAAGCATGTGGGGTCTAATTTGATTGACAGACAGAAATTTGTAGGTCCTATCTTAAAGTATAAAAACAGAAAATGAACAATACATGTGATTTCCATTTGAGCAGCTAGATTAGACCAAAATGGCAGTCGAGAACACAACACGTGTAAAGAAACAGAAACAATGGAAAAGCATGTTGTTGACAAAAATATTGAATCCAGTTTTCAGAAAACCAACCATCAAAGAGTAGGGCAAGACTGGACAGTTTCTTGAATGAAAGCAGTAAAACATTCAAAGATGACCTGATACTAGTCTTTCTGAGGAAATTTAAAAACAAACAAACAAACAAAAACAAAAAAACACCACAGCATTACCTAAATTGCAAAGCAAAATGAAGCCTAGCAGATAAAAAATTGCAGATAGCTCAGTGAATGAAAACCAATCCGTACAATACACTGCATTAATAAAATGAAAGAAAAACTGTGCATTACCATTTTGATGATGCAGGAAAGGATTTGACATTCAAATGTTGATATTAAAATTTTCAACATGAAATTCTCTCTTTCTCCCTCCCTCTTTCTCCCTCCCTCTTCCTCCCTCCCTCCCTCTCTCCCTTTCTCCCTCCTCCCTCCCTCCCTCCCTCCCTCCCTCCCTTTCTCCCTTTCTCCCTCCTCCCTCCCCCTCTCTCTCTCTGTTGTTGTTGTTTGAGACAGGGCTTCTCTGTGTAGCCCTGGCTTTCCTTGAACTCACTCTAGACCAGGCTGACCTTGAATTTACAAAGATCTTTCTGACTCTGTCTCCTGAGTGCTGTAATTAAAGGCTTTCATCACCACACCCAGCCTAAGGCCGTGTGTTGTTAAAACTTCATAACTAGAATCACCTTTACTGAATATAAGGACCCAAAGGTTTCCTCACTAAAGATCTGAAAGGTTTCACTGCTTCTTCAGCACAGAAATAGAAGTTCTAGCTGGAGCAACGAGGCAAGGAAATAAACTAAAAAGTCATTCAAATTAAGAAAGAAGCAATCTTATCTCCATGAAAAGATGTTACGATTTTACATACAGAAAATCTTAAAGTTTCACATACAAAAATCTAAAAACCAATAAAAAAAATTCAGCAAAGTAATTGGATGCAAAATCTGGACACACAAGTTAATTTCTATGTATATAGTCACCAAAAAAAGGAAATGAGCAAAAATTTACAAGAATAAAAATTTAGAAGGTAATGAGGTGAGAAAGACTGCACTGAAAACTGTAAAACCTTTGATAAAAGCAAATTGTATTGTTAGGAGCTAGAGAGATGGCTCAGTGGCTAAGAGTACTGGCTGCTCTTTGCGAGGACCCTGGTTCAATCCCCAGCACCCACATGGCAACTCACACCTGTCTGTAACTCCATGGGATCCAACACCCTCACATAGACTTATATATGCAAGCAAAACACAAATTTACATGAAATTTAAAAATTAATTAATTTTAAAATTTTTATTAGTAAAATCTCATTCATTAGTTAATACATAATAAATAGAACAGGGTCTTGCTTATGCCCTGAGAAGCTTAAGATTGTAAAGATAACAATTATACCCAGAAAGCCACATTTCAGTACAATTATTAACAAAGGCACTATAGTATTTTTGAAGGAAAGGAACAACCCATCCTAAAATCTATATGGAATCTCAAGAGATCCCAAATAGCCAAATCAATCTTGAGGCCAAAATAAAATAGTTTGAGGACTCATGTTTCTTCATTTCAATATTTACCTCACATCTGTGATAATCAAAACATTGTAGCAACACCATAAAAGAAGACATATGGGCCTACGAAAAAAATGGGAACCTAAAAATAAATTCCCACACATATGACTTATTTGTTTTTGACAAGAGAGCCAAGAACATTCAATGAATAATGGACAATATTTTCAACAAATGGATCTGAAAAAACTGCATGTCCTATATGAATGGGGGGAGAAAAGGGGAGGAGCTCTATGCTTACCCAGCACCTTATTTGAACATTAACTAAACTGAATTAATGTTCTAAATGTAAAGACTAGAGCTACAAAAATTCTAGAATGAAATATGAGAGAAAGGCTTCTGATATAAGATTTTAAAAAACTGATTAGGTGTGACACCAAAAACACAAACTACAAAATACATAAATTTGAAAATATCAAAATTGAAAACTTCCGTGCATCAAAGTACACTGTTGAGTAAGTAGAAAACACAAGCCACCGAATGGGACAGCACATTTGCAATCACATCTCTGCTGTGGCATTAATATAGAGAAGATGTAAAGGACTGCAACATTGCAGAAGAGAAATTGGCCCCAAGGTAACACAGGTAAAGATATTAGTATTTTAGCAAAGCAGATGGACATCTGTCCAGGAAACAGACAGAAAGAGAGTCAACACTACTCGCCTTTAAGGAAGAATAAACAACACATCCTTTCACTGTGATCTTCATTAATATTTAAGAAGTTAAAACCCAGAAAATGACAAGTATTGGTGAAAGTGTGCAGAAAACAAAAGTCTTATTCACTGCTTGTGGGAGTGCAAAATAGTACAGTCACTGTGAGCAGCAGTGAGGGTGTCTCAAAACAGCAAACAATACAATTGCCATATGGTACAAAACCTCTGCATATTCCCTGAAGAATTCAAAGTGAGGATGCAAAGAGATACTTGTATCATAATAGTCATAACAATGTTATGGGCTCCAGTGTCCATCAGTACATTAATAAACAAAAGATGATATGATATTACATCGTGATATTACTCAAATGGAAAAGTAAACAATATTCAGATACACAGCAAAAATAAATTCTGAAAAGTTATGTCAAATGAAATAGTATAGATGCAAAGAAACAAAATGCTGTAGAATTCTGTCCATGTTAGTACCTGAAACAAACAAACTCATGGTCATAAAGTAGAACAGGAATCTTTAGCAGAGAGGGCATGGAAAAGAGAATAGAGAGTTGTGGCTTCACAGATAGGTATACAGCTCTTTTTCTGATGGAGAAAGCCATTGAGATTGATGGTGATGGTTTTACAATATTTTGACTGTATTTAATGCCACTAGATAATAGGTTTTAAAATAACTGGGAATTATTCTTGAGGGTATTCTATTATGTGTATTTACCACAGTAAACATATGAAAACAGATATAGCTAGAAATAGTTGTTGAACTGGAATATAAAAATCAGGCTCTGCAAATGAGCATACAATGAACAGCTGGAACATTGAAAATATTATTAAAAAGATAAAAATAATCTAAAACTGAATCAGAGACTCCAAAAGCCATCTATTGAAAATGAAGTTTAAATGTGAATGGGATAACTACCAAGAGTATTAACAATTCCCAGTTTCAGATGTGAACTGGTCAAAATCATGCTAAGTCCGAAATCCTCACAGTCAGAGTTCACACAGCATGATATTTACTTACAAAGAGATATACTAGGTACAAAATGACTAAGTTTAAAGTTTAAATTTATGTATTCTTGCACCAATTCATATATGATTTAAATTCATGTATGCGTGTAGGGAGGAAGCATATTGATATTATTTAGAAAGCAGAATTCTATAAAGGGCATAATTTAGAGTTTCATAAACTGATAGAAGATTATAATGATTAGCTACATTGTAATTTATTTCTAAAATATATAGCAAAGCTTATATAAACTAGAAGAAAACTGACAAACCCACCACCTCAGAGAAATAAACACTCCTTTCGTGTGAAGAGACCCTACATGAATTAAAGATATAAAACATATAAAAAGAAAGTAAAATTTAAGAACTGAATTCTCTATTATTAATAGCTATGGTATATAATTTATATAAATGTAAATGGCCAAAGCACTCCAATGAATAAGAGATAGATAGGCATTTATAACCAACTCATTTAGATTCAACAACAAAACAGAGTGAAGTCAAAGGACAGGAAAAGACATTCTATGTAAACAGCAATCCAAAGAAAACTGAAGTGACTATACTGCCAGAAAAAGACAGAGCTGAACACAAAGCTTATTAAACACAAAGAAATAGTTTTTATGTGATAAACGGATTACTCTGTCAAGATGATAGATACAACTATTATAACATACACACACCTAATAACAGAATAGCCAAACATATGGAGCAAATGACAGAGATGAAGACAATTAACAATATTAATTGAAGGTCCCAAGACTGCTTTATCAATAATAGATACAAATAACCAGACAACTTTAAGTTTAAAATGAAATTAAAATGATCTCAATTTGAAAATTATATATTACCATAGAGAGACAAAACCGTGAAGAATCAATAAACACCCACTACTAGCTAATAATTTTAGGAGGTTTGTAAGCAAAAAGATCAGATAATAAAAATTAGTTAAATTTCTATACAATACTAATGAGTAATCAGAAAGCATAATAAAGAAAATAGTCCAATAGAAAACTACAATAATTAAGAAAACATTCTAAACAAGTACAAGACATATATACTGGAAGTACAAAATAACATTGAGACAGGAAGCATAAATAAACAGGAGACATCTATACTCACAGACTGATGAACTTGACATTTCTAGGATTGTAATATTCCCCAAATTACTCTACTGATTCAATTCAGGCCTGTGAAAGTCCCACCTACCTTTTATTCAAAAATGATATTTGGATTCAAAATCTAATGGGAAAAATCCAAGAACAGCTGGTATGTGCTTTAAAATTATGAGAGAGGTGGGAGGGCTGCCATTTTCTATTTCAAAATTCACATAAAGTCTATAATAATCAAAACAACATGGCTCTGGCATTTAAACGTTCATAAAGATCAATGGAAAGGAACTCAAATTCTAGAAACTAGTTATTCAATTATCAACATCAGAATCAAGACAATTCTGAAGGGAAAGAATCATCTTTCAACAAGTAATCCTGAGATAACTGGAGATCCAAATGCTAAGGAATGAATGTGAGCCTTCATTTCACACCATGTACAAAATGTAAGTATTAATTTATTGGCAATCTCGGTATACAAAACTCTTATAGGAGACTGGACCGTAATCTTAATAATCTCATTGCTGGCAAAAGTGCCTTAGTTATAACACCAAAATACAACAAAAAGCAATAGATAGGACTGTACTGAAATTTAAAATGCTGTGCTAAGATTCGGTATCACATGAAGATATAGATAGCCACAGAATGAGAGAAAATATTTATAAAGTGTATCTCTACTGAAGGTCAAAGACACAAATTATCCCAAATCCTTACAAGACATCCATTAAAATAAGAATAGCCTCGAAATTGAACGGAGAATTTCAATCTACTGTTCTTCAGAGAAGATGGATTAAGACCACCCAGAAAGGTGTCAGTATCAGTATACAGTAGGAAAGTGAGCCAGAACCAAAATGAGGCTGACGGTCCCTCCAGCTAGTAAATGACTTGTCACGTGATCGGGCAACTTCAATCCTAGATACAGACGCAAGAAAAGTGGAAGCACATGTTCCTACCAAAACCGGTACACAAGCACTTGCTGCAGCCTAATAAGTGACAGTCAAAAGGAGGAAACAACACAGATGTCAGTCAACTTATAAACGAATAAGCAAGTGCAACGGGTCCTCAGCATAGACCACTGCAGGGACATCCTGCCAATTACCCAGAATAAAGAGGAATATCACATGATATGACCTGACAAGTCTTAAAACTGTTATACTGTTTGGAAGAGTTATTTGCGAGGAAGAGTTTGAGCAAAGTACATTGTATACCTGTATGAAATTCTCAAAGAGTTTAAAATATTGTACCTTCTGAGCCAATGAGATGGCTCAGAAGGTAAAGGTATTTAACACCAAACTTCTGAGTTAAATCTTCATGCCCCACTTGGTGGAAGGAGAAGACTGATTCATGAAAGCTGTCCTCTGACCTCCATGCTTGTGCTGTGGCACAGGAGCCCATGCGCGCGCGCGCACACACACACACACACACACACACACACACACACACACACACACACACACAAACTTTACCATAGTAAATAAATGAAGTATGATTTTAAAATTTAAATTTACACTAAGTGCAAGAAACCTGACAGGAAGCCCCTTTTACCTGATTCCATTCTCTTGAAACATTCAAAGAGCAGAGGGTACAAGACAGAAAGCAGATTTATAGATTTATAACTGCCATGGTGGGGCTAAGAAAAAATGAGTAATGGATATGGGATTTTCTTTTAAATTGGTAGAAATATTCTAGCTAGCATTAGTTAGTGACTGTATAATACTTGAGAAAACACTAAAATCTTGCTACTGTATACATTGTTATATACTTTACAACTGTTTTATTCCTTATGAATTTTTTATGTATATAATGTAAATTTACATATAACTGGAAAATAAAAATTCAAAAGTCGTAATATATGCACAATATTTATAATCGCAAGAAGAGTGTCAAAAAAACAGGAAGCTTGATGCCAATGTTATTATGTACATTTAGCAGAAGCTATGACAGGTTGAACATAAATGAAGGAACAAGTCAAACATAGAGGCAGGGGAAAGGACAGCAGAGCACATGAGAAGAACTGCAGGACGGAGCCAAAGACAGAAAAACTTCGGGCAGCCATAGACCAAACAGCATGAAGTTAATATAAGAGGCTGAATCATTTCTGGGGGCCTAAGCAGCGGTGGGCAGCTAAGTAGTCAGGGGCGGCAGGTCTGTGGGTCTGGACCTCTGGCTGCCCGGGACCAAGAAACCTCATTGCTACACTATTTCATCAAAATGTACTCTGAAGTAAAGTGAAGGGGCAGGGTAGATCCTGGCACATTTAGCACAATTTATTCCACAACAGTTATTGGATATCCAGGAAAAAATGGAGAGGAAGAATTCCAGATTCTCAACATTAGATTTTGTATTTGGCTAAAGGCATCCATCAGACAATGTCAACTACAAGGTTACAGTATAGGAGCACAATCTAGCCTTGAGTGAATTTGCATTCTGTTTTAGTCAATGTTAGGGTTATTATTGCTGTAAAGAGACACCATGACCCTGGTAACTCTAACTAATGAAAACCTTTAATTGAGGTTGGCTTACAGGTTCAGAGGTTTAGTCGATTATCATCATGGCAGAAACATAGAGGCACACTTACAGACATGGTACTGAAGAAGGAGCCAAAATTTCTATATCTAGATTGAGAGACAACCAGAGGAAAGATACTTGGGTCTAGCTTGAGCATTTGAAATTTCAAAGCCCACCCTCAGTGGCATACTTCTTCCCCAAAGGCCACACCTCCTGATAGTGCAACTCCTGGTGACCAAACATTCAAATCTTGAGCCTATAAGGGCCATTCCTCTTCAAACCCACCAAATAATACTGAAGTACACATTCGAGGAAGGAAAGGAGAATGCTAGAACATGCCCATTCTCTTGTGCTCCAAAGATGAAAAGCAGGAAACGATGAGGCTCAGGTGACACCTCCAGGATAACATGGACACACCTATATTCTTCCACAGGAGACCTTTGTCTAGCATCATCACAGATGCCCCTGGCACAGAGTGCACAGATGGCTTTCAGAACAAGAGGACTCCACTCTTCAGTCTGGTGGCTTTCCTTAGATATGCAGACAAGAGGCTTGGAAGTCATTACGAATTAAAGCTTTTAGTCAGCCTTTTCTCAGCAATGCTGGCCTAAACAGCTCACGAAGTTTATTGACAAGAATTATAAATCCTATCATTTCCAAAGGATGAATGTGGAAAAAAGGAGAGAGTGGCATGACAATTGTGCCGATCACTTCCTGTAATAGAAACGTTGAGAGGAGATTACGCTTGACTTGCCCAGTCTCTATATGGGATGCTCCTAAGTCTTATCACCGCGCAGGCCCTGAAATGGTCAGGCTACAAGAGGAGGCATAGCTCTCCTCTCTTTTCTACGGGTCTAACCTCTTCAGTCATAGACCAGCAGAATCCTGTCCCAGAGACTGCCTGCTCGTTTCTCAAGAATTTTTCATACATTCTAGGGACAACTCACTCACCTCTTGCCACTTTGGGCTCAAATATCACTGTGAACATGGGGTCTCTCCTAATCACTCAGTTGAAATTGCAATCAGCTATCTTCAGTCTGTGGTACCTGAAGGAATTCATTACCTTGCTGTTATTTCATACAATATAAATTCTTTCTTCTGTATTAAATAGCTTTTATATTGTAACATTTTTTAGTTTCTTTTCCAAAGAAGAGCCTACAACAAAGTATTAAGACAGGTCATTCACCTAGATGATGATTTCAGGTATCAAGAATAAAGCAGGGGTAGATGGGATCTCCAGCATTCATAAAATGGTCAAGGTCATCCCTGGCCACAGGAGGTGTTGGTGATGCAAAGATTTCTGTGATCAGAGTACAGAGCACAGATGTCCCTGAAGGAAGGCAGGCAGGTTGTTGTATACATCTCTGCCTCCCACCCCTTCTAGTAATTGTTTTCCCTTATTTCCAGGAAGAAAATAGATTTCTGATCCTTCAAGCCCTAGCTAAGAACACTTCCTGGAAGAGTGTCTGCACCTGCTCAGATTGACTTTCACAGCTACAGCTGCAATCAATTATTGGTGCCAGCCTTGACGGTGCAGGTCAGAGATGTACACCCATTTGTAGGCCAGATGATCTCAGATGGACAAACACTATTATCTTCTCTGGGGTGGTAGCTCCTGTACCTGACATATCAAAGGTCTTTAATCAACCTCTCTGAATGCTGAGTGGACTCCATGTCCTTGTAATGCTTGTAACCAGAATCCTGCTCTGATTTGACTGTATTCCCTAAGTTCAGTATTAGAAAATGAACTCTCAAATTTATAGATTCATGGCATTCTAGGGTGATATTTTGGGGAGGTACTTAGAATTTGATAACTTGTTGAAAATAGGGTTCCCAGATGCACTGGCAGCCACAACTTGCTTTGGCTTTCCTAGAGATTCCCTCTGCCACATAGCAACATTGACCCTTGTCAGGCACCAGGCCATATCCCTAGACTTCTCAGTCTCCAGATCTGTGAGCCAAAGGAACTTAGGAAACTCATAAATTACCTGATGACAGATATTTTTTGTTACAACAACAAAAAAATAGATAAATCCCAATTATTTTTGGAAATCATAAGGAAAATATTGAGGGTTACTACAGAAAGATGCGCTTGGAATGATGCAAACGCAGAGAATTAAGAGTGCTCCTTTACCTGAGATTCAAGGGTGTGGTGATTGGGGTACTCTAGGGATGAGTTAGCATGATGGCTGCCTTCAAGCAGACTACGGGAAATCAAGAGATCTCAGATTGTAGAAGACAGGAGGAATCTGTCAGCTGTGGGCTGAAAAAAACTTGGGATGCCATTGGCAATTATTAGCTCATCTATAGATCTGTAACCTTTGAAATTAGACTGACTTTAGCCTCTCACTAAGCCTTTTATTGATAGAGTCTGCCTTTGAACCTCAAACATGTATGCCAACAATAAGGCTTCCATAAAGACAAAGTAAGTTGCAAGAATGAAATGTCACACATCCAGACACCCTTTCCTTTGATCATTCTTATTTTAATCTTCACTCAGTGGTATTAAGATATGCATCCTCTGGTTTGCTGTTTTGGTCGTTGCCCTGTACAACTTGAAATCATACTTTCACTGAAACACAAATACGTCCTTTTCAGTATTTCAAACATTTAAATGGGAAAGGGAGAAAGAAGAAGGGGGAAAAACCCTTCGTCATAGTTACAACCAATATGTTAAAAGAGAGATTGGGCTTATTTTTGATGAGGAGATTTTTATATTGGGGAAATGTAACCATCTCAGTTGGCAAATGTTTGCACTAAATTATAAGAATCTTCAAAGAAAGAGAAAATTTCCCCAAACTATTTAAAAATCTTCTTAAGGGACCTCCCACAAATGATAACTTCTTTAAAGTAGAAATTGCCCTAAAGATGTACAAATCTTGACAAAAGAATACCATCAAATGATTAGAACCGTACCAGACCGCATCTGGATTTAAGTTCCAATAATAAGGGTCAAAACCTTGTCCATACCTAGTTTTAAAAAAAAAAAATACTGTAGAAAAGCACATATTTTAGTATTTCCAGATGTAGATGGAACATTTTTCGTTTTGAAATACAATGAGAAAACTTCTTCATGCTATTTTGGAAACGATATATAGGCTAAAGCGGGCAGGGAAAGGCATTTGAAAGCAGTCAGGCCAAGAAGACTTGAAGGCAGGTAAGTCTGAATTGTGGTTAGAAACCAATTCTGTGTCTTCTGCCCCAGGCCCACATCTTTTTTCTAGGCTCATTTTCATTGGTCAAAATATTAGGTAAATATTTTTGGAGTTATACTCAACTGTACTTTGCCGTGTATAAAATTAGCTGGGAGATACTGGACATATGGCAAAGTTACAGTTGAACATGAACAAAAGCCAAAACAGAGTTAAAAAGAAATCCTTGGCATAGAAATCCACGTGCATACCCCCACATTCACGCCTCTTTATCTTTTAGCAAATTGCTCATCTGTGTTTAGTTTTAAACATATTTTGCAAAGATATTAAGACAAAACAGCAGCTGTGTCTTGCTGGATCTCTGCATGTGAAATCTGATGTCTCCACACCAAATCTCTTTTTATAATCACCAAAAAAATACATGGAGGTGGTACTTCTTCTGATGTCCCTTTTCACAAGGTTGTCCAGCAAAAACAAATTGTTATGTATCTTCTCCCACCCTAAACAAAAGCATTTAGAAGTGGGGGGTCAAGGAGGTGTGCTTTCATCTAAACCATTTGTGCATTCTGGTAAAAATAACAGGCTAGTACACGGGCATCACCCACACGTCTATGCAGTGTCTTAGTATGTGTTGCTGTTAGATTTGGGGGGTTATATTTGCACTTTCCTCTTGCTACCTAGTTTGTTGTTTGTTTGAGATACGTTTGTGCATACATTTTCTTCAAGACTCATTCTGTGAGTCATGTAAATGGGATTGTCCTTTTTATAACCCATGAAATTAACATCCACCAAGGCACAGCCCTACTGATACACACTCATGAAACAGGTCAATACTTCTGTAGTTAGGTTCAACTGTACTATGTCACCTACAAATTACCTGGGAGAAACTGAACATGGAGAAGTTACAGCTGAACATAAACAAAAGCAAAAAAAGAAATATTTTTAATCTTTGTCATAGAAATCCATATGCACAACCATGCTCACACCTCTTAATCTTTTAGTAAAGTTTTCTTTTAGTCAAGGTCCTCAGTATTTCTCCCAAGACAACCCAGTTAGAGGTCAAATCTCACAAGGGTCATTTCTCAGGTTCTTAGCTCATTTCTTCATAGCTTCTATTCATTATTAGGCCATGGATACCCAAAGCTAAGTCATCAAATCTGAGCACAGATTCAGATCACAGGAGTGGCTACCTCCAAGAATGGACTCACTTTTAAGGTATCCATTGGGGCTTGGATGGGAAATGTCCTGCCCAATAAACTCATGTGTTAGAACAGTTTGGTTTCTAGATGATAAGACTGGTTTAGAAGGTTGTGGAACCTTTAGAAGGTGGTGCCTCTCTCAGAAGGCCTTGAGTTTTCATAGCATGACCTCAATTTCTGTTTCCTATTCTTCATTATATAAAGATTCCCTGCAGCATACACCTGTTCCAAGATCATCCATAGCCGTAAACTGTAAGCCACAATAAACCCTTCCCTCTTAAAGGTGTTTTTTCTCAGGTATTTGGACACAGTTGTTGCTGGAATAAAACTGGTCATGTACTTCATGCCCTTTTGGAAGTGGTTTTCAGGAAGAATATGGAAAAGTTTGGAGCCATGGGCTATAGAATCTCTGGAATTCAAGAAGCAGAAATTAGAGGGTCGTTGTGGTGAGAGCATAGAAGACCATAAAGAGAAAGGCTGGCTGTGAAGGTGTGCTTGTAAAGTTTCAGACGGGAAGTCAAGACTCTATGGGACAGTGGCATAGAAGGCATCCACATTACATTTTGGCAAAGAGTCTGGCTACATTCTGACAAGGCCCTAAAACTTTGAATGAGACTGAGTTAAAAACTAATGAGCTTGCTTCTTTGCTAAAGGCATTTTCAAGAAAACATAATGCCTAGCATGCAACACAGTTAGTGCTCACTATTCTTAGTCAGCACTACATTGAAAAAGAATGCAAAAATAAGAAAAAGCGTAACATTTAGCCAGAAGTGTCCTGTGAGAAAGTTTAAGGCACAGGGCAAATAGCTAGAACTGCCAAAGACATTGGGTCATTATAGAGAAAGCTACAGTTCTGCTTTGGGAAAATAGGCATGGTGCCTGAGATCAAGATCCCACCCACTTAAGATTCCAACTTGTGAAAATATAAATTCACTTGAGAGGGGAGAGCCTGAGATGTGCCACTGAAAAGGTTCCTTGTTTGGAAACAACCACTTTGTTCTTTCAGTGCAGTCACTAGGGACACGAAGGCCACCACAGCTGTGAGAGAATGGGACTGTAATACACCTTGAATTGACAGCAGAACTTGGCAATGTTGTTCACATAACAATTATTTTACAGACATGGAAAAATGCAAGAGTTCCAGGGTCACAGACTTGTACTGAGACTCCTGGAAGTTGCTGGGGTCAGTTAATATATAGCAGAGTGCTAACAAATGTAAGTTGTGGGGCTGGAGAGATGGCTCAGCAGATAAGAGCACTGGCTGCTCTTCCTGAGTTCAAGTCCCAGCAACCACATGGTGGCTCACAACCACCTGTAATGAGATATGGTTGATATGGGAATGTCTTTCTGTATGTTGTGAATAAAGGACTCTTTTGGCTCATGACAGGCATCTTAGAAGTAGGTGAGAGAATTACAGCATAGGTAGGAGAAGGACCGAGTTAAAGGAGACATGATCCAGCCACCCAAGAATCAACGTGTAAGCTAACATAGGTGAGCCACAGACCACATGGCAGGACAGATTAATGGAAATGAGCTGAATTAAGATAAAAGAGCTAGCCAGCAATATGTCTGAGACATAGGTGAAATAGCATGAAATTAGTATAAGAGTCTGTGTGTTTCTTTGGGACTTTGAGATTACTGGTCCAGATAAGCAGTGATGGGTAGATCTGAACCATGGACCTACACTGGGCCAGAAACCTCACTGCTACCGATGGTATCCCTGGGTCGGCCTTAACACCCGCATAAAGCCGGAGAAAGCTTGAAATGGGTTTTAGAGAACAGAAATGGAGCCAAAAGCATCTTCTGATTTGTGTCCTTGAAGTGGGTCATGGTACATAGATTTCATGGTGTTTAGGCTTGAATTTCAAAATGACAGGTCAATGGCAGACTGTGTAGGCTGGAAAGGGCCTGTTCCTGAAGTCTCACAGAAGACTTGGTATAAGAAACAAGCTGCATGTGATTGATCTAAGGTTTCTGTTTATACTGAACAAAAAGGAAACAGAGTCAAAGATGCCTTCTTAGTAGCAGCATTTTCTTAGGTCTGCTCTGTTTGTTAGTGGTGATCAGATCCTTTAAGAGAAGCTTCCTGACTCAGCATTAGCAGCAAAAACTGTGTGGCTTTTTAAGAGATCCTGGTGCCAGATACTTAAATGGAGTTCATGAGCAGCAGCACCAATGCTCTACTTGATAGTGTGAACCCTAAGATTCCCTGGAGTTGTGGTGGTAAATAGTTTCACGATATTTAATACTGTTTCCCAGAATTGGGAAGGTAAGTGTGGCTCCAGCACTGCCACCATGTTGAAAAGACACTGAGCTGGGCGGAGACAGCAGACAAAGCAGTGCTAATATTTTAAAAGCTTTTCTGGTTGGAAAATATATTTAAAGGCGAACAATAAAACATTCAGATGGAGAACATCTCTAAATGGGTTACAGTGTTTGTGAAAAAGAATATGTAGTCTGGGAGAGAAAAGAAAAGGGGTAGAGAAAGTTCCTTAAAAAGAGAAATAGTATAGTAAAAATATAATAAGCCACATAAAGATTGCAAAGACACAAACAGTCTGGATTATGTTTATTAATGTGTTTTCTTTTAATTTTTTAACTTTTAATGAGCTAACTGCAGAAAGACAATTGATTACAAAGGCTGCTAAGTTAAACAAACATATATTTTAAAAGTATCTTGACTTTGAAATTTGTTTCTAAGGATATGTTGTTTTGGAAAAGACAAATACATGTCTACGGATATGTTGTTTTGTTTCCACAGAAGATGAGAACTTGTGGATTTCTTCCAGGCAAATATGATTTTGTCAACCAAGACCACCTGAAAATTTTCTGATGGGAAGAGATGGTCACATCAGGTTCAAAGCTAAGATGATTTAGCTTCAGGACCCTCGTAAGATTGTCATCACCACTTAATCAGCAAGAAGTAGTAATAGAAAGTTATGCCCAAATTCACAAAATATTGCTTATAAATGATTATTTACTTTATGAATGGTTAATGGTCATAGTTAATCTTTTTCTTAAAAAAGGCTGAGACATATGATATAGGAATGACTTTAAAAGATAGATTATTGAATTTATTTTAATCCGAAAATCAGCTGTTAATCTCAAAATATTTTATATTGGTCTGGATTTTGATTTATTGATGCAAATTTAAGGTCAATTTTGTTTTAATATATGTATATTTCTAGTCTTATTTAAGATATTATGTTTATGCTTTCCTTTAAAGTTGTAATATGTAATTAAGAAGTGCAGATTAATAGTCATCTGTGATAATCAAACTTGTAGTCATGTTAGTTAGCATTTTTTGGTATATAAGGATATATTTCAATTAGATACATAATCTACAAATACTTCAAAGACCTACAGAATACGGCATTTAAAATACTTAAAACTTTTCTAGACAGTGAGACAGCTCTGCTGCTGGCAGTACCAATCTACTTTAAGAGAATAATGGACATCGAAGAAACTTCATTCGGAATTTACTTTCTTTGTGGCAGTGGTTAGCCACTGGACAAGAAACTGTTCTTGTATTGACTGCTTGAAAGTATGCTGTATAAACTGGACATGCAGGATGCATAGGAAAGTGACCTCTGAACTTTGGCAGAACATGCCGAGATGGTCTTTCATGTTCCTTCTCTACATAGAAAACTGCCAGACATCCTTCAGTACTTAAGGAGAAATGACTGATGAATTATGCCAGAATGAGCAGTGCAGTCCTTCAAATTTCCTGCTTCACTGAAAGGTATTCCAGAGATTCTGGCCCTGTAGGCTGAAGACGGATGCCCCAATGCTATAAAGGAATTTAGGGTGACTGTCCAGGCAGACAGGTGTCAACTTTGTCACTTCTATATTTTGGAAGTTGCTTGCACTTCCTGTTTACTCAGGTACCTTCTGTGGTCTTTGATGTAGTTGTAGATTAGATAGTTAGTAGTTTTTCTTAGTTATTTTAAAAGGTAGATTAGATATGAAACTTTAGACTCATAAGGATAATGTAGATGATAGAATATTTTCTTTAATTTTGTTAGATACAAATAGACTAGATATTGTAACTGTAATTCTTGCTTGATAGCTGTTTTGTTATATGTAATTTTACTATGTTAAAATTGAAACCTTCCTTTTTGACTAGACAAAAAAGGGGAAGTGATGTGGGAATGTCTTCCTGTATGCTGTGACTATAGGACTATTTTGGCCCATGACAGGCACTGTAGAGGTAGGCAGAAGAATGTGAGCACAGGTGTGAGAAGGAGGGCAGAGTTAAGGGAGACATAATCCAGCCACCCAAGAATCAACATGCAAGGAACACAGGTGAGCCACGGGCCGTGTGGCAGGACAGATTAATGGAAATGTGTTGAATTAAGATGAAGAAGCTAGCTAGCAATATGCCTGAGACATAGGCCAAACAGCATGAAATTAACATAAGCATCTGAGTCATTGGGGGTGGAACAGCAGCTGTAGGCAGGTCCAAACTGTGGGGAAGTCTGAGCCAGAAACCTCCTGTTATATATATTGTACCCTCTTCTGGTGTGCAGGTAGAACACTGTACACATAATAAATGAATGAATGAATGAATGAATGAATGAATAAATAAATAAATAAATAAATAAATAAATAAATAATCTTTTTTTTTAAAGAAAAAAATCTAAGTTGCACTGAAGACACCAGAGTATTGGCAGTGGCAGGAACATGGCATATTTTCCAGGGAAAACTATAAACACCAAATGGACCTGGCCCAAGAGAAAAGTTACATGCTACTCAGGGAACAAGCTAGACTCAGGGAACAAGCTAGAGGGGAAAGGCTCTCCAGTGTCATTAGAGTTCTGGTGAACCTTTTGCATGCCACACATGCTGGCCATAGAGCTATAGAATGTGTTGTTTTCCTTGCTGAATTTCAGTCTTGTATTGGTACAGTATTTCCTCTTTGTCTTCTCATCCCTTCCTTTTGGAGTGGGAATGTTTATTCTGTGCTGTGTAGATTGGAAGTATTTAACTTAGTTTTCTGTTTTACAGGGCCAGTAAGTGATTGTCTTGAGTCTCAGAAGGCATTTAGGAATTTGCAACAGTGCTGAGACTGTGGAAAACTATGGAGACATTTGAAGATGGGAGGAGTGCATTTTTCATCAGAAGGTGGTCACGAACCTATTAGAACAAGAAGAACATTATAGATTAAACGTGAAATGTCCCACATAAACTTCCATATTTAAACACTTGATCTCCAGTTTGGGACACCGTTTCAGAAGATGGTGGAACATTTAAGAGAAGTAGTTCTGTGGAGAAAGTAGACTATGGGAAGGAGACCCAGCCTTCCTTTCTGCTTCCTGTGCCACTAAGATGTCCCAGGCATATGCTTCTGCCACCATGCAAATACATGTTTTTATATCTTCCACATGCTGCACTGTACTCTCAAACTGTGAGGCAAAATAAATATTTCTTCTCTTAAGTTACTTGTCAAATATTTTGTCACAATAGTAAGAAAAACAAAAGATTTATTAGCTAAGATTAATTCTGCAAATCCTCAATACATATTATTTACTTGCAAGTGGGTGTGGTGATTTGTATAAGAATGCTCTCTCTGATGTGCCATGGTGACACAGGCATTTAATCCCAACACTCAGGAGGCAAAGACAGGCAGATTTCTGTGAGTTTGAAAACAGCCTAGTCTACAAAGTGAATTCCAGAACAGCTAGGACTACATACAGAGAAACCCTGCCTTTAAAAATATTCCCTTCATAAGCTCATATATTTGCATATATTTGAATGCTTACTGCCTTACTGCCACTGAGTAAGGAGGTAGAAACGTTAGAAAGGATTAGGACTAAGTGGTGTGGCCTTGTTGGAGGAAGTATGTCATTATGGGTGGGCTTTGAAATGAATTTACAAAATGTTCAAGGCAAGTTCAGTCTCTTTCTTGCTTCCTATTGTCTATAGATCAGGATGTAGAACTCTCGGATGCTTCTCCAGAATCATATATGCTTGTGTATTGCCCTGCTACCCAGTATGATGATAATGAACTAAGCCTCTGAAACTGTAAGAAAGCCTCCAATTAAATACTTTCTTTTTAAGAGTTAGTTTGATCATGGTGGTTCTTCACAATGGAAGAGACCAAGACAGTTGTAAACAATAATAGTGTCAAATTCGTATAGTTGTGTTGGGATTGAGTAAATCAGCAAAAGTGTAGTTTCTAAAATAATGTAATACAATAGATGCTAGAAATGTATTTTTACCTGTCTTTGATCCAAATACTTTTCCTTCTAGTATGTCTCCCAACATTTGTTCCCTGCAGCTTTAACATGTTCATCCTTCATAGCACATTTTTAGCTCCTCAGACAGAGAACCTATTTTCTTGGTTCATCCTAGGAATGAGTTTGAGTTGTGTCTTTCCATTCAATACACTTTAGACTTTTAATTTGTAAAAATGGTCTCTGAAAAACATTGGGCTCATAAGCACTGAGTCTGTCAAGACAGTGTCTCTTTACTCAGGAAAGGTGATTGCTAAATATTCTGGAAACTAGTGAGTAGGCATTAAGAAAGTCATGGCTAGAATTGTGCCATGAAACAACCGAGGAAAGGTTTGCATTGTGGAAACTGCCAAGTGCTACATATAAGGATGTTGCTGGATAAGGCTTTTTAAAAGGCAGTTTAGTGGTACACTGCCCCTTTATCTCACTCTCTGTCAAGTGGCAATTCTGTCAATTCTCTTTGTCTCTTTGCTCCCATCTCAGCTCCTGAGCTTAGGGGCAACCTTCAACAATTACTTTCAAAACTCCAAACTCTCCTGGGTCCCTGGAGACTTTTTGAATCTAGAAGCATAACAGTAACTTATATTCTTCCAAGGTCAAGGCCAAGTCCTAAAAGAAGAATAAGGAAACCTAGGCAGGAAACTGGGGTGGAGAGTGAGAGACTGAAGAAGGCAGGGCTATGTGTTTCATAGTGGAAGACCCTGAACACAAGACTAGAGGGTATAGTCTAGAAAGGATTTCAAATACCTCTGAAAAAACAATAAATACTCAATTCTGGACCAAAAATTCAGAGCAGAAAGGATTTCTGCTGTGGGTGGTCTTTCTGTACACTGTGTTTCTACCATTCATTATTAAAGAAGTTGCTGTGGCCAATGGCAAGACAGGATTCGGTGAGACAGGGAATCCAAGTAGAGATACAGGAGAAAAGTAGAGTCTAGGAGAACTGATTCAACTGTCCAAGAAGAAATAGGTGACTGCATAAGTAAGCCAACAGTCACGAAGCAATCCATGGATTAATAGAAATGGGTTAATTTAAGAGGGAAGAGCTAGCTAGTAACAACTTGAGCCACAGACCAAACAGCTTGTAATTAATATAAGTCTGTGGTGTGTTTATTTGGAACCAGGTGGCTGAAGGATGCAGGAAAGCTTCTAGCTATACAATTTGTAATTATTATTAAGCCTCTGAGTCAATTATCTTATAAGTGGCTTCAGAACTGGGGTGGGGCTGAGAAAAGTCAAGTGGGACAAAGAAAACGTTCCCACTACAGATTTCCTAATATAAATTCTTAGATATCTCCCCCGTGCTGTTTTGCTTCCTTGTCCCCATCTCTGGAGAGAGACCCCCCACCCCAAGACTGAACAGAAACTGAAGAAGAAATTGGATAGAGTTCTGGATAGAGAAAAACGAAATGTTCCTTTTGTCTTCTTTTCACAAATTTTCCCAAAGCCTCTTCTTCACTCCTACCTCCACAATTCTTAGGAGTAACCTAGGACCTAGGAAATCCATTGGTTCCTTTTATTTCCTTTCTTTTAAGACACTCAGGAGCATATACAAAGATGGTTATGTGGAAGTGAGGTGGCTTGAGCTGTTAGACACTCAGAAAAATCCAATTTAAAAAAAAATCGTTGTTCCTATATGTCTTCTTACCCATTGTGATTCATCACTACTTATTCCTAAATTATTTTCACAATGCAAAATACAGAACACATTTTCCTCTGTTTAAAATGCCTACCATGAAAATAAAGCTAGAATGCAAAATTTAAAAAGGGCGTAACTAATACATCAATTAACTATTGTCCCTAATTTTTATTTGAGAGATAACAGTAGAAAATAGGTTTTAGAAAGGAGAAAAACACATGTTAAATTTTACTGTTCCTGTTTCATTTTCCCCCAGATATTCTAATTCTTTCACTAAAGTCACCTAACCATCAAACTCTTCCATAAGTCATAAGTTTAAACAGTCCACTGCGCCAATGCCTTTCCCAGCTGGTTTTGTTGTCACAGATGATGTATTGATTGCAGGTTAGATACATGTGTCAGCATTGGGCTGTTTGTCCAAAGCAGGTCCCATGGGCTGCCACAGGGCCTCTGTGAGTCTATGCCAGCTAGGCTCTATTGGCACTGAAGCCCTGCAGTGTTTGTCCTGGCAAGACCACCTGGGAGGCAGCTGTCCCAGCTCTCTGTCAGATGTGGGATATTTCAAAAAACTGTGTAAGCAGGTCAGTGTTTGTTTCCAGAAGTCTGTGAGACTGGTAGGTACCTCATTCAATTTGTACATTCTTTGCCAAGACAACCAGAGGAGAAGCTCAGGGTCCCTACCTCTAACCAGCCTCCAAAGGCACCTGGCCCAATTCTGAAGCCCATGTAGACTTTAGCCACCAAGAGTTCCCATCTAGAAAGATAGTGCTGTTTCTGTAGAACTCTTAAGGTCTTCCAGATAAGTGAGAGGGTGCATCCTGGCTTCTTGTTCCTATACATACCCTTGCTATATTCCCCTTTCCTATCTATCCGTACATCCCTTGGAGCACCGACTCCAATCACATCTTGAGTTTAAGCATTAACAACACTATTCCATCTGAACAAGTAGCTAATTAAATGAACAAGCAAATTTGTAATACCTCTTTACTTCTTCACTTTCCTTCCAAAAGGACAGGACATCAAACAATCCTGCTTGAATTTGATTTTAAAAGTGGCATTACCCCTCCCACAAAGAACTCTAAAATTCTTTGAAGACTAATATTGTTCATATTTTGTCATACTTGGGTTTTCGCTGTGCTAGACCCTGAGTGTGAGATATCTCACACAAGTTCATGTGTTGGAACACTTCTGGCTACTGGTACTGTTTGGGTGTAGTTTGGCTGAAGAACACAGGTCACTAAGGACAGGCTTTGAGGGTTATAACACAGCCTTACTTGCAGCCTAAACTCTGCCTGATCCACAGATATATGATGAGCTACATTATAAGATTCTGTCACCAGCATCTAAACTGCGTGCCTTTCCCTTAATGATGTGTGCCCTGTAAACTGTGAAACAAAACAAGTTGCTTCTGTCAGATACTTGACCAACAAGAAAAGTACCTCACTCTGGAGGAAGCTAGCATTCAGAGTCGAGAAGTTCAACCTCCAGTTCCTTGTAAGGCCTCTTCCACACAGCAGCTCTGTAACAGATTTGAAAACTATACCTATTAACAGGAGACAGACATGTCTCTAACCCATGCTCAAAAAGAAAGCAGGGTTGTTGGGGTGGTTGTTATTGTTGCTTTTATTTTTGTTTTTCAAAAGTTCATGGCCTGGATGGAATATGTGACCATAAAATGGAAAAGAAACAAGGTTCAGGACAGGAGGCAGGAAGCGCATCAGGAATCAATTGATCATCTCCTTTGCTTATTTCAGAGCAAATAAAGGCCAGCATTTTCAACTCAGCTGGAGAAGCAACAAGCCAGAAGGAAATGCCTGGCTCAGACCAGATTCTTGGCTGACTTCCTAATGTGCTTTAAGGCAGTAAGAAAAGACCCTAGAAGAAAGGACTTTAGGGATCACACCTGCTTCTGTGGGGGAGAGGGGGGGTGCTTACATTTCTCTCTTCTTACAAGAAGACCATGAGCTAAACCCAACTCTAAATAGTGAACTCAGTCAAGGTGCTATTGATGATGAGTGGGGAGCAGATGGTGGGTAGGGAAAACCCAAAATGGCATGTGTACATGGGTACTAGGCTTGAGCTTCCCAAGTGTTTTGGAACTTAAGGTTATGTGGTGGGTTAACTCTGCATTATGAAGTATTATCATCTGATGACTAAGGTCTTGGGATTAAAGATATTTTAGTTCTTTGGCCAGAAGTTTTCATTTACTTTGAATCTGCTAGTTTCTAAGCATTGGATGGGAAACATGAATAATTGTGGGTGACTAGATGTAAACTTGTGCTTATGTCTCACATGGAAGAAGGGAGTAAGCAAGAAGAGAAAGCAAGTCAAATGAACATTAAGAGCAAGCACAGAAATAGAATTAGTCTTTCTATAAGAAATGGAGGGTTGATCTGAGGAGTCTTCTTGGAGGACATGCATTGATTCCATAGTTTTGATGGAGGAAAATTATTCAAGTCCATGACTAGCCAAAGCAATGAGAAAGTACCATGATTTGAGTCAAAGTATCAAATATGATGTTTGAGGTAAGACAAGGCTACATTAAGAGAAGGTTAATGGAAAGGAAGAGTGTGATGGTTTGACCCATGACTGTCCTTTTCCCAAGCTAAAACACTGATCTGAGATATAGAATGACGAGTTCAAAACCCACTAAGTCAGACAAAAGCCTCAAAGTTGCTACATTTCATCAGCTCAAGCAAATTAGTTAAGTGAAACTTCATAAGATTCTCAGCCACAGGAATGTAACACCCCTTTCTTGCCCTGAAACCAGCCATTTGGGATAGTTACAATAAAAAATCACAGCATTTATCATCTTCCTAACTCCAATCTCTGCCAAAAAAGGGGGGACAGAGGGAGGGAAGCATAATTGCTGATATTACTATTTTGTGTGTTGGGTGAGAGTTTCCAAAACCAATAACAATTAATTTTCTTTGGTGGTGCTAGCCAAAAAGGCAGCAAGGTGCCAGGTTTCCAGGATCCTTAGATCATCTGGCATCTGTGAACAATGACTGTGAGGAACCAGCCCTTGGGGGCCAGTAAAGTTCTGTTATTAACCCCAACCTCAGAGATTTCATATCATGGCCATTCCACATCACAGCAGGTACAAAATCTAGGATGGAAAATGTCAGGCTGGATACACATTTTGTCCACAGAAATATTGCCTTAACATAGCTGAAGTCCTTAGAGACCTTCTCACATAAGGCTTGAAAAGCACACTAGCCTTGGCTTCCGATGCCTTTTTGACACTGCTCCAGGTATATTTAAGAAATGGGTCTTATTTTGAAGTATATATTTGGGCAGTTCACCAAGACCTAAAAGTAGAATATCCATCCTGATTTTATGCAAAAAGAGTTAAATAAAATAAAGACAACCAAAACTGAAATTTCTGAAGGCATTTACACGTATGAGTTCCTCTTTCTTTCAACTTTTAAAGGGGAACATTAAAGAAAAATATGGGTGCAGTAGGCTCTGTCCCTTTGGAACAAGAAAATGTACTCATAACTTCTCCACCTCTGCCATAAAAAGACCCCTAGTATCATAAACACAACTTATCTTTACTATTTTCTTTAACATAATATTTTTATTGATTATTTGGGAATTTCACATCATGTACCCCATCACACCCAATTCCCAGTCCTCCCAGATCTGCCCTCCCAACCCTTGTGACCCTCCCAAAAAAAAAGAAGATAAAATATACAATTTGTGTTGCCTATATGCTCATTGGTAGACATCCCCTTAAATGAAACTGAATCCTTCATCTAATTGCACTATACCAGAAATTCCCAATTGTAGAGATCTATTTTTCAGCATCCTTATCACAAATTTTAAGAATTCCCTTCAATGGTTTCCTGTCTCAGCTCTTCTTACTTTGTGTGTGGAAGTGATGTGAGGTCAGGGTTGTAACAGAAACCTTCTATGTCTCTTTCTCAACTGAGTCTTCAGTCATCAATACCAGTGCAAAAGTAGCTTCCTTGCACTTTACAAAATCAACAGGATCATAGATCATGTACTTCCACATGGTTTCTTGTGACAGCATTAGACCACAGACATCCATGTGGTCTCCAGAGTCAGCATCTGTCACAGACCACAGCATGGTCTCCAGTGGCAGTATAGACCACCATAGACATCAACACAGCCTTCTGATACAGCATGGGCTACAGACACTATTATTGCCTTCAGTGACAGCATAGTCCAATAACATCAACGTGACCTATGGAGCAACACTGGCCACAGACGTCAATATGGTCCCCAGTGGCAGCTCAGGTCACAGACATGAATATGGCTTAAGGAATAGCACATGGCCACAGACATCAACATGGTCTTTGACTGATATGGGCCACAGATATCAATATGACCCCTGGTTGCAGCACAGACCACAGACACCATCATGGTCTCTGGCAGCATCACAGGCCACAGACATCAACATGGCTTTAGGCAGAAGCATAGACTACAGACATCCACATGGCCTTTGGTGGTAACATGGGTCATGGACATCAACAAGCCCCTTGCTTCAGGAGGATCACAGACCCCAGCATGGCTCTCAGTGACAATACAGGCCACTAACATCAACATGCTTCCTGCTCCCCAGTGGCAACCAGGGTCTTAAATACTAAGAAGGTCTCCTTTAGTAGCACTTATTATGGAAGTCCACCTGGCCACCAGTGGTAGCAAGGACCTCGGGCAGTCACATGGCCTCAGTGGCTGCACAGACCACAGACATCCACGTGAATCTTGGGCTTCAACACAGCCTGGGTCTCTATCATGGATAGAACCATGGCCTCCAGGTGTAGCATGGACCACAGAGGTCTTTCAAGAAGGTCCAGTTTAAAGAATGAAGGATTATTCATCTCGGACATCTTCTCATTGCTCCGAACCAGAGCAATCATGCAGGTGGGCAGTGTGCTCTGGAGCTGAGTCTCCTGCATGCCACTCTGTCATCCCTACTCAGCAAAGACATGCTCATCATGTATCACAGCCTTCCTTCACCCCTGTCACTGTCTCTAGTTCTGCCTCTATCCACTGTTCACTCATTTGTTCATTTGCCATCTTTCCCACCTTTCCACTGCATATCAGTGTGTCACACAGTGTATTTTTAACCCAAACAGCTTTACATGCAAATCCTCACTGCAATGAGTCATTCATCTGGTATAAGGTTTCTAGTTTCTGAAGCACCATAAATACTAGACCACTGTAAAAACTTGTCTCTAATATCCTGCTGTTGCCCAGAGTCAGGATGGTCCAGGTAGGGTATCAAGAGGTAGGCTCCTTTGATGTAGGATGTCTTTACACAGTGAATAAAGAACTGTTTTGGTCTATGTCAGGCATCATAGAAGTAAGTGGGAAAATCAGAGCATAGATTGTGGAAGGAGGGCAGAAATAACATGTATGAAATAGGTAAGCCACTGGCTATGTGGCAGGGAATGTTAATAGAAATGAGTAGAAACAAGATGAAAGATCTAGCTAGCAATATCCTGGAGACATAGGCCAAATGGCATGAAATTAATATAGGCATCTGTGTGTTTCTCTAGGACATTGGGATTGCTGGTCCAGATAAGCAGCTGTGGGAAGGTCCAAACTGTGAGGCTAGTCTGGGCCAGAAACTTTTTCTACACTACATGTTAGCTGCTTGATACAACACATCTCTGCAGTCTAGATATATACCACCCCCAGGCTGCCACACTGTCCTAGGTGCCACAGAGCCAATGACCTTTGTGCTTGTAACCTGATGGTTCAAATACAGCAAGAAAGAGTATAGATTTTTTTATTCTCTACAGAAAGAAGCTCTGTTTTGAAATCTTTCTTTTCAATTTCATGAGAGTGCACTTTTTTAAAGTTTCATTCCAATAATACCTCCTTTTTAGTTTGTTACAGGTCTATTGGAGGCTTTATAGGCTATTTTTATGCCTTTGTGTCTCCTTTAGGTCCTTTATGGATGTTTGATATTCTATAGAGCTCCTCAGTATGTGCCAGTGGTCACAGCCTTCACCTAAAAGTTTCTGTCCCACCAACAACTCCCAAATACGCAGCAGCTGCTTGCCAAATAATTGTCTTGGGGGTTTAATATTTTAGTAAATGCTGGGCCTGTAGATCAAGCTTATTACTAACCAGCTCTTACACTTAAATTAACCCATAATTCGTATCTATATTTGGCCACATGCCTGGGTACCTTTTCTCAGTAAGGCATTCTCATCCTGCTTCCTCTGCATCTAGCTGCATCTCTATCTTTCCTCTTCTCAGAATTCTCCTACTCTGGTTCCCCCGCCTATACTTCCTACCTGACTCCTGGCCAATCAGCATTTTATTAAAGCAATACAAGTGACAAATCTTTACAATGTACAAGAGCATTATCCCACAGCAACTGACACCTTTGTTGTTTCCATCTTTGTTTTTAATGCCTTAAATTTTTTTCTTTTAAGAAGCATTAACCCTAAGATTTGCTAGCATACAATACTTCTTGAAATAATAAGCAAGTGTTACTTTTTCCCAGGCTCTTTTTCCCCCTCTCTGATTATCTTTTTCTAGACAGGATACTGTCAAGATAGAATAGTGAACTCCTTGGATGGTAATCAAATAGTGAAAATGAAAAACTGTCTCAAGTTGACTTAACAATTAAAAGGAGGAAAGAGAGAAAACTTAGCAGACGTTGTAGGAAGGAAGGATAATGGTACTAGGAAGATTCTCAAGGACCTCAGAGACACATACATGAGATAAAATAAAGTGTGCTTGTGTGGGAAAAAGTAGCATATACACTAAAGAGAGGGCAAGAAAAGCCTAAGGAAAGGAGAAACTAGAGGGAGGGCTGGAGAGATGGCTTAGTGGTTAAGAGCTATGTCACCCATGTGGTAACTCACAACCACCTATAACTACAGTTACAAGAGGCTGGATGCCCTCTCTGACCTCTTTGGGCACCGAGTACACACATGATACATAGACACAAATGTAATCAAAACATTAAAAATCAAATAAAATTTTATAGACATGAGAATTAAACAAAAATTTAAAGAGAGATACCAATGCAATATGAGTGTCAGTAGAGCAGAAGGGGAACTTATTTGTAGGCAACAAGAAAAGCCAAAAAGAGGGCATAAGAAGTTATGAGGGAGGGCAGAGGCTGATAAGAACAAATAAAATGGTATATATGTATGAAATAGCATAATTAACCCATGACTCTGTATGTCACCTTAAAATAAAAACAATAATTAAATTATATTTCTTCTGCTCTACCATACCTTTATTGCCAGTACCAGGATTGAGCACATGACACACAGCAGACCCTGTGCTGCCTTAACTTACCATTTGTTTTCAGCATGGATTCTGATAGAATCCTATTCCTAACAGATGGCTTGTCATTCCCACCTAAATCCTAGTGCTGGGTATTAATGTTGCATTATTGTGAGAGTCAGGATGAGTTTCTGAAAGAGAATGTGAGAGGCTGGGGAGATACATAGGCAGTTTAACACCCATGCTCACACAGAGCCAGCCTTGGAATGTTAACATGCATTCATAATCATAGGCAAACATACCAATGCTCATTATCTAGACAGTTTAGCTGAATCTACAACCTCCAGATTTAGGGAGAGCCTATCTCAAAATTGAAGATGCAAAGTGAGGGAGGAAGTTGTGTGACATAGACCTATGCCCTCCGACACATGGAGATATGTCCCAGCTTACACTCCATGCATACACATGAATTTGTCATACAGACATTATTTCAATAAATAAAAAACAAAAAAAATGAAAGGCAATGCTGAGACAGAGTTTTGGGTACACAATACTATCAAAGATCAAAGTTTATGAGGAGAAAGAGGAGGACCAGGCAGAAGAAAATGATAGAAACGCTGCGTGGGCATGGCAAAAAGTGGGCATAATAATCATATATCAGGAAAAAAGATCAGATTTTATTCTGCTTTACTCAGCCACTGGCTACAAACCATTTTAAGATGAGTGGACACAGTCAGGTGGCTTTCTACAGCTGAAGCAGACTTCAGATAAAGGAGCTGACAGCAGAGGTTACTGTATCTGTGTCCTCCTACCTTTGGGCAACAAGCCTTCCAGGAAGGTGGAACTGAGCATGCTCCTCATCTCTAACCCAGTGAGAATGGCTTCTTGTATACATCGTAGAAGTGGTTGTAAGTATTAAGAGTGAATGAAATTATCTCTGGTGGTTTGAATGGGAATGGCTGGATACTTGGTCACTAGGCAGCAGCACTGTGTGAAAGTATTAGGAGGTGTTATCTTTTTGGAGGAATTGTGTCACTGGGGTGGGGCTTCAAGGTTTCACAAAGGCCCTTCCAAGCCCAGAGTCTCTCTTCTTGATGCTTCCAGGTCAGGATGTAGAACTCTCAGCTACTTCTCCAGCATCATGTCTGCATGCTGCTTTACTCCCCACCACGATGATAACGGACCTCTGAACTTTTAAGCTGCCCCAATTAAATGCTTTCCTTTATATGAGTTGCTGTAGTCATGGAGTCTCTTTACAGTAATAGTACACTGACTAAGACACCGTCTTTGCAGTTAGGAGTCAATACATTTTGTTAATCTTTTCCTCCCAGGTAGGCATAGACACTCTGTGCTGGCATTCCAGAGGCCTTGTAGCTCCAGAGCTAGGGAGGTCAGACTAGTTTTTTCCAATTTCTCTCTCTCTCTCTCTCTCTCTCTCTCTCTCTCTCTCTCTCTCTCTCTCTCTCTCTCTCTCTCTCCCCTCCCTTCCTCCCTCTCTCCCTCTCCCTTCTTTCCCCCTCTTCTTCCCTTCCCTCCATTGCCCTCTCGTTTATGTTCTAGGTAAATAAGTCTTTGGATGGACAGAATGGCACAACAAAGTACACTGTTTATTTTCTCGCCTAATTTTAAAAATCCTTTAAAAATTTTCCAATTTTTACAGGGTTGTTATTTAAATTGTTCTTTCCCCTTATTGTTTTAGGTTCATATGTCATGAGCTCTCAGCTGGGAACATCTGTCTACTTTGAAATACATATCAGTAACAATGTGTATGTGTATGAATTTGGTGACTGAGACAGAAAAGGACAATTCTTTTGAGATATTTGTACTAAGAAAAACCCCACACTAGGATCTCTCTTATTCTGAGAGAGGGCACACTGGGAGGGAGGAGAAACAAAGCCTAAATGCATGCAGGGAAAGTACTTAAGTGTGATCACAGTGACCTTATCCCACCCTCCCTCAGAGGTGGGAAAAGGGGGAAAGAGCATCCTCATTTCACAGAACTGACATCTGTGTCTGAGTAGTTGAATGATTTTTTTGTGCGGCCACTCTACCCAGATATAGCAAAGCAGTCTCCCAGTCCAGCTGCTAAATCTAAAGCTTATCAGTTCCAACTGGCACTTCCTTCACAGTTATTATGTTGTGCAAAGCTGGGCTTCAACCCATGCAAAAGTTTGAGAGAGAGAGAGAGAGAGAGAGAGAGAGAGAGAGAGAGAGAGAGAGAGAGAGAGAGAGAGAGAGAGAGAGAACTCATAAGGGCAAGGTGGGTTGATGGACTCATGATTTTAAGACAGAAAAAGATACTTTTCTGAATATACTTTTTAGTAACACACACACATATATGTACATGTATGCATGTGTATATATAGACTTTGCTCATATTTGTTTTCAGTCATGTGCCTATTCCTCCCCCAAAGAGCTTCCCTCTGCTTTCACTTCATGCATATGTGTATATTAGTCTAGATCCTGCATATATACATAGAGATTTTTAAAGTGTATAGCAGGGACTGGGAAGATGGCTTCATATTTAAAGCACTTAACTGTGCAAGCATTAGGATCAGAGTTTGGATACACAGCTCCCACAAAAGTGCCAGATTGGCATGGTCGATGGCCTATGTTCTTAGGACTCAGGAGTTACCTGAGACAACCTGGTAACTAAATGAGTTGGGAAGCTCCAGGTTCAAGTAAGAGATTCTGCCTCTATGTGTAAAGCGGAGAGAAATAGAGAAGATAACCAATGTCTGCTTCTGCCTTTCATGTGTGCATGCATCTATATGAACATATGAACATGTGTACACACTTGTACACACATCATGCACAAACACACATTGAAAATCTAACACGTTACCATAAAAATATTATGTGAACATTATTGAAAATCATTATTAAAGTTAGATGTTATTTCAGTACTTACATAGAAAAGAATTTGCCATAATATGTAATGAATGCCTGCAAATCAACAAGGACAAACTAGGAAATGTAATAAGAAAATTATCAAAAGACTCAAACTGATATTAGAAAATAAGCCTTAACATCACTGGACGCCTGGTCGATGCACATTAAAATTATAACAAAAATGCATCAGACAAAAAACAAAAGGTTAATTAAGATGACTGGCTAAAATGAACCATGAAAACTGTATTAAAAGTTGACAGGCACATGGAAGAAGTGGAACACTAACATTCTTTAAGAGTTACATGTAGAAAACCAGATAGAGTGGCGCAGCCTGTAATCCCTTCACTTGAGAGCAGAGGCAAGGAGATTGGGAGTTCAAGGTCATCCTTAACTCTATAGCATCAAATTTCAGGCCAGCCTAGGCTACATGAAATCCTGCACCAAAATTAAGGAAAAGAAAGGGTTGCTACATTTTGTTAAATAATATATTTTATAGGTCTTCTTGGGATAAGTGAGTCTAAATAGTTATTACTGACTGTAGGATAAATTCGCATTGGAAATGTAGATATGATGAAATAAATTCCAGGAAATAAACAGGTACACACAGCTTTCAGTTTCTACACAATATCAATAGTGACATTCTTACCTTTTTGTGTATTTAGAGGAGACAGAGACAGGGCCAGCCAGTGGCTCCTCCCTCTTCAGCTCTCTCAATGGGGCACACAAATTAGCAAGTCAGCATTTCACCAATAAGGGGATAAAATCTGCCATGGCGCGAAATGCTTGGCTACCAAAGAAGTATGAAGCCACTGATCACTGTGCATCTATAGTCAAGAGACAGAAAAATCCAGCAAGAAATGAGCTTGAGCTATAAAAGCTGAAGGCCCATCCATAGAGACCTGCTTCCTCCCGCAAGGCTCTGCCTCCCAAATATTCTCCAATATCCACAGCAGCACCAGTGCTGAGAAGCACATCCTCAAAGCATGAGCTTGTGGGCGACAGTTCACAGTTAAAGCACAAAGACCTGTCAGTCAAAAGCCCCCAAAAGAAGGTTTTCCTCCCTGCTCGCCTGTATGGCAACACACATTCTGTTTCTTAATGGGAGTCAGTTACCAACCATAGTGTAACCACCAGATATCTATTTCTGGGACAAAATACGTAAGAAAATTCCCTTAAAGGAAGAAAAGCAAATAGTTGGGCTTAGGTTTAAGAGATGTTGCTCTAAGGTCATTTGTCTGCAGAATATCACGGTGTCAGAAGAATATGTCAGGAGAGTGCTCAAGAAAGGATGGGGAGGAACCAGGAACAATATACTCCCAGAGTATACCCACAATGACGTATTTCTTCTAATGAGGCCACACCTGTCAGTTTCTACCAGCTCCCTATAGTATCTTGAACCCATCAATAGATTAATTCCCTGAGGAAATCAGAGCTTTCAGAACTCAATTGCTTCCTAAACCCTCATTAGCTAGGCACGCTTTAACAATGAGCCTTCAGGGAGCATTTCAGATTTAAGCCCCAACAAGAAGTCATCAACATTTTCATCATGTTAGTTTCATCCGCCATATGCTTTCCTCAACATTCTCTTCAGTTTTCACCCAGCTGAAGACTCACAAGCCTGGGACGGTAAGTAGGCGTTGTGATGGTGTATACATGCTAGGTGCTTGGTGTCTTCTTGTTATGAGGTTCAAGAACGGTGTGTGAAGCAGGAATCAGCAATAATTTCCTGACTGGCTATGAAAATGCCATTAGAGCCCTCTAGTGCTCTTCTGGTTACACCTGTCAACACCTTTGCAATCTGTAATTATGATGTCTTATCTTGATTACAATAGACAACCATCACTCTCACCCACTAGAGGGGAAGAATACTATCAATTTATCACAACCTTCCCCCTGGAAGTCTCAGATAAAAATGAGTTAAGTTAATGAATGAACTCTTTCTGGTTTTTCAGAGAATCTAATTTTATCACCTAGGAAATAAAATACTTAAATTTCTATGCCTTGCTGTGATCAGGTAGTGATTATATGTATGTTTATAGGCTCTTGATTATTTCACTTATAGTAAAGCTAAAGAAAGTTAACACATAATATTGCTGCTGCTGGCAGCTAGCCTTATTGTCAAATCTTGATAACTGAGAATATTTTGATTCTTCTTCTTGATTTTTCCCACATCTCTCAGCCCTGTGGTAACATATACAATCTGTTTCAAAACACTAAATCAATTGACCCTGAGACTGGCAACCACAAATTCTGGCATTTTTGAAGCAAGATCAATTCCCAATATTTTCTCTCATGTATCTCTCTGAGCAGACACATTCACAATTCATAAACAAAACATTCTTTGGCAGATGGGGTCCCAATTTTTGATTCTGAAAATATGGTCAGCAGATCCTCAAAACTTCAAGAAGGTTTCCTTAGGGATTGCTTAGGGGAACCTTGGGATTGTTCCTGAAAATAAATCTCACTTTACTGTGCCAATTTCCATGTGTCAAGGCCCAATCCCAAGAAGTCCCAAGAATTTTTGTCTTCTACATAGCTTTGTACCCTCCCACTTGCTGGCCATGTAGTCATACACAATTCTTCTCAAAGGTTTATCTTTTCCACTTCTCTCTGTGTTGGTCATCTGATAGGAAGGCTTATATAACTTCACGTGGCCTGTGACCTTTTCCACAGAATATGGGAAGAGGGATTTATACTGGGTCTACTAGCTGTTATAGGTTACATTCTCCCAGGTCAAGTTCCTGAGACAAGAATCATTGGGAGAGATTACCCTAAGCAGTGCTGGATGGAACAGGAGAGCAGAGATCAGCAGCAATACAAGGAAAGAGTAGAGGGTGATGGAGATGGGAATGTATCAGGGTTTCTCTGTGGGAAAGTCATAGGCTCAGTCCCACTGGAGGTCTCTGGAAACAGAGCATCCTACAGAGCTATCTCACACAGGGACAAGAAAGACACACTTTATCTATCACTTCCCATCTGATATTGGGTATGATCACTTCTGGGGACTTTCACCACCACAATGTCTGTCTATATCCCACCTTTTTGAAACCAACTTTGCCCCAGTGACTAAACAAAGCCCCTCCATAATCAGACACAGGCGCTTGAGGAAGAAGCCTAGAATACCAATATCATCTACCACAATGGCTAAGATTGTCTCAGGAATGGGTTCTATGACCTTGTGTGTGGACTTTACGCTCCAAGTTGATTCTGTCCTGTCAAGTCTCTCAGCCTCTCTGCTAATCTCAGCTGTTTCTTGAAGCCCCTTTATCCTCTTGAGAAAGCTTTTCCTACCCCTGACTCACCAGTGCAGCCTGCATCTAGTGAGCATGCTCTAAAGACAGTAACAGAGACTGGACTTCTACACCCATTCAGTCATATTTTTCTCCCATGATACAGCTCGTCTGGCATGTCACCACAACTGCACATCATGTGCTAGGCAGTTGTTTCTCAACATTTATGGGATATGACAATGTACTAGGTGTGGTCTTTCCCCAGGGGGCTTAAAATCTAAACAAACCCCCGATGGTCTTTGATGTGTGGTATTTTCTTTCCCTTTCATTTGGTGGTACTCTGCAGCAGGTGCTGACATCCTTAATTATTCACACAGCCATCTCCAGGATCCCGTCTCAATGGAACACTTCAAATTATGCAAGAACTTTCTCCCAAGGAGGCCAGAGCTCTTTAAAGAAAACCATCTTTATCATCATGAGATCTCCCATACAAGGAAGTCCCCATGTGAGAAAATATTTTCCCCAATTCTTACCTAGAAACACCAAAGCTCACAGGGAGGCATGACTTAACACAGAGTTGCCTGGGATTGGGGTGGGGGGAAGCTCAGTTTCACATCTGTACAATAGGCCCAGGCAGAAAGTGAGACAACCCTGTGTTGATTGAGGACCAGGCTGCTGTAACCTGAGTAGTGACTGTTAAGTTACAGAAATACAAAAAGATTTTACACACAGTTTCTCCTTAATATGCGACTTTCCATAAAATCTAGGCAGAGTAGAGAAACTTTGGCCCTAGTGCCTGTTGTACATCAAATTTTCCTGTACCTGGTGCTTCCCAATAAGGGCACTGCCCTCATCCTTCATGAGAGTGTTTCACTAGCATCACTGTTGTTACAGACTCCTGGGAGTCCTTTGAAGACAGTCCTTTGCCTGTTTGCAAAGGTAAGGCAATGATTTTCAGTCGTTGGTACCCACTCTTCTCCCTGTGACCTAATGGCTTGAGGGTGCTTCTTCTTCTTCTTCTTCTTCCCCCAACAGGGGTATTGTGCTCTTTATTTGACTTAACCAATAAGATAGGTCAAAAGGACAGAAGGTGAAGCCTTACATGTGCTGTGTATGTGACCAGCCTCTTGTACTTTAAGTTGGCACATATTAACCAAGTATAGAGAAGTCACAGATGCAAGTGTCTAAACCTTGTACCTACATGAAATCAATGCTAATGCTGAATAATGTTAATAATGTTAAAATAAGTTTGTGAAAACAGCAATAGTTGGTGTTCTGAAGCTCCTCCACTGTGCCTAGGCATGGCCCTCAGCCTTCAATGTGACTTAACTTTCATTACTCACTGCCAGTTGCTGTGAACCACCCCATTTCACACATGTAGTAACAAAAGCCGTAAAAGCCAGACAACTGGTCCAAACTCTTTTCAAAAAAAAAAATGAGCTTGCACTTTTAAACTATATTATCTAAGACTGGGCCCTACGTCATTCACAGCACAAGGTAGCCAGACAATGGAGACTATAGTAATGGAGACCAGATAACTCTCCAAAACATAGATACACTCAAGGACTGCAGAACTTCATGGTGGAGATCCCCAGCTACCACTGTCAAGGGCCACCAGGTCTGAGTTCTCCTGGGATGTTTATGAGCAGTACAGTCTTGTCAAACACATCTTTAGATTTCTTTGTAATTGTAAAGTAGACCAATGCCAGTCATTCTCTTATAAAGCCAGTGTAGTGATGTTTTGTTTGTTGTATTATTTTGTTTTGAGCTACATGTAGCCCACGCTGGCCTGGAACTCACTATGTAGCCAACAAGGATCCTAAACTTCTGGTATTTCTATCATCAGTAAACCTAAGTGTTGGACTTACATACATGATCCACAATCCAGGTTTAAAATGTGCTGAGGATCAAATCTGGAGCTTCCTGAATACTAGGTAAGCATTTTGTGCATCTAAGACATATCCCCAGTCCTGCCACTGTCTCTTTTCCAGCAGGAGGGCTTGAAGCAAGCCTGTAGTGATAATTTGCCCTATAAATCTCTTTGGAAAAATGAAACATACAGAAAAGCAACAGAAACCTTGTCGACAAAAGTCTCCTTTCTCTGTGTTTAGTCCAGGAGTAGCTCTAAGGAGGACAGAGTGGTCCTTTGTCCTATTTCTGTGAGAACTACCAACTCTTCTGCAAACAGGGACTCATAAAGTTCAGCGTTAGATTTGGATTTACACTCTTAGATCAGCATCCTATGCTTTGGGCACTGTCGTCATTCTTCTCTTACTTGTCCTTGAGTTTAGAAACACTAAGGTTGCCAGGAGGGGGCCAGTGGCATAAGGCCAAGGGCAAAACAGCATTGCTGCCAGCAACAGAATGGGTGGCCTCTGCTTAAGGACACTGGTGCTTGTATGGCCTTCAAAAAGTAAAAATATCACTCACTTCTATGCTAACTTGCAAAGTGACAAAGCTGTCCCTTCTCAGTATTGCAGTCGTCTTGTTACCTTTGCTGGGGAGACTGTCCAAAAGACCCATTAAACACGCTGCTTTTAATGGGAATGAGTTTATTCAAGAACTTAGAGCTCTGAGACATCTTTAAATGTGACCTTTGCATACTCTTTTCTAAACAAGGCCACATTCTCCTTGAAAGTTTCCCAGGTGACTTAGACAGCTCAGGAGTGGTTTAATAATGCTGGAAAGAAATATGCAATGTTGTGTTGCAATTTTAAGCAGCTTATAAATTAGAGCATACCCAAGATCCAAGCATGACATATTGTGGCTCACCCCAGTGCCCTTCCTGGGGTCACAAACTAGGGCCAACATATGAAAGCAGGGCAGAACCTATAAATTATTATTAACTCTTTGATTTTGTCTTGAGTGTCTAAGACGAAGAAGTGGAATAGCTGGATGCAGGACCTATACATAGCTCATTGGCTTGCTTGCCTGTGTTTTAACCCTGCAGCCCCAGTTCATCAAGAAACCCATAAAGAAACCTGAATGCATACACTTCAACCACTGCCTTTGACTTCCCTAATGAACCTAAAATATCCACGGCAAAGTATGATTTGTGGGGAAAGGAATTTCAGTGTCTGTCATTTAATCTCTGCTATAATAAAGTCTCATGGTTGACAACTTTATAAAACACTCTTGAGGTACCAGCAAGGCAAACCACTTCTGAGGGAAGGTCACTTCAAGGTTGTCCAGTTTTTCTGTGGAACTTTTATTGGCAAAAACAGCCCACAAAAGGCCAGGGAATGTTTATCACATAATAGGGCAGACGATTCTTAATATGCCACATTTTAGAATCAATGAAGCAAATTTTATTGAGCAGAGTCTGATGATCCACACATTTTTTAAAATGATGAGGTCTTTTTACAGAGAGAATGTGAGAGAGATATAGATAAAGAAAGAGACAGAGAAAGAAGGAAAAAGAAAAAAGACTTAGATACTAACCTCAGATGGTAGAAGTTAAAATCTTCTGACCAGAAATTGAAAAACAAAATAGGCTTTTCTTTTACCTAAAGTTCAGTAAAAAATTTCATGCTCATTACTTTTATGACTATTTTTAAATAAATGAACAATGCTCATTTATCTATTTTCAAAAGTCACTGCAACGGCCATAAACCAACAGTTATCAGGACTGTGTATAAAGTAACACATATCCTGAGATTTCTTGGTAAAGTAATGAAAAATTTCAGTGTGTTACAAAATCTCATAATGAAAACATTCAACAACCAGCACACATTAATGATCAACAGATTATGGAATGAAACAAAGGGCAGGGGAAATGGAAAAATGTTTTCTCTCATGTGTGGATTTAAGACTTTCATGTCAGGAAATCAGAAGGGCACTATTTGGGCAAAGGAAGAGGGGATAGGGAGGGGAAGAGAAGGTAACAGGAGGAATGATACCAATGTACTTTGCCATAAGAAACGATGACATCTTTATAAAACCACCCTTCTTCCAATGAAAGCACCCTAGTAACAACAATTTAAAGGATCGACACATCTGTGGTTCTGCTATTTTTACATCTTCTGCACTGGTTTTCAATTTGGGCTTTTTAGGGGAACACAATTTGAAAAAGGCTGATTCTCCTCTGCATAGACACCTCTACTGGTAATGCAACAGAAGACTGGGCCTGGATCTCAGTGAGCAAGAGTCCATCCTGCCTCATATTCTGTGCTACTTACATGAATCAGTCTTTCTCCATACTGGCCCTTGCCTTACCCACTCATGACATCCCCCAAATTGTTCGACTTCTTGTCTCCACCCAGTTCATGACTCAAGACAGCCACATCATACCTTCTTATTTGCACATCTTCAGAACAAGACATACAGACTCAGAAATATGGAGGGTGTACTAATTATGAAACAGGAAGAAATGATTACATTTATCCCCCGGCCTAGGTAACATGACAAAAAAATGGAAAATAAATAATTTAAGAGTCATAAAATAGAAAAGAGTGTCATGAGTCATTGTCATTCAGGTGTGACTTTATCTTGCAACCATGAACACACAGCAGCTTCGGAAGTTTGCACAAGAGTGGTCCTTTGATTCTCTCTCCATTGTGTACAGAGAAGATACCCATGAGCTCCATCCCTTCCTGAGGAACCAATGACTACTATTGTTTGCTAAAAGAAGAGGTATTGTTTTTCTTTAATGGTGTAGCAATTGCAGGATGGAATGGGAAGAAGAAGGAATTAAGCAGGAAAGAAAAAAGATTGAAGGAGATAATGGTGAATATGATTCATTTCTAGATAAATAAGAAGTCAAGATTTTGCCCAAGGAGATATACAGATGGATGCTAGCCTTAGCAACCTAAATATCTGGGAAATAACATTACCCGCTTACCAGGCATGATCCAAAGGTAGAGGGAAAGAGAGCCATTGGGGTTGGTAGTCTGTGTCCTGTGACAAACAGTACAATTTACATGCACTCAATTTAGTGGATTTATGTGCTCTGTCATCTGGTTTTAAGAACACTAACTTTCAAATAATAGGTCTGTAGCTTTAAAACACAGATCCCTAAAAGACATTAATGATCCAGAGTTAGCACTAGTAAAGAGGGCTGAGAAGCAGCTGAAGGCAGGCTGCCACATCCTTCTTCCTCCTGAACAAAATCAAAGCCATAAATGTACAGCAAGTCCAAGGTTAAAAATGCTTAATTTGAGAGATTTGAGAGCCTTCCTCTCAGTCAAAAGAGAGTGGTCTTTGAACTACTAGCTCCATATTGAGGCATCAAGACAGGCAAACATTTTTTAAAATTTCTACATTTCCGTGTAGTCAATATCCATAGAGTCTTACAGCAGACTGTAATAATACTAATAAATATAATTGATTATTAATAATAAGTAAAACACGCTAGATCACACACGCTCAAATATGGTTTGTGAATAGACATCCATGTTCAAAAGCAAGGTAAAGGGCTTTGCCTTGCAAGCATAATGGCCATAACTCAAGTAAAATAATCTGAGTTTGTTGCTACATATATGTTATCCCAGTGCTGGGTTGGTGGAGACAGACCCTTGAAACTCACTAGTCTACTTAGCAAATTCCAAGTTAAGGGTAAATCTGTCTCAAAATAAAAAGGTAGATGCCATCTAAGAAATGTCATTCAAGGTTGTCTGCTGACCTCTATAACTACATGCATATGCAATACATGTTCATTTGCATGAACATACATAATTAATTGATACAAAAGTTTAATTCTCACATTTCTTTCTTTGGAGTTCCCCAGAAGCAAATGTGTAGGCAGCTGTGCTTACACCAGTCACTTATTAGAGTCTGGTACACAGCAACAGGAAAGAAGGTACGTAGCCTGACCTAGCAGATGAATTACAACTGGGGTGGGGAAGGCGTTATTTTAAGAATCTGGATCAGACACAGCTCGACTTCTTCCATTCCCAAGGAGAGAGAGCTGGGCACTTATTCCATTTCTCATCAGTCACTGACTTAAGACTGCTTTTTTGTGGGGTGGGGGAGGGTAATTTTTTTTTATACTTCACCTGTGTAGAAAACCAGGAGCAACTGATGATGTCCTGACAACTCCTCAGGTAAAAAGATGCACGTAGTAGCTAAAGACAGTCAAAACATCCCGCACTACAGATGGCAGGATGTGGGACATCACCCAGGGCAATACAACCTCTAAGAACACAATTGACATTTATATTTGTCCATTTTCCAAGATGACATAGACAGTGTGCCAGCTCTGGGCTTGATCTTAGGCCCAACTAGCATAAGAGTAATTCATAAATTGTTCCCAAAGCCCAAGGAGGGATCATGAATTTCTCCCAAGAGATGGAGGAGGCTGCAAGTCGCTGACCAAACAGGGGTAGAGTCTGAAAGTAAATAGAAGAAACATACTTTTCAAATGTCATTATTTCTCTGCTTTTCTCAGAGCTGGTATGATAAATGTGCACAAATTTTCCACATCTCCATAATTCCATGTGTTTCCAGTAATTACTTTTGCTCTAAACAATTCTGTCTTCACAGGGATGGACATGGAACCCCAAACACATTCACCAAATGCATAGCTTGGGGATTTAGTACTGAAGGCCATATTTTTCTCTGAGATTGAGGTTATAAGGTACCAAGTTCAGGTTCACTTGAACCTCCTGGGGCCATCTGTCCTATCAAAGTTGATGGTGGAGCTTAAACACTGGGCAGAGCAGGGCCAAGACATGAGACTTGCAATTGTCCTGGAGTCATCAGAGCCTATGATCCTTCAGGCCAACATCTGCCCAACTGCTTGTAGTTCCTGTTGGCCTGGGAGAGGGGACATCGGAATGGCTCCTGAGTTACCAGTGAAAAGTAATAGTCAAATATGTAGTGCAAAGCAATTTAAGCCAGCCATCCCCTAACTACTCTGTTTGTTACTTTTTCACTGTTGACTTGACATAACATAGCGTCTTCTGAGAATAGTGAAATCTCAAAGAATTGCCTTGGTCAAATTGGCCAATGCTCATTCTGTGAGAGATTCCCTTGACTGATGATTAATATGAGATGGCCCAGCCCATTGTAGACAGCATCATTTCTAGGCAGGTGAACTTGGACTGTGTAAGAAAGCTAGCCAAGTATAAGCACATGAGCAAGTCACTAAGAACTATTCCTCCTCCATGGTCTCTGCCCCAGGTTTCTACTTTGAGTACCTGCCCTGACTTTCTTCAGCAATGGACTGTCAATTGGAAGTAAGAGCTGAAAATTAAACCTTGGCTTCTACTGTGGTGGTTGTCACAGAAACAGAAAGCAAACTAGACCTCTGTGGTACAGTTCCTACACTCGCTCTCAAGTGTCTAAAATATGCACATGCAGATGTTCTCATTGCTTTTGCACTGCATCTTTGACCAATTGAATTCCTGAGTTCATGCTGTTAGGAAATTGAAAAGAAGCCCATGCTAGACCTTCCTGCACATGGGAGTGACTGCACTGGTGTGGTTTCTAGATGAAATGTGTTCATCTTCTAGCTAACAAGTTAGGTGCTTCCACGGCACTCATGGGCTCACTCTCTTTAGTTTATACTAACTTCATGCTTTTAACTGTTGTATGAGGTTTCTGGCCCGGACTTTCTGGCCTAACCTCAAGGTCTAGGCCCACAGACCCGCAGTCCCGCAGAGACACACAGATGCTTCCAATAGTTTTAGGCTGATCAGCCTTAGGCCCAGACATATCACTTGCTAACTCTCTACCCTTAAGCTATCCCATGTCTCTTGTTCAGCCATGCGGCTCGGTACCTTTCCTTAAAGCTGCATGGTTGTCCTCTGCATCCTGAAGCTTCTCTCTGGTCCTCTGTCTGGCATTCTGCTCTCAGAGATTTTCTTAGTCTGGTAGCCCCGCCTACACTTCCTGCCTGCCTTTGGCCAATCAGCTCTTTTTATTAAACCAGTGGGTGGGACAATTGTTTACCATGAAACAACACAATACCCCTACATTTAACCTGAAGTTAAAATCATTATATATATTTAAGATAAATTACAGAGGCAAAAAAAAAAAATCATCTTCAAGTCCATTGTCCCATTATATTCCATATTATATAAAGATACAACGTAAGAAAAAGGTTTGTTTAGGAAATCTTTATTTCTGAGGTAGAGGAAATGCCCCCATCAGTGAAATGGTTGCTTCACAAGAGTGAGAACTTGAGTATGGCTCTTCAGCATCTTAAAGCCAAGATCTGGACCAGATAATCCCAGCTCTGTGGAAAGCAGAAATGAGAATTGCTAGCTAGCTATTCTGACTGAGTGAGTGAACTCCAGGTTCAGTGACTGGAGAGTGATAAAGAAACATGCGCGTGCATCCCACATTTGTGAGCCTACACACACACACACACACACACACACACACACACACACACACACAATCTTATTGTCTGCATCTCTGTTAAACCATGAGATTTCTGAGGGCAGAGAATACTGTTTCTATGACAAATCTTTTTACAATAGCTCTGATGTTTGATTACATCAAGCTTTATTGAATAATGATTGACTTGGAGAAATTCAAGGAGTTTTAGGGGGCAGATTTCTCAGTTGCAGAAAGAAAAAGAAGACAATTGAAATAATACTAACAGCAGGTTTTTTATGTGCCAAGAATAAAAGACAATTGACATAATGTATTGATTTATGCTTATAGAACCCTTACCATGTGATTCCAAAGCTTATGCAGTAATCAGAACAGTGTGATATTGGTGTTACTACAGCCTTGTAGATCTTTGAAAGAGAATCAAATATTCAAAAATAAGATTGCATATCTATGGAAAACTGATTTTCCACAAATCTAGAAAAGTAACTCAGGAAAGAAAGAACAGTTTCTTCATTGTAAGAAAAATATCAGACATCTTCATGTAAAAGCAAATTCTCTTTTTCTTCAAATTTCATACCTTACACCATATAATGTAAAACAGAGAGCATAGATCAGACGTATTGATGCTAAACTTATCATTGGAAAACATCTAGAAAAAAACAGAGAAAACTTAAATGGTGTTGTATTAGGCAAAGGCTCACTATAGTGACCCTAAACCAAGTCCATAAAAGAAAAATTTGAATCAGTCTTCTTTAACATTTTCTTCTCTTTAAAGTACGCTAAGTGTCTGGAAAGATGGCTCAGGGGTGGAAATGGTCTGTTGCTCAATTATGAGAACAGAAGTTCAGTTCCTAGTATTCACATCCAAAAGCTCATAACCACCTGCAACTCCAGCTTTAAGGACCCTGCACCCCATCTGGCTTTCATGGGCACCCATGGGTGTGCATGTACACACAGACACACACAAATATATATAAATAAAAATAATAAAACAAACCTTTCCTTTAAGTGTACTGCCAAGAAAATTAAAAGACAAATATTTGGTGAGATCACAGCTAAAGAAAACAAACTTCCCAGTTTGAAAGTAAAGAAAAAAAAGAATATTTTCCCCAATGAAATATTTGGATGGTAGATTAGGATGTGAGTGGGTGCTTTCATATTGTTAGTCACTGAGAAATGCAAGCTAAAACTGCAATGATACATCAGTCCACAGCTGCTGGAAGACTAATGTTTAAAGACTGACTCACCACACGATCTGGAAAGCTGCTGAGGGTAATAAGGCACTGGAAGAACAACCGCCCACTGCTGCCTTACAACACTAAAGTACAGACACCACATAGTGAACCATCCCTGTCTAGACATACACCAAGAAGAAATGAAAGCATGTATCCACATATTGAGTAGGAGCACTCATAAGACCCTTATCCCTAAAGCTCCAAATTTACATAACCCAGCTGTCCACCAGCAAATGGATGGACAGGAACAAACATCCTTAACACCCTCCTCAGAAAAAGAAATGTAAGTAACAAGAATGGTTGGAGGCACCATTGAAGTGAAGGCTCAAAATCATTACACTCAATCAAAAAAAAAAAAGAAAGAAAGAAAGGAAGGAAGGAAGGAAGGGAGAGAGAGAGAGAGAGAAGGAAGGAAGGAAAGAAAGGAAGGAAGGAAGGAAGGAAGGAAGGAAGGAAGAAAGAAAGAAAGAAAGAAAGAAAGAAAGAAAGAAAGAAAGAAAGAAAGAAAGAAAGAAAGAAAGAAAGAAAGAAAGAAAGAAAGAAAGAAAGAAAAGGAGAAAAGAATACAGTCTTTACGATTCTGTGATGTCAAACTGTAGAAAAATGTAAGTTATGGGCTATAGAGACAACTCCATAGATAAAATGTTTGTTCTGCAAAAATAAAAAGCTGAGTTGAGATCCCCAGCCCTCACATAAAAACCAGGTTGAACAACAATTCTGTAACGCTAGCAGGGGTTCAAACAAGTGGGTCCCAGAGACTTGATGGCAATGGAGGGGTCGGGTAATGGAAACACTAACCACCAGGTTTAGTGAGAGACCTAAACTTGAATCCAATTTAAAAACTAAGTAAATAAGGTGGAGGGGAACTGAGGAAGACCTTCTGTGTCAACCTTTAGCCTCACACAGGTTTGCATAGACAAACATGCATACGTGGGGGAACAGTGAGAGGAAACAGCAGAAGTAGAAGAAGATTATTCAGGACACAAGACATCCTCAGAGGAATCCTAGTTTAAGTATGCTTGTGCTCTTGGTTATGTGACAGTTTCATGGGCATCTGCAAAATGCCGGAGCTTCACAAACTCCACACTTACATACAATTTATTCCAGTAATTTAAAATATCGATTTCTGGGGCCAAAGAGATGGCTCAGCAGTAAAGAACACAGATGTAAATGAGTCAGAGATACCCCACCACACACACAATCCCATTATTGGGAGTGAGTGCCACAAGAACACCCATGTCCAGTCATGGTATAAGGGTTTGTGCCAAGTCCTATTGTACCTTGTTAAGCCAAGTTCAGTAGATTTTCCTTAAAGGAGTGCTCTTTTTTGTTTGTTTGTTTGTTTGTTTGTTTGTTTGTTTGTTTGTGTTTTTTAAGAGAAGCAGAGGATGAATTGGAGTTGATCTGGGGGAGAAGGGAAGTGGAAAGAACTGGGAAGAGTGTAGGGTAGGGAAACTGTACTCAGCTTATAATGTATGAGAAAAGAATAAAAGTCGGAAAGAGAGAAAAGAAAGGAAGGGACGGAGGGACAGAGAGATAGACAGCCAGACTGCATAAACAACATCTATTGCTCTTGCAGAGAACACAATTCAATTCCCAGCACCCACATGGCAGCTAACAACCATCTGTAACTCTAGGTCCAGAGTATCTGATGCCTTCTTCTGGCCTCCATGGGTACTGCAACCAAAGCAATGAGTAAATTTGAAATGATTCATTCATTAATAATATTGTTTTTAAAGATTTGTGTTACAATTTTTTAATCATATGTGTGCCTATGTATAGGTATGTTCTCATGAGTTCGGGTGCCTGCCAAGGCCAGAGGTGTGCTGAGTAATACACAGTCATGAGCCACCTGATCTGTGTGCTGGGAACCAAACTCATTCTTAAAATTATGTAATAAGTGCTCTTTGCCATTCCTTCAGTCCCTGTGATCTTATTTTTAATCTGTCCTATTAGTAAAAACAGTACACCCACAAAAGGGTGCTTCTCTCTCATCCCACCAAGTATGATAAGGATACACCATGCTCTTTACATAAATTATGCGAAGACTTCATCAAATGACAGGACTATTCCCACAAGCCACTACCCTTAGCCAACTAGCTAAATGGACTCTTGTAAGAGATGAATCTCAAAAAAAAAAATGGTAGATTGTATTCTTGCATCATAAATTTTACAGAACAACCTTTTGAAAAAAAGCATTGGGTCCAGAAACTCTGCTAGAAAAATATCTGGCCCTCCTTAAAATTTGGGAACTTTGGGAATTTTGCATACCAGCATGTTGAGAGGCAGTTCATACATCTTACCACCTTGATGTGCTGTGTTTGGATAGAAAAATGAATTGTCCACTTTCTGGCAAACCACACTGTATTCATAGGTGTGGATTCTTAACAGCTCTGTCAAAGCGCCATCAAGCATATCGGCCTGGCTCCTCCAGTTCCCTAGTAAATAACAAGAACTTCAACTCATTACATGAGTGTTAATATCCCATATCCGGAAAAGCAAGAATTAAAAAAGCAATAAACACTTTTGAGCAAGCTAACTCCCATAACCTCCAGTCTGCAGGAAGCAGAGATGGTTAAGGGGGCCCTTGCTTTCAGTCTGTTTCTGTTAGATTCTTTCTAGTTCTATTCAAAGAAGCTTATGCATTGAGCCTAGCACCTGATTATTATTATCATCTGAATTTTACAATTGATCAGACTAACAAGATGGCTCTGTGAATAAGAGTGACTGACACAAAACCAATTTGATTTCTATCCCTGGGATCCACATGGTAGGAAAAGAGAAACCAACTCCAGAAAGTTGTCATATGAATACCACACATCTGCTGAGGCATATGTGCAATCACATGCATGAGCACACAAGCACACACACAAATTATTTTAATTTAACATTTAAATTATCAATTTATTTATATGGAATAATATGTAATTCACATCTCTTGATATTTCATCAATTATATTATGTTGCTACAGTTTAAATTCCTTTGTCTTTTATTTCATTGTTTTATAGTTCAGTAATGAATTCCTAGTCCCTTGGAAATTTAGGCACCAAATTTATTCTTTTTCCACAGAATCCCTACAGGGTCTAGCAGGCCAAAGGGACACCCAGATAAAGACTACATTTCCCATCATTCTTCACAGCTCAAGGTGTATACATGAGTGAGTTCTAGCCCAAGAGATCAGAGCTGGAGTTTTTCTGTTGCATATTTCTGGAATCTTTGTAGAGAGTTTCCTGGAGAGCTCACTGTCCCCTTTTCCTGTGGCAAACTCTGTAAACAGGACATCCAGTCCTTTTCCAAGATGGTGTATTTTCTTAAACTACTGAATCTTGGGCTTTCTAGAAGATGTTTCTGGATTCACTGCTAAGTTCCCTCAAAAGTGGTAACCACACTAACAGACACAAAAAAGACACTCCAACATAAAAGAATCTGCAGAGAAATGATTTCTGACTTGGGAAGTGGGACATAAAAAGGCATAAAGGGTGGAAAAGTAGGATCTAGGTAAGATATGTACCTGTGCAAATTGATTTTTTTCAAAATAACCACATTAGCCAAAAACACCTCCTGGGGAGCGCTCTGCCTAGCTCATGCACTGTGTGGATAGAAGCCAGTGCAAAGGTCTAAAAATGGTCTGACCCATCCAAGAACTAACATTTAAATTTTCATCTACAATCTGAAGTGCAAAGAAGTGGCATTGTTATGGTTATTCAGAACTCTGACAGATTGGGAGTTATCTTGAGTATTCTCACTTGACTCACTGACTTCCTCTCATTCACATGGATGCCCTTGCCGCTCCAGAAATCCCTTAAATAAGAATTTTCTCATAATATATAGCTTTGGACCAGAACAGCAAACCAAAATAAACTTCATGTCTTTATAACTTACACTACTGCACTATTATTAGAGAAAGTGAAGAAGGGCGTTCCGCCTACAGGTATAAGTGTGCACAGATGATCAGTGTGTGGCTCCTGGAGTTCTGGCAGGGGTGCTGGTTTACCTATGTAAGCATGATGTTGAAACTCTCTTTCTTGGCATTTACACCTGAAATGAGAAGACTCAGAACAAGGCAATTGCTTTAGAAAATAGAAAGATTTGGGTCTGGGCAGGGCTTAAAGTTGCCATTCCACACAACTCATAAGAGGCCAGGACAAGCCCAGGAGACTCTTACTGCATAGGTTAGAAAATAATCCTAACTATGAACATCTGGGGCATGTGCATGTGGAGCCCTTGTCCCGAGGAGAGAGGGTTTGACTAAAAGATGCCCATAGTAAGTGTGTTAGTCACTTTTCATTGCCGTAAAAAAATACCCAGGACAGACAATTTTAAAGAGTAAGAGTTCTTTTGCTTTTGAGTTTCAGAGGTTTGAGCCTGTGACCATGTACTTCCATTGCTTCTGAATCCATACCTGGTAGGCTAAAACATCGTTGCCTATGGTGGAACAGTCACCTCACTCTTGCATGACACAAAGCAAAAATGGAACTAGGGACAAGGCACACCTTCAAATGTACACCCACAGAGATGATCTTCCTCTACACAGGCCCTCATCCTAACCATACACTCAGTGGACTGAATTAGCACCATCATGATCAAGAGGATGCTCAACGGCAGGAAATATGGGGACCAAACCTTAGACACAAATGCTTTGAGGTGAATTTACATCCAGGCTTCTAAAGAACGGATCCTTTTTGCCACAGGGCTAAGAGCAAGAGGGTTTCTTTATTTTAGGACAGGTTTCAGTTGCTGTGAAGGAACACCATAACCACAGAAACTCTTATAAAGAAAGCAGTTACTGAACTTGCTTACAGTTCAGAGGTTTAATTCATTATCATCATGGTAAAATATGGTGGCATGCAGCTAGACATGGTGTGAGAGACATAGCCAAGAGTTCTACATCTTGTGCAGTCAGCAAGAAGAGTTCTGAGACATTGGACAGTATCTTGAGCAAATATGAAACCTCGAAGCCTGTATCCACGGTGACACACGCACTCTAATGAGACCACATCTATTCCAACTAGGCCACACCTCCGAATAGTGCCACTCCTTTGGAAGCCACTTTTTTCCAAACCACTACATTTCACGTCCTGATCCCCAAAGACTTGTAACCATATCATAACAAGTTCATTCAGTCCAACTTCAGAAGTCCCCATAATATGTCACAGTCCCAAACTTACTTAATGATCCCCAACAATGTTTAAAAGTCCAAAGTTCAAAGTCTCTTCTGATACTTTTGCAATCTAATTGAAATCACCTATAAAATCAAAAGGCAGATCACATACTTTCAATGTATATAATGGCACAATGTAGTATTAGGTTTCTGGCTTGACCTTTCTGACCTCTCCCTGAAGTTCTTACTTGCTGTACTAAAGAAACACACAGACACTTATATTAATCTTATGCTGATCAGCCTAGGCTCTGGCATATTGCTAGCTGTCTCATGCTCTTAAACCAACCCATGATTCTTATCCTATTCAGCCATATGGCTCAGTACCTTTTCTCAGAGCAGGATAGTTGTACTCTTCATCTGCTGGTTTCTCTGGCATCTCTGTGGCATCTCTGCCATATTCTTCCTGCTCCCAGAGTTTTCTTAGTCTGGTAATCCTGCCCACACTTCCTGTCTGCCTTCAGCCAATCAACATTTTTATTAAATCAGTAGGTGGGACAATTATTTACAATGTAACAACATAATCCCACTACAGCACAAGATACTCATTGCCATTCTAAAATGTAAGAAGGAAATATAGTGAGGATATAATGGACCAAAGCAAAACTATTTGCATATGATATGATACTATATTTAAGTTACCTCCAAAATTTTACTAGTGAGCTCCTACAGCTGATAAACTCCTTCATAACGTGGCAGAATACAAGATTAACTCAAAAAATCTGTAGCTCTCCTATATACAAATGATAACCATGATGAGAAAAAAATCAGAGAAACAACACTTTTTACAACAGCTACAAATACAAAATTTCTTGGGGTAACTAACCAAACAAGTGAAAGACCTGTATAATAAAAAAACTTCAAGTCTTTGAAGAAAGAAACTGAAGTAAATATTGAAAACTACAAAGATCTTCCATGCTCTTGGATAGGTAAGATTAACACAGTAAAAATGGCAATCTTACCAAAAGCAACCTATAGAGACTCATTGCAATTGCCACCAAAATCATAACATAATTCTTTACAGATCTTAAGAGAACAATACTTAACTTCATATGTAAAAACAAAAACAGGATAGCTAAAGCAATTTCTGTAAATAAAAGTACTCTGTAAGTATCACTATCCTTGACTTCAAGCTCTACTGTAGAGCTAAAGTAATAAAAACAGCCTGTTATTGTCATAAAAATAGACACATGGATCAATTAAATCAATCTGAAGACCTTGGCATTAATCCACATACCTATGAACATCTTATTTTTACAAAGAAGCCGAAATTATATAATGGAAGAAAGAAAGCATCTTCAATAAATGGTGCTGGTATGTCAACATGTAGAAGGATACAAATACATCCACAAAACTCAAGTCTTAGGGGATCAAAGACCTCAATATAACACCAGTAGCACATACATAGAGATTGACAATTAATAAATGGGATCTTATGAGACTGAAAAGCTTTCATAAGGCAAAAGACACAGTCACTAAGACAAAATGGAAGCCCATAGAATAAAAAAAGATCTTCACAAACCCCACATCTGACAGAGGGCTGATCTCCAAAACATATAAAGAACCAAAGAAACTAGACAACAAATTATCAAACAATCCAATTAAAAGTGAAACACAGATTTAAACAATGAATTCTCAATGGAAGAATCTCAAATGGCCAGCGACATTTAAGAAACTGCTCAACATCCTTGGGGAAACGCAAGTCAAAAGGACTCTGCGATATCGTCTCACATCTGTCAGAGTGGCTAAGGTCAGAAACACTGATGACAGTTTATGTTCAAGAAAATGTGGGTAGAGGAACACTCCTCCACTGCTGGTGGGAATGCAAACTTGTCACACACACTTTGGAGATCAGTGTGGTAGTTTCTCAGAAAATTAGTAATCAATCTACCTCAAGACCCAGCAATACCAATCTTAGGCATATACCCAAAGGATCTCAATCAGACCACAAGAAGGCTTACTCAACTGTGTTTATAGCAGCATTATCCATAATAGCCAGAAACTGAAAACAACCTAGATGCCTCTCAACTGAAGAATGAATTTTTTTAAAATGTGGTACATTTACACAATGGAGTATTACTCAGTAGGAAGGAAAGGAAGGAAGGAAGGAAGGAAGGAAGGAAGGAAGGAAGGAAGGAAGGAAGGAAGGAAGGAGGGAGGGAGGGAGGGAGGGAGGGAGGGAGGGAGGGAGGGAGGGAGGGAGGGAGGAAGGAAGGAAGGAAGGAAGGAAGGAAAGAAGGAAAGAAGGAAAGAAGGAAGGAAGGAAGGAAAGAAGGAAAGAAGGAAAGAAAGAAGGAAGGAAGGAAGGAAGGAAGGAAAGAGAGAAAGAAAGAAAGAAAGAAAGAAAGAAAGAAAGAAAGAAAGAAAGAAAGAAAGAAAGAAAGAAAGAAGGAAGGAAAGAGAGAGAAAGAAAGAAAGAAGGAAGGAAAGAGAGAGAAAGAAAGAAAGAAAGAAAGAAAGAAAGAAAGAAAGAAAGAAAGAAAGAAAGAAAGAAAGAAAGAAAGAAAGAAAGAAAGAAAGAAAGAAAGAAGTTTGCAGGCAAATGGATGAAACTAGAATAAAATCATCATGAGTGAAATAACCCAGACCCTGAAAAACAAATGCAGTTTGTACTCCATTATAAGTGAATATTACATGTGAAGCAAAGACTAAACAGACTACAATCTACATCCCCAAAGTGGTGAGGTAGCAAGGAGGACCCTCTGGGGCATACATCAATCACCCTGGGAAGAGGAAATAGATGAGATATTCTGGGTAAATTGGAGGTGGGGGTCAGATTGAATGACATGGGGGACAGGAACATGAGGGATTGGGATGGCCAAGTTTGATGGAGAGGGAGAGAAATTAGAGAGATATTTTGATAGGGAGCAATTATGATGTTAAGGAGAAACATGATGCCAGGGAAACTCCCAGGCCACAGGGATGATACCAGCTAAGACTCATAACAAGAGTAGAGATGGTGCCTGAACTGGCCTTCTCGTCTAATCAGATTAGTTATTGCCTTATTGGCATCATAGAATCTTCACCTAGTAACTGATGGAAGTAGATGCAGAGATCCACAGCCAAGCACTGGGCAGAGCTCCAGGAGTCCTATTGACGAGAGCGTGGAGGGATTGTACAAGCAAGGGGAGTCAAGTCATGACAGAAACCCACAGAGATAGCTTACCTGAGCTAACGGGAGCCCTTGGACTCTGCACAAACAGCCAGGGTGCCTTCATGGGACCGACCTAGGGCAAATGCATGTGGGTGACAGATGTGTAGCTTGGTTTGTTTGTGGAACTTGAGAGAGCTTCTGGGAATCTATTCCCTAATGATGGGGTGCCTCATCCAGCCTTGTTGCAGGGAAAAGAGCTTGGTCTTGCCTCAACTTGATATGACATTCTTTGTTGACTCCAATGAGAGGCCTGTGCCTTCCTGAGGAGTAGATGGAGAGATAGAACAGAGGTGGGGACAGTAACATCAGGAGAGGAGGAAGGGGAAACTGGTTGGTATGTAAAATAAAATTTAAAAAATAATTTAAAAAGAAGTGGTCCAAGGCACTGGGGAGTATCTTAAGCAAATATGAGATGTCAAAGTCCATCTCCACAGTGACACACTTGCTCCAATGAGACTAAACCTACTCCTCCCCCTAATGCTACACCTCCTAATAGTGCCATTTCCTTTGGAGGCCATTTTCTTTCAAGCCACCACAGTCTTGTATAGGAACTCATTGACTGCTTCTCCCTTTAGTGTTCTTTGTCTCTCTGCTTAGTCAGTCTATAAGAAAAAGACCATGTGTATCACAAGTGCCTAGCAGCAGGCCCACTTGAGTCATCTCTGGTAGAGTGAGTGCTAAGATGTTTATCACTTCATGTCAGTCTGGCTGCTCCACACAGTGAGCCTTGGGGATGAAACAGGCTGGCCGGAGTTTACTGATGTTACTGCTGAGGAGACAGGTTCAGAGAAGCCTGCCCTGTCCATGGTTATCCAAGCAATCAGTGGTCATGCTCAGGTGCAAATCCAACATGTACGTTTTCCAAAGCCACTGGCCTTCCATCATAGGCCAGTGCCTCCCATGGGTAACAAAGTGTTTTTCACCAATCACAATTAAACCAAATGACCTGACTTGTAATTGGCTGCACCGGTAAGGTCTATTTTACAGTAAAGAGGATTCTAGTCCAATTTCCTCTCATCATCGAAACCCTCTAACTTACTTTTCTTTTTCCTTTTTTTTCCCCATAGTGTCTGAAGCTTTGGGGGAAAAAATAGGTTTAGCAGGTACTTGTTTCTTGGCCTCAGCTGCCAGTGGCTGCTCTCCTCCATTTCTGGCAGACAGCCCCACATCTGCCACTCCAGAGTTAATAACGATGCTCAGCATACAGAAGGATGGCAACTCTTCTTTCCCTAAGAACACTGAAAAATCATCTTAAGACAGAAAGTGTGCATCGAGTTTGTCTTTCATTCAGTAAGGAACGGCTTGCTCTGAGGCCAGGGAGATGATGCTAGACATGATAAAGACAAAGTTATTTGGTTCTGTACTTTTTCGTTAACTATTGGAAGACAACTAGGAATTAGCAGCTTAATATCAGATGAAACTAAGGGCGTTAAGACTCGTTAGTTTTCTTATAGGACTTTAGCCCTGGTGAATTCTGTTTCCTATCTTACTCTCTCATGGTCTGTGGAATTTCTTAAATCGCATTTGTCTTATACCCTCACAAAAAATCATCCACTTAAAACCTTTTGCATGCTCTGCAGGTCCTCAGCCCCCTCCTGTTTACCTTTCCCCTCTGTGGATGTTTAGATAAGAGCCTAAGTGGCAAATGAAAGTGTATTCTCATTTGAACTTTTTGTTCCTTGCTTAGCTTATGTCCCAACTGCTGCAATTATCTGCATTCTCTTCCTATCTCACGTCCATAATGCCACACTATACCTTTAAGCAGTGAGGTCTCCATGTCTGCCTACTGCTCCAAGCCTGCAGTGGTTCCCTGGTGCTTATTTTATTTCCTATCATGGTATTTGAAGTTTCCATAATTTGGCCCAAATTTCCTTCCAACCCTCTTGTCTCACCAAAAGAGACAGTCTGCTATGCCCACATCACTCGAGTCCCCATACTCTCCAACTTCGACTTGTGTATATTGTTTTGCGGCAGAAAATGACTGTTCCATGGATCACTCACTCATATATATAAAAGTCTCCTCCCTTCTAGAAATGTAGCCTCAGTGTCCCCTTTTATTCATACAGCCCTGACTCTCTCCTCTATAGTCTGAAGTTAGAGGCCAGAAGACCAAACATACCCATACTTGCGTCTAACACGCAGTAAGTGTTCATTTAATAGGGATTTATTTGAATAAAGGGACACTGACTGAGATCCTTTCTAATGTGAGTAGCTGCTGTCTTTCTCTCAGGAACACTACTAGTAAAATGATTTAGTTGTGACAAAAAGAAGTGTCCCAACTTTAGGAGCTAGCAGGCTGTAGAAACATGAGTAGGTATATTATCCAACAAAAAAACTTGTATTTTCCCAAATTTACTAACTCAGGAGAAGAAACAAGATTCATTTTTACTGTTAGAGGTGATTGCCATGCTTAAAATTTTAAGAACCTCCTCTGCCTTTTATTTACAGTTTGAATTTAACAGCTTCCTAGGGCCTAAGCCTTGACTACTGTGTTCTCCAGCCCTCAAAAAGTTTCGAAGCACAGGGTCAGTAATGAAAATTAATGCATCACTTTTGAGAAGGAAGGGAGGGTGGTTGGTTTTAAATGGGCTCTGACCTGCTTGCTAAGCCACGAGGCTAGCTGGAAATTAGCGAGTGGTCCTACCTGGCAGCATGAAATACAGCCCTGGTCTCAGGCAGTTTCATTTTTGCAAACACTTTACTCATAAAAACAAGACAAGGAGAAACAGTGTGTACTGAGCATCATATGGGAGAAGTGTTCTTGCACACCTCTGCCTTGGCCACCTCACTTCTGGCTTGGACATCCCTCCTGGGAGTCTTCTCCACCCCTCACCCTTACGTCTGCCAATGTTTTTGGATTGTGTGGTCAGTTTGTGTTGTGAATCAATGTCCAGCACTGACCTGGATGAAAACAGCAGACGCTTTCTGTCTGAGTCACCACACAAACTGCCCCTGCAGGGCCAGAAGGCTGGTAACTCTCTTCCCACCGTGGCCGCTTCTGAAATCTCAGTGCCCTACCAATCTGGGCACTTGATTTGACTTGCTGCACAACAGCAGAACTGTCATAGCCTATGCCCAGTCAAGGTCAAGAATGGGCAATCCCAGCAGAACAGGGCTCTTGGAGCAGAAAACTCTTGGGTCCTGATATGGGAATGTCTTTCTCTATGCTGTGAGTATTGTTCTTTAAATAAAGGAACTGTTTTGACCCCTGGCAGGCATCATAGGAGTAGGCAGGGAAATTGGAGCATAGTCAGGAAAATGAAGGTGGAGTCAGAGAGAACACCATCCAGCTGCCCAAGAGTCAGCATGTAAAAGTAACACAGGACCACTGTCCACGTAGCAGACAGATTAATGGAAATGGGTTGAGTGAAGATGAAAGAGCTAGCTAGCAATGTGCCTGAGCCATAGGCCAAACAGCATGAAGCATATAAGCATCTGTGTGTTTCTCTGGGACTTTGGGATTGCTGGTCCAGATAAGCGGCAGCAGGCAGATCCAGATTGTGGGCTAGTCTGGGCCAGAAACCTCATGTTACAGGATCCCATTTCAAACAGAGATTAAAATGAAAGGTGACCATACACTCTTCCATGATATACTCTTTCAAAGAACTTAAATGTTAGTGTTTTTTGGAGATAAAAAATTATAAAAAAATATCAAGATAAAGGGGAAATTCCTCCAAGGTTTATGTAATTTTCCCATTTTATTCTAATGTAACACATCATTGTTATTATTCAGGGCTTACTAGGCTTATCACAACTCAATTTATGAAAAGCAGAGTCAGTTTCAGTACAATCAGTGGGTCAAGTTGCTTCTGATCTCATGGGAAGCAGCACATCACTGCAGAAGTGTGTGCTGGGAAAATCCTTCCCTCATGGCTAGAAGGAACTAAGATGATGAGAAAGAGATCGGGCCCCACAGTCCCTCTGAGATAAACCCCATCTTCAAGACCTCACACGAGGCCCCATCTTCTAAAAGCACCACTTTGGGTACCAAACCTTCAACACATAGGCCTTTGGGGGATACTCAAGATATAAACTACAGCACATACTAAACATTTTTAATTCTGCACATGTATGAAGACTCATAACCTATTAAACTAGGGATAGAATATAGCTACATATGTTATATTAGTTATTCAAAGTAGTTTCAGGTTTCCTGAAAATGTGGGGTGAAAAAAAATCAACCATAAGAAAAGCTTATTATGTTTCTAATACTGTGATGGGAGCTGTAAAATGTATTTTGAGTGATATAATACAGTTTGGAAAACCAGTTACTATGTATATGTACTTTATTTCTTGATTTATTATATTTTGAAATGTTTTTATATTTTGTTTTTACATGTGTGTGTGTGTGTGTGTGTGTAATATTTTTTTTATAGAATAAAGCTTCTTTCAACTGTGCCTAGGCTGACAAAGACCTGAATTGTCTTAGCTTATAGTGCTCCGTCACTAGGGTGAATTGCCATTATGTTAGCCAATCAAGTGATGGTACAAAGACTAGAGACTAGAAAGAAGCTAACATGAAAAAATGCTCACAACAGATTGTTGGTATATGGCAATGCACTGTAAAGACAAACATTGTATTATGTTCATAGCCTCTATGAGGCCACTGTTGGCCACATCAAGACGCAACAAGCATTTCCCAAGGCTCATCAGTATTTAGTAGATTTGATATAAAGACAAAATGTGTCCAGGCTGGGAGCAAGAACAACATGGAGATATGTCAACAGGTCCTCCTTAATGGGAGCTGCCACCCAAGCTCCTGAGTCTGTGGCCTGGCTAGGCCTCTGACATGAATATTTACACAGTGTGGCTACTAGGCTTCCAGACTGATATCCAGGAAGACAAGATAGATGCAAATGTGTGTCAGCATTATGTCCTCCTTGTGTGAAAATGTGCACACCACTTCCCTATACCATTTTGTTCATAAGACGCAGCCTTTGCACGGGGATCAGATCTCATCTCCCAGTGAAAGGAGTGTCAAGGTCACAGTGTGAAGAGGTTTCTGTGAAGTGGACCTAATTGTTTGAAAACAATGGAAAAATAAACACAGGTATTTCAGGGTGCTCATTTCTAGTTTAACATCATAAGACATTTTGCATCTTCTTTACTTGTACTTTTAATTTTTACAATGAACACAGATTAATTTTGTGACAATAGTTATTTTTGAGTTTTAAAAATACTCCATATTAGGAGAGGGTGTAAGAGCAAAGGGATCAGGATCATGATGAGGAGACTCACGGAGATGGTTAACCCGAGCTATTGGAAGCTCACTGACACTGAAATGATCGCTGAGGAACTTTCATGGAAAGGAATTAAACCCTGCAAATGTAGATGGCAGTTAAACGGCATGGGTTGCCTCTTGCAGTAAGACCAGAGCTTATTCCTGGTGCATGAACTGGCCCATTCCTACAGAGGAACATCTTACTCAGCCTTGATACTGGGGAGAGGGATTTGGTCCTACCTCAACTGGATATGCCTGACCAAACTGACTCACCTTGGGATTCCTTGCCTTCCCTGTGGAATGGACGGGGGATGGAGAGAGGGGAGGCTGAAGGAGGACAGGGTGGAGGGGAGGGGGGAAACAGTGGAGGGTATGAGAAAGAACATTTTAAATAAAAAATATTACTAAAAATTATACTCCATATTCTTAGAATGCAAAATCCTGGGCCAGGTGGCGGAAGTACAAGACCTTAGTCCCAGTACTTGGGAGGCAGAGGCAAAAGCAGGCAGATCTCTGTGGGAACAAGTTCCAGGACAGCCAGATCTGTTACACAAAGAAACTTGTCTGGAAAAAAAAAATAAAAATAAAGGAAAGAAGAACGGAGGGAGGGAGGGAGGGAGGGAGGGAGGGAGGGAGGAAAAGAAAAGAAAAAAGAAAAGCCAAAACTTAACACATTTGAACAGAAGAAAACCCCCAATGACCAAGCTCTGCTTCTTCAGCATCTTCTTTATAATGTGAGTCATCATGTAGATTTTGTAGTTTTATTTTCCCTCTGACACCACTCTCCAATATGGGTTTCACTTTCACAGTCCAATTTGAATGGAGAGCCCAGGAAACAAGGGTCGTTAAATGTGAAGGTGTTACAGAGAAATCACATTAAGTAGTTGGGTCCCATCTCTATGAACACAACAGAAAGACTATGAGGCACAGTGAACAAAGAAGCCAGATTATTCTGCGATGGGATCCCCTCTGTCACAGGTGTGGGCAGGTCCCAGGAAGCCTTTCTACTTAGAGACCATGTACACCCTCCTGACCAACAAAAACCTTCAGGTAGAGCAGCAGTGTGGGATGCCTGCGTATGAATAGGAGCAACATAAGCAGAGCCTGCCCTTGCAACACACAGTAATTCCAGAACTAAGTGTTCTCATGATGGATGTTTTTAAGTTAATTGGAGAAGAATACAAATGATCTCCTTGAATGCCTTTCTAATGATATGTAAGGTTTGAGTAAATCAACCACTGAAACCCAAAAGGAGCACAAAAAAGCTCTTATTTAATTAAAATAACGATTTTACCAAGACAAATGTGCCTTTGGTTACAGCCCAAGGCCTCTCACTGGTTCAGGTAAGTGTTACTTACTACAGCATTTATGTGGTGTCAGAAAGGAGGCTGGTGGTTCACTTCAGAGAGCTTCTTCCTGTAGGGGTATTGTGTTGTTTCATGGTAAATAATTGTCCCACCCACTGGTTTAATAAAAAGAGCTGATTGGCCAAAGGCAGGCAGGAAGTGTAGGCAGGGCTACCAGACTAAGAAAATCTCTGAGAGAATGCCAGAGGGAGCACCAGAGAGAAGCTGCAGGATGCAGAGGACAACCATGCAGCTTTAAAGAAAGGTACCGAGCCGCATGGCTGAACAAGAGACATGGGATAGCTTAAGGGTAGAGAGTCAGCAAGCTATATGCCTGGGCCTAAGGCTGATCAGCCAAAAACTACTGAAAGTGTCTGTGTGTCTCTGTGGGACTGCAAGACTGCGGGACTGAGAGTCTGTGGGCCTAGACCTTGAGGTTAGGCCGGAAAGTCTAGGCCAGAAACCTCGTACTACAAAGTGGAAGTTTTGTGTTGGAAGCAAGATCAAACTTTGGTACATGAAAAATCATGGCTCTTGCATCAATACCAAAGTGGACTTCCTGCCAAACGAAATTAAAGTGTCTTCATAGTGTGTCTGATAATCCTCTTTCCATGAGTACAAGTGACTCATTCCAATAGAGTTATCTTTGTTGTACACTATTTTTCAAAGGCTTCTCCCAGTCTCTTACTTCAGGTCCAAAATGCCTGAAGTGTGGAAAGTGATGTGTAATCTGCACTGTCTCTGAAAATTACCTACAGAACAAGCTATTCTGCGTTCCAATTTTTTTTGATACTTAAATTTCTTCACTCAGTATAGAAGAAACTGTATGATCTATCACTGGGAATATTTAAACCACATGCAAGTGGTTTAGCTATCATTAAAAAATAGATATCAAATACTGGCACCTCATCTGCACACTGTGGGCAAGAACATAAATTAGTACAGTCATTACAGAGACCACTATGGAAGGATGTTCTCAACAGAAAACTCTAAAAGTAGAAGTAACATATGATCTAATATTTCCACTGCTAGGTATTTGTCTGAAGGAAATGAAATCAAACTCACAGCCCCCTTCTTCACTGCAGCATTATTCACAGTAGCTGAAGTATGGAAATAAATGTCTATCAACAGGTAAGTGGACAAAGAAAGTGGAGTGGAACATTACTAACCTTTAAAAAGAAAGAAACTGATACAACATGGATAAATCCAGAAGGCATTCTAAATGAGGTAAGCCTGACATGTAAAGACAAATTTCATCTGATTTCATTTACATGTGAAGCCAAAAAAATCAGACTCATGGAAGTGGAGAGTAGAATGATAGATGTCAGCATGGGAGAGGAGGTCGTAGAGAGATACTAGCCAAAAGATGCAAAGTTCTGATTCTACAAGGTAGATTCTAGAAATCTGCTGTTTGACATAGTAGCTATAGCAAATAATGCTGTACTGCAGAGTTGAAATTTGCTGATTGAAATGTGCTCTTAAGTGTGAAGAAGCCCCACACTAACGATAATGATAAAATGACATTAAAGGAGGCAGGGCTAACCTTTGGGAGGTGGAGAGTGTTTGTATCATAATTGTGGTGATAGTTTTATGTGTCCCAAAACTCATCAAGTTGGACATGATAAATAAATAAGTCTGGCTTTTCAGATGTCAATCATTCCCCCAACAAGGGGATTAAAACTGGTTAAACAAATTAGCAAATAAATCCTCACCTAAATAGTATGACAGAACTCAGAGAAATGTGACTTGCTTCAGCTAATCAGTCACTAGCAAGCACCATATAGCAGGACTGAAATTCACTTTTGTGTATGACTTCTACCATTGCTACAGGAAGAACCTTGCAGGATCAGCCATTCAACTCCAAGGTAAGAACAGGACTATGACATCTAGTAGGCATCCCAACCAAGGTCAACTCATTCAGCTGCCCCATGGATATAGGAAGAAGTCCAATCAAGGCCAGCAAAGCCACCAAACCTTGATTTTTGGAAAGCAACCAGCCCTCCTTCCACCCCAGAATATTACAGTTAAATAAATACTTGGTGATTACTCCCACTGCGATCTTGTAGCTGTGATGTGCATTTGGGAGGGGAGGATGAACCATTGTAATACCTCAAAAGGGACACTAGAGACTAAAACTGTCTTCCATTGAGTCTTTATGTAATTTGTCATAATGCACATAATCTAAAACACTCTTTTTACAGCTCTGACAATATTTTATACAGTCTGCTTTGTAGACATTTTTCTTTGTCATTGATGCCTTCATAAAGGGAAAACGTGTAGAATTTCACATCAGAAGATACAAATTTAGGTTCTGGGGCACATGAGCGAGCATAGAGGAGCCCTTGAGAGGTAAGTTCCTCCATAAACCTACAGGAGTCATAGCAGGTTTATGGGTTCTCAAGACCACAAAACCAAAGGGTTTGTGCTATTCTATGCTCTAGGAGTCATCCCAGATGACAGCAGCTGTTTAAGAAATATAAACTTCAAGTCTCACTAGAGATCAGCAAGGAAATGAGAGCAGACATAGAGCCTCGTGGTTAAGACTGAAGGTGTATAAATGACCTTGCCAGGGTCAAAGCCCAGGTGAATAACCAGTACCTTGCTATGGTTTTGCACTTTTGTCTATGAAATAATCTTACCTTCTTTGCCTCAGCTACCTGCATTGTGTATGTATGTAAGTATGTATGTATATATATGCCTATACACACGCATATATTCATTTATATCTATAAAGAGTCTAAATACAAATACCCAGTGACTACTGTCCTTATCTTATGCTGTACCTACACGTGCAACATGTAAGACAATCCCCCCACAACTTCAAATCGTGACAAATCTTTACAGGATGGACCAACATTCCTACCTCTCTTTCATTCCACTCCTGAGCACCCACACCTTTCAGCAGCTGAAGCTTCTAGCTTAGGCCCATGGAGATGTTCTGGATACTTTTATCTGCTCCTCCTAATTCACTGTCCAGCTTTCCTCTGCTCTAAACCCCAGTATGCTGGCTTTGATGGACTACATCTGTGGCCTCTTTGCTCTGCTTCCGATTAGGAGGCCAGCGGTCCCAACAGTAGAAAGAGAATAAAGTCAGATACACTGACTTCACCTCCATTCCCAGGCACTCACCATGACCCAGATGTGTCATTGTCCACTAGTAACAGCTCCTACCTGCATCTTTTCCTCCCCAGCTCTTTGACTATGTATGTTGAGATACACTAAACAGTTTCTTACCTTGACTGTTCAGATACACGCTGGTCGTGGTTTCCATTGTTGGAATCCATATTTCTTTCTTTCCTTTTTATTAATTTTTTTATTTAAAAAATTTTCCCATATCCCATATTTGAAGTCAGAGATGGTAATACCTCCCAAAATTCTATTATTGAACAAGATTGCTTTGACAATCCTGGGATTTTTTTTTATTCCATATAAAGTTGAGTATTGTTCTTTCTAGGTCTGTGAAGAATTGTGTTGGGATTTTGAGGGGGATTGTATTGAATCTGTAGATTGCTTTTGGTAAAATTGCCATTTTTACTATGTTGATCCTATCCTACCTATCCAAGAGTATGGGAGATCATTCAATTTTTGATATCTTCTTTAATTTCTATCTTTAATGACTTAAAGTTCTTGTCATACAGGCCTGTCACTTCTTTGGTTAGAGTTACCCCAAGATATTTAATGTTATTTGCAGCTATTGTATAGGGTGATGTTTTCTGATTTCTTTCTCAACTCTTTTATCAATTGTGTGTAGAAGGGTTATTGATTTTGGGGAGTTAATCTTGTATCCGGCTACCTTGTTCAAGGTGTTTATCAGCTGTAGGAGTTCCTTGGGAAAATTTGGGGGGTCACTTATGTATACGATCATATCATCTGCAAATAGTGATAGTTTGACTTCTTCCTTTCCAGTTTGTATCCCCTTAATCTCCTTTTTGTTGTCTTATTGCTCTAGCTAAAACTCTGAGAACTATATTGAATAGATATGGGGGAACGGACAGCTTCATCTTGTTCCTGATTGTAGTGGGATTGCTTTGGGTTGCTTTCCATTTAGTTTGATGTTGGCTGTCAGCTTGCTGTATATCACCTTAAGTTTATTTAGGTATTTCCCCTGTTTCCTTGATCTCTCCAGGACCTTTATCATGAAGGAGTTTTAGACTTTGTCTAAGACTATTTCAGCACGAGATGATTATGTGTTTTTTTTTTTCTTTCAGGTTGTTTACATGATAAATGACATTGACAGGTTTTTGTATGTTGAACCATCCCTGCATCTCTGGGATGAAGCCTACTTGATCATAGTGGATGATTTTTTTAATATGTTCTTGAATTGAGTTTGCCAGTATTTTATTGAATATTTTTGCATCAATGTTCATAGGGGCAGATTTGGTCTGAAATTCTCTTTCATTGTCACATCTTTGTGTGGTTTCAGTGTCAGGGTGACTCTAACCTCATAAAAAGAGTTTTTCCGGTGTTCCTTCTGTTTCTATTGTGTGGAACAATTTGAGGAGTATTGGCATTTCTTTGAAAATCTGGTCAAATTCTATGCTGAAACCATCTGACTCTAGGTTTTTATTGGCTTGGGAGACTTTTAATAACTGTATTTCCTAGGGGATTATAGATCTATTTAGATCATTTATCTGGTCTTGGTTTAATTTTGGAAAGTGGTACCTGTCCAGAAATCTGTCCATTTCCCCTAGACCTTCCAATTTAGTGGAATATAGGTTTTGAAGCATAACGTACTGATTCTCTAGATTTCCTTAGTGTCTGTTATTATGACCCCCTTTTCATTTCTGATTTTGTTAATTTGGATATTCTCTCTCTACCTTTTGGTTAGTTTGGATAAGGTTTTATCTTTCTTGATGACTTTCTTAAAGGGCTAACTCTTTGACTCATTGATTCTTTGTATTGTTCTCCTGTTTCAATTTTATTGATTTCAGCCCTGAGTTTGATTATTTCCTGCCTTCTACTCCATCTGGGTGAGTTTGCTTCTATTTGTTCTAGAACTTTCAGCTGTGCTGTTAAGTCTCTTGTGTGAGATTTCTCCACGTTTTTTATATAGGCACCTAGTCCTTTGAACTTTCCTTTTAGCACTGCTTTCGTTGCTTCCTGTAAGTTTGAGTATGTTGTGAATTCATTTTCATTAACTTCTAGGATGTTTTACTTTCTTTCTATACTTCTTTATTGACCTAGAGGTGGTTCAATTGAGAGATGTTCAGTTTCCATGAGTGTGTAGGTTTTCTGTGGTTTGTTGAACTCTAACTTTAGTCCATTGAAGTCTGAGAGGATACAAGGGGTTATTCCCATTATTTTGTATCTGTTTATTTGCTTTAAGACCAAGTATGTGGTCAACTTTAGAGAAATTTCCACGGGGTGCTGAGGAGAAGGTATATTTCTTTGTGTTTGGGTGAAAAGTTCTGTATATATCTATTGAGTTTATTTGAGTCATAACATCTGTTTGATACCTTATTTCTCTGTTGAGTTTCTGTCTGGTGGACCTATACATTGGTGAGAGTGAAGTATTGAAGTCCTCACACTATTAATGTGTTGGATTTGATGTGAGGTTTAAGCTTTAGTGGTGTTTCTTTTTACCTTTGTGGGTGCCCTTGCATTGGGGACATAAATGTTCAGAACTGAGACTTCATCTTGATAGATTTTTTCCTGAGATGAGTAAGTAATGTCCTTTCTGATCTCCTTTCATTAATTTTAGTTTAAAGTTTACTTTGTTAGATATTAGGATAGCTACACTAGCTTTATTCTTAAGTCCATTTTATGGGAAAGTCTTTTTCCAATCATTTACTCTGAACCAGTATCTGTATTTGAAGTTGAGGTGTGTTTCTTGTATGCAGAAGAAGGATGGATCCTGTTTTCATACCCATTTTGTTAGCCTGTGTCTCCTTATAGGAGAATTGAGTTCATTGTTATTAAGGAATATTAATAACCAGTGATTGTTAATTCCGGTTATTTTGGGTGGTAGTATATATGTGTTTCCCTTCTTTGGAGTTTATTTCTATAGGATGATCTATTGCTGTGTCTTTGTGGGTATACATAGCTTCCTTAAGCTGGATATATTTTCTACTGCTTTCTGTAAGGCTTTATTTGTGGACAGGTATTGTTTCAATTTTGTTTTGTCTATGATGATTGAGAGTTTGTGCTTGTATAATATCTGACCAGAACCTTGTGGCTTTCATTATTTCCATTGAGTAGTCAGGTGTTATTCTGATAAGCCTGCCTTTATAAGTTACTTGGCCTTTTTTTTTAAACTCTTAATATTCTTTCTTTATTCTGTAGGTTTAGAAGCTTGATTAATATGTAGCAAGCATACTTTCCTGAGAGGAACCATACATCATGCTTGTATTTATACAACATAAATCTAGTCTACTTAATGTTCTGTAAGCTTCATACACCTTTATAAGCATTTTCTTCTTTAGATTGGGAATGTTTTCTTCTATAACTTTATTGAGCATGTTTTCTGTGCCTTTGAGCTGGTATTCTTCTTCAATTCCTATTATTCTTGTATTTGGTCTTCTCATAATGTCCCTGGAAGTTCTGTGTTATGACTGTTAGCTTTAGTGTGTTCTTTGACTGAAATATCTATTTTTCCCTATCAAATCTTCCACACCAGAGATTATCTCTTCTATTTCTTGCGTTCTGTTGGTTATGCTGCATCTGTAGTTCCTGTTTGTTTACTTAGACTTTCCCTTTCCAGTATTCCCTCAGTCTTCTTTATTGCTTCTATTTCAGTTTTTAAATCCTGAACTCTTTCCTTCTCCTGTTTGATTGCTTTTCTTTATTTCCTTTAAGGAACTTGTTGATCTCTTACAATTTTTTGTTTGTCTTTTCCTCTGTCTCTAAGGGTGTTTTTTTTTAATTTCCCCTTTTAAGGATCCTATTATCGTCATAAAGTCGCTTTTAAAGTCATTTTCTTCTGCTTCCTCTACATTGACAAATTCAGGTCTTGTTATTGTAGAACCACCAGATTCTGGTGGCTCCATATTTTTATTTATTTTGTTGTATGCATTCCTGCACAGGCATCTGCCCGTTGCTTCTATGGGTCTATGCAGGATTTATCTGTATCTCAGGGAGCTCTTTTTGGTGCAATAGGTGCTGGCTGTTTCTGTGTCTCGGGGATCCAATCTTGGTCTAGTATAGGCTCTCTCTTGATCCAATAGAGGCTGATGAATTTTGGGTCTCAGGAAGCCTCTGAGGTCACTTGGTGCCAAACTGTGGGTTTCAGGTAGCCACTGAAGGTGATGGGACAGATTGAGAGTTGGGGTAGGATTTGTATATGGGGGTGCCAACAAACTGAGGTGTAATGAGGAGTTCTGGTCCACAGAAGTTTTCCCTATGAGCCTGAGATTAAGAAAGCAATGGGTGGGAGTGGTATAGACTTCACATTTCATTTGGATGTTTTCTGCAGCCTCCAAATGGTTCCCAGAATGAGCATGATGTATGTTTCCCCTCAGGATCATTAGTATAAAGGTACTTTCAGGGACGACATTAAAATGACATTCTGTGATGAAGCCACATGGATATAAATGAGATATAAATGTCCATGGCACTAACAGCATTAACATTATTCAGTCACAGTAAATTGAATAGGAGAGCATGGAGACAGATGCACTGGAGTACTGTGAAGCAGTGATTTGTTGTCATGGAAACAATGGCACTTGTGAAGAATCAAAGTCGGACGGCCATGATAACATACATAGGAGACAAAAGGAGTTAAAGGCTGGGAACAAGTATGTTGCCTGGGGGCTAGAGAGATAGATGGTTCAGTGGTTATAAACACTTGTGGCTTTTACAGAGAACTGGAGTCCTATTCGCATCACCCACAAGGTGGTTCACAAGTGTCCTCTTCTGGTACCTTGTATTGCATGTACATATTTAACAGAAAAATATGAAGCCATAGCACCCATACACATAACATAAAAATAAATAACCTATAAGAATGTATAGATGTTTTCTAGCCCCAAAATGTGTATGATGCAGCCTTAACTCTCAGTACCTCAGAATGTGCTTGTCTCTTCAGATAGATTTATTAAAGGATAATAAGTTCAGTGAAGTTGATTGGATGAGCCCTACTCCAATTTGACTGTAGTCTTGTAGGAAGAGATAAAAATACAGAGAGAGGTGAGTACATGAAGGCCTAGAGGACAAACCTCAGAATCAGTCACCCTAAGGACACTCACCATCTCAGACTTCCATCCTCCAGCACAAACAGGAAATAAATCACTACCATTTAAGGCATTCAGTGAGCAGTACCCTGGTGCCATTCTATATATAATAATTGCTATGTCTTCATAGTGGCCTTCAAGGGGTTCTCAGAGTAGCAGGCAGACAAACCTAAGAATATCACCAATTGCTGGGCCAAAGAATAATAATAATAAAATAAGATCAAAATCTATTGTGGCAGTAAATTTTATTTAAAATATATTAATATAAGATAAATATGTATTGGTAAATAAATTGACACTCACGCTAATAGGCTATAGTTTAGGAACACACTTGAACAATCAGATGGACGAGTGATGGATGTTGATCCAGTCTCTGAAGAAGGCAGGAACAAACGGGGGTCCCCAAGATCCCAGCAGCCACTTCCCCTTCAGGAGCCCAGGACCCTGGATAAATGTCTTTTGACCTTATCAGCTAACACCTGAACCCCATCACAATCTATCAGACCAGAAGACTACTGGAAGGTTCAATAAGGTCAAATGTGTATGCTCTCTTAGTGATGTTCACTCTACCAGGCCCATTTCTGGATTTCTAATCTAATTTATATAAGCCATCTACCTTAAAACATCCCAAGTTAAGACAGCACCATCCCCAGGCTCTGACTTCCAGAGAAGGGAGGCACACAGCAGGATGCAATACTTGCATGTTCAGCAGCTTCTCTGCTTTATAGACCCTTAGGAACTAGATGCCCTGTAAACTTGAATGATTCCTAAAGCTCAAGTCTAACTCATTAAACTTTCATGGATGTCTTTTAAAAATATTATATCATGGCCTGATTTCAGAAGCAAAAGCTATTAAACACAGCTAGCCTTTATTTTCATACTGGATTTATAGAACCACTCTTTATACATTGAAAGAGTAAAATTCATGATTTGCACTTTAAAAGCAGGAGAGTGTTTATAAAAACTTGCCAGCATCCCCAATAAAAGATAAGAGAAATAATCAAATAATTTTTATTGATAAGGCATACTGGCTGACAAAGGCACAGCCTTAAAATTAAAATAATCTCAAGAAGTCACTATAAACGTAAGTATTAATTGAGGAGTCAGTCAATCGGACATGATAGCACATGACTATAATCCCAGCATATAGGGATCTAAGGCAGTATTTGAGTTACAGATCGGCCTGGGCTACATAGCAAATTCAAGTCTGGGTCTTGCAGAAAGTCTTTGTCTCAACAAACGTAACAATATGTAAGGGTGTGGAGTATTTTCTATAATCAGGATTGTGGTATAACACAGGAGACCCAAGAGAGGCATCTCCATCCTTATCAATGCTCTACAAGGTGCTGTAGGAATCTCTTCTCTTTCTTGTTCTTCTTTTTGCAACCATGCCAAATGGCTATAGCGCATTCCTCCTTAGGAACGCCCTCTTTGTTAGCTGAGTAAGGCTGGGCTTCCACCTGCTGCTTACCACTGCCTCTACTCTTGCCCCAGTTGGCTGACCAACTTGAGCTTATCTTTCTTTTTTGTTTTCCTCCGTGTTTCTTCTTCCTTCTGCAAAGTGTTAATTTTCATCCAAAGTGGATCATCATGTCATTGCTACCAGCAAGTGTATTTCTATCATTTAATGAATTAAATGGCCAATTGCATTATGTCTTGTAACCTTGGGATACAATGTCAGTAATCAGGAGTCTCCTCTTCCCTATTTACTTCAGAGGATAGGAGCAGATTCTGGAGCAATTGGCAGGGTTTAGACCACATGAAGTAGAGGTACTGGATAAAGAATGGAAAGATGAGTCCTGTGGGGTGAACTTCGCAGTTTTGGCCAGTCTGTTAGATACTAACATGGTAATATAACTTACTGAAAATTGTACTAAAAGACTAACCTGTATGAGTATACGAGAAATAATAACTCTTTTGTTTGTTGCCTTGGCCAATATTTGAGGAAAACTCCAGATATGCATGCATTCAAATGTAAAAAAATGATTCAAGATCAGACAGAATGACATCTTTGTACCACATTAACTGTGCTAGTGTGCCCTGAGAGCCTCATCTGCTAGCCTAGCATTTGCCTGGAACACAGAATGTAATACTGTAAAGTGATTGCCTTCCTTGGAAATTTCCAAACTCCAGGCTATTCTGGTTTTTCTTCAACCTCAATATGGTACTTTCTTGGTTGTCATGTGTGTTCTCCTCTGGTGCATTCTGGTTCTTTCAAGTTCAGCACCATTCCAAAGGTTCATCTCCATCACCCCCAATTCTAGATCATCCTACAAACATTTCACATGGCAACAGTCATTACAGAGCACAGAAAACTGCCCCTACAGAAATGCAGAGTGCTTATTGTTTATGTCTAGGCTGCCATTTCTCTCTAAGACACCCCTCTTAATTTGTTGGGGAAAGGTAGAGTCAAAAAAGATCCAAACTCAAAACATACCTGGATAGGTAATGTGACTTGTGGAAGATTGTGTTGTTTCATTGTAAATGATTATCCCACCCACTGGTTCAATAAAAAGTGCTGATTGGCCAAAGGCAGGCAGGAAGTGTGGGCAGGGCTACCAGACTAAGAAAACTCTGGGAACAGGAAGCACAGAGCAGAATGCCAGAGAGAAGTCAAAAGAAGCAGAGGATAACTATGCTGCTCTAAGAAAAGGTACAGAGCCACATGGCTGAACAAGATAAGAGTAATGGGTTAGATGAAGGGTAGAGAGCTAGCAAGTTATATGCCTGGGCCTTAGGCCAATCAGCCTAAAACTATTGTATGCGTCTGTGTACCTCTGCGGGTCTGTGGGTCTGTGAGCCTAAACCTTGAGGTTAGGCCTGAAAGTCCAGGCCAGAAACCTCATACTACAGTGACTAGCAGATACAACAGCTCACTGACTGATCCTGTCCAAGAAGTAAGAGTTGCAGATATATCCATCCTGAGCAGTAATCTTTTACTTCAACTTGAGAAAGTAGAACCAGCATGACCCTCATCAAAGCAAACATCAGTCATATTGAACAGTCCTCTGCTTCCACAATTTCAGCCACTAGTTACATGTGGACCTTTTAAATATAAATCATCTATGATCAAATAAAATTGAAAATTAGTTTTCTTAATAAGCACTAATCACACTTCAAGTGTTGATAGCTGTGTCTAATAATAAGAACATCTGACACTTCCATCATTGCAGAAATTCCATTCTTAGATACCCACTTCCTGTAGGTGCTTCACACATACTTTTCCATCTAATATTTTTTCACAAAAATAGTGAGGAAGGGTTTGTTTTCCCCATGTTAAATATGCAGAAGTATATGGAGATTCAGAGTTGGCCAACAATTCTCATTGTGCAATGCTGTCTTCCAAGAATAAAGGCCGTTTCCATTTTCATCAGAACAGTTGTGGCTATTCTCAAGTAACCCTTGAGATCAGGCCTGTTGATGTTTCCTTATAGAAGGAAGAGATAAGGAGGGTCATTAGATTCCTTCACCAGAGATTTCAGCTACTTCCTCCTGCACCCCCTGCCTACTATATGTAATTCTGACCTGGTTACACTACATGTGGCCTCAGGAGATACTATAGAATATAGAGTGTGGAAGGAAAACTGAAAGGGTAAATTCATGATAGTGCTTTTACCAATCACCCATGGTAGTGCGGGATTTGGCAGTGGTGCATCTCCTTTGGGGGTCACCCACATTCCTGTAAGTAACCCCTCACGTATACTCTGTAAACAAGTCCAAAAAGCTCCTTAGTTTATAAAGTTGGATCTGTTGAAATTGCATTTGGTGTGTCACTGGTGCCCAATCTAGGGTGAATAGATGTTTGTTCACATCTTCCAGGGAATGCTGACACAATGCCTACTCAAAGATTTTCAGGCATTCATTCTGAGGTGCACAGACACTGGACTTTGACTGTAGTCCACTTAGATGGCATAGCTTTGTGCCAAGGCAGCCTCACCTCTATACTGTAGGCTGGGAAGAAATTAAGAATGAGCACACTTGCCATCTTGGACAACTAAAGACAGTGACTGAAGCCTGTTTTCCACCTCAGTGTTATTGAAGACAAAGAAGGAGGGTGTTGAAGTCCTCTAATTACAGTTGATGGCCCTGGCCCAGCATTCTCTCCAGAACTGTGCTGGTTCTCAGATGCAGGGGTCAACCTCACACATGTATATCCTCAATTTTTCATTTTTCTTTTAGTACAGGTGCTAAATCTGGGCCATATTTTTGTGTTTATTCTGATGTAGTTGGCATTTTGAGGGTTATTTGATGTCCGAGAAACTCATGAACCTTTTATTTGCTCCCTTGAAATTTTAAAAGAATATGGCACAAGGGGGAAGGGACATGTTTATGTCTAGATAAACTATTTTGTTTCTAAATAGATGTCTCCAAGGTCTAAGTATTCCCACATTTGGTATTCATTCAGCTTCTGTGTTTTCTATTCTACATTTCCAGTCAGCATCTCCCACCTACAGTCAGTCCTCAAGACATCACGTTTACAGAGACGCACATGCAGGAAAATGGCCAAATTCTTCCCCCTCGTCAACTCTGTTAGCTCTTTGCTTGCCTTCCTGACCCAGTTCTATCTTGCTGGCACGTTCTCTTAGACATCTGATGCAGACAGCAGAAGTAGGATACACATGAACCACAGCTGAGTTCACAGAAATGATTTGTGAGCTTCAGTATTTGCACATGTGTGGTCATGCGGGACCTCTCTGGCCGGGCCAACCGTTCTTCCTCTACATCTGTTGGTTAATCGGAAATCCAAATGTCCACGACAGCACTGAGGAACAGAGGGAGGCTTAGTGACCCACTCTGGAGAGCATCTCCTGCCGGAAGCAGAAAGTGTGCAACACTGTCTCTAGCTCTTTCCATATAAATTTGCACAAATGAATGTCATGATTTATCTTTCAAATAAAAACCACAGTACATAGAATAATGAGAAGGTGCTGGAACCTCCAGCAGAGGCTGCTCCATCCCATTTGAAAACATTATCAGCAGCAGTGATTGCCTCCCATCTGCTTCCCATCACTTCTCTGCCCTTCTCTCCATTCCTTGCTTCTGCTCCCCCCCCTTTCTTTTTTCTATCTTTGTAGCTACAGCTTTCCATTGTCTCTGATTCCCAGAACAAGCCCTGGTGTCAACCTTTAGGAGCAAACCCCAGTGGATTCTATTATTATTATTGATAATAATAACAGTGAATTCTGACACTGGTGTGGAACAGGGAAGCTCTCATATACATCTGGATGTATACATTTGCTCACCAGTTATGGAACATAGCATGGAGGCTTCTGAAAATACTTAAAATATACCAATCCAACCCTGTTGCTGGCTAAAATTTCAAAGGAAATTAAATCAGTATGTCTAGGGGACACCTACTCTTTGTATTTACCCAGCACTGCCAATAAAGCAACGAGAGGGCCAACATGGGTACCCAAAGATGGACAACCAATTAAAAAAATGTTGTACTTTCATAAACAGTCAAATATTAGTCGGGCACGAGAAAGAACAGAGTCCTGTCACTGAAGCATCAGAGACCTGGAGAGTGTTATGTTAAATAAACTAACAGAAAAACAAATGCCACGTGGACTCCTTCTTATTTGGAAGTTTAAACTCTGATAAACGAAAGCAGAGAATAATACAAAGGTACCAGGGACTAGGATGTGTGAGAAAGAGAGAAGAAAACAAGAATGGAAAGCTTGGTGACCAACTTAAGTAAATAAATTGAATGCTCTATATCACAGGATGGCAGCCCCATTTAGAAACTATTCATTGTATTCTTCAAAACAGCTACAAGAGAGTGTTTAGAAAATTCCCTCTATAAAAAAAAAAAAAAACAGCAAAACAAAAGTAATTGAGTGTGTAAATCCCAGGTGTGGGCGGGCAAGAATTTTAATCAGCAGCATCAGGCACTTAGCACAGCCTTGATTTTAGCATGAAGTCCTCATCTTCCTGAGTTAGCTCCACTTTAGCTCCAAAACAACCTTATGGGAGATTTTATGTGATTATTCTTATTTTAGGTATTAGCCACAGTCTATTATTCTTAATAAATAATATCCAAGTATTTTAAATCTTGTGATAAAAATAAACAGAAAGGGGAGAGTGAGTCATACTATAGCTCACTCTAACCTAGAACTCATTCTGAAGCATAGTTTGGCTTCACACTCAAGACACTTTTCTATGTCAGCATCCCAAGTACTATTTCAAAATGTGATGTACCCTGATTGGTGAAGAGTCTTTTAACAACCCCCCCCCCATTGTCCCTGTAACTTGATATACTTTGCTAGACAATATTTCTTTCCTTGGATATTGAAAAAAAAGTTATATATTGAAGATTTTAGTAAGTTCCATAAATTTTCTTTTATTCAGAGTATTATGAATAAAAAAGAAGGGAAGAATCAGGAAGGCTTATAAAATTCCTGGGGAAAATAAATTAATGAAATAAAAAATTAAGCCAAAGATGGGTAGATTGGCAGGTGGGATTGGGTAGAGGTATAGGAATGGCAACCAAGAGCCAGAAGGTTGAAGGGCCCATAAAATCTCCCATTATTTAAGGGAGCTCTTTACGTGGTCTTTACTCAGATAGACTTTTGTGAGTCGATCAAACCAATGAGTGGCATGGCCTCAGTATCCTCACCTGAAAAGAGAAATTTGGTTGATTCTTTCTTGCTCTGAAATTTAGATTTACCTTTACAAATCACTGATAACGTCTTCTTTGTGGGTATAAACTATGTATAAAGCAGCCAAATGAGTTTCTTCTCTTCAACGCCCACACTGACCAATGCAGAGTAAGAACACATAGGTGCCACCAAAGAGAAAAAGTAGCTATTGTAAGTGCTTTGATCCAGCATACTGACTGGAAAAGACATTTTCTCTCATGGCTACAAGTTTCGGGCATAATTAGATAAGCCTACAAAAGAAGCTTACTGCATCTAGACTGAACTAGGTCCTCTGAAGGAAATGTTGCAGTTATTGTCTGAATATTCCCAAATGATGCACGACATTCTGGGAATGCAGGATAAGTACAGAAACATTTTCAGAGTGCCATGGGGACTGCCTGCTGCAAAGGCTTGGAACCCTGATTCCTTTGTATTCATTAAAGTATGTAAACCAAAAGCTGTTCCACATTCTATACTCTTGAATATCAATATTATTAACTGAGTGTGGAAAACAATCTACTAAAACTCATTTGAGTGAGCATTCAGGAGAGAGCTCATAGGCCACTGGGGATATACTGTAACCAAATAAATTTGAGCTCTGAGAATCTGAAGGGCATCAGATTTCATATGATTTGTTGTGGAGGCACATGGAGTGTCCACACATGCTGTTAATCAAACATTGAGCACATATGCATTTGCTTTTTTTTTCTTTATCTCATTTTGCATGTGATCATGACAGAAAACCCTGAAGGTCAACACTAAAATAAATTCTATGGGCTACAGTAGTGGTACTTCTAAAGTATCTTAAGATCTGGTTCTTGACCAGTATCTTTACAAGGCTCCAGAATAATCTCTTTTGTAAAACCAAATAGAAAAAAGAAACTTATTAGGAAAGCTATCAAACACATCGTGTGAAAGTTTTCTTAGAAGCCGGTGAGCATCCCAGTCCCAGGAAAACTACCTGTATGGAGTCAAGACAGAACAGAGATACTCAACGTGAATGAAACTCAGGACCACCTCCAAACCATGAGTTCCACCACTTCAGTGGTTGGTGAAAATATACCTTTCAGGTCCTGGGTTTAATTTCTAGAATGATAAAGAACAAGAAACACACAAAATAGGAGAAAGGGAGGAGGAGAAATGCAAAGAGGAAAACAGGAGGAAGCAGGCACCACTGGTGCTGGCTTTGACTAGAATTTGATGCACTAGACTGAGTATGTGGTCAGACTTTCTCAACATTGAAAAAAATCACTCCTCCTTAATCTATGTCACTCAGAGTTACTTCCTAGCTGTTTCCTTGACCCTGCCTCTAATTCTTACCCCCTTAGCAATCTGGCCCCTTGCCGAGCATTCACCACAGCCTGCACCTAAATAGTAGGGAGGTCTTGAACAGCCTCTCATGTAGACCCCATCTTTGTCCAGGCAGATCCTTTTGTCCATTTACCATGTATCCCAGGAAAGTGCGGGGACACTGTGGAACTCAGGAAGCGGGGCTCAAAGATTAAGGCAAGGTCAGATTGTTGGCTATGATCAGCTCAGTTCCAGTTACCAACATTGGTGGGGAGTGAAGTGTCTGAAGAAAAGCTCTGCAGCCTGGCTACAATGGTTTGGATCATAGCTCTACACTCAACATTAGATCCTAGGTGATTCCTTTCAACCTCCTCACACTTCAGTTTCCTCAAGTAAAAATAAGGACAACCTGAGTGTCTTTGGAACGAAAATGATAGGATCTTGTCTTGTTGTTCTATTTGGCTTTTTGCAGTATGAAGAACTGAAATCAAAGCCCCATAGATGCCTATTCTAGGCAAACACTCCACCACGGAGCTGTGTCCCATCCCCAGCTCTCTTTGCTTTCTATTTTGAGACATTCATAAAGACCCCCTAAATTGATCTTCAACTGACTCTCTGATGCAGCCTAGACCTTGAGATCTTCCTGCCTCAGCCTCCTCACCTGGTCTCTCTATAACAAGTTCTCAAATTGCCTGACTTCTAGGGCACTTAGCTCCAGTTTTTTTGATTAGGTCATTGGGCCTGAGATGATCTCAAAATATTTCAGCAATGAGATTCACAGGAATGACCTAGTGTCAAACAATACCAAGTATCTCATGGCCAACTCCATTTAGAAGACATAAGGACCGGCCGCCACACTATAACTTCAGTCTTTAATGGCTCCAGGCAGCAATGTCTAGGGCATTCTATTTGTATCACATGCCTTGCTTCATACTCCCTCAAGGGTAATATGATAGGCTTCTAGGAGAAGATGGCAAGTTTTAGACTAATTACCAAACACCTACTAACGTGTGGCTCACCTTTAAGGCCAAAATCTGAAATATACAAGACCATAACCAATATTTCTAGCTCCTAAGTGGAAAGCTATCCCATGACTGAGGGGGTCAGTTTAGCCTCTAGTGGATACAAAGGGGGTGTATACTGTGATTTGAATGTGTAATCCCCCAAAATTGATGCTGAACTTACTCTCCTGTGTGACGGTATTATGAGGTGGGACCTCTGGAAAAAGAAATTAAGTCATTAGGGTAGAGCCAGTGCTGATGGATTAAAGACTTTATGAATCAGCTTGAAGGGGTGAACAGTTAATACATTTTGCTGTTCCACCATTTGAGGACATTGCGTTCACCTCTTTCTCTTTGCCTTTCCATCCTTTCCACCAAGCAAAGACACAGCCAAACACTCTCCAGATGTGCACCTTGCTTGTTCCCTTGATCTCTAACTTGCGTGCCTTTATAACTGTGATAAATAGATTCTGTTGTTTTTAGATTGCTTGGCCTGCTTTCTGTTAGAGCAGCATGAATGGGCTCAGATGGAGGGTCTATAGAAGGAAGCAGGGCCAGAACAGTCACAGAGAGAAAAGACATGCCATGTGGCTTCAAAAAGAGGCAGAGAGCTAAAAGCCACTCAAAGAAGGCAAAGCAGACAGCAAAAACAGCTCTTGGGCTCCTGATGATTTTCTTGTTCCTAGAACTGCTTCCCCGTCTGTCCCAGGTACCCTCTTTTCTTTGTACCGTCTTTTGGCCCTTCAATAAACACAGCCTGATACACAATCATGTTCAAAAATGACATTCTGTTCCTTCAGACCAGAGGATTTTAGTAAAAACTTAGCCCCATGGCCAGTACTTTCCTCTCAACAGACATGCAGCAGTTAAAGCACGTGAGTATATCATTCGGATTGAGAGAATACAGCAGCACACCCATAATCTGGGCTCAATCCACAGCAACTTCTGGTTTATTCAAAGCACAAACATCTCCCTGAACTATTTTCTGTCTTTTTCATTTGTTAACACCCCAGTCACCAGGATGAAAATGTAGACGTCGGGTGTTAAAGGCAGGCACACTGGATCCAGATCCGTAAAGATGCATTTGATGGAGGACAGCCACACTGAGTTCACAAAGCATCTTTATTGTTCCCTTGTCCCCAGTGCAATTTTCTTTTGAGCCAACCTGCCAAATATTTGACTGTAGTGTTATAAATAAAAACACATTGGGGACACCTTCAAAGCTAAGGAACTGCAGCTCATCTTCCAGAAAGTTCTCTTCTGTGTGATTACTGTTTTTAGACAAATCTTTTGCTCCTTTTGGAAACCCGAGATTCTGTAAGAGCCTAAAGAAAGTGCCAGCCAATAACACAGCTATTTCTAGAAAAAATTTACACTCTAAAATGCTGCAAGACACCAGTAAACATCGGCATGTTCCCAGGATTACTGTATCTTCAACTGCGGTTGATAAACTGGCAGCAAATCTCAAGTGACCAGGGATCTGTGGGGTTTCTGCCACTTCCTGATCCTACCTCTCAGCCTGAGGGTCTCTTCCTTTCTGCCCCTTCTCAGGATCCCTCACACTGAAGAATTCCCATGAAGAGCTTCCCTGTCTATCTGGCTTTTCTGCAAAGACTCTACTCTCTAGAGCAGAAATCTCAACATTGAGAGCATTTTAAAGTACAACAGCGATGATATCATCTGTGATGCCAGTAGTAACCTAAAGGTGGGACAGAGGAATTTACTTCAGGCCACCCCAGCTGCTAAGGCAGGCAGAAGCACTTACTGCAAGCCAGTCCCCAGCTGGTCCCCCATATGTCTGCACAAAATCCCCCTCGACAAGTCCTATGAAATGCTCCTATTTTGTACAATTCTGAAGACAGACCTTGTTCTAAGAATAGCTAGGACAGGTTAAAGATGAACCTCGATTTGTAAGATGGTACATGAACTTCAAAGACGGCTGCTACCACTAAGCTTCAGGTTTTAACTAACCAGCTTCTTTGTTTTCTTCTATTTTCTCTCATCTACCAAGTCACTGACGAATTTTTTAGAAGAGTATACCCTTGCAAACTTCACTCGAGCCCAAATAACTAGAGGTAACTGGGGACCCTATTGCAATCATGTGTCCCCAAGCTGAACTTTTCATAGGATGGATATGGAATCTGCTGAAAATGGAAAAAAAATCTCCTTGGTGAGTTTAGATCAGCTTTGGTTGAATAGCTGTGAGGACCAATAGGGGATTATACAATAATGAACCCTTTAACCAGTGGCCTAATGGCTGGCAGGAGTAAGGCGCAGACTGATGAGGAGTCTACCAGAGGCCAGGCAAGCATACAGCCCAATGTCTCAGTACCCAACTCCATTTGTGGGCTGCAACCTCATCTCATAATGATTTTGCTTTAGGGACCTAAAGAATATGTGGAGAATTAGCGGGCAGCAATCCACTGAATAAAGTGCAGACAGCACAGAACCTGCCTTCCCTCATGCGTCTGGATCATTCCTATCCCTCATCCTGCCTGCCCTTGAACTTCTCTTTGAGTTCCCGCTTGAACAAATGTGTAAGCTTAAGAAGAAAAGCCCAAAACAACAGACGTCAGTGAAATCGAAACAGACAGCCATGTCAGGAATCCTCAGTATGGCAAGAGGCCAGAGACACAGCTTGTACTTGAGGCTTTCTGGCTTCCAGTTTAGGGAGGGACAATGACCAGAGGAAGACAGTGCCCAGAACCTCCCAGTGGTCAGAGGTGAAAAGGTCCCCATGTCTGCAGCCATTTTCTATACTAATAAATCCTGGGTCCTGCAGGATTAGCCAGTGCCACAGAGTTCCCAGCTCCCTCCTCTATAATGTCCACTGCAGCATCTGGTTCCTACAGTTTTCCTACTTAAAACAGTTGGTGTTCATGATCCCAGCCAAGGCAGCTTCTCACCATTTAGTATTCCCTCTTGCTGCATTCCTTTCTTCCCGAGTCTGATACCCAGGCAGGAAAGGGTCTTCAGTTTCCAAGAGACCCACTTTAAGATTTATTAGTTGGTCTCCTGGACCTTTTGGCACTGTGTAATGACAGCCGGGAGCTCTATCCTCTTTCAAAAGCCCTGGACTAGGCCCCAGGACACCCCAATAGCTTTTTGTTTACTCCCTTGGTACTGCTAGTCATTTCTAATTTTCCTTTTCCATACTCAACCACTGAGTTGTGGCTACATTTTGGTCCCCAAATTCCTGTTGAAGTTCTAAGACCAGGACATCATAATATAACTGTATTTGAAGATTAATTTTAAAGTCAAATGAGGTCCAATGTGTTGGACAAAACCCAATGTGAGTGATGTCATTGTGAGAAGATTTTTAAAACATACAACACAGAGACACACAAGGACACACAGAAAGACACACACACACACACACACACACACACACACACACACACACACACACACACACACACACACACAAACTTGAAATAATAGCTAATTGTTTTCAACTGAAACTCCAGCATACAAAAGGCTGAGACCAGAGGCTTCTCTGTTCAGGGCCAGATTGGGAAACATAGTTAGAGCTTTTCTCAAAAATACTCATTTTCTTAAAAAGGTTTGGTTTGGTTTTGTGTTTTAAGTCAGGGTTTTATGTATCCCAGGCTGGTCTTGAACTCACTATAAGAATGAGATTGACTTTGAACTCCTGATCCTCTTGCCTCCCCTTATGTCACCAAGCCTGGCTTAAATTTTTCTTAGTTAGAAAAACAAGGAAGACAAAGAGATACCGTGTGCAGACATAAAGAGATGACAAGTGAAAAGATTCTTCAAAAGCCACTCCTCTCCCCATGGTCATGGACTTCCAGCCTGAGAACTAGAAATTTGCTTCCTTCAAGCCACCTCATCTATGACATTTTGTCATTGCAGTCCAAGCAAATTAATAACTCAAACACTTGCGACATTGGATCTTTGATCCTGCTATGACCGTTAACCCCAAATAGATAAGGATAAGTAGCAAAATGCTCTCTCATTGGAAATACTCCAGGAAGAAGGAGGAGGAGGAGGAGAAGTCTGACTAGGCAAATTGATTTGCATGTCCATCCTCCCAAAATGCACTATAGCCCTCCCTTCCTGCTGTCCTCCTTCTTCCTATGTCAGAAATGAACCTGGAGCTTGAATGCATCCACACCCTTCACCTCAACCACTTTTTTCAGTAACTGGTTCCACATGGATGATGTGCTGTGTAAGAGAAGCTCTGCCAGGGCTCTCTATTGACTCTGAGTTTCCTAATTTTATGAACAATTTCCTAACAATAAGACCAATTAGACCATGGCATCCTGTTCCAGGGACAGTGGTGGAGTCCCCATGGAGAATGCAGTTCAGCTTGGCCCAGGCAGAACACTGTGGAGTTCTGAAGGGAAGACTCGGAGCTGCGGCCAAGCAGACTGCATGATCTAATTCTGTAGCTGTTTTTCCAACCCTGAGAGCTCAGTGATGCCAAGCAGATTCTGTGACAGTGAAATGACTGCTTTGCCTCTTCTACAAAAGCAAAATAAGCTGCTGGCTCTTTCGTCATGAGAACCTTAGGTAGGAACAAGTAAGGCTCATGTTAAGGATTAGGTAGGAAGGGTCTTTTTGCATTGCTACAGCAATACCTGTCAAGCACTAACCACACACAACAAGCTGATGGATTTTAGGAAAAGCCAGCATGGAGAATAAACCAATGCAGTTTTATTGGATCAAATGGCCTCTTCGAAAAAACCACAATTCTCAGATCCACATTTTTTTTTTTATTAAAGTAGACTTTCATTTGGTGCTGCAGATTTTACCAAACACAGCAGTTTTCTAAACCAAAGAAATCTTATGACCAGCAATAAATTTCCTGCAAGAGATCATTTTCCAATCAGTTCCATTACAGCAAGCCTATGCCATTGTGTTTACCTCCAAAATATACAATTACATGAATTAGCAGAGACCAATGAATTTTTAATTTTTTGCCTGTTAGTTCAAACCACATGAAATATCTCTGCAACCGGATATTTTCATTGAGACCAAAGCATACACATTCCAAACAATGCATTTCTGCTCAGTCCTCTGGAGTCTAATCAAGTCTGTACTATCTGTTATCAATATGTTGTTATTCAAACCATTCTTTTGCTTGATTTTGTTTCTTCTCCACTTGTGCATATTTTCAGGGAACATCTATAATGCACTGTGTACCTTTCCCACTGGGACCTTAGAGGACAGCAAACACATACTATTGATGTTGCTATTTTATAGCCTGTAAAATGTGGGAATCACAGAACTGTGGAGACTATGAAAATTTCACTTATAAAGACTACAAATGCAGAGGGTTCTCTTAATTCTTTGTGTTGAGAAGTCCACCTCTGTGCATTTGCGTACCTTGGGCACATGGGGCGAGCTCTTTAATGTAAAATGCAATTGACTACAGTGAGATGACATGTCAACATGTAGGGAAGTAGAAGAGCCATGGCCAAATCATTCTCTGCACCAGCTTTACTGATGGCTCAACTTTTAAGGGTCTCTCAGCTCTCTGCTGAACTGCAGCTCATTTACATTGCTCTCAGTCAAGTGTACTGGCATGAACCAGTATTACCAGGAGGGTCAAGCTAGCCTCCACTACAGAGAAATGGAGAGACCCTGTTGAGGAGGAATAGGAAGAGTAGGAGGAGGATGAAGGGGAGGAGGAGGAAGAGGAGGAGGAAGAGGAAGAACAAGAATTGATTGAAGAATTGTTCTTTTTTTTTTTTCTACTGGCTAAACAGCATTCTTTTGCAAACTACCTAAATGTAGGTGGATAAAGTCAAGGATACAGCCTGGGTTTTTCCAGGCTAGCTTCCCAAATATGGTCATCACCACACACACACACACACACACACACACACACACACACACACACACACACACACACACACACACACACACACTACACCAAGATCACACATCTCTTGTTCTTACAGATTCAACTATTTACAGATGCAAAAATCTTACCTATTTCAACTACTTCCTAAACTGTGTTATTGCAACTATTCTGTGATTTAGGATAGTGCCTAGAAGACTCTGCCTTGAACCCCTAATCCAATCCCATCTGCCTCTTTGCTAAGGTACAGGTTCCTGCACCCTTTACGATAGCCATCCTGTGATATCAGCTTTCCTGCTTGGTTCCATCATGATGCCAGCCCAGCTAGGATACATTTCACCCAGATGTATCCCCTCCCAAGCATGCACCTGCAGCTCAGAATTTTCCTACTCTCTGACCTCTTCCCATATCCTGCCACAAGCTAGAATAGAAAGGACTGTCCCATTTAGCTTGGTTACATTTGTTTTTCTTGTCTTCCCAGCTTCTTTCTGTAACTCTCCTTCCCCGGCCATAATTTCTAGAACCTAACCATAGATTTAGTTTTAATTCTGAGTGACTTCCTGATGCTGGCCTTGGTGCCTCAACCATCAGAAGTTCAGAGTTCACAAAGCTCTGAGATTTGCCTGGCTCTCTGAGACTGCTTTCTGGGGTGTCTAGCACTAGGTTTTGCTGGTAACTCCTTCCCAGTTGACAGCTGTTAACTGTCCAACCTTCCATGTCCATCATCACTTCAGGAGCCAAGCTGTGAGAGCCACACACAAGTCTAATTCAAAAACTTTTTCCATAGCTCCCACGTGTTTCCAAATTACCACTGTCAAAATCATACTTCACTTTAGATCTTGTCCTTGGAGGACAAAACTATGTCATCCCAGGAGATTCAAATTGCAATGGCAGAGATTTTGGAGGCATTGTTTTTCTGCAACATGGCAGGTGTCATTGTCCACCTATAACTCAGGGGTGTCAGAGACATTTTTCCTTTGTTTCTCTCTTTCTGATCAGTCTAATTTCTGACTATGAGTCTCAATCTCATCTGACTGACAAAACCATCTAAAGTGGTCTTCAGGATTCAAAGACCTCAAAGACTTTGGGAAATGAGAGGATTAGATGAGATCTAGCTCAGTCTTCTTCCCACGCAGAGTATGGCTGAGGCACCCATTGCCTCTGTGTGTGTGGCTCCTCAAGTGTGACAATACTGTACAAATATAGTGTCTGGATCACTAACTTTAAAGCTGATCACTCTGCTTCCCTAAGGAATTTCTCCTAACAAGAAATTCCTTCTTGAAGATTTACTGATATTCTCCCCAGGCCTTCACTCAAGATTACATTTGAACCAGAGAGAAAGCCTTTCTCCAGTCAATAACTCTTCAGAGGCTCTTCGAAACAAAGCAAGAAGTCTTCAGGCCGCCTCGGATTCTGCCCTGTGATACCCCTACTCACTGCTGAGGACACTGAAGCATCTGCATCTTCCAGTTTGAAAGACAAAAACAATATAAAGGAAACAGAATCTCAAATTTCTTTACTAGATTAATATCCAAACTCTTTGGCAATTTGAAGTTGAATATTGGATCCAATAGAAATGTAGTTGAGCATTCAAAAGTAAACTGGACTTCTTTCACAGAAAGGGGACCCAACACTAACCACACCCTATGATTTCTACTTTCCAAACTAGAAATAAGAACAGACACTCAGCTAAATAAACCGAGGCATAGAGACAAGTAGCAGGATAAGCATCAGTCTGTTTTTTTTGTTCATTGTCATTTTTTTCTGAAAATTCTTGTTCAAGACCCTTCCATGGATTCCAAAGAATGTGGCCTTCATAAAAGTCAAATATTTCTGAAAATTTGCTCTGGTTAGTCATAGTGAGATATGAGGGGAGGGTTTTCTTATAAAGCTTGGAAAGAACATAATAAATCACAGAAAAGTGTTAATGAGTATTTCTATATACTTTGTTTTATAAAGACTTAATGAATAGGCATCAAGGAGATGTATCTGAAATGCACTGAGGCTTTACATGGATCCACAAGCAAGAATATTTGCAGGACATTCTCCATTTCTGGGACCCATTCAACCCTCTCTCCATTATCCTGCTGTCCATTGAAGCAGAGTAGTTTAGTCTTGAAATAGTTCTTTAATTTCACCCATGTGGAATCACCATGCTTGCTCTTTCCTTCTGTAGAACCCTGCTTTGAAATATTGTACTTGGCTCTTCTGCTTCATATCCACTTAATAATATTTAATCGTTCTGAATACTGATTGTTCTCAAGTCTGTGGTTTTCATCACTTGTTGAATCTGCAAAATGTTTCATACGGCTGGTACTCTACTCCATAGCCCCTCACTCATGTTCATAATGAACAGCCAAAGCACCATTTGAAGAGAGCTATCAGCTATGTAAACTGACACTAACTGTGCGCATTTTCTCCCAAAGTAGAAGGACCAAAATGGAAATGCTTTCCCTGGTTAAAACAACCAGATATAATTTCTGCTTCAAGTCAGAGTAAATACATAACAGTAGACACGAGAAATGCTTTAAGTCACGCTCTTCATTGCAAATCAATATAAATGCACCAGAAATTCAAATTGCTTGTGAATGGCTGCCAAGTCTGAGTGTGGCCCTTGCTACACATGCCATGTCTTCTTGCAGGCCATACCTCCTGAAGAGGGCTACCAAATGACAAAGGAGATGACAAGGAAGTTGTGAAAAATATCACTTGGATAAAATGCAATTAGAACTGTAGGTTATTCAGTACAATTCTTCTAGAAAATCTTCTAGTATTAGTGCCCACTAATACTGACAATTCTAATATCTGTTAATAATATAGATGCTGATAATCTCAGCTCAGCTGTAGGCAAGGCCAGACAGGAACTTACTTTATTTTAGGCTTCTGATTTTTCTATTGGAAGGAATTTGGTTTGAGTTTCCCCTTCAGAACATATAATGAAACAAAACAGAAGAATCAAAACAAAAGTGGCCATTGTTTCCCCGTCAGTACCACACCATTTTGATTACTATAGCTTTTATAGTATGTTTTGAAGTCCAAGAAGTGTGAGCCTCTTAGTTTTTTTTTTTCTTTTTCATAATTGTTGTGGTCTCTGCAGTGCTCCTAAAATAATAGTTACTGTACTTTGATAGTGATTACATAAACTCCATTGGTACTTTGGGTGGTATTGAAATCTTAGCAATATTAATTTTTCCAACCTAAGAGCAAGAAATCCCTTTATTATTACTTTGTATTCTCTCATTTCTTTCTACGGTGCTTTGGACCTTTTATCATATAATTCTTAAATATTTCATTTATCTGATGCTATTAATAACAGAATTGTCTTCTTCAGTTTTTGTTGATTTCAAATATTTGGGATTTATTTTTTGTTGTTCACACCTGTTATCTGTTTTCTACTCTCTGCCCTAACCCTTTCTTGCTTTCCTTCTTCTGCCTTGGAGTTAAATTTTTCTCCCAATCCTTTCACTGTGGAAACTTTCCCCACACGTCTCCCGTCCTGAGCACCACTTCCGTGGCAGGTGTGCTGAAGACTTGTTTTCACTGATGTCCACCCGTGTTCTAACGTTGCTGTGCTGTGACGTCTGCTTCTGCACTGCAAGTGTGAGTGTGCTGAGTACTCACCCTAAGCTGTGAAGTTTCTGGTCGTCCACCTGTTGATTTATAACTTCTCCTTGTGGTTAGAGAAGACCTGCTCTCTGACTTCTATTTTTATATCTTTGGGGTTTAATTAATGACCTAACACCTGAACCTCCATGGAAACATTCTCTCAAACTGGAGAAAAGTGTCCTTTCTGCTGTCATCATGTAAGAGAATGAGTGAGAGAGAGAGAGAGAGAGAGAGAGAGGGAGAGAGAGAGAGAGGGAGAGATTGACTGTCTACCTGTCTGACTGCCTGCCTGTCTGTCTCAGAGCCCATTAAAGTATTCCGTAGCTTCTGATTTCTTTCCCTGTTGACTGCTGTCTGATTATTCTATTACTGAAAATTAAAATCTCAAATTTGTACTAAATATCTCTTCAATTTTTGTTAATTTTACTTCATATCTTGTTATCTCATTTTAATACACTCAGTGCTATACATACTGATGGTGTCATTATTGTTGCTTTCATGTGTGAAATCAGGCACACACACTACCAGATACCACAGGAGAGTTTATTCAGGGGAGTTGCAGAGCAGGTACAAGAGAGAGAAACAGAAGAGAAAGAGAAGGGGAAGGGAGGGAGGGAAAGAGGGAGGGAGGGAGGGAGGGAGGGAGGGAGGGAGGGAGGGAGGGAGGGAGGGAGGGACAAAGAGCAGACTTTTACTTGGTGGCTCTTTTTAAGAGAGCAGGTGGGCCAGATTTCTGCAGCCACGCCTGGGGCTGTGCCCTCTGTAAGCTGCGTTCTGCCTGCATCATGTTGGGTTTACCACGTGGGGGCTACATGCCAGGAATTCTTTACTTCATCCTGTGCCATGTTGGGTTTAGCATGTGGCCACTATGTGCTGGGAATCCTTACAGTTACGATATTTTATCCCCTTTCTTGATCTTGCTCTCTTTCCATTTCCATTGATTCCCTTCCTCTTTCAACCAGTCCCCCTCTGCCTCTCTCTCCCTCCCTCCTCTCTCTCTCCCCTCTTTCTCTCTCCTCTCTCCTCTCTTTTTCTCTCCTCTCTCTCTCTCTCTCTCTCTCTCTCTCTCTCTCTCTCTCTCTCTCTCTCTCTCTCTCTCTCTCAATACTTCTATGCATGCCTGTGTGGTTTCCCATACAGGTTCAACTGGAGTTGCTTGTGTGACCATTCAAACACCCAGCACTGAGAAGCTCTATCTTTTGATGACTTATGATTAGATCCCTCGATGTTTATTCCTGTTAAATCATGACAACGTATCAAACTGTTTATTAGTATGCAATGTTTCCTAGTGTCTCTCAGCCTTTGTAACATAAGGGCTATCTTGTTTGGTTTCCATACCCTCTGCTCTCTCTTGCTTACAATTCCCATAGAAAAGTCTCCATCCTTTGTATTCTCTGCTTGTCTTTAGATCTAGAGCAAGACTCTTGAGGATGGTATGAAGTTGGATCATGCTGTTTCACCCATTTTACCTAACTATTTTTTTTTCTGGACATTATCAATTTTCATTTAAACACTTAAATGTACAGTAACTAATAACAATGAGGCATTATTAACTACTGTGGTGTGACACTAATTTCTGTATGATTCACAGCTTTGCTGCTCCTTGTATCTCACATTACTGTCTTGTGTTCAGTTGTTCTTTGTAATGAAAAATACCCTCTCTTCCAGTTTTTAGTCAGGTTCTCACTATATAATCCTATATGGCCAGGAACTTACTTTTCAGACCAGGCTGGCCTTGAATGCAGAGAAAAGTACCTGCCTCTATCTTCTAAGTTTTGATATTAAAGGCATGTACAAGCATGCCTGGCTTGAAACATCCATTTTCAAAACATAACCAAAACAAAAAACATAGCCATCATGAAAAGAGGCTTAGGAAGACTCAGGACAGAATTACACATGTCAAAGTCTTCCAGACCTGAGCAAGCCAAATGAGATCACATTCAGATCTCCAAGTAAGACAAGGCATAAGCTCCATCAACAGTACCAAGCACTCCAAACTTAGAAAGTGAGTTGCCCAGGGCCTCAGATTCCATTGAACAAAGGCCAAGGCTCAGGCTCCTGATATACCCATACACTCATTAGAAAGATAGTAGACTCTGCCTCAGCCATTATAAGAGGGCTGGTGGGAATTCCTAGACTGCCATGTGCTTTGTATTGCTGTGCTCCTAAGCTGTTTGTGTAGATAAACTGGGATAAGGAGAATGAGTCTGTCCTCTGTGGGTGTCACCCAAACTACAGACCTCACCGTGAGCATTCCTTTTGGGATGTAGAATACTCCTATGATCTTTAGAGGAGACAAGAATTGACCAAGGCAATGTAAAAACCAAAGAAGCCACCATTTCACATCATTTACTGGATTGTAACACAAAGTGAATTGTAACATTCCTACAGAATTACCTAAAACTGTCTGAAGTAAAAAGTTTCTTAAATATCCAGCTCCTAATATTTTCTCTTCTGACTCTGAATGACTCTCATATACATTGCATGCTCAATCTACATTATATTTGTGTGGTGTCCAATACTTAACTCCACACTCTATCTGAAGGGGTTGTCCAAGCCCCAGCCTGCCTTCCCTCTGCTGCTCTCTCTACTGGATCCTGGATTAGAGAGCACCTTAGGTCATTCATTTGGGAAAGGAATGTCAAAAAGAGAAGCAGAAGAGAAATGCCCTGGCCTCGAACGCATGTGCTTTGAAGAAGTTTTCACCCAGAAAGGCTGCTGGAGTGGAGATGACAGCTCCGACAACTGGAGTCCGCTGCCCATTTCCAGATGATAGCACTTCCGACATGTTTCTGCCAGCTGCTGATGGGCCACTAGTTCTGAGTATCCCTGAAAGGCATCTCCACCACCACCCCCCAGTCTAAGAAATATGTGCTGGGTTTTCCTAGGAAATATATGTCATGCAGATGGGGAAGCAGTCTTGAAAATATTGAAAATGGCTTCCAAACATCCGGAGCCAATTCCAAAGGCTGAAATCCTGGTTCTGTGAAATAAAATTAGGAGGCATAATAAACCAACATGGGTGGTAAATTCGATACAATTCTCCTTGATATTTATAGGAACATCAGGGAAAGTCCTACATCAATGGATGTTCCCCCTCATTTCTGGTTGTGTAGAAGGAAACGACTCTGGAGGGACAAAAGTTCGCAAAGGACAGAGGAAAGTCCCCATCATTGTCCATGAAATGAGGGTCTTCAGCCAGCTCTTGGCTCTTCTAGGCTACTCCACCTGACTTCACACTAATTCAGCTTCATTTTTATCATTGGCTAAATTGTGTCTGTACTCCATTCTACTGTAAGGTGTTATGGCTTGTTTCACACTCTTTATAATATCAGGAGAAAATTGGTTGAGATTCTTCCAAAGCAAAGCCTGGAACAAGAAGATGAATATGTGGATTTTTCTGAGAGGCAGCCACAGAAGCACAGGGTAAAGGATGGAAGAGAGACGGGAAGAAACATAGCTGATCCAAGATGTTGAAGAAACAGGTCGTGTCTGGGGACACTTGGGTCTCAATCCTCCTGGTAGACACACTAGAAATGCCTGAGTCATTGGACTATTGAGAAGGGTACTCGGCCCTACTCTTCCCATAGAGCACAACTCCTAGACACATCCAGACTGCCCTGCCAGAACCAGAAGAAAGCATCATATGACTGGTCTCTGAAGGATGACCCTAAAGGAGTATGGCGCTGCCAGCAGCCCTCCAGGTATGTGCTGAAAGAAGAAATGAGTGACTAAGAGAGATTATTTATTCTGCTCCAGTTTTCTTCATACTGTCGTCATCTGTTAGGTGCATAGCTTTGATCTCTCCATTTTCTTTGAAGAGCATCAAATGGCAGATCTCAAATATACACCTGTGCAGCTCCATACGTTGCCAGAACCCACAAAGGGTGCCACATGGCCTTTTCCAGGCCTGAAATAACCTACCAGTTCTGCTTTCACTATTCTAGAATGTTCCTTTTTAAGATTTATTTTTATTTTTTAATTATGAGTATGTGCATGTCTTGAGGGTGGGTATACACACATGAATACAGCTGCCTGCTGGCTCCAGAGGAGGGTGGTGGATGCCTTGCAGCTGGAGTCATGGGTAATTGTGAACAGCCGGACATAGTTGCTGGGACAAGAATTCGGTGTTGTACAGAAACAGCAATGCTGTTACCTGCTGAGCCATCTCTCCAGTTCCCAGTTCCAGACCTTTCTATGGAGTCCTTTATAGGATATAGCCTCATTTATGTTTGATTTCTTTCAATCAGTGCTGTCACATCAGATCCTAGTCACGTCCATGCTTTTGTAAATACTTGCTGGCATGTTTTTAATCATGATGCAGTGCTCCCATCTTGATTTTGCAAACAAACTCTTGAAAGGATTAGGACGTGTGGTCCTGTTGGAGAAAGCGTGTCACTGGGGGTAAGCTTTTAGATTTCAAAACCCATGCTAGGCAGAGCCCCCCCTAACACACACACACACACACACACACACACACACACACACACACACACACACGCACACTACCTGAGGGTCATGATTTATCCCTTGGCTACTTCTGAACCATGTACAACGCCATGCTCTCTGCTATGATGAAAATTGACTAACCCTCTGAAACTATAAACAAGACACAAATTAGATACTTTCTTATATAATAATTGCCTTGATCATGGTGTCTCTTAACACATTAGTGACTAAGACAGCAGTCAAAAGTGTGACAGGGTAGTAAATTTCAAAGTCCTGCCCAGACCTGCCTTCTGCCAATGCCATGTTGTATGTTGCCAGCTGGGGTTTTCTCTCCCATCCTTCTACAATGTAGTATGGAGGGATCATCCTTTCCTTCTGGTCAAAGGCATCTTCATCCTTCTCACGAATCAGAGTTTTACATGGTCTTTCTATGGTGGGACCACTATGACAGAGCAACAAAACTTGAAACTAAATTCTCACAGTGGTCCTGAATTACCACACCAGCCCACCATGCTTTCCATCTTCACTCTCCTCGTCTTTAAAGGAAGGTGCTGGGCTGATGATTCCACGTTCTCCCTGTCCTGTGCAGCATGACTGTACAGACATGAACTGTGTGTGTTCTGACATGTGCTTTCCCAAGTGCAGCATCTGCCCGGAGCACAGAAACACCAGCTCTCTCTTGTCAGTTTGCATCAGTTGCTCACATTTGGAGAGAGAACAGTGCTCCTACCTGCAGTCAGTATCTGCAAATAGCATCAGTGTTTGACTCACAGTAACAGAAGGCTAAACCTAGTCCTGCCAGATGGGCGCAGGGTACAACCCCTGTCCTCTGGGGAGCTGCCCACTATCAAACAAGAACAAAGTAAGAGTCTCTGTGTCTACATGCTTCTCCGGCTTTTTCTTCGTCCCTTCTTCTCCTGGTGTTCACTTGTTTGTTTGTTTTTCCAGTTTGGGTTTTGTTTTATCTCATTTTAATATTATTCTGTAGGTGGCTGTTTTCTTAGCAGAGACATTGGGAAGGGTAATGTCTCTGAAGATGATAGAAGAGGAGGTGGGGAAAACCTTGTAAGAGTTGGGAGAAGGAAACGGTAATCAGAATATATTAAACAAAAAATCTATGTTTAATAAAGGAAAGGTAGGGGAAAAAGTAAGGTATTACTAAGACACTGCTTTAAAGAAAACATGTTCTTATCGTGTGAAGCAGAATGACGGGGCGGGGCGTTCAGTGAAACAAGTCAGACACCGAGAGACATGCTGAGTTTTCCTTCACAAATGTGCTCATTTTTAAAAGTCAGCTGGAAGGAACAGTAATGATTTCTTGACTATAAATAAAGTGTGGATCGGGGGAGGGAGAAGCTGAAGTCTGAGTCCTCAAACATTGTAATAATAAGCTTCTGGCACGGCCTTTCCAGCCTACCCCAGAGGTTCGGAACCACTCTCAGCCCTGCTGGTACTTTGCACCAAATAATCACACAAAGGCTTATAATAATTTCATGCTGATTGACCTACAGCTCAGACATATTGCTAGCTCTCTCATCTTAAACTAACCCATGATTCTTATCCTGTTCAGCCACGTGGCTTGGTACCTTTGCTCAGAGCAGCATAGCTGTCTTCTTTCCTCTATGTCTGCTGGCTTCTCTCTGGTGTCTCTCCTGGTGTCTCTGCCCTATTCTTCCAGTTCCCAGAGTTTTCTTAGTCTGTTAGCCACACCCACACTTCCTGTCTGCCTTCTGGCCAATTAGCTTTTTATTGAACCAGTAGGAGGGACAAAAATTTACAATATAGGAGAACATGATCCCTCTACAAAACATGGCTAGATAAAAGGAAGCAGTCTAGTGTTCCTCAGAGTGGGGTGACTACAGTGGGGTAAACTATATTTTATGAAGACCCAAAAATGTAGCACTCAAGACTCCTCATGCAAACAATGGTAAAGGCATTTACCAGGAAACGTAACCTGCTTTCTTTCATCACTTTTCCCTTGTGCTAATGTCTTGAATACCACCCTGTGCCCACAAACAAACATATATGACTATTAAATTCATGCAAAGATTTTGGTTTTATTGTTTTGTTTGTTTATTTGTTTGGGTTTTCAAAACAGGGCTTCTCTGTGTAGCCCTGGCTATCTTGGAACTCACACTGTAGATCAACCTGGCTTCAAATTAAAGTAAATAACTACATCTTGATGGGCAAGGTGGCATACACCTTTAATCATAGCATTCAGGAGGCAAAATCAGGTGGATCTCTGTGAGTTCAAGTCCAGGCTAGTCTCATAATGAGTTCTAGGCCAACCAAGGACTATATAATAAGACCCTGTCTAAAGGGGGAGAGGGCAGGAGAGCACTGGTGTAATATGTGCAAGATCCTAGGTTCAGCTTCCATATTATAAAAAGGAAGGAAGGAGGGAGGGAAGAAGTAAGGATGGATGGATCAGAGGAGGGAGGGAAGAAGGGAGATACTAAAAAAGCAAAGAAATGGAGAAAGAGGGGGGATTTCACTTAAGACTTGGGGCATGGGATAGATGCCAGCAGGGCCGTCCTTGCTTAACCAGAAGCCTCCATGGATTCTCTCACTAGAAGGCAGACAGGCTTGTCTCCACAGTCCTGCTTATACCCACTCTGGCATCTGCTTTTACCAGATAGATATCCTGACGCCATTGTCCCTTCTAAGTGGGTAACTTCCCTGTTTTCCAAGACTTACCCCAGATATATCTCAAGTCACCCACAGAGGGGTAACACATCCAGACATACCATGAATGCTGCTGTCCCTTCCCAACCTTACCACCTTCCTACCCTGAAGCATATTACCTTAGACATTTGTGACAGATGAGACACTGTCTTTCTATTCACAGGGCATTCTTCAGCAGAGGCTAGCAAGAAGTAAACACTGCTGCCTCCTGTGGACATGTTCTACCTCTAAAAATTCATGAGCAACAAGTCCCAAATTTTCATTTTATAAAGAAAAAAAGTAAACTTTTTGGGGGGAAACTCTCACCTAGGTGCCAGTAAATGGGGGAAGGGCTTCTTTTCAAGCACCACACTCACCAGCTTCCCACTTTGTCCAGTGACTTCCCTCCACAATTTGTCCACTGACCAAGTGACTTCCCTCAGCATCCCAGCACCCAGCCCAGTAATGACTAGCCAACCCTCTGAACCTCAAGTTCATGCCACTCAGGTCTCCACCTTGGAGTGCTCTATCTGGTGATCTTGTCCAGTGATGTGGGCTGTAGTAGGAGGTGAAGACAGACACATCCCCCCACCTTTTAAGCTGGCGTCACGCACCTTGCTTCTTCATAAATTCTTTCTGGTGCAAACTCTGTCTCTATGAGTGACACAGGAAACAACAGGTTGGGGGTGGGAAGAGGGAATCTTGGACTAATGGAGAAGTGTGAGGGCGGTACACAGGACCACTCCTGACCCATATGTCCTTATGAAACTTCACAGGTATTTCAGCCCTTAGCTCCTCAGCTGTTTTTCACACAGTAAGAGATACCAAGGGTAAGAAGTGTTAGAACAGATTAACAATCAGACTGAAAACCAAAGAGTTGTGGGTAAGCAAACAATGTAATTTGGGTGCCCCTCCCTCCTCAGAGGCTCCCTCAGTCTCCTCTCTACCAGTTGAGGTGCACCTTGTATAATTACCTGGTGCAGCCAGCCTCTGTGGAGCAGTTGAGGAGCCCCATCCTTCCACAGAGCCACATGCTCTAGCCTCACGGAGCCAGGCGCTGATCATCTGGACTGAGTGACTTCATGTTTTATTGTTTCCTTATGATTATTCCTCACTTTGCTGTCCTTGAAAATATTAATGTTTTCTATTTTGCATGTATATTTTAATTCTTGTCTTTCATCTCTATATTTGGGTTTGTCTTAAAAGTGCAGTTAAAAAAAAATTAAATCAGCCAAAAATTTGCCAGACCTTTTAAATGTGGTCCCTGCTACATTTTTGAAGTTGTGACTTTAAGGCTGAGAATTTTTTCTAGGCAATGAGAGTTCATCTTGAAAGAGAGCAAGGTGAGGCACCATATGGCCAGACTCCAGGCAGGGGGTGGGTGGAGGCATCCTCCAACTCCCCTTCAAGGCAAGCTTCTCCCAGTTAACCCCTTAGGCCTGGAGAGCACTACACAGAGTACAACGTGGCCTTGCATAGATTCATTTGTACATAAACAATCACTGCAAGCTGGGGCAATAATCAGGAAGTTCCCATTACCCATGCTTAACTGGACAGAACACCACAGCTTAGTGAGGTGAGGTGTTTGTTGTAACGAGGTATAAAAGTAAAAAGGTAGAGTGAGGCATATAACCAGGTCTCGAATCCAACAGCTTCTAACTTAGAGTTATGTGGACGATTCATGATGTGCTAATCTGCTGGCCCCAACAGTGTTTGTGCAGGAAAGTGGTTGTATGTTCTCAAGATCCATATCACTAAGTACAGATGCATGGAATGAACCCTGAGCCTTACACTGGTGATGTTCCTTTCACACAGATGTAATTGACAGTTTCCAGTGACTGCCTCTGTGGAAGAACACAGTGCTGCTTAGACTTTGGCTTACTGGCTTCCTCTTCCATTTGATGATTTAGCCCCATAGTGCTCAGTGCTGATTCTTCTCATGCTAAAATAACACTCTCTGGGGAGCCCCAAAGTGATCCTTGCTCCCTCCCTTCCCCAGGCCTCTAACCAGTCAGAATTTTTGTGAGTGACATTTATTTACTTACTTATTTACTTACTTACTTACTTACTTACTTACTTACTTACTTACTTACTTACTTACTTACTTATTTTATCTATCTATCTATCTATCTATCTATCTATCTACTTATAATATTTGGTGGTGGCAATCATGCTGGGTGTCAAACTCAGGCTTAACACATGTTAAGCACATGCAGTGATTGACTAGGAGAAGGACACAATATGGGGACCAAAATTATACACAGCACTTCAGCTAACCTGACCTCTGCTCAGTGTGACTGACTGTCAACATCCACACTCCACGCCCCACCTTCACTAGAGTCCAGCCAACTTCTCTGCCTATGCTTCTGCAAGTTTCCGTCCATTTCTGATAAAAGCTCTGTATAGACTCAACGTATTGGCCATCACAATGTGGCATACAATATATTCTTTCTTTATTCCATTAACACTTCATGTTTCATTTTTTAAATAAATAAAATTTCTGTAACAGACTTTTAGGATAGAAACCCTACATTGTTCATCTTACTTCTGTAACAGATTTTTAGAATAGAAACCCTATAGTGTTCATCTTTCTTGTTTTTATATTATTAATCTTAATTTTGGAGCCTCCAAATTTGTAATTCTACCAACTTTTAAGACAAAATGTGCACTACTTTCTGGCTTTGTTATAGCATTTTGGAAACACAAAACTGAATCAGCAAGAGAGTTTTTCTGGCTGTTCTGAAGGGTGCGATATTCCATTTTCTCACTCTTTACACAACTTCTCCAGGCTATCCAGAAATTTAAAAACTGGACTTTAATCTCAGAATTGGCAGCTTTCTGCTTCCTGGCTTGTCTCCATGGCAATAAAGTGAAGGGGGAAAACATCACACCAGAGCTGTGAACTGACACCAAGTGAATGGAATCACCCAGTTTGGATGCTGGAGCACCAGGCAAGCAGCTCTGCCTGTCGCTTAGCAACCACTGTGTCTGGGCATCCTTGTTCCAAGAAACACACACAGTTCTGAGCACCTCCTGTGATGCTTTGAAACTCTTCTCAGACAGCATATGAGAGGATGTCACAATGAATGGACACCATTGGTTTCCACTGGTATTCTCACTGGTTTGTTGTCATGAAGGTGATGAACGCCATCTCATCTACAGCTTTCTGGAAAATGCTTCTTTCTACACAAACTTACTTTGATTCTCAATTAACTGAGAAGGTCTGTTCTTTCTCTGGAACTTTCTGTTCATGGGGACAGCAGTGAGAACAGCTCCAGCAAATGCTTGGGTGGCCTGCCACATCCCCTGGGCACCTGCCAATCCTGAACATGCCACTTGAATGTCTCTGGGAGCTTCTATGACCCTTTGCCTGAGCACTTTCTCTGGCCATCAGAGTTCTGAGGTAGACCGGATATTCCAGGAACTTGATGCACCCTAAGAGTTGCCAAGAGATGGGATTTTGTAGTAAATACCTCCTACCTTTCCTGCCCGTTGGTTGTTGATACTTCTGAGGTGTTCTCTGCTCTGCCTTGTGCATGGAGTCCCAACAATCCCTGGAATCTCCTGCTCATTAAAGTCCCATGCTGTGCCCCTTTTTCCCATCTCACTTAACCTTATTCTGTATCATGGGATCATTTCCTGAATAAATGATGTGTACTTTTCTCAAGCTCTGTTTCATGGGAAATGCAGTCCAACACAGAGGCTCCTATGAGCTTTGAAGATGACATTAAAGAAAAAGTTCATGGGGCAGCCAGAAAATGAGCAGAGTAGAAGCATGTCAGAGCAACCACCTCCATCAACTTCCTATCTGGTGGGGCAGAGATACTTGCTAGTTGGCAGTGCACTATGGCAGAGATAATAGGATTCTGTGAGTAGGATCAATTCTAGGGGCATCCAGGGCTGACTTAACTAGGAGGACATCTAACAAAGCCAAGTAGCGATCTAATTAAGCTAACTATAAGAGCAGAGCCGACTTCACAGCTCTGGTTCATTATTTGAAGCAGAGTCTACCCATACTTAAGTCCCAACTTTGATTCACATTTCTTGTAGTAGTGCCCCCATACTTTGGCCTCAACTCCCGGACACTGAGGTAGGGAGTATGCCCATACTTAGTCTTGACTTTGATTCATCCTTTTAGGTTGGATATCCCACCTATATTTTGGTACCAACTCCAGCTCAATATTTGAGGTTAGGGAACACTTTTAGTCTTTAGCTTCAGCTCCTGGTTGGTATTTGAGAATGTACCTAGACATCAGCTCCCAGGTTGACCTATAAAGTCAGAGTGTCCACAAAGAATTTGGCCACACACTAGTCTCCACCCAGAAGTCCTCCTCCATAACTCTCCCATGTTTATATCAAGCACAAGGTCAACCTATCAGAACACCTGGCCCTGCACCCTCCACAGTTCCTGTTCTCTTGGCTCCCCACAGTATCATCGTTCTTTTACCTCTCCCAAGAGCAAGGCTGGCCTGGTTTATAGAGATTCTAGGACTCAGCCTCCTGAGAGAGGGTGCTATCCTGCATCATCTGCTTGCATGTCTTCACCCTTCTCTATCCTAATTTTAACCAAAACTCCCAATACCTCACTCCATACAACATTTTCTCTGCTTCTGCCTCCTACATATACACCCCTCCTCTACTTCCTATCCAACCACCTACCACTAACCACTAATCCCCCTGTTATCTCTTTATTGCCTGCACTCAGATGCAGCACAACTGATATATCAGCACACATAATGCCACTGGTGTACCCTCCCCCAAACAATTAGTACTCAACCACTGACTTATCTATAATCAGTTGTCACTGCTTTCACAGTGAGTTTACTGCTGGACAGCGACTGTAGTTGCCCCACTGCCCAACTTGCAGTGAAAGCCTGGAGTCTCAAACAAAAACCTAAAATGCAAAAACCATATCCTCAACCTTGCAACTTACTCTCTCCTAAACACTACACGCAGCATCATCAGAATAATGTGTTTAACGTAGTGTGCCAGTAAAGGTCAGACAGATAGGAGCCGTTAGAAGAATGGGGGGGGGGGGGGGCTTAAGAAAGGGTAGAATGTTAGGCCACATTGGACAAGAAAATGAAGGGACTTATTGAGATTGGAAATTCCTAAACTGGGATCGGGTGAGTATAAGGAAAGAGATGGGCTGAAACTAGGCATAATGGAAACTATTCAAAGATCTATTTCATAAGCTTACTGAGAAATATAATTGAAAAAAAAACAAGAGTTGTATAGAGGTACTCTATAGAAATGTTCCTTGTAAAAGCTATAAGCTATTAAATAAAACACCTAGTATCAAGTGTATGATACTTGTCTACATGTTGTTGGCCAGGGAGGCCCCAAAACAGTACAAGCTTCTGCTGTTGCTCTTAGGTACCCACCATAGGAGCCAACTGCACACTTTGGTCACGGAACATAGAGAAATCAGGCTGAAGCTGAACTAAAACCTCATCCACACCAGTTTGCCTTCTTAGTGCCAAAAGGTGCTGTGCAGCCTACTAGATGGAGGATGGCACCCATCCTCAGTTTTAATCAGCTGTGAATCCTGCAAGCTACAATAATGACCTGCCCGGCAAGATGGTCCCTCTAGTACAGTAGTTCTCAACCTGTGGGTTGTGATTTCTTTGCGGGTTGATTGACCCTTTCATAGGGATCTCTTAAGACCATCAGAAAACATGGATATTTACATTATGATTCATAACAGTAGCAAAGTTCCAGTCAGGAAGCAGTGGCAGAAACAATTTTATGGTTTGGGTCACACAACCTGAGAAACTGTGAAAGGGTCATAGCACTGGGAAGGTTGAGGACCACTGCTCTAGTACAATAGTGCTATGCCTATTGGAGTAAACACTCATTTTCAGATTTGATTTGAGACCCACTAAATAGAAAAGAACTCATGCCTAGATTAGTAAGTAAGTCTGATGGAGAACCCATGAGTAGGGATATAAGAGGCCATTGGGGGTGGGAATCCACTACCACATTTTTGCTAAATTGTCATGCTGTCAAATGTTCTTTAAATACACATGTATATATCTTGGATTAGTGTTATACCCACCATTCTTCAGAGAAGTTTCTTATTTCCATGTGCAACCATTAATGCAGAAATCCATGATAGTGAGCCCTCTGCCCTGGATGGAACAGCTGTATCACTCCCTCTAGGAGTCAGAAAACATGTACAAGGAGAGACAAAGACAGTGTAAGCACCAGAGGATGCAGAGATGTGCAAAAGAATGGTATCTTATGAACGTGACACAACCTGTGGACTTATGGACTCACTGCAAGCTGTGGTTATCTGCATAAGATCAATGCAAAATAAGATGGACGCATCAATGTTTCATCAGGAATCAGGGAGAGACCACTGAGGTTTTCCTCACACTCAAGTTCAGAGGGTCACAGACCAAAAGAAGATGTGAAGGCATGGAAGGGACTTGTTGGGGAAAAGGTTACAGTAAGGGAGGGATGGCTCGAAAGAGGGGAATGGGTAAAAATAACAAATTCCATCATAGAAATGTATGAAAGCCTCAAACTAGTAATGAAAAGGGCTAGTAAGCTGGCTCACCACGTAAAGGTGTCTACCACCAAACTCAGCAACAGTAGTTCAATGTCCAGGACACATGGTAGATAGAGGAAAAAATAAAAATAAATAATTGAAGGCCAAACAAAGGAAATCTACCTAAAATAACAGATTACTAGAATTTTCCTATTCACTTTGAGGCCAATTTGCAGCTCAGATATTTTTTTTATTCCATTCTTGGCAACTGTGTGGAAAGGGGAGAAACCTTGGCTAATACATCTCATCAAAGTGCTCCAGGCCAGCATCAACAGCTACAATACCTATTGACAAAATGTGTCCTTGATGTCACATAATGAGAGTAGAAACTTGGCTCATCATTCTTCCTCCCAACAGCATTCTAGCTGAGCACGTTACCACTATCATCAGCTGGAGCCTAGGGTCATTCTCAAAAACCCCTCTTGGCACGCACAAAGCCACCTTAATCCAGCTCTTGAAGAATAGGCCCTAACCAAGTGTAACTTTTTAGTGTTTTATTGTTGTATTAAACATATAAATAGTAATTCTAATAATAAAAAATAAAAACAAATTCTATTATTCCTGGGGTATGAGAGAAAGTTGTGAAATACTAGGTCCATGGAAAAGTCAGGTTTAGTTTGCATAATTTAGATCACACAGCCCCGGTCAGATCATGTGTGTTAAGTCCTTGCTTACAGTAATGCACATAGTGGAGCCAGGGCTATAGTTTGGATCACCTCCCAAATTCTCTTAAAGCTCAAGATCTCGAAGAAACTGCTGTGGTCCTCCAAGGAGCCTATAGAGCAGATGAACTAACCACCATGCTATGTGAATTACCCTGGGACTGTGAGGGAGAAGAATGCAATTAAATTAAAGCCTGGAATGCAGCAGGTATGCAATCTGTGTGTATAGCTGAATTTACCACAGAATTTAGTGAATTGTGTAGATTCGTTTATACGAATCACTGGTTTTGACAAATGTACCTTAACAGCATAACAGCAGGTATAGCATATACCTGAATTCTCTATGAAGTTTGTGACTTTTCTGTTGATATAAAACTATCAAGGGCTGCAGATAGATTGTACTTGGTAAAATGCTTGCTTGCCACATAAGCATGAGGACCTGAGTACAAATCTCCAAGATCCAAGTCTTTTTTAAATAAAATTTAAATGCCTTGAGGATGGAAAAAGTGAATGAAACAGAGCGGCTTTGCATGTGCTCATGTGCACGTGCTTAGTTAGAATCCTGACAAAATGAATTTCTGAGAAACTATGATGGTGTATATGTAGTGAGGTTGAGGATACATTTTCTTCTTTGGTTTCTACTTTATCTTGTCTTACACTTTTGTCTTTTATGTATTTAAATTTACAGATGTTTAATACATTAAGCCAGAAACACTCTCTATTGAAAGGAATGGAAGGAAGAGGAAATATGGGGAGGAAGAGAGAGGGAAGGAGGAGGTGAGGGGAAATAGAAAGAGAAGAAAGGAGGAAATGAAGGCAAAGAGGTAGGGAAATGAGGGAAATAATGGCAAAGGGAAGGAAGCAGAAGAGAAAAGAGGAGGAAGGGGTAAGTGGGCAATTGAAGAGAAGAGCGGAGGGAGAAAGTACAAGGAGAGAAGGAGAGTGACTGAACGAAGACTGGTTTTAAATAGGTCTTCTTGAGTCTGTTGGCCAGTAGTAATCACCACAGCTGCGGACAATCCAGAGGAATTCTTGCAGATGACCCTGAATGTCAACAAAAGCCCTCTTTGTGTCCTGAGATGCCACCGTGGGGTACATTTTACCCTGTGCTCTTTTCTCAGTTCTTGGCATGAAAAACACTAAAAATCTTTCATGTTTGACTCCAGTAAACACAGGTTGATTGTCAAGTCCATTGCCAAGAACTGGAGGTGAGCAAGAGTGTTTCCCTGAAACTGTGAAGGACATAAGCCCACAAACAAACATCACCACTGATAGGAATCTACACTCAATGGGGAGCAATTTTCTGAAGCAGGACACTGGGTGGCGGAAGGGGGCAACATTATGAAGGAAAGAGATCAGAACAAAGGTGGGGTTCAAGCAGGTTCTAGAGGAAGGCCGGGATCACAGCTCTGCCATGTTTGTACTCTATGTTGCTCCCAATGTCCCAGGAGAAAAAGGCAGCATTATCAGCTTCATCCAGCTTGAGAAAAACACAGAGCATCAGTATGAACTGTAGAACTAGGAACAGGCCCCTGACTTGCTCCCAACACCTCAAGGTCCAAAAGCCAGCATGAGTAAGTAGCAGGCAAACACATGTTGGTTCAGTGTGAATTCTTCTAAGTTCCTACTCCATTCAAAACATGGGTGAAAGGGAGGAATAAAGGAGGAATCAGTCCAAATGGCAGCAAAGATGTTTCTGGAGCAGAAGGACATGTGCACAGCTTAACCGTAGGACTACCTTTGGGCTCCCATTCAGTTCTGCAACTTTGCATTAAGGCTGACTGAAAAAAAAAAAAAAAATGTTCCAGCCCTCCTATCCTGTCATGTTTCTCATGGAATCCCTGTTGTTATCTAAGTTTCTTTCAAAAGAAAATAAAATTCTTATGTGTCTGTCACCACAGCTTCCTGCAATGAGAAATGGAGGGTGGGGTTTTGTTAAAAGATTAAAAAAAAAAAAAAAAACAACCACAACTTAGAAGGACAGATACTAGGTCACTACAAGATACTGCCATGCAGGAGCTGAATGCGTTTGTCTACCTTCCTGGGACTTTTTGTAACATATTTTAGATACCATTATTGCTTCCTGGATGTGGTAATGGGATTGAAAACATGAAAAGTGTCTCTTCTCAGTCAATGATCCTGTGGAGCTGCCAGGACTCTGGGTAAACAGTGGGACAAAGGCATTCCACAGGACCCAGGGCAAATCATCTGTTTGCAGGGTGAGGAGTAGAGCTGGTTCCCTTCTGCCTGCAGTGGAGGCAAAGTGACTAGGCAGAGGATCTATGGGCTTGTTTGCAGAGCCTGCTTAGGAAATTGATACCCTCCCAAAGTGTCCCTTCATTCCAGTGTCACTTCAGATGGGGCAGGTAAAAGGATTATACAGGGGGCCCCTGGCCTCCACCCATTGTCTGCACAAGCTGACACTGAATGAGGTAACTTAAGCCCCATAGAGATAACCCATTGCTCTGTGTGTTCACATTCACAGCTGGCATTTCCCATGAAGGAGCCCAGCTCTTTTTCCGGGGCCTCTCAATCCATTAGCAAGTGAGTAGAAGAGTCTGAGATGGCCCTGGACCAAGAAGATGAGGTTACCTAAGAAACAAGTTCCTTTCTCAGTGCCCTGTATAGGAGGACATCTGCATTGGTGTGCAAAGTGGAGAGACACAGGCTAAGACAACACTTACTGCCCCCTCCCACCCCAAATTTTTTATTTGTGGTTTGGCTTGAAAATTTCAATTTAAAAAGAAGTGGTTTTAACTAAACCCAAAGAAGAGAGGAAAAGGCATTCTGTAGCTTCTGTCTTCACTTTTGATAGATGAAGGAGACCAAATGTGACCTCTTGCTTTAGAATCCATTCTCTAATTCAGTAGCCAATCCAGAGTCACCTCAACTGCTCCCAAAAGAGTGTGGTTCCCTTTTATTGATGAAAATTTCCTACAATTTTTTTTAAATCATTATTTTGTTTTTGAAACAAAACCATACAGGAAAGAAAGCCAAGAGCCTTCACAATCTCAACCTCCACATAATAATCCTTGTTGACAAGGAAAAGAATGTTAAGTCCCACACACGATGAAGAAGAAATCAACCATGATGGGCGATGGAAATGCTTTTAAATAGAATAAATAGTTCCTCTAAACATAACCACCACTAACAATTGCCTGTCAAGCAGGAAAAACACATGTAGGTAGTCCAAACCTCTCTCATCCAGAAGGTGATTGATACAGAGACCCCAGGGACCATGACCAGTTCCATCCTGCCTGCAGTTTCTGAGAGAGTACCTTGGCTCAGCTGAGTTTGTGTAGGCCTAATCCTGCATTGGTGGCACCATAAAGGCAGCATAGCTAATCTGTCTGGTCTCCCACAGGAAACTTCAGGAACTAATTTCCTCAGATGCAAAATCAAAGAAATTTAGTAACCATGTGGATGCACAGAGCATTCTTAAGATGGTAGCAGTTGATTGGAATCTTTATTTGATTGGCTGCCTCCTGGAAATTTCTTAAATGGTTGGTGTACACTTTAATTAGAAGCTTTCTTTATAAATCTCATAGATTACAAAATGAAATGAAGCTCAGCATGATAGTGACCTTGGGATTTTGACAAGATGGTTCATAATGTCTTCTAGGGAAGAAATGCCTAGAACCCACTATAGTGAAAAAAAAATAACATTATCTAAAACACGTGGGATTGCCTCAAATGAAGGCACACCTCAAGTTCTTCTGGGAGGTGCAGACAACATTTAGCTAGGCACTGTAGCTCATCACTCTCCTACTGACTCTCAAAAGATGGCTAAGGGGAAACATTGACCACAATGACATGAAGAGAGTCCCTGGGGAATGCTGTATCAAATGTGAACTTGCCAACTGTCTGCCCAGGAAAAGGGAGGAAGGTCACACTTAGGGAAAGGCTTCATTTTGGCCAACATTTCCCATGATCCTCCCTTCATGTGAAGGCCGTTGTAGCCAGGCTTACTAAGCAGGCCCACAGCAGGTTAGGGCTTGAAGAATCATTCTACCTGAGAACAAAGCCAGTCATGAAAGAGCTGGTCCCCTTTAGCACACACCAGCTCTTTTATTTTTACAGAGCCCTTAGATACTCATCAGCACTCAAAACTGAGCCAAGACCTAGGGTAAAATGGGAGATAATTAGATTTCTTAATATTAACTTCTCTTAAATGGTGTCATACAAGTATTTTAAGGGCCTCAGAGGTGAGGACGGGTTGATAAGATAGAAGCTTATCTTACTTTACAGTTTTTAAGTTGCCCCCATAAAAGGAAATCTAGCTAACACTATGTCCCCTATGCAGATGCCTCTAATCTTAGGACTGCCTTGACAATAATTAAAAAATTAGACACCTTCATTTCAAGTTTGCCAAAAAGCATTCCCACTACAGAAGTAAACATCACGGATGTCATTGTCCTTAGAAAAAGTTCCCAGTGCCAAATAAGTGCTTAATTTTCATTTAGGAGGAACCTGGGGTATAAGGAAGGGCAAACAAATGTTTAGGTTAGCTGGGCCTGAGAGAGTGGCTCCCCACTTACACCAATAATGACCCATCATTTGATCTGCATAAATTATTCAAAACCAACTAGTAGTTTTAAAAAAAATAAAAGAAGCTCCAGGGTAAAGAAACTTTTGTTGTTATTGTCGTTTTTACTTTTTGTCTTTATTTTTCTATTTAAAAAGTCTTTTTTTTGATATCCATCTCTGCTTCTCCTCCCTCCCCTCTTCCCAGTTCTCCCTCAGCCTCCCCTTCATGCCCCCATCCATTCCACAGGGAGGGCATAGAATCCCAAAGTGAGTCAGTTCAGGCTGGCATATCCAGTTAAGATAGGTCCAAGTCCTTCCCCCCAATATCAAGGCTGGGTTAGGTGTCCCTCTGTAGGGAAGAGGTTCTGAGATGTCAGTTCATGTACCAGGAATAAGCTCTGGCCCTACTGCAAGAGGCTCCACAAACTGTCCATGGCTTTTGACTGTCTACATTCAGAGGGTGTAGTTCCTTTCCATGAAGGTTCCTTGGCTGTCATTTCAGTGTCAGTGAGCTCCCAATAGCTCAGGTCAGGCCATCTCTGTGGGTCTTCTCCTCACGATCCTGACCCCTTTGCTCATATACTCTCTCTTTAGCTGGACCAGCAGCAATACCACTATTGGGTATATATCCAAAGGACACACATTCTTATCCTAAGGACATTTGTAGGCGGAGTTTACCCACAAGGACACCAATATCAGATAGATATTTATTAAAATATAAACCAACACTCACGGTACAGGTAACAGATTACAGTGGCACCTGAATAGGAACCGGAGTCTGCAGACGGACGGACGATGGGATCCTCCCTCCAGCAGCCAGGAACCAGGAAGAGAGCCTCCCAGCGTCCCAGCAGCCCCTTATCAATGGGTTTGGCCACACCCCCTCCAGGAGCCCGGGATTCTGGATAAGCTTCCTGGGACCCCATCAGCTGACACCTGAATCCCACAACATCTCCCCCCTTTTTCTAACTAAGAAGGTTCTAAACTAAGACTATGTACAGTAGGAATTATTATGAGGTAGTATCTAGGAGAGGTTAAAGTACAATTGCTAATCAAAGCCTAACTTATATAAGGTACATCTAATAGTTCTAGAATATTGGTAGATAGTAGGGTGTATAGATTATTTTAAAGGGTTAATCTGGGAAAGTGAGAATCTAACACCTGAGTGTTCTTATCTAAGGGATACTAGGGTGAAAACCTTAAACATCTATTCTTCAACCTCTTCAAGACCTGAGAAGGAAGGTGAATTTGTCTGAAAGACAGAAGTACATGGAAGCAGCTACTTCCAAAATTTGGGAGAGGACAGCAACACAGCTACCTGGACAATCACCTCTGGATTTGTGTACCGTTAGAGCATCTATCGGATTGGCTATAGGCCTATGGCATCTGACAGATCTTTTCACAAGCAGAACAATTTTGAAGGGACTGTCTTATCCTGTCTAGGCAGGTTTCGTCAGTCTCCATCTATCAACTTGTTCATCCAGCTTGACATCATGTGTGTACTGTCAGCAATCAAGGTAAGGACAGTTCCTTACTCAGCCGGCCATTTTTTGCCAAAAGGACCAACTCCAAAGGAGTATCTTTGATGCTCAACACCATCTCGAGAAGGGAGCAGTGACACCAGGAGTCGTCATGTCTCTCGTGGCCGAATTTTAAATGTTAAATGCCATATTCTCTGGGTCTATGAAACGGTTGAAGATTCTTGTTCATCTATGATATTCTAACCTGTATCTGACATAACTGGGATATGATACCTTAAATAGTGTTGACTGCAGATCTTATCGTCTTAAGGAATAAACCCTATACTAAAAATTAGAATACCTATATAAGGGGTGTACAATCTCTGAACAATGACCCTTAGTAGAACTATCGAACATTAGCCAGGGGTATTTTACCAGGTAAAGTGTCCACAGCATTTTAGACATGTAAATACATATATATCATCAAAACAGAGGTATATAAAACATCTTGTGCATATATCATAACTAGTGCAATCATACATTATATCTAGTATAGTTAAATGAAGGTAGTAATTGCATAGTATACATGACAATGATGTGCAAATATTTTAAACAAAGGTAGAAGCATACATAAAATATAGCAATTTCAAATTCAGCTTTACATAATAGTTACAGATTCAGATTTATATCGAAGTACAAGTTGCTTTGGTTACATAAAACAATCTCAGATTAAACTTTGTACCAATGTACAAATTATCACAATTAAACATATAAAATGATTTTGCATTAGTATCAATATACAGATATCTATGACAGTGCAAATTGTCTTTAGCTTAGCCCATACATTCAGCTAAAATGAAGTATAGGTAGGTAGAACAGTCTACCTTTATCTATCCTATCTATTCCCCCTCTCTTCTACAAAAAAAGATCTCTGATGCTATATTATAGTTTTGTCTTTTACCCAGTTTTACCCACAACCTTTGGAGCATAAAACTTATTGGGAAAGGGGGCGTAGTCGTTTATAAGGTTGCTTCCTGCTGACTTAAGGGCGATGGCATCTCTTTTAATGTGCGGTGAGATCTCTCCACGACTGCCTGTCCTGCCCCACGTTGGGCGCCAGATGTAGGCGGAGTTTACCCACAAGGACACCAATATCAGATAGATATTTATTAAAATATAAACCAACACTCACGGTACAGGTAACAGATTACAGTGGCACCTGAATAGGAACTGGAGTCTGCAGACGGACGGACGATGGGATCCTCCCTCCAGCAGCCAGGAACCAGGAAGAGAGCCTCCCAGCGTCCCAGCAGCCCCTTATCAATGGGTTTGGCCACACCCCCTCCAGGAGCCTGGGATTCTGGATAAGCTTCCTGGGACCCCATCAGCTGACACCTGAATCCCACAACAGACATTAGCTCAGCTATGATCATAGCAGCATTATTCAAAATAGTCAGAACCTGGAAACAAACTAGATGCCCCTCAACTGAAGAATGGATTTTTTTAAATGTGGTATATTTACACAGTGGAGTACTACTTAGCATTAAAAAAAAATGACATCCTAAGATTTTAAGGCAAATGGATGGATCTGGAGAATATCATCCTGAGTGAGGAAACAGAGACCCAGAAAGGTAGACATGGGATGTACTCACTCATAAGTGGATTTTAGAAATAAAACAAAGGACAACCAAGCTACAATCCACAAACCCCAAACAGCTAGGTAACAGGAGGAACTTAAGAAAGATAGTCATGGATCCCGCTGGGAAGGGGAAATAGAGATCTCCTGAGTAAACTGGGATCATACCTAGGGAGGGAGCAAGGGAGTGGGAAGAGAACATGAGAGAATGGGAGAGATGAGTGGGGGAAGCAACAGAGAGGGAAAGAGGTAGAAAGTGGATATCCTGATAGAGAAAGCCATTGTGGGGTTAGAAACAGCCACAAGATGACCCAGGCTAGGACTCCAAGCAATAGTGGACAGGGTGCCTAAACAGGACTTGCCCTGTAATCAAATGAATGACCACTCTAATTGCCATTACAGAACCTTCATCCAGCAAGGGATGGAGGCAGTTGCTTCTCCCACTCAACCATCTCCTTCTCTCATGGTTTCTTCCCATCTCTTGCTTCCTCTCCCATATTATCCCAATTTATGCAGGAGATCTCTTTTTCCCCTTCCCAGGGGATCCATGGATGTCTCACATACGCTCCTCCTGTAATCTATCTGCTCAGGGTTTGTGGATTGTGGAACTTTTAATGTAAACATGCAGGCCTTCTTGATCCCACAATGTCACTGAAACATTTAGCCACGAAAATCAAGCCTAAGCACAGCACATCTTTTTCGTAATCATTTTGTGAACATTATCAAAAGAAATAACAGAGAAGCTCTGCGGATTTATTGCCCAGTCACTGTGCTTCATGTTACTAAACCATGAACTCAAAACTGGTGATGGCTATTCATTCATAGTACTAATCCCTCATTTTCTTAACACAGCTTTCTAAACTTAGATAGGAGGAGCCAGAGTGTTGTAGTAGGGTTTCTCGGGTCCCGGACGCCAGAGGTCCGGAGACCCACAGACCTGCCGCCCGAGACCGCTTAGCCAGACCTGCCGCCCGAGACCGCTTAACCGCCCAGCCGCCCGGGTCCCCAGAAACGACTCAGACACTTATATTAACTCCATGCTGTTTGGCCTATGGCTCAGGCACGTTGCTAGCTAGCTCTCATATCTTAAATCAACCCATTTCTATTAATCACCGTAGCTCACCCGTGCTCCTTACATGTTGCTCCTTGGGCGGCTGGCTCGATCTGTCTCTAACTCCGCCCTGCTTCTCCTACCTAAGCTCTGATTTCTCCTCCTACTTTTTCTATGGTGCCTGCCATGGCTCAAAACAGCTCCTTTATTTAAAGATTGAGATTCACAGCATACATAAACGCATTCCCACATCACCAGAGTTCTTGGGTTCCTTCTCCTTCCTTTCTGCTGAATGCAGATGAGATGATGGTCGCCATCTCAAGACTGAAAATGGCATGCTGAAGTCAGTACAGTGGCAAGATGCTGAATAAGGAGCAAACAGGGGTGGGATGGTGGGGCGGAGAGTGTCTGTGTAAAGGAGCTCCCTCCCTGACACTGTGGGCACCAGCCACCATGTATGATCATGTGACGATGTTGTGTCTCTTTTCTGCAATGCTTTATTTCTAATAAAGATTGTCAATGAGAGCATACCTGTCAACTAACATTGTCCTGTTTATTCCGTCCAAATGTTCTAAGTTCTGTTTAGACTGTCTACAAATTGTAAGATAGTGTAGGTGTGGATGGGGGTGGCACCCCAAGCCACCCCTTAACAAAGCTGTAAGTCCATGTATTCTCTTTTCCAATTTCTTTTTTCCTAATTTCTTCTCAAATGCAGGGAACTTGAATTTATGGACCGAGTACTGAGCAACATTCCCACTTCTGCTTTGCCATCCTGTCCAAGACTATGATCAAGTGGCCCTCTACAATTCCAAAAATGCCAAGTTCAGAATGATTCTTTGTAAAGTTACATGTACAAGGGAAACTGTTCTTACCCTTGAGTGTACTACAGAGTCTTCTAGAAGCTAAAATCTCATGACTGGGCCCAGATTCAGATGGGATGGATCTGGTGAGTTCTGACATTTGCTTGTCTTTGGAGTTCCTATGAGACTGATATGCTGATGTGACAGAAACCACCACACTGTGATACTATGCTTCAACTAGAAGGATTTGCCACCCCTCCTAAACAAACATGGCCAGTGTACAACGTGTGTGTGTGTGTGTGTGTGTGTGTGTGTGCTGTGTGCCTGTTATCTGTGTGTATTTAAAAAAGAGATGATAAATAACTCAAATTCATTTAACTCAGAAACATCTAAAATCAAAAAAACAAACACCTTGATTAGCAGGTTGTCCCTTCCTACTGAAATGGGCAGCTTCACTGCCATTTTCTGAATTCCCAAGGAATAAAGGGAAGTTCCGGGGCCTAATAGGTAGCTCGAGCACAGCATGAATCTACAATGTCAAATAAATGGGGAAAACGCTTATTTTTTAGCTTCTGTTATTTGTCTGTGTTTGTTTGCTTTTGAGACATAGTCTCATTGTGAGGTTCAGTCTGACTTTGAACTAGGTAGCCCAGGCTGACCTGGAACTTGAGATCCTTCTGTCTCTAACTTTGGAACGCTGGGTGCAAGCATACGACACCATGCCCGCTAAAACACATTTGCTTCCAAACTATCTTCTTGATTTCTTTCTGAGAGAAACCTGAGCCTCTATGTTCCCTGCACTGCCATGAAGAGGGCCCTGCTGTGTCAGGTGACCTTGGAAACCCACATTTCTGAGAACCTGGCCCCCTCCAGACAGCTTCTACAGGCTGGCAGAAATGCCTGGGTGTACACTCATGTGTGTTCTGATGAGGCTGGGAATTATCAAAGGGCTTCTTCTGGGTCTGCTGAATCCCACCCAGAGGACTCATCTTAAATGACAAATTTTTCAAATAAGCTGCATATCACTTTCCTTGCCCCCAGAAAGCAAGTGTGTTAGTAACTTGAGAAGGCATTAAAAGACTCTGCTGAGGAGGCAATTCCAGCCCAGACAAGACTGACTGAACCCTCCTCTCTGCCCCCACAGCCCCATCACTTAACACACAATCACAAAACTTCTACTCCTGGACCCAGAGCCCCATACAGAGCATCCCATCTCAGCACACAGCTTCAGACAGTGACTCAAAACTAGAAACCAGCTAGGTCCAGATTGCCTGAAGTCCTTTCTCTGCTACTGCTAAACATTAAACTTCACAAATTTTCTGGATACTCAAAAGATAATAGCAACAGTAAAATATTCCAAAGAAGATAAAGTAAGATATTTCAAGGCAGTCCTCAGACTTTCTTGAAGGTTTACTCAAAGGCAGCTGAAAATCAGTTCACAAATAGGAAGCCTTCATGAAATGCTCTGGCTTGGACTGCACTAGTTAGCAATTATATTGGCATTTCCAAGGTAATCTGCTATCCAAGTTTAATGTACATACTGACTGTGGTAAATGTGTACAAGAATCTGCTATTCTTAGAAACTAAGTCATTGTTTTCAATTTAAATATTTCCTTTCAATTGTTTGTTTTCTAGGGTTTTGAGACAAAGTCTGACTATGCAGACCTCGAATTCATGATGTAGTCCAGGCTGGCCTCAAATTCAAGAACTGCCGTCCTCTCCTTTGTCTCTAGAATCACAGGCATGTGTAACCACCCATTGTTTAAATTAAACTTATTTCTTAACTGATGCATCAAAACAGAAAAATAGAGTCAGGCCTAGTGGCACATCCCCATAATTCCAGCTTTTGCCAGGCTGGGGCAGAAGGATTGTAAGCTAGGGGACAACCTAGGTTACATATTCTAATACTGTCAGTGAGAGTGGAAAGGGGTGGGGAAAAGGAAGGGGGAAGGAAGGGGGAGTAGGGAGGGGTGATGGAATGCCTCATTATGTTTTAACACACATACATATTGTGCAGTTTTGAGTCAAACTGAACGTACTTGTCTTCTCAAACATTCATCCTTTTTTAGGTAAAATTTTCTAATGCACTTTCCAAATGTACATATCTTTCTGGAAAATGTACAGTTTGTGGGTGTCACCTATATCTCCCCCATCCCCACCCCTGTGAAAGGAACTTCTTGTAGTCAAGTCTCCTGGATCTGCTTTTCTCCATCTTTTCCTGAGACTATTGGAAGAGAGAGATGTCACAACAGAGGCCAGCTTGACCGAACTCAACTTGCATTACCGTTCTCCATCCAAATACAAGGGTGACTTCACATGTGAAGATTTTTTTATATATATTAAATCAAAGCTCTTCCCTTAGGAGAACACGGGAGTTTCTTTTCATCAGATAAACTTAATATGTGTGTCTATTGTTGGTATCTGATAGTCCTTAGATGCCCATGTGAATTAAAATACACTTCCCCAAGAATCTATGGGTGTTCGAAGTCCTGCTTACTTTAGAAAGTAGACTGCTGAAAGGTAGTCCATCCAGGTAGCTGCTGAAAGGAGACAGTGCTTCCACTGATCTGATGGAGTTAGAACAGAGTATGGCATATTGTCACCATAGCACAGTGCTTCAACGCATAGCTAGCTCCTCCACTCTCATGAATTCTGATTAAAATGTGTCAGATGTCTACTCAAGTCCTGGACTAGTCTCCTTAAAAGCAAACCAAACACCACGGCAGACAAGAGAAATTTTGGAGAGTCAGTTCTGTAAGAGATCTCCAAACTTTCCTGGTGGCTACTTAAGTGGGGCATCTGTTGCATTAACATAGCCAGAGAAAATCTCATCTTTTGTCTGGTTTTAGTTTGTGTTTTGGTTTTTGGTTTGGAGGGGGGGGTTGTTTTGTTTTTGTTGTTGTTATTGTTTGGTTTTTGTTTTTTTGTTTTTGTTTTTGGTTTTTTGGTTCTTAGCTTAGCTTACTTTAAATTTAGCATACAAAATAACGAGTTTTCTTATGGCATTTGATTCTCTCCAGGATCCACTCATCTCCTTATGTTCCCACTCCTACCCTGATACACCTCTAGCATTCTCCAACAGCTTTGAAAAACCCCAAAGAACTCTGTAATGCTCACAGTCTTATCCACAGATCACAGGAATTTCAGGCAGTGCTTTGAAAATATGACCACCTTTTAAAGTTAGGCACAGGCTCCCCAGACAGATCGCTCCAGAGCTCTTGACTTAGTAAGATAATGACACATTCACACAATATAAATATTGATATTAACTTAACTTATAACCATTAAAAATTGCCAATAATGGGCATGTCCTCGGCAGATGTGTGGAAAAGGGAGCTGAAGTGTTCTGACAGTGCTCAGCAGGGAACAGCAGTGAACTGCTTTTACATATGGTTTCATGACCAACACTAAGTGTCCTGAGCTAAGAGAAAACCAGATGGAAAGGACCAACTACAGAAATGTGTCACCTAAAAGCAGGGCCATCTGAGAAAATATATGTAGGGTGAGGTAATTTTTATTTGTCTTGAGAACTCCACAATGTGTGAGTAGATGAATCTACATGGTCTAGCCTGCTACATGCCCTATATATGAAACAATTGGCTTCTTCTAAGCTTCACTACATGGACTTTTTTAAACTGTGTCACAATAGTGAGTATTTGTGAATCTAAACCTATCTAAACATGAGGGAATTATAGTAAACATACCACACGAGTTAGATGTAGCTGCTTGCTACTGTACTACCAGCACTGGGGAGACTGTAGCAAGGTGATCAAGAGTTGAAAACCATGTAGTAAGACCCTACCTCAAACAAGCAAATAATGAGCAAAAAAGGACCAGGTGACATGAATTTTCAATTCCATTTAATCTCTTGGGACCACTGGAGCACATTGAGGCTGTTACAAACCAGAGCATTGTCATAAGGTATAGAACTATATTTTACCCTTTCAAATGTTAAAGAAATGGACAACACATCCATGGTTTCTAAGGACAAGGATGGAAGGAAAGCTTGTCCGCAACAGAGAGTAAGGGAATTTTGAAAGGTAATGGTTCTATGCAGCCCTCATATTACTGGTTACATAATCATCCATTTGTCAAAATTAGCTGGAAGAATTACTGAGTATGCTAAATAAAGTATTACTTTGCATAAATTTCCCCTGCCTTTTTTCTAATTAAAAGAATAATTCTTGTTTTCTTACCATACACATTTTCCAAGAACTGCTCATCAGTCCTCTGCTCCTCTTTCACTTTGTCATCCTTAACTTGACAATGACAAAGGGAATCCATGGAATCAAAGTGAGAGGAGAATGTCACTGTCAGTATATATAATTCCTCAGAAAATTCAGCTAAATAGCCCCATACAATGTGGGCAGAATTCACAAGCAGGTAAAAACTCCTGGATGGCCATTTAGTTGCAGTTATAAAAGGATCACTCTGGGAATCTACCTTCAAAAACTACACACACACACACACACACACACACACACAAGCACGTACACATATTCAGAGGTTGAACCTGGTGGCAACATGCCTGTAATCCTAGTGACTGGGGAGGCAGAGGCAGGAGGGTCACAATTTCAAAATCTTCCTGGGCTATAGAGTAATTTCAAGACATACACACACACACACACACACACACACACACACACACACACACACACACACACACACACACACACACATACTCCATGTAAGTACTTGAAAATACACCCAAACATGGACTCTTTGTTACCTACATCCAAAACACCAAAAAGAAAACTTTAAGAAGTTGTAGTATCTTATGATAGAACACATGCACACTAAAAGGAAAAGTGAATATGTATAGTAATTAGAACAACATTAAACACATGCAAATCAATGGGTATGTAAGTTGAAAGCAAACACTATTTTTTAATTACACAGATTATCATAGTAATGTAGTAGATTTATGGTGTTACATTGTAAATAATTGTCCCACCTATGAGTTTAATAAAAAGCATTGATTGGCCAAAGGCAGACAGGAAGTGTGAGCAAAGCTACCAGACTAAGAAAACTCTGGGAACAGGAAGAACAGAGCAGAAATGCCACAGACTCCAGAGTTGTCAGACAAGCCAAAAGATGCAGAGGACACCTATACTGCTCTGAGAAAAGGTACCGAGCCACATGGCTAAACAGGATAAGAGTCACGGGTTAGTTTAAGGGTAAAGAGAAAGTTATATGCTTGGGCCTTAGGTCAATCAGCCTAAAATTAATGTAAGCATCTGTGTGTCTCTGGGGGTCGTGGGTCTGTGGGTCTAAACCTTGAGGCTAGGTCCAAAAGTCCGGGCCAGAAACCTCATACTACAAATGGCAGCCAAACATGGGTAAAATATACTCACATAAAACCATAGGAAGCTTTAAAATGGTCTAGAGCACAGAAATGAAGCCAAAAGCAGCTTCTGAGTTGTGTCTCTCACATAAGCCATAGTACAAAGAAGCCCTGGTAAGGTGTGTGGGCTTGGGCTACAATGGCGGGCTTTTAGAGTGCAGCTTCAGGTGTAAAATGGCTTGTTCCTGAAGTCTCACAAGACCCTCAATATAAGCAAAAAGTTGTAAATGATGTATTTAAGGTTTCTGTTCATAAGAACAAAAAGGGAACAGAATCAAAGATGGCTTTCTAGTAGTGGTGTTTTTTTAGATCAGCTCTGTTTGCTGGAGGCAAACTAAGGCTTGGCTTTTTTAAGAAAAGCTTCATGATTCAGCCTTAAAGGCAAAACTTGTAAGTCTTTTAAGAGGCCCAGCTGCCAAATACTTAAATGGAGTTGATGAGCAGTCGATGGCAAAGCTTTACTTGGTGATTATATGGACCCTAAAATTCCCCAGAGTACCTGGGCTAAAAAGCTAAATTCTATGAAGCTAGACTAGGAGCTTGGTGGAGCCATCCATCCACCCTACCAATCTTTAATCCTTAGCCAAGGACCTTGGCAGATTAAAACTGTGTTCAGAAACAGAAAGAAATAGAAGAATCTGGGTGGAGCCAATCACCCTAGCCAAGCAAAGGTGTGGTCAGAGACAGAAAAAGTTAAGAAATAATATACAGTAAAGACAGTTTTTTTAAAAGTCTAAATGGTTTAGAGTGTGCTGAGAATATATATATATACATAGGCTTAGAGAAAGAAAAGGGAAAAAAAGGTAGAGAAAGTCCTTAAAAAAAGAAATAAAGTAAAAAAAATAAAGCCATATAAAGAAGGAAAATACAAAGAATGTCTGGATACTGTATATTATTGTCTTATCTTTAAGCTTCTTGACTAAAAATGAAGTAGTAAAAGCTGTTAAAAGACAGTTGATTATAAATGCTGCTGGATTAATTCAACCTATATATTTTGTAAATGAGTTGACTTTAAAATTGAAATCCAAAGATATGCTACTGGAGAAGAGGTTTTCTTTTTATTTTCACAGAAAAATAAGAGCCTGTGGATTTATTCCTGGATAAAGGACATAAAGTCTGATAGAAGAAGACTCCCTGAAAAATCTCCAATGGAAATGGATGGACCAAATGATTCAGAATTTCAGAGCACCTCTGTTGAAGTTCCCGAGCTCTGTATCCAAAACAATTTCAAGTAGACTGGCTGAGATGACTCAGCCTTACAGACTACTCCACTAAAGACTTGTGCATAATCCTGCATTTTTCTTTGGATTCCCACTGGATTGCCAGCACTCCCATTCAGCAGGAAGTAGTCTAGAGAACGACATCCACATTCCCAAAACATGGCTTATGGATGTTTGTGTTTGTTTACAGTGTTGGTTACAAGTTGTTATAGATAACAGTGAAAAAATTATACAAAGGAAATTAGATTTGAGGTTCTTGCTTTATAAAGAGTAAAGGGGATATGTAATAGATTTATGATGTTACATTGTAAATAACTGTCCTGCCTATGAGTTTAATAAAAAGCGCTGATTGGCCAAAGGCAGACAGGAAGTATGGGTAGGGCTACCAGACTAAGAAAACTCTGGGAACAGGAAGAGCAAAGCAGAAATGTCACAGAGACTTCAGAGTTGCCAGACAAGCCAGAAGATGCAGAGGATCACTATACTGCTCTGAGAAAAGGTACCGAGCTACATGGCTGAAGCATTTTATCATATGATAAAAAATAATCATGCTGGTAAAGGTATTTTAGTTACTTTTTAAAGTCTGTGACAAAGCACTAGGACCATGGCAATTTTCAAAAGACAACACTTAATTTGGTGTTTACAGTTCCATAGAGTTAAACTATCATGGCAGGGAGCATGACCACAGGCATACATGCATGTAGCTGAGAGCCACAATCATAAGTCACAAGAGATAAAAATAGAAATTGTGTGGGCTTTTGAGACTTCAAAGCCCAGTCCTAGTAACACACTTCCTCCAACAAGGCCACACCTCTTAATTCTTCTCAAACAGTTCCACAAACTGGGGACCAACTGTTCAACTGTATGACCCTAGAGGAACAATTCCCATTCAAACCAACATAGTAATTATATAACAGAGTAGGAATGTGCAATAAGACCTAACTCACTGTTTACTAGAAATGTCCATAAGTTTCCTATTTTTAAGACCAACATAGTTCTACATAGGCAAAATCGTCAGGTTTAAAAGACAAGAACCTCTGACTTGTTTTCTGGTGGTAATGTCCTGTCCTCTGTAAGCTCTCTCTCTCTCTCTTTCTCTCTTCTCTCTCTCTCTCTCTCTCTCTCTCTCTCTCTCTCTCTCTCTCTCTCTCTCTCTCTCTCTCTCTCTCTCTCTCTCTCTCTCTCTCTCCATTCCATCTCCTCCACCTTTTCCCTCTCCTCTTAGTAGACCTTCCTCTAATCTCACCTTGAACTTGAGGAATCACTAAGTTAGATTAGGACATAGAATTTGAATTCTATATTGGCTGCTACTGAAACCTGGGCCGCTACAGAATGAGAGCACTGGAATCTACTATATGCTTCTGTAAACTTATGTCAAGGTACAGAAATGCAATGACTGAATCCTTTGTATTCTGTGGAGAAAATAGACTAGGCCCTCCTAAATGAAAAAGTATGATTATTAAATATAAAAGGAGGGGGTAAGACTATCAGGTTGAGTAAATACTTGTGCTCTAGGGAGCCACTTAATAATTTACAAGTCATGTAAATTATGTCACTCATGATGTATAACGTTGTGTAATAGTTTCCTATTACGTGAAGATTTGACAGTACTGCCATAAAATCCTACCTTCATCCCTGGGAATGACTTCCTCTCTGTAGACAGTAGCTAATGAATGATCATCTCCTACCCCACCTGCACATCGCTGGCCATCTATGACTATAATGATGACTCATGAAAAATCATGTGAACCTCCTAACAAATATGAAATGAATTAGCTAACAGTGGCTGGCTTTGTGGCATAGCTAAGAAAAATTAAAACTTTTTAAGTATGCTGAAGCCGGCTTATTTTCCTAAGTGAATACAGAGCACAGTTACCTTTGTAGTGGTTAAAATAGCACAGAATAAATTAAAACAGTGCTCATAAATCTGAAGAGCTGCTTTGACTCAGCTGAAACTTGACAATGGTGTTTAGTAAACAGAATTACATTTGATTTAACTTTAGCCACCTGTCAAGATGAGGCATGGATACTGAGTATAAATCTTCATCCGCAAGCTTGATGTGCAAAAATGCATGCATCTTGTGGCCCAAGGGGTGAAAAAAAAGTCTGGCTTCATTTGTGGAACAGGAAAAAGGAGAGTCACATTAATAAAATGGCAATGTTCCTTCTACATATGGGTTCCCAGTCTTCTTTGCTATACAGAATTGTGCAATAACATTTTACACAAAAATGACTTGTCTAACAGGCACTTGGGAATATCCACCACGTGATGTACCCATAGTAAAGGGAATACCGGTGAACAGATAAACCTGTCCCCACCCTTATAGAGCAGGTAGATTCATGGTAGACACAGGTAACAAATCAGTGGACTTGTAAATAAATAACCAGAGTGTGTCCACTGATGAAAGACAGGAAGGACTTTCCATAGAACACTGATAGAAATACGTGAGGTCACTTGGAAAGAGGTGTTAAAGGAAAGTCGTCCCAAGGTGGAGACAACAAAGCCAAGCCATGAAGAGTGAGGTGGACACAGCCAAGCAGCGGAACAGTATCAACAGGGGTGGCACGTATGCGGGGCTTGGTGAGCTCTGCCTGGCAGAAGAATGGTGCACATGAATGACACTACCAACAGCAGGATTGGAAATGAGCTGAGGCAAGACGGAAGAGCAAGAACCACTCTCCTAGACGCTAGGTGCGATTTTTAAAATGCTGTATGCCATCATTTGCAACGGTGTAGAAGGAACTGACTGCCAGTGTGTGAAACAGTCAAGCAGGAGAACCACCCCATAATCTCACTGAGATGAGCAGTCCTAAAAAAAAAAAAAGCAAGAGTTGTCTTTCTGCTGAGCTAGCAAGCACATACCTGTAATCTCAGCACTCTTTGAGAGAGGAGGATGGTGAACTACTGAGTGAGTGAGACCTTTCAGGGTGGCCTGAAGCTAAATGTCTAAAACCCCAGAGAGAAGAAGGAGTTTGGCTGCTCCTCTGCCTTGCTTGGCACCAACAGAACACAGCAGATAGACATCTTGTGAATACGCCCAGTGCATGTGCATGTAACAATTGCTAAGCTCATGGCTACAAGGATTAGTTTCTGTTTATCTGACTGCTGAAACATCTCAGATTAAACTATTTTTCTGCATCACCTTATAAAGTTTCTTCCTCTGAATGCTGTGGCTTCTGGGTATACAAATGAAGAACCCTCAATGTTCTTGGCCCAAAAATAATGTACCACCACGTGCATCCTAGGAGCCATTCTTCCTGGGGTATAACTGTCCCCTGCCCCTCCTAATAAACAAGCTACCCTCTGACATAGTCTCCATGGTATTTTCCCACTGCTCAGGATTATTCCCCTATCAGTCTGGTGCATAATAATATGACCAGGACTAAGCAGGATTTGAGTTCAGCAAGAATTTAACTCAAAAAAAAAGAAGGGAAAAAGAATTAAGAGGCAGGGGACAGGGAAGAGGTCAGTCAATTGGTACAATATAATATTCTGTCTGTTAGGACAGAATAAATAAGTTATAGTATTCTATGACACAGCACGGTGATTGTAACTAAAAATAATACATTTTATATATATATATATATATATATATATATATATATATATATATATATATATATATATATATATACCAATAGTCAGAAGAACAGGATCTTGAAGAAATTATTAATATCTACCATAAAGAAAAATTATCAATAATAAGGTCACATATGCTAATTACTCTAAGTCAGTTACTAACAACATGTACAGAAACTGAAGCACAATCAATGTACCAGATAGATGATAGATAGATAGATAGATAGATAGATAGATAGATAGATAGATAGATAGATGGTAATATTGTATATTTAATAAAATTAATAATATATGTTAATCAGAGGACAGAATCACATTCAAGCCATGAAGGTCAGGAAATGGTGACCCAGGCCTTTAATCCCATCAGTTTGGAGATAGAGAGTTCCAACTGTCTCTGTGAGTTCAAGGGCCTAAAAGCCAGGCAGTGGTGGCAATGCCCTTAGTCCCAGCACTTGGGAGGCAGAGGCAGGAGGACCTCTGATTTCAAGTCCAGCCTGGTCTACAAAGCAAGTTCCAGGACATCCAGGACTGTTACACAGAAAACCCTGTCTTGAAAACAAACAAATAAAAAAGGCTGGAGAGATGGCTCTGTCCTCTAATATTCCAGACTAATTTTTATTAAATACACAATATATTGCCACATAGAGATAGAAATATCACAGGAAAAAATAGAATAATATTGTTTAAAGGTTTTTTCACATGGGCACTGGAGACCCAACCTCAGGTCCTCAAGCTTGTGGGGAAAGCATTTTACTGATTAGTCTTTCTCTTCTACCCCTGTTCTTCAAAGTTTTGCATAAAGACCTAGTCGGGTACATGACAAACCCAAAGACAAGCTTTATAGACAAATTAATAGTATTAAATAGAATCCTGGTAGCCACAAACTTAATTTTAAAATAAGAAAAAAGAAATCTAATAGCTCAGAAGAAAAACATTCTTTTTTTGCCAGAGACTCCTTCAAGGATTTTTCTCTTGAAGTATCTATCCCATAAAAGAATTCTGTGAAAACAGGACACAGTGTCTTTACCCGAACACAGGAATCCAGAGCATAACAGTACACTCTGTCCCCGACAAATACAGGTCAAAATACAGGCCAGTACACATAGTTCTCTAGTGGCTAACACAAGTGGGGGATCTCATTGTGTGGCTTTCTGGTGATGATCCAATTTGGGGTGGGTTGAGATGACCAGAGTAGGAGTTCTCAAATGGGATTTTACTTGGTCACTTGGGAAGTAATGAGTGAAAATTGTCCTAAAACTCAGAGCCTTTCTTCCCAAGGGCATTGCCTAAATCTTGCTTTAGGTTAGTGCATTAGTTAGATTTGTGCTCAAAATTCCTGATAGAAACAGCTTAAAGGGGGGTGGATTTATTTGGAGTCACGGTTTGGTGGTTGGTAAGATGTGGTATAAATTGCTCTGTCTGTGGCTGTGGGAGCATCTGCCACAAGCTCGTCACATCACGGAGGTGGTTCCAGAAAACAGAGAGTGACAGGGACCAGGGGTCAGGTATAACCTTCAAAGGCCCACTCCTAGTGATCTACATGTACCTGACAAGCCCTATCTCCTATATATTTCACAGCCTCCCCAAAGAATGCCACCAGATTGGGAACAGTCATTCAAATCATAAAACAGGGAGAACCCATAAAAATATCTTGAGAAATCAAGCCTAGACTCTGGCTATTCCCTGAGGACATGTTAGCAAATGCCCTTAAGCTAGAGCCCATGCCAAGAACATAGAAAATTCTTGTACACCCTGGGCCATGCCACAGAGAGCAGACCTCTAGCTGCCTACAGACTGCTGTTTGCAACACATAGTGAAATTGTTTTCACTTTCCTAGAAGCCTCTCAGACACAGTTTGAAGACAGTACTGGAGCAGCCTTCAGTATCTCCACGGTTTCTGAAGATAGCTTTAAAACAAAGTATGCAGCCAGCAGAAATGTCCTACATCATGTCTCTGCCTTAGGCACTGGTAACTAAACTGGGACCTGTTGCAACACCTCCCTTCCTCACAACTCACCATCACAACACAGTGTTTCTCTTTTGCCAAACACCCCCATCTTGGGCTCTTAGGGGGTCTCCTTTCAGAAGTAATCTTCACCAATACATCTTTACTGGTTCTAGGTGCTAGGAGATGCTGTGAAATATCCAGGTGCTGGCACTACTATGGAGATAGTCTGGACTGAGCAGAACCTGTGAGGAACCAGGCATAGTGACAGCCGTGCATCTCACAGAGCCAAGACTCTGAATCACCAACAGAGTGCCATTTCCTCCTCCTCACTCTGTGATGCTGTCAAAATGATGTTGATCGTATGTGTGACCCATCTCACTGTGGTTTGCTTCACCCAGAGGATCCTTAGTAAAGCCAAAGGACACAAGTGTGGCTGCTCCTGTTTTAAGGGACAGTGTGGTCAGCATGTGTCCACATATATTATCGTCTTCTCCTTGATAGTTTTAAAATAAAAGATGTGAGGCACCTGTGGTTGCCAGACATACACATGCATTCACTCGTGCACCAGTTTAACACACTGACCTTCTAGTCACACAAAGAAAAATGATTATATAGTCATATGGAAGCAGGAAACCAAATACCACACTATAGATGCATCTTCTGGCAGCCAATGGAAAGGTAGCTATCTCTGTACACTCAAAAACCTGATGATAGATAGGTGTTTTGTTTTTTTTTTTTTTCAACTCTGGTAGTTGAGTTCACAGGATGTGGTTATATACATACTGGAGCAGGAGGATGAGGACCTTAATTTTCTGCTATTTTCTCTATAAAGAACCAAATAAAAAAAAAATGTTACAAGGCTGGTATTGTTAAGAGACTGACCCTATGATGAATGACCTAGACATAAGTCTATATGTCCCGGTGAAAGTGTGTTTGAAAGAAACTTAAACATCCATGTTTCTTGCTACATTATTCACAACAACAAGGACATGGAGTCAGCCAAGATGTCCATTAACAGATGAATGGATATGGAATGTGTTATCTACACAATAGAATTTTACTCACCTGTAAAGAAATATGGAATTTGCAGGAAACTGAGTGGATCTGGAAAGTATTACATAAGTAAGGTGACCCATACTCAAAAAGATGTAATATGCTTGTTCTCTGTCATATGTGGATCCTAATTAATAACATTTATATGAACGTAAGGGTGTGACAGACCCAGAAAGACAAACATGGTACATACTCACTCATAAGTGGGTATTAGCTATAAAGTAAAAGATAACCAGGCTACAATCCACAGTCCCAGAGAAACTAGGTAATAAGGAGGACCCAAAGAGGGATGCATGGATTTCCCTGGGAAGCAGAAATAGATATGATCTCTTGGGTAAACTGGGAGGGAGGTGGGGGCAGAGGAATGGAGGGATGGGAGCATGAGGGATTGGTTTGGATGTGTTGAGGGCAGGGCAGAGGGGGAGATTAATAAAAGAGATATCCTGGTGGAGGGGACATTTGGGGGACAGAGAGAAACCTGGTGCCAGGGAAACTCCCAGAAATCCACAGGAATGATCCTAGCTAGGACTCCTAGCAATGGTGGAGAGGGTACCTGAATTGACCTTCTCTTATAGTCAGATTGTGGTGGCTACCCTTGTCATTAGAGAGCCTTCATTCAGTAACTGATGGAAGTATATGCAGAGATCCACAGCCAAGCATTGAGCCAAAGTCCAGGAGTCCTGTTGAAGAAGGAATTGTATAAGCCAGAGAGGTCAAGATCATGACAGGAGAATCCACAGAGACAGTTGACCTGAGCTACTGGAAGCTCATGGACTCTGAACTGATACCTAGGGAGCCTATACAGAACAACCCTAGGCACTCTGCATGTGGGTGACAGATGTGTAACTTGGTCTGTTTGTGGGGACCCTATCAGTGGGATCAGGACCTATCCCTGGCACTTGAGCTAGCTTTTGGAAACCTATTCTCCAGGCTGGCTTTCAGCCTTGATGCAGGAGGAGGATCTTGGTTCTGCATCAACTTGCAATGCCGTGCTTTGCTGACACCTGTGGGAGACCTGCCCCTTTCAGAATGGAGGAATGGATTGAGAAAGTGAATGGGAGGTGAAGGGAGGGAACTGGAGGAGAGGAGGGAGAGAAAGCTGTGGTCGGTATTAAAACAAATGAAAAAATAATTTAAGAAGAAGAAAATAAAAACATAAAACCAGATGCAGGAGAATGAAGCCTTTGTCTGGTTATGCTGTCCTACCGCAGTAGGAGGCTATGTTTATGGTCTGTGCTTTTGCCAGAAACCATGTGGAGGCAAATGACCCATGAAGAGCAAGGATGCTACTTTTGCTGTGATGGCAATGACCACAGGTGCATAGTTGAGAAAGAGGAACATGGAAGGCTTCTGTGACAAGCCCTACCCCCATCCCAGCCCCAGCCCCACATCTACCCCCCCAAAAAAATAACACCCTAAACAGGAAACTGTTGAAGAGAACTCTAAAAAATTGTAATGGAGATGCTGAAGAGTAGCTCTCCACAACTGATGACTTCTGTTGGGAATGGACAGGGAAAGGACTGGGAAGTGAGTGTGATCAAGGTGCATGATGTGAAGTTCCCAGAGAATCAATTAAAAAAATGTTAAAAAGAAAAAGGTACAAAGCAAAAGATAACTACCAAAGCTCTATCTCCTCTGGATACAGGAGAGTTCTGGCACACCCAGGACAGCAGTAGACACCCTACATCTGCCTCCTTCCTGCCCTGCTGCCACTACTCCCACTGGTACCACCAACATCCACTTATATAGGTGAGGCTCTCACCTTTTCAAAGATTTTTGGGGGGTCTCAGTCTTGCTTCTGCTTTCTTATGGACTCTCAATGAGCAAAGTATCCAACAGTAGTTAAACTCCATCATTACAATGTATTATGTAACATCATGTTACTCACACTGGAATGCTGACTACTATAGGGTGTTCTGGTTTTCTATATTTGCAAACACCAAGGTATTTTTCCAGACTTTAAGTCTGAAGAAGTCTGGTTGTGCTTTCATGAGTCTGTTGAGTCTTTGCACTGTAGCCATGTTTTTCTGTCCCATTTGGGCCCCTTGATCCAGACAAAGCTCTACTACCTGAGGTCCTGCAGCTGCTTATAAAATAATTACTCAGATATCAATTACAAACTCTTTGGTTTATGGCTCAGGTTTATTACCAACTAACTCTTATAACTTAACTGAAACAATTTTTGTTAATCTATTGTATTGCCACATATTCCACGGCTTTACCTGTGTTCTATTATACCTTGCTTTCTAGGAAGCTGCTTTCAGCTTCTCCTTGACTATACCCTTCATCTTTATCTCTGCTTGGATTTCTCATCTGCCTCTAAACTGCATTGTAAGCCAAAAAATCTTCTTTACTAACAAGTGGTTATCACATATATTCATAGTGTAAAGAAAAACATCCCACAACACTTTCCCTTTTCTGTCTAATCAAAAAGGAAGGTTTTCATTTTAACATAGTAAAATTACGTATAACAAAACAGTTATAAAGTAAGGATTACAGTTACAATGTCCAGTCTATTTGCATTTAGCAAAATTAAAGAAAATACTCTACTGTCTTACCTTATTTTTGTGAGGCTAAAGTTTTATATCTAATTTACCTTTTATCATAATTGAGGAAAATTATAATTATGACTATCTAGTCTTCAACTTCATCAAAGACCACAGAAGAATATAATATTACCTGAGGAAAACAGGGCATTGTAAGCAACTTCCAAAATTCTAGAAATGACAGAGACATCTGGCTGCCTGATAGTCACCTAAAGTTCCTCTACAATATTGAAGCATCTATCTCCAGCCTACAGGCCTAGAGTCTCTGACATACCTTTAGGGGAAGCAGAAAATTTGAATGATTGCTCCACCCATTTTGGTATCGTTTATTAGTACTTCTCCCAGTGTTCTGCAGTATGTCTGGCAGTCTCTGTGAAGCAGGAACCTGAAGGACCATCTTGATTGCTCTGGCAAAGTTCAATGGTCATTTTCCTATGGGTCATCCTCCATGTCCAGTTTATTCAGCACACTGTCAAGCAGTCGAAGCAAGAACAATTCTTTGCCCAGTGGCTAACTTTTGCCACAGAGAAAGTAAAATGCATAGGGAATTTCTTCCATGTCCAGCATCTCTGTAAGTAGATTAGTGCTGCCGGAAGGAGACATGTCTCACTGTCCAGAAAAGCCTAAGTTCTCAAAACATTTTAAATGCCATATTTTGTAGGTCTTTGAAGTGTTTGAAAATTACATAATTGAAATATAACTTTGTATATCTAAAAAACTTAACTGGCATGATTATAAATTGATTATCATAGACAACTACTAATCTGCATTTGTAATTACACATTAAAATTTTAAAGAAATTGCATAAACATAATATCTTAAACAAGAGTATAAATATACAGTGTGCCAAAATTAATCTTAAATTTGTATCAGTAATCAAAAATCTATAGCAATGTAAAATATTTAAAACAATTTGTTGCTTTTTAAAAACAGATTTTAATAATCTACCCTTTTGTCCTATTATCTCTATCCTCTTCTCTTTTTAAGTCTTTTTCAGCTATTCTTTTTTTGGTTATTGACGATGGCCAATAACCAAACCCTCTAAATAAAGATAAACATCCATAACCTATTTTGGAGAATGTGGGTGTAGTTTTCTAGGCTACTTTCTGCAGATTTGGGGTGCTAATGATCTTTGAGGGACCCTGAGTCTGAACTATCTTATTCAGAAGCCTTAAAACTGATGTGGATGTTGGATCATCTGGGCCATCTTTTCCCCTCAGAGATTTTTCAGAGGTCTTCTTCTGTCCAATTGTATTATCCTGGAAGCAATCCATAGATTTTCATCTACAGTGGAAACATTTACAGAATATGTTTCCAAAGCAACATATCCTTAGACCCAAATTTCAAAGTCAAGAAACCTTTAAATATATATCTTTCTGCAGTTAACTCATTCATTAACAGTTAAAAATAAAATAAAACACAATAGTATACATAATTCAGACTCTCTGTGTATTTTATATCTTTACATGGGTAATCTTTTTAAGAACTTTATGGTTTTTTTTTTTCTTTTTAAGCACACATTGTAAATGGTTTAGGCATCTTCTCCATCTAAATCTGTTTTATTGATTATCTTTAGTCATTTTTGACCAGGAGAGTTTTTAATTGATAAGCTGTGTAGCCAAACCCATGAGCTATAGCTGAGAAAAGTCTCCTTATACCGGGGCTTATAAGAGAGACTGTGGAAATCAGCCACACTGCTTAGCTCATGGCAGCTGGTATCTGGCTATATCTCCCAGCTGTTGGGAATCTCTGTGCTGCTACTGCTGGCACAGGTGTAGTACGAAGTTTCTGGCAATTATTTACAATGGAACAACCTAATACCCCTACACACGGGACTGTGGGACTAAGAAGCCCAGTGTGGGAGCTTCCCACCCAGTGTGGGAACACAGCCATGGGCATTTAAATACAGCTCCATGCTACTTAATACTGATTACCAGAATTGGTAAGGTGAGCATGACCTCCACCATGAGGAATGGAGCCAGCAGCCAAGGGTCCTAGCCACACAGCTTATCAATTTATGTACATTCAGAATCTTTTTAAAACTTTTTTATTGCCCACATTGAGGCCATTTGTAGCCAGAAGTCTTTCTGTTCCTTCCAGGCACCTCCATGTAGACAAAGCTCTCCCACACAGTCCTGCAGCTACTTAGAAAATAATTACTCAGAGGCTTGTATTAATTAGAAATTGTTTGGCTTATGGCTCAGGCTCATTACCAACTAGATCTTATAATGTAACTCAACCCATTCCTATCAACTTATTGTATCTCCACTTGTTCCATCACATCTTGCTTTCTGGTCAGCAGCTTGCAGCTTCTCCCTGACTCCGCCCTTCTTCATCTTTATCTCTGCTTTTTTTTCCCCCCTGCCTGTCTCTAAGTTGCCTTGCCATAGGCCAAAACAGCTTCTTTATTAAAAAGGTTATAAAGTATATTCATAGCATAAAGAATGACGTTCTATATCATTTACATAGCCTACTTTCCTCTCAATACATCCTGAATTGAACTCCCTGCTCAATATGACTCTTTCTAAAAGTAGCACCAGTGTTCTTCCTAGTCATGTGAACTGAGTTGTGATGGAAATGGACATGGAATGTCAATTTCTGTATCCTGGGGCCAACACTTGTGTCTGTATTTTTGACTTAAGTATGTATCTGTCCTAAAGATTCTGAGTAGAATATCTCTCTTCCTCAGCTTCTTCTGTCACCATCTATCTCCTCTGGCAATGTCTCTCTCCCAGGTGACTACAGGTGACTACAGTGGGCTGACCTATAGAATCCAGGGTAACCTCTCTCACCTAAAGATCCTGCACTACTTCCCCCTACAATGTCCTTTTTTGCCATATAAAGAAATACATTCAGGGATTCTGGAGATTTGGGCTTGAGTATCTTTGGGGAGCCCTGCTCTGTATAGGACACATAATAGCCACAGTCCTGAACTGTGTTATGATTTTCTTGTTTACATAAGCACCTAAAAATATGTTTATGATATTTCATTATTATGTTTTGTTTTTCTTACAACTTTATAAAACTTGTAAAATTTGTCTATAAGTTCTTGGCTGACTGTTCTGAAATATCAGGGAATCTTCAGTCTCAGATAAGTCAACTCCATGTAGAACATACATATGTATGTACATGTGTGCATATACACACCTCCCCCAACCATCCCAATTTCTACTCACCCTTTTAATGAATGCCCAAAGGCATCACATTTGGATCATAGGGCATATCTCTCATGACTGAAGTCACTGCTTCCACAGTTCACTCATGGAGATCTGAGTAAGCTATCTAGAATACTATTCCACCCATTGGCACTATTGTCATAGAATCTTCGAGATGGATCTTGATTTTAGAAGCTCACCTCAGGCTGTCACAATTTTCAGCCTCCTTCTAATTTACTTTCACTGCCTTATTCTCATCTTCATGAAGGTATTAATCTCTGCTACAATGATACATAACTAGAAGTCCTAACTTTTCACTTGTTACAAGAGCAAAAAGGTATAACACTCACAAATATACACACACAAAAACACACAAACACACACACACACACAAATACACACACACGGGACTGTGAAAGACTGGCTGATCTTGGTAGATGCCAAGCTGGGTTTGTGTTCTGCACTGTTGAGAATACTGCCATTCTGAGAGGCAGACCAATGGAGCAATGAATGGAACCTAACCATCAAAGCAGACCAGACCATCACATTGAAGTCCTATGGTCAGATGTGTCCTGGGTCACCTCAACTCTCCTTTCATTGGTCAAAAGAAATTTAGTGGGGGAACAAAATGTCAAGGTAGAGGTGGTATATGCATCTTCTCCTGAGCTTCCAGACTTTCCTACTCAGTCTACAGACAAGGAGAATGAATTAGAAGCTCTGTTATCAGACGGAAGTGAGAATTTGCCTTTTAACACTGATATCTGTTACTGAAACCTACTAATTTTACCCTGAGATTGGTTTTGAGGGATTTCTTTATGTAAAGAGGAGCACACAAAGGGAAATGCATATGTAAGAGCATGCATGTGGAGGTGAAAGGATAACCATGGGCATCTCCTGAGGAACTGCATCCATCTCCTTTAAGAAAGTATCTCTCATTGGCTCACCAATTAGGCTAAACAGTCTGACAGGAAGCCCTTGGAATTTGTTCATCTCTGCATTCCCAATGATGAAACAATAAACTCACACCTGGTCGTTTCATATGGTCTCTGGGATTTGAACTCGTGTCTTTCTGCTTGCAAGCTTAGCACTTTACCAACTGACCTATTGTCCAGATCCTTGAAGCATTGTTTAGCATTCAGCTCTGCATGTTTTAAATACTGGGATTCTAAGCATCTTGTCTGGTTTGTTTACTCCTATGGACACTCTGACCATGCCGGTAGCCTCACTTCACTATTTTACAAGATGCTATAGATTTCATCCCACCTCTTACCAACCATACAACTGAGAAAATGACCCAACCAGATTGGCCTGTAGGCACACCTCTGGAGTATATCCTTGATCAATAATAGATGTGGAAGATCCCAGCCCTAAGCAGGTGGTCCTGCTTATATAAGAAGGTAGGCTGATGAAGTCATGAGGAACAAGCCAGTAAGTAGCATTCTTTCAACATCTCTGCTCCAGTTTCTGCTTCCAGGTTCCTGGCGACTTGATGTCGCTAATAATGGGCTGAACCTGTAAGTCAAATAAACCTTTTCCTCCACAAATTGTTCATGGTCTGGTTCCACAGCAATAGAAAGTGAACTAAAACAATCCCCAACCCACAGAATGTCATTTCTTGACCTCACCTGCCTTGAACATGCTAAGTTTACATTGGCCAATTTGATGACAAGGTGTTGAACATCACATATAACTTGTAAAATGCTGGTGCCCAAAACTACAGGCAACAGAATAGCTCATGTAAATTTGTCTACCTGGTGATGATGGCCTGATGGGGCACCATGGCTCACTGTACATCCCAGCCACAGGAGACAGCCAGGGAACACATCAGAATTCACATTCAGAATGAAGTCTCTACTCATGTACCTTTCTTTCTTACCACTACAAAGTATATTTAAAAAAATAAACAAATATAAAAATGGTATTTATAGATCATTCTATTCAGAGTTGTGTCTATGAACACAGTTCATGTTCAGAATTCAACGGGGAGGATATTAAGCAGTACCACTTCAGACAAGAAAACCAAAGTTCAAATAGGTTAAGTATTCTCCAAGGTTGCTTAGATTAAATAAGACAGAACTGGGATCTGAGCTCTGAGCATTTTCTCTCTCTCTCTCTCTCTCTCTCTCTCTCTCTCTCTCTCTCTCTCTCTCTCTCTCTCTCTCACTCTTTCTCTGTGTTTTGTGTGTGTTTCTTAACAACTCTGTGTGCTGTGTGCATGTACATCCTTATGTATGCCCTTTATTTTCTGTGTATGTCTGTGTGTGTGTGTGTGTGTGTGTGTGTGTGTGTGTGTGTGTGTGTGTGTGTTTCTGTTATTCACTGTTCCTAAAAGTGTCCTTGTAGTGCTTTGTAAGTCATAACCATAACTTAAGCTTTGCTGTAGGTTCTCAGAGAAGTATAATAGAAGTTGGGGCCATGGGCTGAGAAACATAAATATATAGATCCTCATCTGCACATAGGCCAGGCCAACTCCTCAAATCCAGGTCTCTTTCTCCACAGACCTCTCCATTCTCTGCAAGAGCTCCCAAAGAAGTCATCTACCTTATCTGGTGTCGCTAGCCAATCTAGTCCAACAGAGAATGTGTGGGTCAGTGCTTTCTGGCAGGTTTTAATGAAGACTCTGAAAATGACTTCTGGCTGAACTGAGGTCCATAGAAAGAAATCTTTCTCGTTCTAATTCCTTTCAAGCTCTCCTCTCTCTGAGGAGAAACTACACCCTGAAGCGCTACTATATGGACCAGTCCAGTGGCCAAGCTCTTCTCCCTTTTACACCCTACAACATTGGACATGGCAAGCCTCTCCCCTCTTTCCTGTGGTTTCCAGAACACTGCCCTCTACTGGCCTTCCTGCAACCTGTGCCTCTGATTTCTCCTCCCTCATTGCCCTTTCAACAGCTTCTCCCCCCTCTCCTCTCCACTCCTCTTCTCTCCTTCCCCTCCTCCCCCCACCTCTTCCTCCCTCCGTATTCCTCCCCTCTCTTCCCTGATCCTCTCACCTCCTTTCTTTCTGGTATGGTTTGAAAACAAAAAGTCCTCAAAGCTTATATGTAGATTCCCAGATGCCAGTACTATTTAGGGAGGTTATGGGAACTTTCAGAAGTAAGTCACTGAGGGCAGGCCCTGACTGACTGGCCCCTCTCACTCTCAGCTCCCTGCCCACCAAGAGGTAAACAGCTATCACCGCACTTTCCTACAGCTATGATGTCCTGCCCAACACATGCAGCAAAGCATTGCTGAATTCTCCAAAACTGTGAGCCAAACCAAATCTCTCCTCTCTCAATTTCTTTCTGTCAGGTATTCATCAACAAGATTCACAAGTGGGCTAGCACAGCCTCCTTCTTTACTTCAAAAGGAATTGCTTTGCACTCTCTCCTTCCTGTCTTTCTCTTGTCTGTGTTCACTCACCTGGATTCAATCATATCAGCTCCAAGGTAGGAGCACCAGCCATGTCTCTATTTTATCCCAAGCCTCTCTCTTTCTCTGAATTCCAACTCCCTCACCACCACCTGCTTGCTTTCTGTCTCCACTTGGAGGTCTAACAGAGTCCGCCTATGTCTCTGCAGAATGAAGTTCCTGTCAGCGCCCCCAAATGCCTGCTTTACTTTATTATCCCCCATCAACCAAGGGCTGTGAAGTCTGTCATATTTCTCAGCACAAAAAAGCTTGGCAGCCTCCTGTGGCCCCTTTCCTCACACTCACAATAAGTCTGTCAGCAAAGGCCTGTTTCCTTCCAGGGTGCAATGATTTCTCACCATCTCCTAGTCTAATCAACCCCTCCTAGCCCGACCATCTTATGGTTAGACAGATGCAGTGTGGTCCCAACAAGGGTCCCAGCCTTTGTGCAGCATAGAAAAGTCAAAAGGAATCTCTGAAAACTTGTGCCCTGTATAGAAATTGCTAACATAGTTGTTTGTAAACATTTTCACCACAAAAATAATGCTAAGCAAAGAAAGGTAATAACTGTGATAGTTAGCTTGATTTAATGGTTCAATTAATTAAACATTGCCGTAAGCCCCTATAAATATAAATGTGATATTTTTAAATTTAAAAAACACATTTTTAAAGTTTTTCTTTTTTAATACTCTTATCATGACGCTCCTCGTGGGCATTCAAACCCTCAAGAGAATTGCAGAATCCTTAGGGTACCAATCACCACACAAGTAACTCCTGCCTCTCCAAAGACACCTACCCTTCAGGATCAGGCTCTACCTGCTTCTCTTTAAGGATGTTTTGCCTCTTGCCCTCCCTGTGTCTTTATTCAGATGTCACCTCTCTAAGTGGCCACACACTGACTCTCAGTCCATACCTATGATCTTCCCTGCCCTACCCTTGCATTCAACTCTCTTTCCCTTCTCGTGAGGATTCATGCCTCCTTCTAACCAATACAGTCCCTAACCTAATGGTTGAGTTTGTACATGAATTTTCTTCTCAGATGAAGAAAAATGATATACGGTCAGACTGTTATCTCTTCCAAGGCAAGCAATAGCCATGGAATGTTGTATTTTGATTCTGGGAAAGAGTAGTAAGCCATGCCTCCAGTCCATCCCAAGAGTGATTCCCATGCCATGTTGCCATGCTCTGTTACTAAAGTAGTGTTTGGTAAGTTTTGGTACAGTCAATCAGTTTACAACTTTAAATACTTTCAGAGTGTGATAGGTTCATTATGATGTTACCCCACCTTAAGTTGAGGCACATTTGTACTTATTTGTGCTTTATGGTCTGTTTCTTCTGCTTCACACAAATGTGCATTTTTTATGTTTTATTCACTGTGTATAATAAGTGTAGAAAACAGTATCTGGCATGTGGTAGGTAATTAATAATAGTTTCTTGAGTATGGGTGTCTAATGGGACATTTCTCTGGCTGAAAGGAAGTGAGTGTCTCAAAGCCAAATAATAATTCCCACCAGCAATGCTTGACAGCACCCTCCAGCCTCTCAGGCCATTCTCCATGGATTCTTTAAGAACCCCTATGAGTCTTTTCAGGGACCTCTTGCCATTTTGACCTTGTAAGACCCCTAACTCAAGAAAAATGTGTAGAGCTAATGAGATGGTTCAGTGGATAAGCACATTTGCTAGGTGAGCATGAAGACCTGAGTTTGAATCCCTATCACCTATATAAAAACCAGGCGTGGTCACAGATGCCAGTGACCCCAGCATTGGTAATTAGAGTAAAGCAGATCCCTGAAGTTCCACCCTGAGCAGTAAGCATCCAGTTAGAGAAATATCCTATCTTAAAGGAGAAAGGGAGAGCGCTATACTGGGAGATACACTAAGTTTACCTTTGGCTGTCAGTCAGACACGTACACACAGGCTCACTCACACACCCATAGACACACTTGTGCACACATGGGCATTATGCCATAAATACTCACAAACACACAGAGAGAGAGGGGGGATAGAGGGGAGATGAGGGAGACAGAGAGAAAGAGAGAGAAGAAATGCACAGAGGGGCTAGAATATGCCTGCCTATCCTCTGCCCAGTAGAGAAATGACAACTTAGGGTATTTCATTGAGCCTCCTACTCCAGAATGCCTGTCTCTGGCAGCCTTATACACTGCCAGAGTCATTTCTGAAGTCCAAATAGTAACACCGCTGCCAACAGAAGCTAATTGCCTGGAGAGAATTCTTTAGTGACCTGTCATCAAGGAAAGGCACAGGCAGCAGTCATCTTGAGTGGGTTTGTGGTGGCTTGACAGGCATCCCCAGCCTTCTAATTTATGGTTATCCATATAGGTTAGGAGTTACCCTGGCTAATGGTTTCCTCCTGTGCATGGTGTGCTAGTGACTTCAAAGAGTCCAAGGAAAAGTTGGGAGCTCAGGCCTTCTGTTAAATGGAAGTTGAAACTTCAGACAAGATCATTGGCACCCTTAAACAGGAGGTACAGGGGGGACCAAGTGTGGGTCTGGTAATAAGTGAATATCTGACTAGATACTTACCTGTCCTCTAATATGATCCTGACACTAATATTCTCATTTGAGTGGCCACTGGTGGATAGTCACTGTTTCGGAAGAGAAAAGAAACAGCAGGAGCCATCCAGAGGCCTTCCAAAGACAAAGCAGTAGGTCACATCCAGATAACTCCACTAGGCTTTGCAGTGTGCCTTCTGTTGCCATGGTAACCCTTTTTCCCATTTTCACTAGTAAACCAATGCTCTTGCTGGTCTTAATATCTACAGTCATCCAGTGCCTTGTCAATTGCTTCAGAGAATTAAAGTTCTTCTAAGACGCAATTGCATCAAAGAACAAGTGAATATGAAATGTGTTAGGTGAGAGGACACTGTTAAGGACGACCCTTTGGAGATACTATTTTCCCCTAAGGAAGCCCCCCCATTCTCCTTAAGTTGTGAGATGGGGAAAATATGATTTGTTCGACTGGTCGGAGTTAGAATCTGACTCATTTGTAAGCTTGTTGTGAGCTTCTGAATAAGTTGCTAGTACTTCTTGTCTTGATATTCTCATCTGTAAAATGGGATGCCACCATTTTTGTCGCCTTGGAATGGCTTCAATGAAATCTCCTTCAAAGGCAGATTGTGTTTGAAGAGAAGAGACTATTAGTCTACAGTTGTAGAGGCTCAAGGGCCGAAGCCAGGTGGCCTGCTCTGGTTCAGGTTCTGTTGAGAACCTTATGGTGAAAGGCCCCATGCAGGGGCAGCTGTGAGCATGGGAGAGCTTCCAGATCAAAGCAGAGAGGAGACTGCAGTCCCATATTCTCTTCTGAGGACACCCCTCCAACCTAGAGATACCTGCACTAGTCTTGGTTCTTAAGGGTTACTTCTTTTAATAACACCACAATGGAAACCAAACTCCCATTGTGAACCCTGGGAAGATAAGCTTAGGCCTTGGTCATTGACTCTGTAAAAGTTGTTTGAATAAAACAATCAAAGATTCAAAGATAAAAAATTTTTTTCTTTAATGCCTATAGAGATGCTTTCACATTCTTTTACAATTATTTCTTTATATCCTGGATTAGACACAAATGATTCAGGAACTGTGAATACATCGAAGCTTCACAAAAACAGAACCTGTGCTTTTCTGTTTTCAATGTCTGGCTGCTGAGTACATGTTCAAAACATATGCTTGTGTTCACTGGCATCTCTTCTGAGAAGCTGAAAGAGTGGCTTGCCACCATGACAGCCCTAAGGATGATCTATGGCTGGAACAGGATCTAGAATTACAGAGGACATAAACCTCTAAAAGTGTCTTGAGGGAGATTTTAGATTAGGAAAGCCTAACACTTTGTATGGGTAGCTCCATCCCATGGGTTGGAGTACCCAAGTGAATTAAGAAAGAACGTGAGCTGAGTAGTAATATTTGGCTCCTGTTTCCAGACTACAGATGCGATGGAACCAGATATCACATTCCTATCATCACTTTTTTCCCAGTGGACTGTGTGCAACTGAGTTCAAAATATGCTTTTCCCTTAAGTTTCAAAAAAACTTCTTCTCTATTCTTTGTACACATACATAGTCACTCATGAGAGCTGGTGTTCTCCTACCACAGTGTGAGTTGGTGACCAGGCTCAGCAGTAAGTGTCTTTACCTGCTGAGCCGTTTCCTCAGAAAAGAAAAGGAATTCAATAACGCTGTTGTTTAGATTTGAAGTGTTTTTGTTAAAGGCTTGAGCTCCAAACTCTGGCTCTATCAGCAGGTGGTAGAACCTTTAGGATGTGGGGCCTAGAGGCCGGAAGTAAGGTGACTGGGAGTGGGCTCTTGAAGAAAACATCAAGATGGGAGCTCTCTTCAGGCCTACCCTTTTTTTCAGCTGTCACAATAGGGGCAACTTGATTCACCACATGATCCCTCCATGGTGTACACGGCTCCACAGGCCAAGATTAACAGTGACCTCTGAGGCCATAAACCACAAACCTTCACCCTTATTAAATTATCTTCAGTATTTGATCACAGTGTCAGAAAGCTGATAAATGGCTAAGCTTACATTTTAAATTTAAACTACTGTGTCTAAGTGATCTATAAAACAAAAATGCCTCTAAACTGTAAGCTCCACTTGCTCAAGGACAGATAACTTCCTAGAATGGTGGAGGCTGAACCACAACACGGTAGTAAATAATGTTTTTTTGTTTCTCTAAACAAATTTGGTTGCACCAACTGTACAGGATGTGTGCTTGATCACAAGTAGGCCAGAGGTGCATGGGCAGGAGGTAAGTCAGAATGTATGCTTGTGCCTGATTGGATGAAGGTAGAAGGTATGTAGCCTTGTAGGGTTTTGCCTTTACAAGTCTCTGACTAATGAAATTCAGCACCACACTCTAGGAATCCCTGGTATGGACCTGGCCAGTGTCTGTAATCCTGGATAGTATTTAGTAAAGCTTGCTTCAAATTTGGCTCAAAAATTGTGGCAGTGGATTTATTCTTACTCAGTGGTATCAACAGTACCTCATAATCACAATACTGCTACCCCATTCACAAGTCTTGTAATTATGAATTGTGTCTGGATTTGTCAGGGCAACAGTTAATTGATGGCTGGAAACATAAGGTTTGTGACTAAATGCAACCTACTGTTTTATCAAAGGATTACAGGAATAAACTGCTAACTAATTTATAGTTCAACAGATTAAAAAGGCAATCCATTTATAATCAAGACTTGATGTCAATAGCTCCCAAAGTGATACTTGAACGTTGTTTCCAAAGAGACAAGGAAAGAGGAAGAATCTCGATCTATCATCTATCTGTCTCTCTATCTGTCTCTCTATCTATCTATCTATCTATCTATCTATCTATCAGAAATACTAGGTGCATTGAGCAGGTTGTATTTCTTCACATATGTATATATACAACAATAACAGTTAAAGAGAAAGAGACCATGGATTTGAGAGGGAGTAAGGAGACATAAGAGGAGCTGGGGGGAGGAGAGGGAGAAGAAAATGACGTCAGTGTATTTTAACTTCTACATTGCGAAAAAATCTAAATAAAGCAAGTTTAAAGAAAGGAAGGAAGGGAGGGAGGGAGGGAGGGAGGGAGGAAAGGAGGGAGGGAGGGAGGAAGGAAGGAAGGAAGGAAGGAAGGAAGGAAGGAAGGAAGGAAGAAAAAAAGGAAACTTACAGCCATTTGAACGGGAGCTTCTAATGAGTAAGCTTAGTCATGGATCACTGAGCTGGGATGTGTGAGGCCAGCCCAGATGCTAAGAAGGCAAATTTAACCTTTCCCTCCTGTGTGGAGGGTGAATGTTTTCTTTCCACATTTGCCTTGGATTACTGTGAACGAATTTTACTTCCTCACGCAATTGGTGTTGGGCTCCTCTGCATAAAACATGTTGGCCAGTGTTATGTGGGCAGAAGTGACAGCATGCAACTCAGAGCCCAGGTCCTCAGAGGCAACATATGTTTCTGCTCAACCTTCTCACACATCTGCAGCAACCATGAGAAGACTATGCCATGGGTCATCCCTTGTTCTTGGATGGGAGGCAGATGAAAGAAACCTGAGACTAAGGGTAGCCTGACTCTAAGACATTCTTCTTGACCTGCCACCCTATAATGGAAAAGTGATCAAAAATCATTGCTTTATTTCACTAATGTGCTGTAATGTTTATTGCACGGAGTTATTGCAGTTGATATCTGTCTTTCCCAGCTCAGAATTGTTCTGTGAATCTGCTTGATCTCTGCTTAGTGGCTCCTGTTGGGTCCTCAGCTCCATAACCTCCCTCATAATCACTACCAATGACTATCTACAGAAGAAGTTCACAAAATCACTGCCAGTATTTAAAGAGACATTTTCCCTCATATCTTCATGCCAAGAATTTAGTGAAGGGCCAAATAAATGGGTGGGTGGGAGACTGCTTTGGTAATTACCTGGACTTGATGGAAAGTCCTGAACATTCTGACATGTGGTCCTTCAATCTCACTTCCCCAGCAAGGTTTATGGGAAATAAAAATGTTAGGCTTATATTATATTTTTACAACCTGTGTGACACCTAAAACTCCTTAATAATTTCTGGATAAACTATTCCAATGGCTGAATGTAAACCTAAATAGTCACAGTCAGAATCCTGGAAATGGGCTTGATGCCTTCCATTGTGCTGTGGACCTGAGAGAGATTTCTGAGGAACTATCCTCTCCCATGTGCCAATAATGATTCCCTAGCAGAATCGGAACATGTGTGGAGCTTTAGAATGTGAGTTACATGGACAGGCACCTTGATATTCTGTATCTTTGGAATGAAATTCAGTGTCCTATGAAGGGGGTTTGCTTACAGGTAGTTTTGTAAAAATTAGCTGTGCTCACCACTAAACCACAACACAACAGGCAGAGAATAGCTTGGGGCAGTTGAGAGAGAAGATGTGAGAAGATCATCCTTGAAGCTTGAGGGGGTTTGACAAGACCACATTTCAATGGGAGCCCTGTTGCTTCTGTGAAATATTTGGAAGGTATGCAATATTGTTGGCTAACACAAATATCTGTATAGCGCTGATTTCATAAATTGTCCTATATAGTTTTAGAAGATTCTAGCTCCCATTTTCAATCTTCTTCCAATATTTTAAAGGGGGGGGGGATGGTGGAGAACAGAAGAATCCCTGAGTGAGTAAAGGCCTGAGTATATGTGTATCCATTGACATGGGTCTAGCCTCAGACTCATGGGATAAAGGGAAAGCTTACCCTATCCATCCATCCACCCACTCCTAATAGGGTGAGTTTTAGAGATATGGTAAAGTCATCCTTGTAAGTCTGAGTGCAAATGTTGACAAGTGTGCCCAAAATGTCTACCATAGCTTTCTCTCTCTAGATGTTAATGGCCTGAAGACTGTTTACCTAGGGACTGTTCCTATCTAGATCAGCTAAACCTTAATCCAGCTGTGACCATTACCCTGCCTCCTTTCTTATTTGTACTCAATAGCCCAGACTCTTCTGCATATGTATTCAGTAACCCCACTTCTCTGTTTAACTGTGTATAATAAATATGCTGAGCTTCCAGGGTACTGCTGCTTCTCCATCAGAGAGGCTACCCCATACAATCCCAGTTTTTCTATGTATGTGTGTGTTTTATTTTTTCTTTTGGGTCCATTCCCCAAGAACTGTGCAAGGACTTGACAGGGAGAAGAGAAAATCAAATTTCCACAAACATGAAAATTGAGTATAGATAACATTTATTAACAGCATTAGTAAATACCAAGAAAACTTTATAGACCACAAAAAAACCCTAAGAATAAGTACTATTATAAATTTCACCTATCCAATAACAACACTGGACTGAAAGACTAGACAAGTTGGCTAAGTCCAAAAGGCTGGAAATGATATTATTGTGATAGTTAAGGGCCTTCGTCAAGCTGGATGCCATGTTGGTTCACTTAGTAGTCACTCTGTTTTAGAAAAATATCCAAGAATTGTAGAGTTCTGGCCTTTAAAAGTCGCTTATTATATATAAAATTACTTGCACGGCTAAGAATGAGAACTCAAAGGTGTCCATTATAACCACAAAGCCAATGACTCCAATCCTTAGATACTTGATTAATCAATTAATCAATTGAGAACTGAAAGGCTTATGTAGGTAAGTGATACCTACAGGTTCACTGGCCATGAGGGTGCCATCCAAAACTTACCACCTAACAAGTTTATGGGGCTGAAGATGTAGCTCAGTGATAGAGCATTTGTCGAGTATACACCATCAGAAAAGGAAGAATCTATTAATGTATTAAGGTAATAAATGACACTGTGCTATTATACTTTCTCATCCATTAGAGGAACATGTCAAGACATGGAATAAAACAAAAGACATCTGAAATTGAAATTGACTTTTACATAATCCACACAGGGCTATCTAAAGTTATCTTGCAAGAATATGAAGCTTCCTAGCCTTGATACAAGGAGGAAGGGATGGGTCCTGTTTCAACTTGATATGTTCACCTATGTTGACATATGGAGGCCTTACCCCCTTTGAGGAGTTGATGGAGGGTAAGGTAGGGAAGAAGGTGGGAAAGGTGAGAGGGGGTGGAAAAGGGTGATGGAGGGTAACAGTAAAGGGTATGTAAAAATAATAATTAAAATTTTAAAAAATAAAAATTAGATGTATTGTGATTAATTAAATTAAAAGCCATTTAAAAGTTTAAAAAAGAATATGTATCTTTCTACAACATTTTCTGGAGGTTCCTCATCTCTTAACATCCTGTCAGGATATTTTTTTTAAAATTCTACTTTATTTTTTAATTTTTATTTTTCTCTCTCTCTTTCTATTCTATGAATCCTTTGCATATATATTATGACTTCCAGTACAGTGTTTTTGTTGGATTCCTGAGGGTGAAAATGAGTGGGTCTCTGAATCTGTTTCTTTTGCCTTTTCTTGGTTTCTTTCCTTCTGTTTGCTTGCCATATCCTATTCTGATGTGCTGCCTTTATTTTAGCTTATTCTCTGCTTTTTATTTTGTTGCTATCCTTTAAAAGCCCATTTATTTTCTGATGAGAGACAGACTGTGAGGAGATGAGGGAAGAGAAATTAGGATCAGAATGTATTAGGTGAGAAAAGAATCTATTTTCAATACAAGGGGGAAATAGTACGGAACTTCATCTCGCTATTTTTTATACATGTTGAATATTTCCACAATGAGAAGTCAAGTTGTTGAGATTCGATGTCTTTCAAAAGCTGTGTCAGCTGATGAATATAGGCCCAATGATTCTTTTTTAAAAATTAATTGAATTATGGGGGAAAAAAAAACAAGTATTTTTAAACTGGTTTATTGAGTAAAGAAGCTGGTAGCAAGGCCAGTAACCTGTATGTGATTCCCAGGGCCACCTGGGAGAAGGAGAGAATTGACTTTCACAAGCCGATCTCTGATCTCCACTCACATACCATAGTGCACATGTGCACTGCACACACGCACACACACACACACACACACACACACACGCACACACGCACACATTCACATGCACACACACATTCACATGCACACACACACGCTGAATAAATGAAATACAAAAAAAAAACATTTTAAGTAAAACTATTCAAAGAGACAATTTTTGAAATATAGTTTAAAGCAACTAATGTCCTTATGACAAACTAAAATTGTCTAGTTTTTTATATGATTTTAATTACAGAGTCACAATGCAATTTGCCTGTAACTATAAGAAAGCCAACACATGCTCAGATTTATAACAAGAGAGGTTTGTTGAGGAATGGAGCAAAGTAACCTAAGACCCCCAGACCTCCCTCATTTTAGGTGGGTATGGCAATTTCAAAAAGGGAGACGTGTAAAAGCCTTATTGGGTATCTGTGGGGTCACCCCTTGGTCGGCAGAGAACCCCAGTCAGAAGTCCTAGGGAGAAACAAAGACAACACAGATAACGGACCTGGGAAAACACAAACCAAAGCTTGTGTTGAAAATCTTGAGGCCCTAGACCTTTGGGGACTCTGGTCCTCTCTGGAGTTGTAAATCCACTTTGCTCCTTCCCTTTACTAACTTGACTTGACTATAAGGAGGGAACCAGAGATGGAGTGAAAATTTTAAAAAGCCATTCTGCATCCCACATCCATTCTCCATCTTCCCTGGGCCAGTGATAAAACTGAGAGCCAAAATATGATCTATCTGGGGCACATAGCAACAAGAAGCTGTATAGAACACACTGAAAAGCAATTCACAGGAGAAGGGGGGGCACATGAGTGTCCTCCTCTCTCACAAGCTTAGGGAAGACTTCCCACACAGGGATGCAGTAAACATCTCTTGACAAGCATAAGGTCTTGGACAGGGAAGAAAGGAAAAAGATGGGGAAGAGAGGACAAATTGGACAAATAAAGGCCTGAGGCATCAGAATGCTAAAGTCCCTCAGAAAATAATGGTTAAATCAATTTAAAAAGTTAAGGATATCTGGAGAAATCTAGCCAGTTATCTAGAAATTGTGTGTTGCTTATAGACAGCAATAACCACAGTGATGACTGCTCTATCAGACAGGGCTCATGAGTACATGAAGTTGAAAGGGGAGAATGTAAAAGCAAGTGACCTAACTAGCTGAAAGGTAAGAATCTAAGCAAGGTCTATAGAAGTTAGAGAGAAGGAGGGAACAGAGAGATACCATGGGATACTCATGAGAATCCAGAATCATGAGCTAGCCACTGGGCAAAGTCCAGAACGTTGAACAGTGTAGGTGTACCGCATCATATACTGAGGTAATGCCCATGTTAAGTTGAAAATATCATAAATCAGCAACAAATTTAACATCCCTAATTTATTAAACACCTTAGCTTTTCCCAGATTGCCTTAGACTTACTTACAATACTTTCATATTGGAAAACATCCTGACACAATGTTTGTTTATTCACGTTATCATAAGCACATAGTCACAAGGGTGGCTGGGAGCTGTGGATAGATATTACTGCCCGACAATGAAGTAGAGGTTGACACTTTTGCCTAGAGATTGGCATTGGACAGTTCATGCTGAACTCATGTTGCTTTTAAAGCATCATAAAGTCATCAGTTAGGCCACATAAGCCAAATTTTACATGCATTTCAAAGTCACTCCAAATGATTTGACCCAAAGAGTCACTAACAGGCAGAAGAGATGGCTCAGCAGTTACGAACACTTGCTGCTCTTGCAGAGGACCTGGGTTCAGTTCCTCTATACCATGTTGGGCAACACGTAACCGCCTATAACTCCAGTTCCAGGGTATCCAATGCCTTCTTTCGGCTTCTGGAGGTACATGCACAAATGTCTAAAAACACACACACACACAAAATATTAAAATGAATAATTTTCAATGTCATTGGCATTTTATAGACAGGGAAGAACATTTAAATAAAGGATATCTATCTGCCTGGCTTCAGCTTTTTCTTACTATTATTGACACTTTTATCCACTAAGTACTACAGAGGTGTCTCTGCACCTGTCCTGAGCTGCCAGCCATGTTTAGATTAGACCTACATTTGGTAAAATGATACAGGGGAAATAAATGACATCTCATCCATTCTGAACTGTAGTTTCTATCAAAAATATTTTATAAGTCTGAACCATGCACCCACCTTCCTCTCTCTTCCTCAGCAAAGTGTAGACTGAGGTAGGAAACAGACAAGGGAGGAAGGAGCATGACTCACACTGCAAACCTGCACCTCATTTGCAGTTGGAAGGAGATGTGCTGAGATCTTTGTGTTAATGACAAACAAAACTTCACTTTAGAAGGAAGAAAACCAATATTTGAAAATTATATTTATTAGCTGCATTTTATGTATCATCTAGCTCTGGAAAACATTCCGGAGCCTTAACTGAGGCAGGGAACAGCTGGACATATGGGTGTTTGATTTCACCGTATCTGGTTTTCATAAACTGGCATGTTGCTGCTCTTCTGTCATGGAATGGGAGGATATTCAATTTGAATTCTCCTTCTTCTGGACCATGTGGACTATCATTTGGAAACGAGGGCAATCTGTTTGTGATTTTACCAGGGTATAGATTACATTGAAATGGTACCTGAAATTTCTTTAGTCACCATTGTCAACAAATTGATTCTTGTACCCCTAGCCTGTGTGCTAAGCAGAATAGCAATGGCTCAGGATGAGAATCAGAAGCAGCCGCGTACGGAATTTCATTGTGAAAGAAGAAATATTTGCTGGGGGAGAAGGCTTTGTCTGTCTGGTTTACCTGGTCTCAGGCTGGTCAGTCTCTATTGCCTGATTCAATGTATTCAGCTTCTCATGATTTGTTTTCTGGAAAAGAACTCACAATTCAGATTCCAGGCTTAATAAGTTCTTCTCTGTGCTGGGAAGGACCTTCCTTTCCACATCCTGCACTGCTTTCTTCCCTTCCAAGCTTCTCTATCTCTATCATACAAACCATGATAATGAACTTTTCTGGCTCTTCGGTGCCTTTTCCTATTGCTTTCCCATCTTCCGCCTCTCCCTGTCCTTAGTGTTCAGAGAAAACAGTAACATGTACTGTCTGTGCTCACACTCAATGGCGCACATACACAAAGATATTCGCACAAGTGCATATGTGTGTATTCATATCCTCTGCTTCCCAGATAGTTTCTCTCCTGTCTTAGCTTCCTCCTCTTGCTCTTCCTTCTCCTGCAACTGTTGTGAAAACACTTTTGCTTACCTGATGTTTAGCGCCTAGGCAGAGATTCCTATGAACCACAGACACCATGGGTTTTTCTGCATCCATCCACCTCCTGCACTCCTGAAAAATGTGACTTAGAACTTAAGGCATGGCTGCATTCTAAACATATGATTAAATAACATGCAGGATACAGTAAAATATCATAAAATTGCACAATACAAGGAAGAAATAAAACATGTCAGTTATATACACACACATAAGGATTACCCAGGATGACAGTGCCAGGAGGGTCACAAAGGCCCTCCTTATAATTGGGAAGCCAAGCCACAACCTCAAAACAGGGCACTCATGGCTTCTGCGGTAATGGAAGAGTGTGGAGGATTAGAGCAGTTCATACAGATCAGGCTCCAAAGCACCAAGTATCACAGTAGCTCACACTCCTTTACTAGGATTTGGCTATGTGACTATATCTAACACACAGAGAGAGAGAGAGAGAGAGAGAGAGAGAGAGAGAGAGAGAGAGAGAGAGAGAGAGAGAGAGACTATGGAATCATGTCTAGCTGGAAAATGAGGAAATAGTTTTGGTAGTTAACTAAGAGATTAGTTACAACTATATGAATTCGATAATCATGATAATGATAAATAAAGAGGGAGAAATGAGATACTTTGTGTGATATCAAAGTAGACTAGGTATTGAGAAAGGAATACCTGCAGAGAGTGAGTGTATTTATAAGGCTGCATTCTTAACCTGAGCAAAGCCATATCCAAGAGATCTCCAGGCTAAGAGAGTGTCAGGGCCTCCCTCATGGCTGAGAATGGGATGCTTGCTCAAACAAGACATTTGTGTAACCGCCTGCCTTGAGTAGGCAAGCATCACCTACAGAAGGGTCTTAGTGCAGTTCCCTTGTTCCCAAAGACCACACAGCCAAGAGGCCCTTCTGCTGAGACTCCTCTCTGAAATTCCCTTGTTATCCTGTTCTATAATAAATGCTATTGGTGCTGAGGTTGGGGCTGGGGCTGCTGCTGGTGCAGTGAGAGCATCTCCATCTGAGCTCTGGCCCATCAGATCCCAGCTTTATATTACTCATATCATTTCTCATTTTTTTTATTTAAGAAGCTTTTATTCATTTTACATACCAACCCAGGATCCCCTCTTATCACTCCTCCTGCTCCCCCCAGCCTTGGCCCCCCTGACCCATCCCATCAATCCCCTCCTAATAAATGGTAAGGTCTTCTATAGGGAATAAGCAAAGCCTGGTACGTTCAGTTGAGGCAGGTCCAAGTTCTTCCCTGCTGCATCAAGGCTGAATACAGTGTCCCACTATAAATAATGGACTCCTATAAACCAGCTCATGCACCAGAGATAAATTCTGATCTCACTACCAAGGGCCCCTTGAAAAGGCCAAGCTATACAACTGTCTCTCTTAGGCAAAGGGTCTAGTTTGGTCCCATGTGGGCTCCAACAGCTGTCAGTCTAAAGTTCATAATTTCCCACTAGCTTGGTTCATTTTTCTCTGTAGATTTCCTCATCATGAAACACACACACACACACACACACACACACACACACACACACACACACACACACACACTGCTCATGTAATCCCTCTTCCCACTTTGACTGGACTCCCAGAGCTCAGCCTGGTGCTTGGCTGTGAATCTCTGAATCTGTTTACTTCAATTACTGGATGAAGGCTCTATAATGACAATTAGGGTAGTCACCAATCTGATTACTGGGGAAAGCCAGCTAAGGCACTCTCTCCACTCAGGCCTAAGTTGGGGTCATACTTGTCGATTCCTGGGAATTTCCCTAGCACCAGATTTTTTTCCCTAACCTCATAATGTCTCCCTCTATCAAGGTATCTCTTTCATTGCTCTCCCACTCCATCCCCGTTCCAGCTCACCACACTGTTCTTTCATGTTCTCATCCCCCACCCTTCCTCTCTATTGCCCTCTTCCTGGCCCCCAGTTTATTCAGGAGATCTCATTTATTTCCCCTTCCCAAGGTGATCCATTAGTCTCACATTGCTGCCAGTCAGGTTTCTAGAACCCCATAATGCAGGCCAAAGCAAATATCTAAGCCTTTATCTGCTTAGACACTGCCAAATATAAGCCTGGCTCCTTCTCATATGGATCTTATGCACAATTTGCTAGGACTTGTGTAAGAGTCACCCAAAGGCTTGGTCCTGGCCTGGAGCACTGTTGGGAAGTGGTGGTGTGTTAAAGATAGAGTCTATGGTATGAGCAGTGTGTGGAGCCTCGAGAGGTGGAATCAGACTGTGTTCCTGTGCGTTGCCTGACACCTTGGAGCCCATTCCCCACAGAGGAACACCTAGCCCAGCCTTGACTTTGGGATGAGGAAATCAGACTTGCCTGGAGTGGATGTGTTATACTGAGCTGACCCACCTTAGGACTTCCCCTTTTGGGGGAGGGGATGGGTGGATGGGGAGGGCTGAGGCTGAAGGCTGACTGGGTGGGATTGGGAGGAGGGAAGGGAGGGGGAGCAAGGGGATACGTAGATAAAAATGACATTTTTTAAATAAAATAATTAAATAAAGTTTTTTTTAAAAAAAAAAAAAAAAAGATAGAGTCTAGTGATAAGAAGTTGTCAGTGTCCTTGATGTAATATTGGGATCCTGGACCCTTCCTCTCACTCTTTATTTCCTAGACACCATGTGCTGAGTAGCTCCCAATACAACCATTGGCCGGGAAGCAGCAGAGATAATCAATCATAGATTGAAACATCTTAAAGCATATGCAAAATCAAAGCTTTCTTGCTTTCCATGACTGATCTTGGTTGTCAGCTTGATTGCAAATGAAGTCAACAAAAACACACACTGCAGGACTCTCCTCAGAGGAATTCTCTGTAGCAGATTTTCTGAAAAAGGAAGATAGGATGGCATGTCCTAGTGGTGATCCAGATAAAAGAACATAGAGGAAGGAAACTCATCATTTTGCCTGACTGTCCTCTCTCTTGCCTGCAAGTTTATCTGTCCTGTTGTTGGGGCATCCCTTCAGCAACGGTAAAATTAACTTTTTAGGGTTTCAACCTAGACTGAAGGCCAGCAATTTCCCAGTAAGCCTTCACATTTTCAGTTCTAGGTTAGGACCCCTGAGATATCCATCTCCAAGGGATAAGCAACTACTAGATTCTAGGCTTCTCCAGTGTGAGATAGCTATTGTTGGACTACCCAGACAGCATTCCATAAGCCAATCTCATAAATTCCCCTTTAATATATGTTCATTCTGTCAATTCTGTTACTTTAGAGAACTTCTGATGTGGGAATGCCTTTCTGTATGCTGTGAATATCAATCTTTAAATAAAGGAGCTGTTTTGGGCCATGACAGGCACCATAGAAGAAGTAGGAGGAGAAATCAGAGCATAGGTAAGAAAAGCAGGGCAGAGTCAGACAGATCGAGCCAACCGCCCAAGGAGCAACATGTAAGGAACACAGGTGAGCCACAGGCTACATGGCAGACAGATTAATAGAAATGGGTTGATTTAAGATGAAAGAGCAAGCTGACAACGTGCCTGAGCCTTAGGCCAAACAGCATGAACTTAATATAAGCATCTGAGTCATTTCTAAGGGCCTGAGCAGGAGCTGCTGACGGCTAAGGGGTCTGGGGCTACAGGTCTGTGGGTCTGGGCCTCTGGCTGCTCAGGGCCAAGAAACCCCATTGCAACAAACTTCAACTAATACACTCATTCTAAATTATCTCGGGCATGCTGTCACAGCCATAGAAAGCTAATGACTGTAAGTTAAAATGAAAGTATTTCTAATTCCAATTCTAATTGTAATGTGAATTAGAAATTTCTGGCTACTGCAGTAAATATTAAGGAAGAAACTCAGAGAACAAGGTTGGTAGAAAGAAATCTTCCAGGTAGAATTTCCCTTTTGTCTTGGTCAAAAAGGAAACCTTTGTAAAAGGGAAGACCTTTCATCTAATCTATGGAGCTTGCCTGGAATATACCAAAACGAGTGTAAAGGTTGATTAAAGATGCACCATAATGAAAGGGGCACATGGGAAAGGACACAGAGGCTGTGTCAAAGCTGCAAAAATCCACATGGGTTGACAAAGTATGGAGCGAACTGACAGGAACGAGGTGGGTGGGTGAGCTACAGAGGAACATGACGAGCCTTGGCGTCATGGCTACGTACTTGCCGTCTCCTGCCTCAGGGTTTCTGAAAAGAACTGAGTTCTCCCAGTGCCTGTAGGTAGCTCTCACCAGGATAGAAAAGAAGCACACTGTGGGTCAATGGCTGGCAGAAGAAAGAGCAGTAAGGATGCCGGTGGGCCCTGCTGCGAATATGTTTTACTACTATTGTTTAATAAAGAAGCTGCTTTGATCTATAGCAAGGAAGGATAAAGCCAGGTGGGAAATCTAAGCAGAGATACTAGGAGAAAAGCGCAGAGTCAAGTAGATTCCGGCCAGCTACTCAAGGAGCAAGATGTATTAGAACACAGGCAAAACCATGAGACATGTGGGAAAACATCGATTAATAGAAATGAATTGATTTAAGTTGTAAGAGCTAGTTATTAATAAGCCTGAGCAATAAGCAAAACAGTTTGTCATTAGTATAAGCCTCTGAAAGCAGCTACAGAACAGAGGGGGAAAGAACAGGAAAGCCTCCATCTATAGATAGGAGCTTGCTATGAGTATAGCTTCAGTGGACTTCATGGTCAGTTGGAGAGAACCCAGTACCCTGGGCTTTGTATCCACACTAGTCCATCTGTGATTGCGCTGCTCCTGGACTCTTAGAGGCTCAACTCCCAAGGTATCTTTTGTTATTAATTCTAGGACTTAAAGAAAGAGAGGTTACTTTAATAGTAAATTTAGGTTTAACTTCAGAATTGAATTTATTCTTTCCCTCCCCCTAGTGACAAGAAGAACTAACAGCTTCTATGGGATGCTCCTAATTTGCATAACCACAAGGTGGCAGTTTTTCCGCATGAGGGTTTGCATCCTCTGGCATGCTCAGGAGACTGGTGACAGTAACCAACAAGGACAGTAGATACGAAGAGTGGTTGTCCCACTTCAGTCACATTCCTAAGTACAGGTTAAAAAAAAAAAAAAAAGAGCAAGTGAGCAGACTAACTCTGTACCTATATCATAGTTAGTAAGAATGGTGAGCACTGTAGCATCAGCAACAGCATCCTACCCAGCCGTTCATGGTGTCTTGGATCCTTTCCTGTTCAATCAAGTGTCTCTGGCAGCCACTGAGAAGAGAAGTAACAACTAATGAATGTATTTTGCTGCCTTGATTGACAGCGTGCTGTGGCAGTTAAATGGACCAAGGGGTATAGAGGGAGCTAAGGTTTCATCCTGTGTAAAATGGGAGTAATAACACATACCTCATCCTACTATCAGGAGGGCAAAATTAAATTATACTTGTAATTCACTTACTCCAAGCCGGGCATCTGGGGACTGTTAAGTACATGTCATCCATTATCACCCCTCCATCATCACTCCTACCCATCGTTGTGAGTCCTGTGGTTCTGAGATTTACTAGATTCCGGGTGCTATGCTTAAACTCCTTTCCATAGCCTTGCCAATTTAATTCTCAAAATGGCCCCCTCAGGAAATAGGCAAAGGAGTGCTGTAGGTTGAGAGGTTCCCACCTGGTAAGTGACCCAAGGGGAGCAAAGCAGCTCTGACAGGACAAACATTCCCCTGGTGTTGGCCAGCCATTGGTCCCACAGTGTGCCTCTTTTCCATCCTGGTAAGAGATTTCTGCATACATCACTCATTTGATGTATTTACACAGTGTGGTAAGTATAATTTATTTTCAAAGGTCGTCATCACCAAAGATTGTGAAGCTGAATGTGCATATATTTATGCATACATTTATGCTAAAAGACAGGGGGAAGAAACACCTCCCATTGAAAGACAAGGATTCTGGTGGGTGGTGAGGAAACCATAGGGACAGTGCAGGATGTGAGCAGTAACTAAAGAAAGCAAGATTTGAGAGAAAGCCTAAATAAGACATATTTATTGTAGATGAGATCAGCTTAAGAAAGTGTCCATAAAAGAATAATAATAATTCTATCCCCAAAGTGTGGCATGCTTTTAAGTTCTGACAGTCACTCTGACTAGTTCTTCACAAGACAAATGCTAGCTACTGTTTCATAAAGGGGAGAAAGAGAATCCACAGTCGAGTAAGCTGGAAAGCACTGAATTAGGTAACATAAATTGCCTTCATCATTTGGGGACCTCTCTGAGGCTAGAATATACTAGTTCACTTTTTAAATAAAAATATCTAGGCAGAATGAAACCTTCTAATTTCTTACTGTAAAGGTCTGTGTAGATGGTCATCTCAGTTCAGGTCTGGTATCATGAACATGGTCAAAACCTATGGGTTGGGAAGCCAAAGGCCCGATTCACATTGATTTGCTAAACTGTCATATTGTCAACTCTCTTCTAAACATTTATATTTATAAGTTTGTGCTGCACAAAACCTTAATTATAAAGCTTCTTATTGCAGGGGCTATCTGTTGATGAAGCAATCCCTAAAATGCTGAGAATAAGCCACTATAACCACTCAGCTATACAGGAGACATCTATATCATCCTCACTCCCACCGCAAAGCTCAGAAAACATTGCAGAAAAGTATGGGAAGAAAGACTGGCCTATATGTCTATTGCACACAGGAACTCACAGTAGCTGTGGGAATCCATATAAGACGTCCACAGTCAATAGAGTTAAACATTCCAGCATAGAGTGGAGAGGCATTCTTGATTCTCTACCCCTCACTAAGGAATAATAGTAGCTGGTGCCTGCTAAAGAGGAAGTCACTTTTTGAGGAGGAGAGTTGGCAAGTTGCTCATGCCCCAGTGATGACCTCACACACATAAACCTATGGGTTTCATTTACAGGAGTTACTGGGTTATAAAAAAGAAAGACATGAAGTAGAGAGGGAAGTCTGAGATATTTTGAGGGTGAGGAAGAGTTGGAGGGAAGGAGTGGGAGATGGCTAGGACCCAGATGCACTGTACACATGTACGACAATTTTTTCCATTTTTAAGTGGCTTATTTATTTTTCACTCTATTTCTTTTTAAAATATTTTTATTAATAATAATTTTTATACCCTCCATTGTTCACTTCCCTCCCCTTTCTCTCCATCCTCCCCACCTTCCACCCAATCCTCAAAGGGGTAAGTCCTTAAACTGTCAGCACAGGCTAACATACCAAGTTGAGGCAGGACCTTATCCCTACCTTCCTGTGTCAAGGCTGAGCAAGGCACTGCCATAGGGAGTGGGTTCAAAAAAGGCCAGTTTATGTCTCTGAGATTATTCCTGATCCCATAGCCAGAGGGCCCACTAAGAGCCTGATTACTGCAGGTTCTCCAGCTCTCAGTCCAGAGTCCGAGAGCTCCCATTAGCTCGGGTCAACTGTCCCTCTGGGTTTTTGTGTTTTGTTTTGTTTTTTGTTTGTTGTTGTTTTGAACATGAGGGTGTGAGAAGGCTGAGTTGGGGTAGGGATAGAGAGATGAGCAATGAAAAAGATATCTTGACAGAGTGAGGCAGCATGGGTTTAGATAGAAACTTGGTGCAAGAGAAAGCCACAGGAACCAACAAGGAGGTCCCAGATAAGGCTGTGAGAAATCCTGAGTTAGCCTTCCCTTGTAGTCAGATTGGTGACTACTCTAACATCATAGAACCTACATCCAATGACTGACGGAAGCAGATGCAGACACCCACAGCCCAGCACTTGGAAGAACCCCTAGAGTTCAGATGAAGAGAGGGAGGAACAACTAGAGGTCCAAGGGGGCTCAAGAGCAAAATGGACAAATTTTAAAGCCAATAGCTACCAACTGAAGATAAATTTTTTAAGCAATGATTCTAAACAAAATTAATAACATAGTTGGCATCCACATTGCTTGGGATATGCTTCTAAAAGTATGCACATGAGAAGTGATGAGATACATGTAGGATAACAAAGGCAGCAAGTTACACATATAATGTGAAAGAAAGTTGGAGTGTCAAGCCAAAGACTCAATGACTTACCATCAAAGGCTTGTGGGGTGGAAGCTGTCACCAGATTCATCATCTCCACTGACAACTCTAGCTCTAAAACACAGGAAAGATACATGAGGAAGAAAATAAGACAGCATCATAAAACTGTTGGGATCTTGAAATGAAAGGAAGCATGTGTAGGAAGCAGGGAGCAGGAAAAAACCTTGTCAGGGAATGAGTTTTAGTGAGGAGTAAGACATGGAGGAACATTAGATGGCTCAGAAGAACAAAGCTGGCTTTAAACTCAGAAAAATCATGTTGAAAGGGGAGAAGACTATATTGGGGAAGGGGATAGGAAATAATCATACAGAGAAAACAACTCAAATTTATTTAAATGTCACTTTTTGTCCTGACCACCCAGTCCCAAATAAATATGCAAAGGCTTAAATATGAATATAAATTTTTGCCAATAGTTCAGGCTTACTACTAACTAGCTCTTACACTTAAATTAACACATTTCTATTCATCTATGTATTGCCACTTGGCCTGTAGCTATACTGGACCTCTAGCATCTTGCTTCTTTGGTGGCTTGATGTGGGATGTCTTTCTGTACACTGTGAATTATCATTAGATAACAAAGGAACTGTTCTAGCTATGGAAAGGCATCTTAGAAGCAGGGTGAAAATCTGAGGATAGATAAAGGGGAAAGAGTGGAGTCAGACAGAGATGCTGTGAGCTTCTGCCGAGGAGGAAGATATAAAGGAATTCAAGTAAACCACAGGCCATTGTGCAAGACAGATTAATGAAAATGGGTTGATTTGAGATGTAAGAGCTAGCTAGCAATATGCCTGAGCCATAGGCCAAGCAGAATGTAATTAATATAAGCCTTTGTGTGATTATTTGGGGCTAAGTAGCAGCAGGTTTGAGAGAGAGTCTGAACCTCAGGACTAAGCTGGAAAGTCTGGGCCAGAAACTCTTAATACAGCAACTTGCTGGCATCTCCCCCAACTCCACCCTTCTTCATCCAAATCCTCAGTTTGATTGTCCCACCAATTTTATTATGTTTTGCTATAGGCCAAACAGCTTTATTACTAATCAATGAGAGTAATACATATTCACAGCATACAGAGCAGTTGTCCCACAGAAGTTTCAGGTCAGGCAATATTAGAGATTCTCAAGAATATCATGGAACATTGACTATCAGTCACTGAAAAGATGCTATAAAAATATCTATTTGGAGTTTGAGTGGAAGAAAGACTAGACACTAACAGTAACCAGCTCCTAAAAAATGGGTAAACAGGCAGAAGAAAATAAAGTATTTTAGCAATTAGATGGAAAGAGAAGATATTTCTAACTATTCCCCAGGTGGGCCTGTGAGCTTAAGCCTTTGTTCCCAGGTATCCTTGATCCGTGCCTTGATAATTGCTGACCCAGCTAGCTGTTCTCTTTTATATCTTGTCTCTTCTGACACTAGCCTGGGGAGCTGAGTTCTCCTAAGCCCTCAGGCTTACTCCTTCCACAGATGGGACACCACCCATAATCTCCTCATTCAACTGGCACACTCTAGGTAACTACTGAAGGTTGGTACTCAGAAACAGTTCTGAGAGAAACAGAGATGAAGGCACTGTCTTAATTTTAAGAGGAGTCAGAAAAGAAAATACACATGAGCGCATCCCTCCCATGGTCAATAAGGACTTGATCTCACTGCACAAGTAGGGATTGTATAGAATATAATACACAGTTATCAATTAAGAACCATTACCTGATGCATTGACTCCCCCAAAATTTGCAACCTCTATGTGTCTATGTCATAAGGTTCTCAAAACCAGAGAAACTGAAGAATTATAGAGTTCCCAGAAAGAAGATGCCAGAACATAGTTTATAAAAACAGGATTGGACTGCCAAGAAAAAATAGCCTTTGAAAAGGAAGAGGCGGGCTCGGCTTTTCTTCTGAAGAAATTGGAAGTTATCACCTGTGCTGCACCTTGGGCTTCACTGATATTAAGGAACACTGATGACCAGTGATGGTGAATTCCTGTTATTTTTGGTGTGTGTGTGTGGTGTGCTTTCCTTCTTTGTGATCTGCTGCAGTGGGATTATCTATTGCCCATGTTTCCATGGGTGCATCAAACTTTCTTAGGTTGGAGTTTTCTTTCTAGTGCTTTCTGTAGGGCTGGATTTGTGGATACCTCTCAATATCAATGGATTCAAAACATACACAGGCTAACATAATAAATATGAAGACAGGATTCATACTTCTTCTTCTGATATAAGAAACATACCACAACTTGAAACACAGACACTACCTGAGAGTAAAGGATTGCAAAAAGACTTTCCAATCAAATGGGACTTAAGAAGCAAGTTGATGTAGTTATCATAATATCTAACAAAACAGACTTCAAACTAAAATTAGTCAAAAGTTCTCAGGAATGAAATTACATATCATCACAAGAAAAATCCATCAAAATTAAGTGTCAATTCTGAACATTTATGCCCCAAATACAAGGGCACACACCATTTGTAAAAGAAACATTACTAAAGCTTAAACTACACATGAAACCCCACAAACTAATAGTAAGAGACTTTACCATCCCACTCTAACCAATGGACATGTCTACCAGACAGAAACTTAACAGATAAATAAGGAATCTAAAATATGTTATGACGCAAATGGACTTAAGATATCTATAGAACATTCCACTCTAACACACACACAAAAAAATATATACCTTCCTGGAAATGGTTGTGGGAGGAGCAACAGAGAGGAAGAACTAAGAAATGAATATCTTATTAGAAGACATTAAATTAAATTAAATCTTAATAGAGCTAGAGAGAAAGCTGGTGCTAGAAAAGTACCCAAGAACCCACAAGAAGTCCCCAGCTAGGACTCCAAGCAATAGTAGAGAAGGTACCTAAACAGGACTCTCTCTATAATCAAATGAATGACCACCTTAGTTGTCAGTTTAGAGCCTTCATACAGCAATGGACGGAGGCAGAAGCAGAGATCGATAGCAAAGCACGAGGTTGAGCTCCTGGTACAGCTGAAGAGGGAGGAGAGAGCAAATGGATCAGGATCATAAGGAAGAGACAGACCCACAGAGACAGCTGACTCCTGCTACTGGAAGCTCACCGACTCTGAAATGACAGCTTAGGACTCTTTATGGGAAAAAATAAACTCTCCAAATGTAGAACAGTTGAATGGCATGGACAGTTTGTGGAACCTCTTGCAGAGATTGTTCCTGATGCATGAACTGACAATTCGGAACCCATTCCCTACAGAGGAATGTCTTACTCAGCCTTGATACTGGAGGGAGGGACTGAGACCTACCTCAGCTGGATATGCCAGAACAAACTGACTCACCTTGGAATTCCTTGCCTTCCCTGGAGAATGGATGGGGAGTGATAGGAAAGCTGAGGGAGGACTTGTAGAAGGGGAGGGGGAGGAGCAATGGTGGGTATGGAAAAATCTTTAAAAAATAAAGAGCAAAAAAGAATATACTTTCCTGTCAGCGCCCCATGAGACCTCTAAAATTGATTGCTCACTTGGTCACAAAGCAAATCTCAACAGATATATATTTTAAAAAACGATGGAATAACACCTGTATTTTATCAGCTTACTATGACTTAAAGTTAAAATTCATGAACAACACAAATTACAGAAAGCCTACAGTCTTATGAAGATTGACTAATGCTCAACTGAATCACCACTGGGTCAAGGAAGAAATAAAGAAGAAATTAAAGATTTCCTAGGATTTAATGAAAATGAATGTGCAATATTCCCAAACTCATGGGACACTATGAAAGCAGTGCTAAGAGGAAAACTCATAGCACTAGAGACCTACTTAAGGAAGTGGGAGAAATCTCACACTAGCAACCTAACAGCGCACTTGAAAGCTCTAGAATAAAAAGAATCAAAGTCACCCAGGAGGAATAAAGGCCAGAAAATAACCAAACTCAGGGCCGAAATCAATAAAATAAAAACAAAGAGAACATTACAAAGAAATGATTCTTTGAGAAAAGTAGAAATACAGGAAAAAAAAATCTTATCCAAACTAACCGAAAGGCAGAGAGAGAATATCCAAATTAACAAAATCAGAAACAAAAAAGGGAGACATGAAGCCTATGAGGAAATCCAGAAAATCATTAGATCATACTTCAAAAACCTGTACTCCAAAAAATTGGAAAATCTTAAAGAAATGGACAATTTTCTGGATAGGTACAAAATACCAAAATTAAATGAAGAGCAGACAAACACCTTAAGTAGACCTATAACCCCTAAGGAAGTAGAAACAGTCATTGAGAGTCTGCCAATCCAAATAAATAAATAAGTAAATAAAAGCCCAGGGCCAGATGATTTCAGAGCAGAATTCTACTAGAAATTCAAAGAAGAGTTAATACCAAACCAAAACTCCTCGAATTGTTCCACATAATAGAAACAGAAGGAACATGGCCAAACACTTTTTATGAGGCTACAGTTACCCTGATACCCAAACCACACAAAGAATCAACAAAGAAAGAATTAAAGACCAATTTCCCTCATAAATAGTGTTGCAAAATTACTCAATAAAATACTAACAAACAAATCCAAGAACACATTTTTAAAAATCAATAACCCTCCTATACACTAAGGATAATGGGGCTAAAAAGGAAATAAGGGAAACATCACCCTTTATAATAGCTGCAAATAGCATTAGATAACTTGGTATAACTCTATCTTTGGAAGTAGCAGACCTGTTTGGCCAAGTCATTGAAGGAAGAAATTGAAGAGGATATCAGTCAAGTCACTGAAGGAAGAAATTGAAGAAGATATCAGAAAATAGATCTCCCATGCTCCTGGATAGGTAGGATCAACATAATAAAAATGGCAATTTTACCAAAAGCAATATACAGATTCAATGCAATTTCCATTAAAATCCCAACACAAATTTTTACAAACTTTGAAAGAACAATACTCAAATTCATATGGAATAACAGGAAACCCAAGATTGCCAAAACAATCCTGCTCACATTCAAAAGAACTTCAGGAGGCATAACCATCCCTGACTTCAAGCTATACTGTAGAGCTACAGTAATAAAAACAGCCTGGTACTGGCATAAAAACAGACTTGTGGATCAATGGAATCAAATAGAAGACCTCGACATTAATCCACACACCAATTAACACCTGATTTTTGACAAAGAGGCCAAAAATATTCAATGGGAAAAAGATAGTATCTTTAACAAATGGTGTTGGCATAACTGGATGATAGTATGTAGAACAATGCAAATAGATCCATATCTGTCACCCTGAACAAAACTCAAATCCAAGTGGATCAAAGACTTCAATATAAACCCAGCTACACTGAACTTGATAAAAAAGAAAGTAGGAAATACCCTCCAACTCATTGGCACAGGTGACCACTTCCTAAATATAACACCAGTAGCACAGACACTAAGAACAACAATCAATAAGTGGGACCTACTGAAACTAAGAAGCTTCTATAAGGTAAAGGACACAGTCAATAAGACAAAACGAAAGGCTACAGAATGAGATAAGATCTTCACCAACCCTACATCTGATAGAGGACTTATCTCTAAAATATATAAAGAACTCAAGAAACTAGAACCCCAAAACCTAAATAAGCCAATTTAAAAATAGGGTCAGAGCTCAAAACAGAATTATCAACAGAAGAATTACAAATGGCTGAAAGTCACTTAAAAATTGCTCAACATCTTTAGCCATCAGAGAAATACAAATCAGAACAACTTTGAGATACCATCTTACACCTGTCAGAATGGCTAAGTTCAAAAACACAGATGACAGCCTATGCTGGAGAGGATGTGGAACAAGTTGAACAGTCCTCCATTGTTGGTGGGAGTGTAAACTTGTACAGCCACTCTAGAATGCAGTATGGAGGTTCCTCAGACAACTGGGAAATAATCTCCCCAAGGATCCAACAATACCACTATCGGGCATATACTCAAAGGATGCACATTCATACCCCAAAGACATTATCTCAACTGTGTTCATATCAGCATTATTTGTAATAGCAAGAACCTGGAAACAGCCTAGATGCCCCTCAGCTGAAGAATGGATTAACAAACTGTGGTACATCTACACAATCACATACTACTCAGCAGTTAAAAAAAAAAAAAAGACATCCTAAAATTTTCAGGCAAATGGATTGACTTGGAGAATATCCTCCTGAGCGAGGTATCACAAACAGAGAAAGATAGACATGGGATGTACTCACTCATAAGTGGATTTTAGACAAAAAGCAAAGAATACCCACCCAAGCTGCAAACCACAACCCCTGAATAGCTTAGGATCAGAAGGAACTTAAGAGAAATATCCAGAGAGTCCTTTAAGAAGAGAAAATAGAGAAGATCGCCTTAGCAAATTGGAGTCAGAACGGGCTACAACCAAGAAGAGTTGGGAACAAATTATAAAAGGAGATGGTTGAGTGAGAGGAGCAACAAAGAGGGTGAAATAAAGAAATGGACATCTCCATAGTGGAAGCTAATGTGGGGTTAGAAAGAGACCAGGTACTAGGGAAACCTCCAAGAACTCATAGGATGTCCCTGGCTAGGTCTCCAACCAACAGTGGAGAGGGTGCCTAAACAAGACTTCCCCTATAATCAAATGAATAACCACCCTAAGTGTCATCACAGAACCTACATCCAACAATGAGTAGAGGTGGAGGCAGAGATCCATGGCTGAGCACAGAGCTGAGCTCCTGGTCCAGCTGAGAACAGGGGAGAAGAGTCTGTATGAGCAAGGGAATAAGGATTCTGAGGAAAATTCCCACCGTGATGGCTAGCTGGAGCTCTGAGGAGCTTGCTGAATCAGGAATAGCCACTGTAGATCCATCAGGAAAAGGAGCTAGGCCCTCCAAGGGAAGGCAACTATGGATTGGCATGGAGAACATGTGAAGCCTCGAGAGGTGGGATCAGGCTGTGTTCCTGTGCATGGGCTGGCACCTTGGAGCCCATTCCCTGCAGAGGAACACCTAACTCAGTCTTGACTTTGGGATAAACAAATAGGACTTGTATGGAGTGGATGTGCCCTGCTGAGCTGACCCACCTTGGGAATTCTTGCCCTTTTGGGGGAGGGGACAGGGAGGGGAGGCTGAAGGCTGACTGAGAGGGATTGAGAGGTGGGAAAGGAGGGGAATCAGGGGATACATAGATAAAAAAAACATTTTTTATAAAAATAATAATAAAATGAAAGAAAAAAATCATCTACCATAATCAAGTAGGCTTCATCCCAGAAATGTATAGACGGATCAACATAAAAAAATCTGTCAGTGTAATCCATCATATAAACAAACTGAAAGAGAAAAAAAAAACATTATCATTTCATTATATGCTGAAAACACTTTCGACAAAATCCAACACTAATGTAGGATGTTTTTCTGTATACTATGAATATGCTTTACTATTGGTTAATAAAGAAACTGTTCTGGCCTATGGTAAGGCAGCTTAGAGTCAGGTGGAAAATTGTAGCATAGATAAAGGGAAAAAAGCGACAGAGTCAAGGAGAAACTTCAGGATGCCGCTCAAGGAAGCAAGATGTAATGGAACTCAAAGTCATGGAGTCATGTGGAAATATATAGCTTAATAAGAATGGATTGAGTTAAGATGTAAGAGCTAGTTGATAATGAGCCTCAGCCATTAGGCTAAACAGTTTGTGTGATTATTTGGAACTAAGTAGCTACGAGTGGCTCCAGATCTTGGGGCTAAGTCATACCAGAAACTTGTGGCTACACAACACACCATCATGACAGAGGTCTTAGAGAGATCAAGAATACAAGAAACAAACCTAAACATAATAAGGCAATTTACAGCAAGCTGACAGCCAACATCAAATTAAATGGAGAGAAACTGAAAATGATTCCACTAAAATAAGGAACAAGACAAGCTGCCCACTCTTCACATAACTATTCAATACAGTACTCAAAGTTCTAGGTAGAGCAATAAGACAAAAAAAATGAGATCAGGGGGATAGAAATAGGAAAGACAAATGTCAAACCCTAACTATTTGAAGATTATATGATGGTATACATAGATGACCCCAAAAATTCTACTAGAGAATTTCTATAACTGATAAACACCTTCAGTAATTCAGCAGGATACAGGAATAATTCAAAAAATTAGTAGCTCTCCTATATACAAATGATGAATGGTCCCAGAAACAAATCAGAGAAACATTGCTCTTTACAATAGCCATAAATAATATAAAGTTACCTTAGATTTATTCTTACTAAGCAGCTAAAAGACCTGTATGACAAAAATGTTAAGTCTTTGAAAAAAGAAATTGAAGAAGATATCAGAAAATGGAAAGATCTCCCACGCTTGTGGGTAGGTAGGCTTAACATAATAATAATAAAAAAGGCACTATTACCAAAAGCAATCTACAGATTTAATGCAATCCCCATCAAAATTCCAACACAGACCTCTAAAAAAAAAAACAAACTCAACTTCATATAGAAAAACAAAAAACTCAGAAAAGCTTTTTAAAAAATCCTGTGCAATAAAGGAACTTCTGGAGACATCACCATCCCTGACCTCAAGTTTTACTATAGAGCTATAGGTTTGCTTTTTTCCTGACAGGTGGACTAATGGAATCAAATTGAAGACCCTGACACTAATCCACACTTATAAACACCTGAACAATGAAATGAAAAAATCAACAAATGGTGCTGACATAACTGGATGCCAACACGTAGAAAATTGCAGATAAATCCATATCTTCTGTCATACACAAAACTCAAGTCCAAGTGGATCAAAGACCTCAAGATAAATCCAGTCACACTGAACCTGACAGAAGAGAAAGTGCAAAGTATCCTTGAACACATTTGCACAGGAAACCACTTCCCAAATATAACACCAGTAGCAGAGACACCGAGGACAACAATTAACACTTACTGAAACTGAGAAGCTTCTATAAGGTAAAGAATATGGCAAATAAGATAAAACAACCTACAGAATGGAAAAAATCTTCACCAACCCCATATTTTACAGAGGACTGATCTCCAAAACATATAAAGAACTCAATAAACTTGACATCAAAACACCAAATAAAAAAATTTTAAGTGGGATACAGATTTAAACAGTGAATTCTCAAAGGAAGAATCTCAAATGGTCCAAAGACATTTAAGGAATTACTCAACATCCCTCGTCATCAAGGAAATGGAAATCAAAACGAATTTGAGATACCACCTTACACCTGCCAGAATAGCTAAGATCAAAGACAGTAATAACAGCTTATGTTGGAGAGGATGTAGAGCAAAGGAAACACTCTCCCACTGTTTATGAAAGTGCAAACTTGTACCTCCACTTTGGAAATCAGGATGGTGACTTTTTAGAAAATTGGGAACTAATCTACCTCAAGACTCGATATATCCAAGGGGTGCTCAAACATAGCACAAGGACATTTTCTCAACTATTTTCATAGCAGCATTATTCGTAATAGCCAGAACCTGGAAATAACATAGATGCCCCTTGATCGAAGAATGAATAAAGAAAATGTGGTACATATACACAATGGAGTATTACTCAAAAGTAAAAAAAAAAAAAAAAAAAAAAAAAAAAAAAAAAAAAAAAAAAAAAAAAAGACAAAATTTGCAGGTAAATGGATAAAACTAGAAAGTATCATCTTGAGAGAGATAACTCAGACCCAAAAAGATAAATATAGCATGTACTCACTCATAACTGTCAATCAAAAGATAACCAGACTACAACCCATAGCCCCAGAGAAGCTAGCTAACAAGGAGGACCCCCAATAGGGACACATGGATGACATTCTGGGAAGAAGAAATAGATAAGATCTCCTGAGTAAACTGGGTGCAAGGTGGGGGGCAGTAGAGGGGAAGATATGGGGAATGAGAACTTAAGAGGATAGGATGGTCAAGCTAGAACAGGGACAGAGTGGGAGAGTGATGAAAGAGATATCTTGAAAGAGGGAGACATTCTGGTTTAAGGAGAAACCTAGTGCTGGAGAAGTTCCCAAGAATCCACAAGAATGACCCCAGATTAGACTACTAGCAAGAGTGGAGAGGGTGCCTGAGCTGGCCACCCCCAGCAATAAGACTGGTAAATACCCAAGCTGTCATCATAGAACCTTCATCCAGTAACTGGTGAAAGCAGATGCAGAGGTTCACAACCAAACATCAGGTCAAGTTCTGGGAGTCTGGTCCAAGAGAGGGAAGAGAGATTAAATAAGCAAGGGAGTCAATATCATGAAAGGAAAATCTACAGAGGCAACCAAACCAAACTAATGGAAACTCAAGAGCTTTAGACCAACAGCTGTGGAACCTGAACATGATCATACTAAGCCCTCTGCATATGGGAGACAGCCGTGTAGCTTGTTCTGTTTAAAAGGCCCCTGGAAGTGGGATCAGGACCTATCTCTGGTGAATGAGCTGGCTTTTTGGAGGCCATTACCTTTGGTGGGACATCTTGCTCATTCTTGATGAGGGAGAAGTGGTCTGGACCTGTCTCAACTAACTGTACCAGGTTTTGTTGACTCCTCATGGGAGGCCTTACCTTTTCAGAGGAGGGGATAGAGTCTGGGGTGAGCGGAAGGAGGTATGAGAGGGGAATCTGTGGTTGATATGTAAAATTAATTTAAAAATTTTTAAATACATTTTAAAAAGAAACAAAAGAACAAGAGAGGAAGAAAGAGGTAGCAGGGAAGGTTTCTCTCCTCAGAAAGCAGGCAGGACCACTCCAAAGGAGGAGCTTTAATCAAACATGCTTGACATGAAGCAATGTATTTTAATGGCCCTGAAATTTCAACAGTCACCACCAGCACTAAATTCCTCTTGCCTCTCCCCCACTTTCTGCATACAGGTATAAGATCTCACTGCCTAAAATGAAAGCATTACTGAGCAAAATTGCTTCAAACATCAAATTCACATCCCCAAAATGAAAAACAATCAAACCAAGGCTTAGAAAAAAAATGTGCATGTTGGACTTACTCTATAAATTACTTTTATGTATGATTAAATCTTTCTGTCTAACAAGTTTCTGAACCATCAATTACTATAATGGACAGGGCTTCTGGACTTCTATAACAGGTTTAGTAATTGCTTTCGAGTGCATTCTTTAAAAACATATTTGGGATGTGGCAATTGAATTCCAGCCTAGAGTTGCAAGGAACATGAGGGCAACTAAGCACAAAGAAATGGTTGACCAGATGGTCAGTGTACAAGCCTGATCCATGACCGGCTATGTTTAATATTCAAATGCCCAACCTTGGTAAACAATATCTCCGTGGAGGATTGCACTCTTCTGCATTGTGGTAAATAAGTATACAGCTGTAGAATCGTGCAACCCATTTATCTCAAGTACATTTAGGCAACTGTTATTTGCAGCAAAGTTCATGGCTGTATAAAGAATTTTCTGCCAAAGGCCTAAGAGAGTAAAGAACAAGAAATTCAGCCCTGTTGGGGTTTTTTCCAAGTCACAAATTTAAGTGAAAATAAGTCAATATTGCCCTGTTCCAATCTCAACAGGGTGCTGAAGTTATTTGGCTGAGTTTCTGGTATTTATTGCTCTTAGAAAATTCGTCTCCAGGGTAATATTTTTACAATGACAGATTCTTCATAAAAAAAATTTAAGGTTTTATATATATATGTATATATATATATATATTAGTAGAGCAGACTCTAAGAAAAATTGATCTTCCTTGCCTATAAAATGATGATAATACCTGTTGTGAATATTAAATGCATTAGGAGCACTGAGCCAAGCCTGGCACAGGAAAGAACTTGAATAAATCTGTCCACTTCCCTCAGGTCCCCTGTGAAGGCTGTGTTGCCAAGTAGGATGAACATCATCTTCCTAATTTGAACCTCTATATCATCAAGGTTCCCTGAGTAACGTAAAATCATATATTTACCATAAATACTAGGTCTTGCTCAATATAGAAGTTAGTGGAAAATTTTAGAAAGGCTGTTTTTTTATGCATCTGACCATGAACCTGAACTCCTGAAGTCAGCAGATTGGCCTATCTAGAAGTTTAATCTACTTGCTAACTTTCTTACTGTTGTGACAGATATATGACAGAAGCAACTTAGAGGAAAAAGGACTATCTCATAATTTTAGGGATATAGTCCATCATGGTAGGGAAGTCATGGTGGAACTGCTGGTGGTAAGCACATGTGAGGAGCTCCACACATTTTGGTAGACAAGGAATTAGACAAGACTAGAAGTAGGTCCAGGCAGGAACACCCCAGAGCCTGTGTCTGCGAACTGTGCCCTACATTCCAAAGGTTCCTCAATTTCCCAAAATAATGCATAAGTTGGGACTACAGATTCAAATGCAATAGCCTACCAGAAACATTTTAAATTCAGACTGGCGAACATGAAGGATTCCAAAGAGACAGAATGAAATTGGGATCCATTTTCACAATCCCCACCTTGATAACACAGTGGCCTTCAGAAGCAGCCGAGCACCTTACCACACAGATGACTCACCTTGGAGGTGGAGAAAGAGAAGATATATGAGAACTAAGGGAGCTGAGAACTTTGTCTCTGCTCTTAGCCACCTTGTGAAACTGCACATGAGTAAATCCACAAAAGAAGCCCATTTCCTGTGGCTTGCTAGTCTCAGCAATTGAAACCTAGAGCTATGTAGGGTAAGGAATACTGGGAAGTATAGTTCTACTGGTTGTTCATATAGATAAAATAGCCATCACAACTTTCCTACAGAATGTATTAGCAGGCCTCCTGGGAAAGGCAAACACAATAATGATGTGGGAAGTCTTTGTGTATGCTGTGAAATACCGTTGGATAATAAAATAATCGTTTTGGCCTATGGAAAGGCAGCTTATAAGCAAGTAGGAAATCTGAGTATAGATAAAGGGAAAGGAAGGCAGAGTCAGACAGAGACACTGTGAGCTGCTGCTGAGGAGGAAGGTGTAATGGAATTCAGGTCAGCCACAGGCCATGTGGCAAGGCAGATTAATGGAAATGGGTTAAGATGCAGGAGCAGCATTCCTGAGCCATAGGTCGAACAGTTTGTGATTAATATAAGCCTTTGTGTGATTATTTGGGACCAAGCAGCTATAGGCAGTCTGTTTGAGACAGCTGATCTGAACCTTGGAGTTAGTCCAGACCAGAAACTAAATACTACACAATAATGTACAAGACAATCCCCAAATCACACATTTAGTATTCTCTATTTTCTATACAATGCAAGTGTCCAGTAAGTCCAATAATACCTATAGCACATGACTGCTTCTCTGTTGTTTCTCTCTCTCTCTCTCTCTCTCTCTCTCTCTCTCTCTCTCTCTCTCTCTCTCTCTCTCTCTCTGTGTGTGTGTGTGTGTGTGTGTGTGTGTGTGTGTGTGTGTGTGTGCTTATTTGTCTGCATATATGTCTGTGCACCACGTGTGTGCCTTGTACCTGTAGAGGCCAGAAGTAGGTGTTGGATCTTCTGAAACTAGAATTGCAGATTATTGTAAGGCACAACGTGGGTTCTGTAATTCAAACCTGAATCTTCTTAAAATGAGCCCCTGAACCAGCTGTCCAGCCCCAAATAGCTGGTCCTCACTTTACAATTTCAGTTTATATTTGGAAGCCTAACTATGAATGCAAAGACATTAATTTTTCATTAATATTAATGGTAGGAAATTATACTGCATTCTTTTCTAGCCTATGTTTTAAAAATTCACAGAATAGAATCCAGGGTGGGGAAGGGAGTGGCACACACCTTTAATCCCAGCAGAGGCAGGTAGGTCTCTGTGAGTTTGAGGCCAGCCTGGTCTGCAAAGCTAGTTCCAGGACAGCCAGACTGTTATGCAAACTCTGTCTCAAAGAAAAATCACAAAAATATGTATCATTTGAAAAACAAAAATAAGCATACACAGGTAATAATATAAAATTTTGATATTTACTGATGATATTACTATATGTTCATTAATTTCTATTGCTAGTTACAAATATGACATAAGCACTTTAAAAATAAATGGCATTTTAGTTCAACAGTTCCAGTTGCCCGTGTTGTATTTAGACCTCTGTAAAGGCAATAATCACAAGTTCCCATGTATGACAGAACATACCACTCACCTCATGGCTGGGAAGTAAAAGAGGAAAAGGATGAGATCTACATCCCTTTGGGGCATTGATGACCAAAAGACCTTTCTACTCCTAAGACTGTACTCCCTAAAGGCTCCCCTATCCCCAAGCAGTGCCTCTTTAGCGGCCTTTTACCACATGGACCTTTGGGGTACATGTAAGATTCAAAGCATAGCAATGTCTATACTGTAAAGTTGGAATGACTTATTTGTCTCATTCTGTTTTTTTTTTCCTTTTGCACCTTTTTAAAATCAGTTTTGCAGATTTGAGAAAATGCAGTTTTTATTTTGTATTGAAACACTTAAAAACATGAGTTCATTTTTACTGACGCAGATGACGGTATTCTTGTTTTAAAGAACAGATAGTGTTCCACATCACTCATCTGACAGGTTGCCCCTGATGACAAGGGCCTGTGACAGGATCCCTCACATCTTGACAGATAAGGAGCAAACACAAGACCAGCAGGACTTTGTGGCTGTGATCTAAGGAAAGCTTTGTACCTTTCTGCTGGAAAGTTTTTCTTCTACAAATTGAACATGAACTTCTTAGATTTCCTGTCTGTTTCACTTCTAGGAAAACTGTGATGAATTAGCCAGAGCCAAAGGTCTAAATAAGACAGACCAATAAAATCCCAACCTGGAATTTACATGCATAATATAAGTAAGTCAGCAAAGTACAGTGAGGGACTCCAGGCAATAGGCATGGCAGAGGTGACTGTAGAGACAGCTGCTGTGCATTCGATAGTTTCCATCATAAAGTGTTTTTTTTTTTTTTAATTTTTCTCATCATGAAGTTTCCGGTGGCTTACAGCAATCACATTTGAGTTTTAGCCTTTCCTTTGGGAAATAATATATGAGTGCATAATAGTTTTTAAATGATCAGCTTAATTTTAAATATATCAATTTCATAACTATGATGAACCTAGATATTTTAAAGTATATATTACTATCATCACTGCCATAACGCAATGCCTATTACATATCCTTCCTGGTGATTGCCCTTCTCTCAGCCCTTCCTTGTCTTCTCCAAGAAGCTTGAGCATCAAAGGTTGATGTTGATTGTCACGGCACACCTGGATTCCTTCTACTTGGGCTCATCAGATGAGCGTTTGATGCACAATTGCGTTGACCCTCTTCAGCCATGACTCAGAAGGTCACATTCCAATAGCCAGGGAGACTTGATCAAAAGATAATGTAGTCAGTGGCGGTTCTTCCAAGGACAAACCTCCCATATCAGTTACCCACATGGTCCACATGTCTACGACAAAGAAAATCCAAAGCAAGTGTGTCAGTAGACACACAGAAATGTAAATATATATATATACCTTCAAGTTTCAAGGTTCTTGTCCTGGAGAATTGTAATGCTAGGGCCAATGAGCTATAGGGCCATGACTGTATTTGAGGCTTCCTTGTTTATATCTTTGCTCTGGACTGGTATTAGTCCGCAAGTGGGCACTGTTGTGTGGTGCTGGGCTGGAACATGGCAGTGTATCTGGACTTCCAGCAATACCTCTCTCTGGGATTTTCTACACATTGAAAAGACACCGAAAGTAGAGTCACAGAGCATACAACACACATTAGCCCTGCTGGTGAATCATGGCACAGACACATGCCAGAAGCACCCCTTTCATTCCAGGTAAACTGTCCACAAAGTCAGGTGATCTAAGATGTTTATGATAAATGTTTTCAAATTGCCACAACTCCAGGACCCTCCAGAACACCAAGTGAGCTAATGCTTGTAGATGTTGGTCATTAATTCCCCACTGTGTGCTAAGCATTTACAGAGACATACTCACTTTCGCAGCAAATCCTCATGAAAGGGACTGTTATCTCATTTTAGAGATGACAACACCGAGGACTAATTGACAACAAGACCTTGGACCAAATCCCTACACTGGGGAGATATAGGTGAAAGAATCTTTATGAGTTCTTAGCCAGTCTAGTCTACAGGGAAAATTTAAAAAACAAATTAATTAAAATCTCAGATCAATAGATATGAAAATGAAAATTGAGTCCCACTCATTCTTGACTCCAAGAGTTTCGTTCCTTTCAACAATACAGCAGTACCATTTCAAGGACTTGATATGGCTCATTCCATACAACTTTTTCTTCACAAAGCAAGATTTGAATATAGATAAAGGTGTTCAAGTTATAAATCTTACAGCTGTGAATATGGCTCAGCACTCAAGAGTACTAGCTGTTCTTCCAGAAGACCCAGGTTTGATTCCCAGTACCCACTTGGAGGCTCACAACCATCTGTAACTCCAGTTCCAGGGGATCTGATGCTCTCTTTGAACCTTCAATGCATATGATGCACATACATACATGCAAGGAAAATACCCATACATATAAAACATAAATTAAGCCTTATGTCATTCCATTCAACTAGGACAAAATGCAGCTTCAAGGGTTTGTTCCTGCCATTCCTAACTTGAACAATACTTTTCTATTCTGGTTGCTTATTTTACTCACATACACAGACAGTATAAATGAAAACTTAGCACCACTGTCATATGGGAAAAACAGAGTTGTAGCATGAAGCAGGCACTATCCAGGATCACAGTCTACAGAAGGACATTTGACAGCTAATACATAACCATGGAAGTGCTTAGAAATGTTCACTATCAGTGCAGCTAAGACCACTCTTTAAAGATGTGCAGAAAAAATAATGTTAATGAAGTGAGACCAACAAGAAGCCTAAATGTGATGAGATTCAGAGTTAGGAAAAGATAATAGGCACTGGAATGGGTAGCAAGGATCTGTGTCACCACAGACAATATGTCATCTCTGGGTCACAGGACACCTAGATGAATAATTGACTGAACAACACCTGATTAACAATAAGCTATCAGCCTTGATTCTTTGATGCAAACAGTTCCAGATGAAGCAAGAGAGTCTGGGCACTGACACCCCTTTGTGGCCCCACCAATTTGTGCCTTCTGTTTCTGTCTTAACAGTCTCGTTCTCCATTTAGTCCCTGCAAAGCATCTGGCAGTTAGCAGTCACCTCATTCCTGACACCAGGTTCTAGTGAAGAGACTGAACCCCACCCTCTGCATCAATGAACGTATGTAAGAAGGAACCCAGAAGAGCCCAGAGCCCTGATGTTCAAGTGAAATCTGATATCTGAATTCCAGATGCCCATGCATCATGATAAAGGAGCCAAAATATACTTTAATCTAGGGAGATAAGGGCACTTAACATTGATCTCTGGCCTCCGTGCATATACACACTCATGCATATGCACATGCACACACAAATACTTACCACAGTAGATAATCCACTTAGTTGGAATTAAAACATTGCCTGCATGCAATGTATGTCTGTTTCTTCTTGAAGTATATTTGTTTTAGAACTCTCTAATATAAATAACATTATATCATGCCCATGTCTCACATTATGAGTGATCTCTCCTTTTGAACTAAAGAGATATCAGAAGTTCTTTTCTGACCACTAAGATCCATTAAACTAGTAAATAAAACTTGTTTTGGAACCATTATGCCATATCACTGCTTGCCAAACATTTCTTTCCTGCTTGTGATTTTTTAATATTTTATTAATTCTTTGAAAATTTCATACTTTGGTTATGATCATATTTGCTCCCCCTCAGCTCCTCCCAAATACACCCCCACTTCCCTACCTACCTAACATTGTTTTCATTGCCCATATACTCTGTGGTGTGTGGCAGGCATCTGTAGAGCACAGTAAGTCTATCTAGGGTCACACTCTTAGGGAAAACGGACTTGCCCTCTTGTAGAAGCTTTCCATTACCAATATCTCCTCAGCTGAAAGTGAGACTTTGTGTTCACCTTCCTCTTCATGCTGGGATGTTTTCTAGCGCGAGCTTTCATGCTTTTACAACCACTGTAAGGAAGTTCAGTGTGTACAGAAAACAGTTTCCTTAGAGTCATCTACCACCTTGGGCTATAATCCTTTCTCTCTTCTCTTCCTCAATGATTTTTAAGCCTTGGAAGATAGAGTGAGATATATATGTCCCATTTGGAGAGAAGAAATCCAGTCTCTTATTCTCTGCACCTTGGCCAATTGTGAGTCAGAAACTTGAAGAAGCAAATCTTTTTCGGTTAAGCTTATAATAAATGTATATTAAGATTCTGATGAAGGCCAGGGAAGTGGCATCTGCTGCCAAACTAAATGTCCTAAGTTCCATCCCTGAGACTAGCATTGTAGAGGGAGGAAGCCAACTCCAGCCAATTGTCTTCTAACCTCAGGCATCAGGACATGTGTGTGCCCATGAGCACACAAGTATACACACACACACACACACACACACACACACACACACACACTAAATAACTGCATGTAAATATTTTAAACAGAATTCAGGAGAAAGGCCAATGATAAGTTTAGCCTAGAGTCAATTGGCCTGGTAAGATTCTGAGTCTGTCACTGCTGAGCCAGGAGTCTCTGGACTTCTCAGCTTCCTGATGTCAGTTCCCATGTGTGACTTGAGAAACCTTGGTAAAACTGAGGCTACACAGTGGAGCACAAGCTCATTCCTAGGCATCCTGTAGCTGTGGGGTTAGAACCTGGACATGAGATATCTCCCTCAGAAGGCGTTAATCCTGGATGTGAGCATTTAAAGGACAATTTCACCAGAAAATGACCAAGATGATTCTCCACTGTAGGCATTAGAGTCCTGTCTCATCTTTCTTTGTCAAGTCTCTCTTCATGCTACTTCTCCTACCCTTAGAGTGACAGCTTCCATCTAATCCTTGATCCTTCTCCTAGTTTGCATTTCCTCAGAAGCAGAGCCCAATACAAGCAATTAGACACAAGGCACAAGTTAGAAATCTGATTCTGAGCACTCTGAGGAAAGAACGTGAAATAAGACAACAAAGAGTGTGTGGATGAAGCAGTTGTCTCTATGGATAACCCAGGCCCCTTCCCAAGGAACCTCCCAGGGGATTGTGAGGAACACACCTCAGATGTGCCTGCCCTCTTCTGGGGTGAGAAGCTGAGAAATTTACTAACCAAATTCTCCCCTTTTTGTTGAGAACTTCTCCGGGGGCATGGTTTCCTGCCATTCCTAGCCTATCCCATACTAAAGCAGAGCACACTCCCATGGCCAGAGAACTCCCTAAAGGAAAGAGAAGCATAAAGTTAGGAGCATAGAAGAAATGATGTAAGAAGAGCAGCCAAGGGCCTGTTTTGAGTTCCTCCTGGATGACTAGGGACCATATGCCCATTTCTAATCTCTTCTAAGTTCATCATATACACTATAGAATACCTCAAAACCAGAAGACAAGGCTCCTACAGTGTACTGCTCAGAGTGTACCCTAATGATGGTAGTCCATGAATTAACTAACTAACTAATTAATTGAAATTACTAGGTTTACTCTGCCCAAAGCAACCTTAGAGAGATGATAACTATTCTGGCCTATCACTGCATAACAAATTTCCTCCAAAAATTGTTGGCTTAAAACAATAAACACTGGTTCAGAACTTCTACAGTTTGAGAATTCAAAAGCAGCTTCACTGGTGGGTCTGTCTTAGGTTTCTCATGTAGTTCCAGCTACAGTCATTGATGTCTGAAGACCAGGCTGAAATACCTGCTTTCAGGATATCTCACCTATGTGGCTGTGGCATAAGCTCTCAGCTCCCTGATAAATGGTACAGGAAGACTCAGGTTTTCAACAACACATGGGTTTCTTGAGTAGCTTTATGGCATGACAACCAATCCAAGAGAACAGAAGGAAGCTAGAATGTCTTTCATGGGTTAGTCTTGAAAATCACACACTATTGCTGCCTTTCCTATGTTCTTAAGAAAGATACCAAGTCCAGGGAAATTTACACTCAAAAGAAAATAATTCAGCTCCATATCTTAAGAATTTTTCTTTTGTCACAAGCTTTGTAGGCCTGCCTGAATCCTCTACAAGGCCTTTATTTTTACTCCAACCCCTTTTAAGAATCAATCTGACTTCAGATCCCACTCAGCCCTTCCATCCCAGGTCTTCAGCCCGCTCTTTCTCAGACCTTCTTACTCCTCCAAATCATCCTGGATGCCTTTGAACATTTGCCATATTTCCCACCTTTTTTTAATCCACATGCCACTTAACGGGAGTTTTCTACACCCATATGGACATAGTTAATCCTATCTATTCATCAAAATGTTTCAATTTCCCTTCTCTATGGAGTCTTCCTTATGTCTCCATTGAGTGCTGAAGTATTTTATACCTCCTATGGCACTGATCAGTTTTGAAACTTAAAAATTTAACTGATATCTATAGCTTGTCTTTCCGTTTATTTAGACAGTAGTTTCCTTGTGGGGTGGCTCAGTCACACCACAGTGCATTCAGGAGTCTTCTCCCACATAACCAAATCCATACTGGGAGGTAGATCAAGAGTCAATGAATGTTTTCTGTAAAGAGACAGAGAGCAAATATCTAAGACTTTGTATGGTGTTTTGTCTTTGATATAACCATTCTCCCACGCATGACATCTAAAGGCAGCCATGGGTGATCTAAAAACATATAGGTGTGGCTGAGGTCCAACCAAATATTATGTATCATAATACACAGCTGGTTAGGTTTGGTCTAAGAGCTCTAATTTTCTAACCACTGAACTCAAGTATCTCTAAGTATCACCAAACTGTAGACTTCTTGGATTCAAATACAGAATTAGGTAATATTTGCCTAGAATTTTCTCTACTATATGGTTGTGATTATTTTATGCTGTTTCTATACTCAGAATGCATTTCCTTTATAAGAAAAAGAAGGGGTTTTTCAATTATATGAATTTTCTTACATCATTTTAAGAATTGTTTAAAGGACTTAAAGGCTAAATGTGGTATACATGTATAATTATATATCAGGCATTTTATCACCATTATTCTCAGACAAAAGTCACTAATTATTATTTATTTCCATACCTCACATAGAAAGTAACTCATTTTATTCACAGTTAAAAGACTACAGGCCAGTCAACTACTATACAGTAATTTCTATGCAAAGTTGAGTATTAAGTAAACATTCTAAAAAGTCATCCTAATTTTACCTATGACTCACATATTTAAACTACCTACTTCTTCCTTAAGATATGCATGAATAGTAATAGGTTAAGAGTCAGTGATCCAGATCACATACATAAAAACTGAAGTGACTACTTATAGACAAAAGTTAAGCTTGATAAGAACATAATATAAAATAAACAATTGTCTGAGGCAGGAAGGGGCTGTGGACATTTTAAAAACCAATTCATGGATCTTTACAAGGAAATAACATTGTTAAACAAAGCCATTCTCAAAAACTTTAGCTTGCCTTTACAACAATGGATCTGAAGCTTGAAATATGCCCTGGAAATAAAGGAGACTCTCTGTTTTCAGGGAAATGTCAAGATGCAAAGTATTTTCTTGTTCAAATAGAGGTAAAAGAGAAGCCACTGTGTGTGTTTGACAGTGATAAATAGCTTCCAAAGAAAATGGAGCAATGGCTGTCTGCCTGCCTTTGGGGGAACCCGTTCTGCAGACTGTCAAACCTTTGGATGCTTTTCAGTCTTGTTTAAAGTGATCATGGGAAACAGTCATGAATTTATTTTTGTCTTAGAATTTACATAACCTCCTTATTTCAATTATTTCAAGTCATCTTTTAAAAAATTAAAGAATAATGTTTTAGACATTTGAGGCAGTTTTTTAGCTCCGTAGATGTTTACTGTGCTTCTGAGAGTCTGGTAAGAAGCATTTCTAAAGTTTCAATGTCCTCAGGTCATTACAATACAATAAATAGAAAGGCTGTTTATTTAACTAGATGGGTTTGATTACAGTAACTTCAGAGGATGGTTTAAATTCTGTTCTTATGTTGTTGCTTTAAATGAGTTAGACTTAAAAATTGTCAAAAGACCCTAGGAAGGTATCAACACAGTGGACAGCTCTCTGTTCTTAGACAGAGGTATACTTTACAGGTATGCTATAAAATAATGTGATTATATTGTCAACTGTAAGATGGATAAATTGTGGGCTAGGTTGCATATGCTTTGGGGGGATTGTATTGTTTTACAATAAGCTACTTCACTACTATATATTTCTAAAAGAACAAACTATGGATACTGTAAAACAATGGATTTCAGTCATGCATGGTGACACAGGCTTTTAATTCTAGCCCTACCGAGGCAAAGGCAGGCTGATCTCTGCGTTTGAGGCCAGCCTGATCTACAGAGTGAAATCCAGAAAAGACAGGGGTACACAGAAAAGCCATATCTTGAAAATAATAGAAATAATAAAAAGCCCAATGAATCTCCTACATGAAGTTGAGCAAAGCATCCACACATAAAAAACACTGATGATATAGTTCATTTACATAACGCCAACTAATGGTGAACTCGTTCATAGTGCCAGAAGAGAAAATGGTGGTTAATTCTCAGTGGAAATGAGTTATAGACCAGGAAAAAGTATAAAATATATATTGTTGATGTATATATTTATAAAACCTAGTCACACTGTGTTCATTTTGCTCTGTTACAGAACTGAAGTTTGAACTCAGAGCTTCTCACATGCTAAACAAATGCCCTACCACTGGACTACATCCCTAATACCATCAGGCTGTCCTTAAAGACTATTGGACCATATGTGCTTCCCTATTCCTACACTAACAGATTTTTAAAAATCAAGATTGTTGGTGGAAACACTCTAGAATAAGAAATAGAAATTGTAGAAAAGATTCAACAGGAAGCCAGTAAATCAATAGAGGTGTGTTAGTTACTTTTCTCTTGGCTGTGATGGAATAACCGGCAAATAAATTCAAAAAATGAAGGATTGATTTTGGCTCATAGTTGAAGGCAGGATATAGTCCATTACAGTAAGAAGGCCTAATGGCCACTGCATGAGGTAGCTGGTCACATTGGTCTACAGTCATGAAGCAAAGCTAAATTAATATTGGTGCTTAGCTGCTTTCTTCCTTTTCCCCCATTTTATTCAGCCAGAAACCATAATAGATGGGTGGTGGTGTTCACATAGGTGTAGGTCTTCTCTCCTCAGCTAAACTTTGTGGAAACACCCTGGGAGATGTGGTGCATCTCCAGCTGATTTCAAATACTGTTTGTCACCACAAGTCTACCCCTTGCCAACTGGACATACTTTTAGACCTTATGCTTCTAGCTCTGCTTCTAAATACCCAGGGTCATCTCATAATAAAAGATGCAGTTAGTCCATCTCTAAGCATCTCCAAACTCTTAAGTTCTAAAAAAAATTTTAATCCAAATTCTCCTTTGAGAATCAAGACCATCTTTTAACTGTGAAAGCTCATAGATTTTTTTAAAATGTTCATTGCAATACACAATAAATAAACACTCTCACTTTAAAATGAAAGAATGGGGCCCAAGAAAAAAACTAGACCAAAGAGGACTGAAGTTCACAAGAGAAAACAGCTGTGCCTGTCACCTAAGGCTTCTAGGGGCTTCAACAGCCTTGGGTAGCTCTGTATTTCCTACTTTGCTCCCTAAAGAATCCATATCTCTCAGTGGGGCTGATTCTATTCTGTGCCTGCTGCTTCCCCAGACAGACATCTCCCTATCAAGGCATGTCCAAGATCCTGCAGTCTTCACAACTTGGGTTTCATATGCAGAACTTCATAGAATATAGCCTCTGGAGGCATTCTCTCGGGGACTTGGACCCTGATACACAATGCCTGACTTAACTCACCTTCTGCAATCTTGGTGCCAGACTCCATGACCTCCACATTCTTGCATCTTTCATGCCTGCAAAATAAGTACCATGTGGACCATAGTGCAAAGCTCTGCTTCCAGGTTGGGATTTACCCTCAGGCCTTTGCAAGGTGAACCTTTTTAAACACTTTCCTACAGAATTGTTCTGGAACATGGACCTTGTGGTGTCTTTCTCAGTTCAGACTTTCTTCTTTCAAGTGAATTTGAGTCTTTAGAAGCCAGGGCCCTCAATAAATGATAATATCTTGTTCTCAGACCACCTCTGCTATCATCCCAGTGATGAGTATAAGGTCTCCTCTTACTAGCACTAATCCTTTTCATAATTACAGCTTTCTCTGCACTTGCTAAGAATTATAGCGGGAGTCTAGGCTCCTTTCCTCACCAAGCTACACAGGTTTTCACACCCTTCTGCTTTTTCTCACTATAAAACCTGAATAAGAGTACAAAGTAGTAACTATGGCACAGCCCGGATGTTATGCTGACTAGGAGTTGTCTCCATCAAACAATTTGGTTTGTTATTTTGAGTTCAGCCTCTTTTAAATTCTCTCTCTCTCTCTCTCTCTCTCTCTCTCTCTCTCTCTCTCTCTCTCTCTCTCTCTCTCTCTCTCTCTCTCCTTCCCGTGTGTGTGTGTGTGTGTGTGTGTGTGTGTGTGTGTGTGTGTGTGTGTGTGTGTGTGTGTACCAGTACCTGTAGAAACCAGAGACACCAGGTTCCCTAGAACTGAAGTTACAGTCCGTTGTGAACTCGACAGTGTTTGTACTGTAACCCAAACTTGTATCCTCTGCAAGAGCAGTACTCACTCTTAACCTGTGAGCCATCTCTCTGATCTTTGCTATCCACTTATGCACCAGTATTCTGCCTTGTATACTCCCACCAGACTCACTCAATTAAGCTCTACTTACAACACTTTACAGAGTTTCTGCAGCCCCACTTGTCAGTACTGATTTCTGTATTAGTTTACTTTACTCAGTGCTTTGACAAAATACCTTGCAGAAGCCAACTTAAGGAGGGAAGGATTTCTTTGGTTCACAGTGTAACAGGGAAGTGTACCAGGCAGGGAGAGACTGACAGCAAGGACCAAAGATGGTTGGCATCACTGTGGCCCCATTAGAAGGCAGAGGAAAATAATAGCTCATTCTCATCTCACTTTTCCCTTTTAATTAAGTATTTGGCTCCAACTCATGGGATGGGAGCACCCTGGTTCATGTTGGGTGCTCCCTAAGCAGCCAGTCCTCTCTGTCAATGCCTTTTCACGGTGATTCCAAAACTGACCAAGTTGTTGGTAAAGAAATACCAGCTTGAGAATATAAATGGGAACAAAAAGATAAAAAAACAGAGGAAAGAGAGTTGGAAGGAAGTGCAGAAGGGAAGCTCTAATTCTGAATGAAGGGCAAGAGATTAGTCAGCTATGTGCCTGACTAACATTAGGGCTCATATGATCTACATTTTCTTCCCAGTCAGTTTTAGTCTTTCTTTCTATAAGGAAAATTAAATTGGTAATAATAACTAAAACTTGAAGAAGAGTGTGTTAGGAGAAAGTCTTCCTTTAGCCATATATCAAAACATCCTAAGGTGAAGTGGTAAGGACATGGCCCAGAGAGTAAAGCCCTTGTCACACAGAGAGTAAAGCCCTTGTCACACAGGCTTGAGGACTTGACGTATGGGGTTCAAATCTCCAGAACCCACATAAAGCTGGGTGTGGCAGCACGTGCCCATAATCCCATTCACTCCTCCAATGATATGGGAGAGCAGGGGAGGGACCTTCATGAGGTAGCTAGCCTGGTGTATGCAGAGAAGATTGACAAGGGAGGAGGTGAGACAACAAAAACCTCCTTTTCTGCTAGTTCAGGGCTAACCAAGGAAGAAATGCCTGTTACATCAGGTATTTTGCTTGTACAGCCAAATCTTTCTCTTCCCAAGCCCTGTTGTTAGAAATGGCATGAAATGGTTAGAAATAATATTAGAAATACACAAAATGTGGTCCTTTGTATACTCACTCTTCAGGTTTTGATTAATCTAATATGATAAAAATAATAACTAACTCATATCCAAAACTTCATAACCTTCATGTTGGCAGTCTCTAACTCATTCTAGCAAACATACATAAAGAAGAAATAATCTAAGACTTAGACAAAAAATGTGTCTATCAATGCTTATTGCAAAGTAATTGATTTTAAAATTGTAAAGTTTTAGGACTCTATATGTTCACCTGAAGATAGTTTGATTAATCTTGATGCACATGTGATAAGACAACTAAAAGCAGGAAAAGTTGCCCAATTGGAGAATAAATTAAACTTGGCAATGGTCCTGTCACCTAATTTTAATCAAACTCTGAAATGTGATGGACATATTCATATTTTACAAAGATAAAAATGAGGTTCAGAATAGCCACAGAAAGGTATCAGTTCCTTACCATAAGTTGGGTATCTTGGTGACATGGAAGCTGGCTTCCCCCCAGAACAGGTGCTTTATCAGGATAAAAACAGGAGCCATGTGTCCTTTCTGAGCCAACCTCAAAATTCAGAGGCTCTTGGAGGCTGGTGAGGTGGCTCAGCCCATAAAGTGCATGCTGCACAATTACAGGGACCTAAGTTTGAATCTCCAGCATCCTTGTCAAAAGCCAAGTACAGTGGCAAAGTTTCTAACTCAAGCTCTCATGGGTGTAAGGACAGGAAGGACCCTGGAGTTCACTGGCCAGTCTAGCCAATCAGTGAGTTCCAGACTCAGTAAGGGGCTATGTCACCACTAAATAAATAAATAATAGATAAAGAGAATAAGACACCCAACATCATGTCTGGTCTCTGTGTGCACACAGATACATATGCACATATAGGGCATTTACATACACATCACATGCTGTTATTTTTTCAAAGTTATGTTGGTGTCACAGATCAGGCTTATTCAATGTCAGAAGGAGTTACAGAAGGATATACAGCCTGGAAGGGGTAATGAATAAGGAGGGGGACGCTTAAAGACTGTCTACCACAGGATAAATTCTCTAGAATTTCACTGGGTAATTAGACACCAATCCAGCAGCTGCTGCTAAACACTTTGCTCAGGTTCCTGGTAGCTGGACCCCTCCACACCATGCGGGAAGCCATTTCTTCAAAAACTGGAAAACAATCCTTTCCTCAATTAACTATGTTGCAGACCTTGTGACTGATGACCTAAGAAATATATGTCATGATGTCAAGTTGGTGCCAGCCCTGTGGAGGAAAAGCTCTTCAGCCCACAATTTTTTCTCTTCCTTCAAGCAGCCATTCTCTCCTCTTTTCCACATACATCTTTTCCACTTGGCAAATTTATATTTGCTAGGCAACCTATTTACACACACACACACACACACACACCTTTACTCAGCAAATAGGATTGAATGTCTATTATCCAAATTCACTGTCAGATGTTAACGACTTCATAGTGAGCTCAGAAGAACTGATAAAGAGGTCAGAACCCAGAACTCTCAGCTTCGTGTTCAAACAACCATTATAAACAACCTTAGAGGAATACAGTCCAGCTTCCAGGCACCTTTCAGAGTGGCTCCCATGACCAGCCTGCAGATGTCTGCCCTGGGAAAAATAAAATATGATTGACAAGGATGAGATGTGGTTCATATTCTTCAAGTTCCTCTTCCACAAATTCAGAAATTCCACTCTCAGAATGATCAGGTATCAAAAATGATGGAAAAACAGGGTCTTGGGAGATGCCAATGGATTCTCTCCTGAGCTCCCAGGAGGCACTGTTTTGAAGTCTTCTGTAATATAATTTAATTGAACAGTAATCTGAAGCCCTATACATTTTGTGACCAAGATCAGCAAAGGGATATGGGAAGTGTGGTGAAATATCTATTTTATTTATGTTTAGGTATCACCTTTCTCCAAGGATCTCCAGGGCTGTTGAAACACTAGTCAGCTATATACACAGTGCTTCTGTTCATGCCTGTTCACTTGGATTCTTCAGGCCTGTTTCCACTGTGACTTTTTTCCTCTTCTCTTATTGCTGCTCATAATATAATGTTGTTATGCTATATCCATTTACAGTAATGACTTGAGGCTTGTGTTTTTAAGAACTGGACAACCAAGATGATATGCTCGAAAATAGAACTTTTTATTGTTGCAACATGATGATCCAACTTTTTCTGTATTATAGATTCAACAAATGCATCAGTTCACTAAGAAATTTTAACAGCTTGTCCCACTTTTGTCAAAGAGCCAGCAAATGCACATCCAGATGCTAAAAGCAAAGAGTCCAACAAGGAAAGAGATATGTTCTTCCTATTAAGGGATTAGGTTCAAATGATTCTCTCCAGAGTATAGTATTCAACTCAGAGAAAGCAAAATACTAGCTTTTATTCACTATTTGGCAGGAAGATGGGAGGGCATAGATTGTATTTGAGCCCATAATGGGACTTCCTGTTTCCATATCTGATACAAAGATACCCGTATTTCCAGAGGTAGAAATTTCTGGATAGTTTCTATCTAACATTAAAGTTCAAAGGGGAATTAGAGGACCAGGGCATATATTTAAAACATATTGACTCAGAGAAAGTAGAATACTTACTTTGCATGCACCAGCCCTGGGTCCATTCCCAGCACTACAAAAAAAAGTGTTGGCAATTTCTGTTGGCTCTTTTTCTATAAAAAGAAAAGCTGTTCTAACAAAGTTTTCTGGCTTGTGTTTTCTGGTGTTATGAATAAAGTGTGTATTTCTTCCTAAGCCAAGACAATTGCCTTAAGATACAGTTTATACAACTGCTTATCTTTCCCAAAGGCAGTAATATAGGTCTTTGCCCAGTTTTTGCACTATCGACTACTAAAGATCACTATTGCCTGAACAGCTCTCTCCTGCTTCTGTACCTCTTCAAACCTGTTGTGAGCATAGTCATGTGTGTGGATTCAGGTATCATATCACGTTCATAAACAAGTGGAAATGAGTGATAAATACTGTCTCACTGGAAATGGAGCTTCAGCCAAACTCAGAACAAGAACACCCAAGACCAACTAAGATGAACAAGTGTGCTGGCCTCTGCTGGCTTGGCAGCCTTAGTCCTGCTCACTCTTCTCCCTTAACACGCTCTTGTTGAAGTGACAATCTTCAGATTCACATCCTATAAGGAGCCGTGGCATCTTGAGCAGCTCTTAGATTCAGAAGACCGACTTCAAATCTTGAGTCTGCGTGTCATGACCTCTCAGTAAAGCCATCCAGAGTCTCAGATCTGTGACCTACAAGCTGAGAAATACAGATTTTTTTCCAAAAAACAGCTCACAAGTGATTCTGTCCCCGATTGAACTAGCTTATAACAAACAAAAAGATACTATGAAGGAAAGTAGGAAAATATGTAAAATATTGTGAGAAATAAGAGTTGTGAATGTATCTAACAACTGAGTACCAACTATGACTTAAGATAGAAGAAAACTAATCTTTCTCCTTGAAATATTTATGGAATCCAGAGCAATATCCTGGGGCCTCACAGCTAGAAAAGGGGAACAGAGAGAGAAAGCCAAAATCTGAAGTGTCATGTGAGTTTTGAGCAGCCTCACAAAACCAAATGGAGGAGAGAAAAGTCAGAATTTAGGGTCTATCAGAAAAGAAAACCCTAGAAAATGTCTTCAGCTGTGTGGCAAAACCTTGCAGGTTATGCATTTGGAGAAAGGTCAAGCTAGAGTGAAATCCACTGTGAGAAAGGCAGTGACCAATCTTCAATGGACTATCATGACCTCTCTTCCCTCCACACCTGCTTAAAGACTCAGATGTGATAGCACAAGCCTGCTATCCCAGGACTTCAGAAGCTGAGGCAGGAGAATGATGAGTTCTTAGTCAGATTCAGCTAAGTCATGAGAACTTGGCTGGAAAAAAAAAAGCAAACAAAATGTCGACCTAAAAGACAGAGAAAGCCTACCTAGAAAATAAATATAACCAGAGCCTCCAATCACTCTGAAATTTATTATATATAAAGTCCAACATCTAATGAAAAGTATCAGGCATTTTAGAAGATACAACTAAATGATAACACGCAAGCATGGGAGAACAGTCCAACAGGAAATGCAAACAAGAGAATTTGGAAAAGACTAAAATAGTGTTACAGATGTGCCTAAGACACAGAGGAGGATTTCAGCAGACAGTTAAAACTATAGGCAGTTTCTGTATCAAATAAATAAATAAGAAACTGAAGGTAGAAGCTAAACAGATGGGCTCTAAAGCAAATTAGAATCGATCATCTGAAAGTAACATCAGTGGAAATTAACCAATCTAAGGCATGTGGTGGGAGGGGCTGAAATAGACATATGGGACACAGCAGAAATGTGTAACATATAATGCAATTGGAATCTACAAAGTGGAGGAGCCAGAAACTGTGGCAGGCGCAATACTTGCAAGACTTAGAGACATAGTATTCAGATTTATGGGTTGTGAGAAGAACAACATACAAAGAAAGCCAGAAGTAGGCCTTCCATAGTGCTGTTAAATAGAATAGACAGGGAAAAAATAAATAAGAATACAAGAAAGACAACAAATACATTAATTTTAATGCTCACTAACAATTATAGGGTATATATTCTTTTTCAGCTCATGTGAAAAGTTAAAAGAGTGGATATAAACATAGAAGTATCTACACTGGAGGCTGACACAGAAGAATTGCTTGAGATCAGCCTGAGTAGCAAGGAAAATCCCATCTCTAGAAGAAAAACCAAATAAAACAACCCCGGAGCCTATAGAAATTGTGATGGATTTTACACATTTTAAGTAGAAGATCTCATATTTTCCAACCATGGAAAATCTAAGCAATAAACTAATATAAAAATTATGACTGATAAAAGCCCCTCATGTCTGCAAATCAGCTGTACTCTAAATGCTCCAGCAAAAGGAAAGGAGAAATTGAAGCAGAAATCAGAAAATGTAGAGTTAAGTAGTTACAAAAATATAAAACCTGTGGAATGCAAGGAAAGTCACAATTAGAAGAAAAATCTGCACTTAAATGAACACTTCAGAGAAGAACAAAATAAGGAAAGGACAAAACCAAAGGAAGGATGAAGAAGCTGATAGAGACTGATGAAACAGAAAACTGACACATAACACAGAAAAATCTAAAAAGCTAAAAAATAAAATAAAATAGTAAAAAATAAATAAATAAATTGACCCTAGAAAAGAAGAAAACAGATTTCAAAACACAGATTATCCAACTCAGGAATAAAAGGAGGCCACCACAGCCCTCCAGAGCATGAGCAGATGAAGCGACAGTATAAACAACTGATCCAAATGATAGGCCTAGCAGATATGAGCAATCAATAAAAATCAGACAAGTTTTATAACAATTAAAGGAAATTTTAAATGAAGTGAGGCTGTAAATGCAACATGTTCTCAAAAAAGTACAAACCCAGGTGGCTTCTCTGGTGAAATTTAACGCTGACTAAAGAGAGAAAGCCAATTTTACACAAACTCTTCCAAATCCAGAAAAACAGGAACAGTTCCTAAATCATTTCATGAGGCTAGCATGGTCCTGACACTAAAGTCTGAAAAAGTCATTACAAAAAGAAAGAAATTTGAAGGCCAATCCTATTTCCAAATACACCATTATAAAATATAAGAAAAGCAAACAGTTACACACAAAGAAAATACTGTAGGATAGCCAATTTGAGTTTATTTCAGAAAGACAATGTTCATTGGCTATCCAAATCAATTAGTGCACCAAATCATTAGAAAATCATGTAGGTACATAGTAATCATGCAACACAGGGTACAATGACTGCATAAAAGACAGACAGCCAGTTTCAGCCAAGAGCCAACACCTTCCCAGTAGAAGACAAAGGATGGAGATGGCTCAGCACACAAGGATGATTTTATAAAACACTGAAGGAGCTAACAATGCCATGGAGGTGGAGGCCTCCATGCTCATGAACAACAGGATTAATGTGTAGATATGACTGTATTACCAAAAGGAGCTACACATCCAATCCCATCTCCATCGAATTTCCAATGACGGTCTTCAAAAAAGCTGGAATTCATACGGAAGCACAAAATGCCTTTACAACAAACAACTAAAATAAGTTAACAAATAAGTAAGTTGGACAAAAGAGCAATTCTGGAGATGTCATAATCTGTGGTTTCAAATGATACTTCTGAACTAAGTAATAAAGGGCCCCTGACACCCAAAAACAAGCACATAGACCAATGAAGTAGAGTAGAGGACCCAAAAGTAAGCCCATCCAACTGTGGGTGTCTGACTTGTTTTTTCTTGTCTTACAAGACAGGGTTTCTCTGTGTAACAGCTGGCTGCTCTGGAGCATGCCTTGTAGACCAGTCTGACTTTAAATTCACAGAGATCCACCTGCTTCTGATTCCAAGTTCTGGATTTAAAGGCATGCACCACCACCACCCAGAAGATATCTGACTTTTTACAAAGGTGTTGATAACATACATTGGGGCAAAGATTTCCTCTTCAATAAATGCTACTGATGAATTCTACATCTATGCATAAAATTATCAAACTAGATTCCTATTCCTCACCCCATACAGATATCAGCTCAAAATGAATCCAAACCCTTGATATCAGTAAATCTTGAAACTCTGAAACTACTAGAGAAAAACATAAGGAACACAATTCAAAACACAAGCTTAGTTAAAAAAAAAAAAACAAACAAAAAAAAACTTCTGGAAAGGACCTCAGTAGCTCTAGAAATAATCCCAAGTGACAAATGGGACTGGATGAAATGTATAAAGCTTCTGGGCAGCAAAGCAAGCAGTCATTAGAACTAAGAGAGATGGAGAATGGACAAAAGGTCTGTGAAAACTATACATCTCATAGAGATTAATCTCTAGACCATGTTAAGAACTCAAAAAATTAAACACCAAAATTTAAAGGTAACCTAAGCAATAAGTAGGTAAATGAGATGAAAAGATGCTTTCTCTAAAGATGAAGAGCAAATGAGATGTAAACATGAGCTTTCCTTAATCATTAAGAAAACCCAAATCAAAAATACATGGAAATGTCATCACAGTAGGGATAATTACCATTGTAAAAAAAAAAAAAAATCCTAGTGAAGATTTAGGAGGAAAATTTATTCACTGCTAACTAAGAATTCTCACTATAGGAAGCAGTACAGTGGTCCTTTAGAAATCTAAAGTAGAGACAGGTACTGATGGTGCTTTTAATTCCAGCACTTGGGGGTAGAGGCAGGAGAATCTCTGAGTTCAAAGCCGCCTGGTTTGCAGAGAAAGTTTCAAGACAGCCAAAGCCACACCGAGAAACTCAGACTATAGATAGATAGATAGATAGATAGATAGATAGATAGATAGATAGATAGATAGATAGATAGATAGATAGATAGATAGATAGATAGATAAAAGCAGAGCTACCACAAGATTCAGATCTCACACTCCTTGTGCATACCCAGCAGGCTCTGAGTCAGCAGACTGCAGACATAATTGCACATTCATGTGAACGGCTATGCTATTCACAGTATCCCTAACCTAACAGTCATCACTAGATGAATGGACAAAGAATATGTAGCACATAAGTAAAATTGACTTTTATTCAAATAAGAAAGAACAAAGCAATGTCATCTGCAGGAAAATAAATAAAGCTGGAAATTGTCACATAAATTGACATAAAGTCAACTTAGAAAAGCAAATATCACATTGTCTCTCATTTAAAGAAATTAGACATAAAAGGTATGTAGACACAAGAAGTAAATATATGTATTAGATATTTTATACATTTTATATTATATACATATGTACATATATATATATGATATGAAACTACAAGGGACCTCACATGCACAGGGGATAGAAGATTAAGATTTCACCATAACCTTCTGAATGACACAGTTCATCAATCCACACATGTATGTGGTAGTAAATAAAATCGGTTTGGAGATTTAAATCTTCCTAATGAAATACAAAATGCCTATTTCAGATATGTTTTTCTTGATAATATAAGTGGTACACTTTGCAGTTTGAAAGACATCTTTCTGAACCTTATGGGAGCTTAAACACATATTCAGCATCCCTAGCCTGAAGTGATTCGGAGGATGTTTCAAATTTGAGAAGTGAGTTGTTGGATGGTTTTGCTTTTGTTTCTTATTCTTATTATTGTTTGCTAGGTTGATTTTGCTTTGGAAATATTTGCATAAACTTTACCAAAATGTCATATTCATTAAATAATAGAAAAAATTGCATTTCTACTCGAACTGGTATAGGAAGAACAAAGAATAAAAGTCAAACTGAATCATTTAAGCATAGGATATTAAAAATCATGAGACTCTACAATTAGAGACAGAATTTTTTAAAAAAAATTGAAAGCTCTAAAAATGTAAGAAAACAAGAAGAGGAAAATAGGAGCAGAACACAGTGACACAAAACTGCAGCACCGGCACCCACAACTCCAAAAATACAAATGCATTAAAACCCCAAATGAGGTTGGAGAGATGGGTCAGCAGCTCAGAGCACTGGCTGCTCTTGCTGAACCTGGGTTCAGTCTGCTGCTGCTGCTTCTGAACTGAGTACACCGCACACACATACCCGACGCAGTCTTAAGGCCTCTTGGAGTTTGTTGTCTTGGATAGGAAAGGGTGGTGTGGGGAGAAGAGGGGATGGGGGAGATGCACAAGTACCGGGGAGACACTGAAAATGAGTTCAGCTAAAAACATCTGAGAACCAATGTTCTTGCGACTTTTTAAACCCAAAGATGTTGTTCCTTCTGTTTCCTTTTTCATCCCTCTGTCTTCTCAACAACATTAAGCATCACTTTATTTTCTATCTTTAAATGGTACTTGACACATCATTGCTTTTCTGCTCTTATGCTTCTTAAAGATGTTCTTGTCCGAAGGCCATGCTCATACTAAAAATGCTTAAACAGTGAAAAAGCTAAAATTCTTGCTTTCCGCTTTGCACTTTAAAAAGTACAAAGATAAGTTTTCTTTAAAAACTTGAAAACTTACCAGGCAGTGGTGGCACATGCTTTTAATCTCAGCACTCCGGAGGTTGAGGCAGGTAGATCTCTGTGAGTTCAAAGCCAGCGTGGTCTCTAGAATGAGTTTCCAAACAACCAGGAATACACAGAGAGACACTGTCTCAAAAAACACAAACACAAAATTAAAAACTTCCTTTGAAAATTCAAATTCTAGTGTTTATTAAATATTGTTGCTGATGATAGGCTTTTATTCATCTGTCTCTTCTAATTCTGAAGGTTTTCTTTAAAAAAAAAAAATTAGCCCTCTAGTTAATATTCTATCACAGAAGAAAACACTCCTAATAAAGTTATTTTTCTTGGTTCTTTAGAGTGCTCCGCTTGTAGTTTTTCTCTGTTCTTGGTACATGAGCTAGCTTCTTAGGAGCCTGTTACTCATGGAAGGACACCTTGCAGACCTTTGATGCAGGGGAGAGGGGCTTGGACCTGCCTCAACTGAATGTACCGGGCTTTTCTGACTCCCCATGGAAGGCCTTTCCTTTTTGGAGAAAGAGATGGGGAAGAATGTCAGAGGGAAGGCTGCGGGTGGATGGGAGGAAGAATGAGAGGGGAATTTGTGGTTGGTATGTAAAATGAATTTTTTAAATTCTTAAATTTAAAAAAAAAAAAAGCCTCTGTAGTACAAGCTGTGCTCACGCTGAAAATCGCTTTTCTGCACTGTCCTGGATTCCAGGACTACAGATGTGCAGATGTATACTGTACTTTCTCCTCCTTCTTCTGCTGCTTCCTCCTTCTCTTCCCCTTTTTCTCCTTTGCCTTCTCTCTCCTCCTCCTTTATTTCCTGAGATGTTCATCTTTTTAACCTTTATCTCTTTCTTATGATCCCATGTTTTTAATGTCTTACAGTTGAATGATTCTATTTGATCTTTTATTCTTTATTCTTCTGTACTATTTTTTAGTAGATTTGAGATGTTTCTGTTATTTGATGAATATTAGCTTTTTCTGAAATTTTCAAAGTGTAGACAAAGGGGTGTTCTAACACTAGGAATCATGATCATCGGAAATTCAGATCTGTCCTTAAATCCTAGAATCTACAAATAAACAAGCACAGCCTGTATTGTGGTTGATTTTAATGTCAGCTTGCCACAAATTAGTTACCTGAGAAGGGAACCTCTCATGAAGAACTGTCCCGATAGCCTTGATTGATGTGGAAGGACCCACCCCTTCTTTGGGTGACACCTTCTGGTAGCCCAGATAAAAAGGGGATTTCAGAAGCAAGAATTTGTTTGCTTCACCTCCCTTCTCATTACTGAGTTAATTTGCCCTGTGGCTGATCCTGCTGATTCCTTCACTGATATCAGAGTTTTCAGGCTCCTGTAATGGACTAACATCTCTCCAGGAACATTCTAGGTTTTCCACACTGGATTGGGACTACTGAGGCACTCATCCTTGTTGACTGAACAAGAACTGAGTTGTCAGCCTTCATAAAAAGAGGCTGCTACTTTGGGACTACTTCTCAGACTCTGAGACACAGCCATGTTAAGAATTTGCAATATGAGGTACGATTTTAAAATTCTTCCAGGGGGAAGAGAGATAGCTCAGCACACACTAGTACTGCTACAACTCTCTCTCTCTCTCTCTCTCTCTCTCTCTCTCTCTCTCTCTCTCTCTCTCTCTCTCTCTCTCTCTTTTTCTGACACACACACACAGGGGGAGCGCTTAAATTTTTTTTATAATCCTAAATGAACACTGGTGAGTATTTTCAATATTTAGACATATATGTTTCCTTATCTTTTCTCAATACTTGCAGTTATTTGTATGTAAATTGTATTTACAGGTATGCCATTAAAATATTTAAGTACAAGAGCAGTGAGCAGGCCTTTTGGTCTCCGGAGACATGGGTGCTGTGTTGTTGATCATGTGGTGCATCAAACCTGTACGGCAAAGAGCAGATGCTGTAGTTAGGATCAGAAACACCCTTTAAAGACCTTCGTATAAAAGGTTTGGTGGTGCTGTAGTTAGGATGGGAAACACACTTTAAAGACCTTCATATAAAAGGTTTGGTGGTGCTGTAGTTAGGATGAGAAACACTCTTTAAAGACCTTCATATAAAAGGTTTGGTCTACAAGCCTTGTGTCACTATTGGGGGTGGGTGGATTCGTTGGTAGGTGGAACCTAGTATGAGGTCTTGAAATCATTTGGGCCATGTCCATGAAAACTAATGTGGGACCCTGGCTTCTTTTTGTCTCCTCCTTCCCTAGTTGCTGGTAATGCAGGTTTTCCTAACCACAAACTCCTGCCATGATATGCTGTCTCTTCATAAAAACAGTGGACTCATGAATCACAGACTAGAACAACCCTAACTGTGAGCCACAATCAACCTTGTCTCTTTGTAGGATAATTGTCTTGGACAGAAAGTGAATGAGAAGAAGACCTCTCTGTCAGCTTTACTTGCCAGATTAGCTACACTAAATCAGTCTCCAAACAAAAGTTCCATGTGTATTGTACCTGCTAAGCTACTCAGTTGACAAAAGGATATGACTGAATTCTTTTTAACTCAATTGGCTGCATCTGTTATAACAGGAAAAACAAATTTAAAAACAAAACCAAAAAAACATATCAAACTAGAAGTGCTGTGATAAACTTTGGAGTAATATATGAATGAAGCCCTAAGATAGTTTATCCCTTAAAGAGCCCAAAGATACAAGCAATTGGTCATCTAGAACCCTGAATTCTAAATGCTTATAGTCCTACTAGTTATACTTTGGAGCAGACTCATTTTACAGTTGAGAAGCATGAAGCTTTGAACACAACAATGAAGTTCCCAGGTCAAGCCTGCTGTAGCAGCAGGCTCACTGCTCAGTGCAGGATATACACCCAGTGTGCAAGCTGTTCTGGAACCGTGAGGAAGGTCCTTTCCTCTACCAACATGAAAAGAAGTTTGAATTGCAGAAGAAAGTTGGGGAGCTCCATGGTGGTCTTGCACTTCCTACACCCTTTGAGTAGACTGTGTACTTATGAAAGACCCAGAGCTTCTAAATGCATTTGAACTTGATGCCCAGGATTCAGGACCCAAAATTGCAAGGCTTGCTCTGTTTTCATCCAAAGACAAGTATTTTTTTTCTTCTTTATGTAAATATTAGGTTATTTTCCTAGTTGTTAATCAAGTGCCAAACCTCAATGAAAAAAAAATACTTATTGTGTAGAACATTAAGGATGCAGCAAATGAATCTCAAAACTATAAGCATTCAGGTTTTGCACAGGGATTCCCAACATGTCAGGCATTTCTACAATCCCATCCTCATCAAGCAGTGTTTGGAATCAGATAGTCAAGAGCTGTGGCATCAGATTAAATCTGTCTTTGCGTCTTTTAAAAATCAAACTAAATAATCTACTAATATGACTACATATAATCTAAATGCTTTCATAACCACCTATGAACCTACAGTAAAATCTGAAAATTAGGATTGAACTATCTACATTATTGAAGCCAAAATAAGAACATGTGTGTGTGGGGGGGGGAAGCTTATAATGAATAACTGTGGTAGTTTGAATGTAATTGGTCCCATAATCCCACACTCCAATAATCTTATAGGAATGGCACTATTAGGAAATGTGGCTTTGTTGTAATGAATTTTGCCTTGTTATAGGAAGTGTCACTGTGGGGGCAGACTTGAAGGCTTCATATATTCTAAATACCACCCAGTGAGTCAGTTGACTTCCTGTTGCCTGCAAGATGTAGAACACTCAGCTCTTTCTCCAGCATGATGCCTGTTTGCATACTACCGTGCTCCCTGCCATGATTAACTGAATTTCTGAAACTGTAAGTGAGCTACTACCCTCAGTAAAATATTTTCTTCATAAGAGTTGCCATGGTCATGATTTTCTTCCCAACAATTATAAACTTCATGATAGAAGTTGGTACCAGTTGGTATCAGTTGGGATACCGTTGTGATAAGCCTGACCATGTTTTTGTTTGGAGCAATATGGACTCTGGTATTTTGGGTTAGGAAAGCAGTGGGATGTTTTAAGCACCGTTAATGGGGCATACTAGTAGGGGCATGGAAGACTGGTGCTGAGAAAGATTTGTAATGCTGGGAGCTGGCTCAAAAGGTTTCAGAGAAGAATTTTAGAATGTTGCCTAGAAATCATTCTTGTGATATTTTGGTAAAGGAAGTAGCTGCCTTTTGCCTTTGTCTGGAAAATCTGCCTGAGGCTAAAGTGAAGAGTTTTGAATTAATTTTATTGGCAGAAGAAATCTCAAACAGCCTAGTACAGTGCATATTAGTGGTAACTCTAGTGAAGATATATAATGAAAGGAGCAAGCTGAGCAACGAAAAATACTTGAAGAAAAAAGGGGGGGGCACCAGAAAGTATAATAGAGTTAAATCCTCTGATCAGGGAGACAAATGGATTAAGTAATGAAATAAAGGGAGTGGTGACCTCAGATGATGGTGGCACACACTTTAATCCTAGCACTCCAGAGGTAGAGGTACAAGCAAAGGCAAGCATATCTTTGTGAGTTCAAGGTCACAGTGGTCTACAGAGCAAGTTTTAGGGCAGCCATGCTTAAGCAGTGATAAACAGAAATCTGGTGAAGATGTAATTGAGCGAGAGGTCATGTTCCAGCCCCAGCAGGCAGCAGAACTTGGCAGCTTTGGCTACATAGTTCTGTCCTCATAATTAGTGATAGAAGAAAGGAGTTAAGAGCCCGTGGTTCTGGTTAGCTGAGGTAAAGAATCAACTGTAATTAACAAGATACCAGAATTACTAAAGCAAAATTTCGCTTTGCTGGGATACGTGATACTGGTCAGTTGGAGCTAAGAAATTACCAGTGATTAAGAAGATATCAGCAGTACTGAGGTGAAGTCTTCTGGGAAGTGTTTCCTGAGAGCACAGTAAAGCTGTGTTCCAGAGGCATCCAAGGTTGTGTCTCATTCTAGCAACCAGATGTGGTAATGTGTAACCATCACCAAGGTGGTACTGGTTTTGAAAGTATTAAGGGGTCATGGGGAGTACAGAGGTTTGGTGCTGTGAGAGGCCAAGAAAAGCCATTGGTAAAGGTGAGGCCTCAGGGCCTTTAAAGACCCAAGACTAAATGGGTCATGCAAAGTAGTTGAGGCTTGGCACCATGAGGAGAGCCTACGAGAGGCTGTTGGTAAAAGTGTGGCCCAGTTGCAGCAAAAGACCCCAGTGTTTCTGAGATGCCAGTACCATGAGATGACCACCAAGAACAACAGTAGCAGTGTCATAGTGCCAGCTGGAGCCTAGAAGCAAGCTGTGTGTGCTGTAGAGGGCAGAGCTGGAGAAGTAATCCAATCTCTTTGGACAAGTCCAGAAGGTCGTGAGTGGATTCCAGATATTGGATGGTTGGAATTTTGAAATTATCCAAGATACTGGAGATGCCAGAGTCATGGGATACCTGCTAAAAAGAGCTGCTAACAGGGAGTGAAATAAGCCCTAAAGAAAGAAGTATGTTGCAATAAATAAATCTGAATTAAATTGGAAATCTGAAAAGCATTTTTGACTTTAGACATGGAGATGCAGAGTCTGGAGTTTGCCCAGCTGGTTGTCAGTCTTGCTTTGGTCCAGTATTTCCTTACTCCCTTTCCTGCATTGTGAAATGGTAATGTACATCCTCTGCCATCATATGTTGGCAGTATATGATCTTCCTTTTTATTTTGATTTTACAGGGGGATTACAGTTAAAAGCTTATATGAATCTCAGAAGAGACTTCAAACTTTGGACTTTTAAACATTGTTGAGACCGTAAAGTTGAACTAAACACATTTTTGCAATATGATGTTATTACAAGCTTATGAGGGCCAGAGAGTGGAATGTGGTAGTTTGAATGTAATTGGGTCCCATAATCCCAAAATCTCATAGGGAGTGGCACTATTAGGAGGTGTGATTTTGTTGGAGTGAGTATGGCCTTGCTGAAGAAAATGTGTCATTGTAGGGGCAGGCTTTGAGGTTTCATATACTCAGAGTACTGTCTAGTCAGTCCACTTCCTGTTGATGCCTGCTTGCATGTTGCCATCCTCCCTGTCATGGTGGACCGAACCTCTGAAACTGTAAACAAAGCAAGCCACTCTCAATTACATGTTTTCTTTATAAGAGTTGCTGTGGTCATGGTGTTCTTCACAGCAAGAGTAAATCCTAATTAAGATAGTAACTTAGTTTAGCAGTTTTCCTTCTAAATCTACATATCAAAATAAAATGTCAATCAAGCTTTTCAAGTCTACCATGATCTAAGATCAAGGCAAGTGGTCAGAAAACATCTATTTACCCTTCCCCCAATATCTAAATTGAAAATAATCCAGAAGTAACCCCAATTCTATATCTTAAGGGTGTTAAATACCTGTCGCTTATAAATTCTAATGCTTACTTCCGGTGCATGAAGGTATGGGGAATTTTCTCTAAGACAGGGTTTCTCTAGGAAACAGATCTGGCTGTCCTGAAACTCACTTTGGAGACAACTTACAGAGATCCACCTGCCTCTGCCTCCAAAGTGCTGGGATTAAGGGCATGAATTTTATTTTTAAATAAAGCAATTATAAGTCTTATCTATAATGATGAAAATAAATGGAAGTATATAACTATTTACTATTTTCATGTATATTAAACTTTCAAAAGAAACCTATTCCTGGACCATTTTGTGTTACTATATTACATAATACAGACTTTCTTTGCCATGTCCCAAGTAATGACACAAAGACTTCTTATTAATTATAAAAGCTTGGCTTTAGCTTGGGCTTATTCCCAACTAGCTCTTATAACTTAAATTAACGAGTTTATATTAATCTATGTTCTGCCATGTGGCTCATTACCTCTCCTCAGCGTCTCAATGGTAACCCCTCACACACACACACACACACACACACACACACACACACACACACCAGTTCCCTTTCTTGCCTCAGAAGTCCTTCCTATCTTCTCCTGCCTAGCTACTGGCCATTCAGCTCTTTATTAAATCAGTCAGAGGATGCCTTGGCAGAGACGCATCTTCACAGTGTGATCAAATATCCCATAACAAATTAGTCATCAATAGTACCTCAGTTGATAGTAATACCTGCCCCAAAACAAAGCTTTAAAACTAAAAGCCACTTCACTAATTTGTTTTTGCTGGATGAATGAAATTCCTACAGCCAGAATTTCTTCTAGGGCTGAACCAGTGTTATCATGACAGTTAAAAATGACATGTTAGCTGCATTTGACCTTGACGGAACTGGTAAAACTTTGATGGGCTCTAAGGGTGACTGGGAGGGCATTGTTATTTTACACTCTTGGCAGAATTAATCCCATGTAGCTAGCGGGACCTGCCACTCTTCTCTACTAGTTCTCCTCTGCTCCTCTGCCATCATACAAATACATGGAAATGGGCTGAATCTCAACAGTCTCCCTGGCCATGCTGCTGTGAGTGCAGAGGAAGAGAGCCACAGTTCACTGCATAGAGCAACCTGGACTTTTACACAAGACATGATGAGTCTGGCCAGGAACCCTGGGAGGATTCACTTGAAAATAGAAACTCAAAGCCAGGCATTGTAGCACATGCCTTTAATCACAGCACTCAGGAGGTAGATGGAGCTCTATAAATTCAATGCCAGCCTGGTCTACAAAGGCAGGTCCAAAATAGCAAGAGCTATTACACAGAGAAACCCTGTAACCCTGTCAAAAAAAAAGAAAGAAAGAAAACAAAGAAGGAAGGAAGAGAAAAAGAAAGAAGAAACTCAAAATGTAAGCACCACCACTCTGTTGCATTTTTCAGGGAAACACCACTAACAGTCAATATTAATCATTATCTGATGATTCCAATGACATCACGGGAGGGGGACAAAGTCTCTTCTATGTTGAATATGTTAGGCATCTTTGATTATTTCTAACAACTAAATGACAACTAAAAACACATTGTAGCCATCACATTTCCTTTTAATTTTTAAATCCATGCATATTATCACAAAAATGAAATCCACATGCCTATAAAACTTCATTTACACTCTGCACTTCAGAATATGTGACAGTCTCTTTATAAGTCTTTTAATGTCTTTATTTACTTTTAGGAGCATCCGGTTTGTGAAAACAAACTCCAAATAATCAGAACCAAGCTGCTGCCATATTCCATGAATGTGCACCCTTCACACATGACTGATAAGGCTGCAAACATGTGGAACACATTCGTGAACACCCTTTGGAGCAAAGAAGTGCTGTTAGTAGACCTAAGAAGCGCTTGTGAACGTTTTCTATAACACTAAATTCTACAGCTATCTTTTATGTTGTGCTTGGTCATAGATTTGCAGTGAGTGTACATATGTTCAAAGCTTTTGAGTATTTGAGAGGGCCAGAAGAGGACACAGCACCCTTCCTCCCCTCATAGTTATAAAAATAGTGCCCAGTCTTCCTAAAGGGAAAGATTTTTGCTTTTCCTGTAAGTTCTCCTGAAGATGCTGAGTTGAAGGTTTTGATGGGTTTTATTTATTTATTTATTTATTTATTTGTTTGTTTGTTTGTTTGTTTGTTTGTTTGTTATTTATTTATATTTATTTATTTATTAGTCTCCCTTGTGGCTGCCAGCCTGAGGAAGGGAGTCCATCTTAGTAAAACTCATTTACCCACTGAAGGGAGTGAGACACAAGCCAAACTCCAGCAAGGCCACCCATAAATCAGTCCCCTAAAGACAGCAGCAGATTCAAAAGACTTTTCAATCCTATGGGACCACATCCCCAGCATCCACACAGTCTCTGGACTCACTCCCAAGTCTGCTGATGTGACACAGTGCGTAATCTCTTAGCCAAACTAGACTTCACTCCAAGAGTCTATTTCAATGCCATATTTATGACTACGTGTTACCATTAATCTCTCTGGCCTAGACAAAAGATCACCTAATCTAGTAGCCATCGGAAGCTACCAGATTTGATCAGTAGCTGACAATTCTTGTACCTTCTAAGCTGTGAATTATTCTAGCCAATTCAGAAACAATCTTAATAGATGGTGGGTCTTTCACAAATCTAGCAAGCAGAAAATACGGTTGTCGAGACCGTAGCATGAGTAAGTTCCCTGACAAACGCTGTGTTCTGCACGAACAAAACAAAGCTTGGTGTGGTGGAATACTTGTCATCCAGTACTCTGGAGACTGAGCAGGACAGTCTCGGGTTTGAGGCTTGCATGGTGATTTGCGGGACCAGCCAGGTCTATAAGGCAGGATCTTGTCTGAGAGAAGGAAGAGTAAGAAAAGAAAGAGAAGCTAGCAAGGAAAACAGTTTGGGAATCAATAGCAAATCTATCAGGAACTAACAGGAAGCAAGTCTCTACTCTCGCTGTACTAGAGACAACACTTAGGGCTTGCTTTATTCTAGGTGAGTGTTCCACACCTGAGCTGTAACATCTCCAGATGTGGTTTTGAGATATTTTGGTTTGGTTGGTTTGGTTGGTTGGTTTTCCTTTCATTTCAGTGTAGACTCTTACTAACTTGCCCAGGTTGGCTGTGAATCAAAAAATAAAAATAAAAATAAAAACACTAAGATTGTAAGCCTGTACCATCAGGCCCAGGATTCTATTAATGCCTATTATGAACTGTAATTATTGCAATTGCGCAGACAAGGCATACAAATTTCCCATTGAACAGATGAGAAAACTGAGGCTGTTGGTTTTCAATAATGTCACCCAAAGTGACACAAGTGGTAAGTGGGATAAAAGCAGGATTTGATCCAGCATTTGTCTGCCTATGCCAGAATCTGGTCGCTGACTTTCCTTTACCTCTCCAGAGCATTCTTCACACTGGGCAGTTTGGATCTCATGTGTGGAAACCCTCACTAGAGGTGGTAAGAGAGGCCCCTTTTATCCAAGGCAAGAAAGAAATTCTCTGTACTCCATTTACAAAATCCCCCTTGGATTAGACCCTAGCAGTAACAAACAAGAGATAGGCTCCCACCTCCCCTTGCTGTTTGAAAGATCTGTGACACACCATCCATCACAGAGAAGCAGTGTGAGCAGTTTGAAACAACTGAAAACGAAGGAAGGTTTTCTAGAAGTGGACAAGTTGATCAAATCATTCCCCAAAGCTCAAAATTTTACAAATGTGCATGAAATTGACTTCACTTTCTAAAACTATCAGTTTAGAGTGGGTTCCTATTAAAACTGATATTGCTTGTTACCTTTTCAAAGAACTAACTGAACATACATACATCTAGATCGCAATCGAAGTCAGAAGCAAGGTCTAGTTTTGAGCAATTATTGACATCTATCTAGCGTATTTTATGCTTCCCGTGTGGATGAACCTAAAACATTTGAAGTCACATGCTACACATATGGTTATCAATAGAAAATAACTGCCACAGCAACAAAAATAGTGATCCTCATACATGGATATTTACAACTGGAAAGGGTATGGCTTTCACAGAATGATTTTTTTTTTCCCCTTGCACAGTGTTATCTTAGTTTTTAATCTCCTGGAACAATATGCACGCCCCCTTGTGGCCAGAATAATATATTTCCTTTCCTAGATAGAGCTAATCACATCACATCTTGTTTGCTCCGGGATCATTTTAATGCACTCCACTCGCTTCAAGTTCCAATTCTTCTTTGAAAAAGAACAAACCCAGTTTCCTTCCATTCATTTGTTATCTTTTTTCATGTCTATTACAAGAAGTTTGCTGTGAAATCAAAACCAACTTGTTACCTAAAGGAGTTTTGTTTTATTGTTATTTCCAAAATTTCATAAAACTAAAACTTCCTCCACCAGCACATGAAGAACTCTTGAAAGCTAAAACTGCAGTTGCTATAAGAAAGACACTGGAAGTTATCCATCAAGTCAATATATCTTACCAGAGAAAAGGGAAATGAAACGTTACAGGATGGAAATGCAATTTAATAGCTGAATGAACATTTGATCAGCTTATTTCATCCCTAAGAAGAAAAGGGGAGAGTTGAGGCAACCCAGGTGGTTAAATTGTAATACAGTAGAAATTCTATCACCCATGAAAACCGAAATTGGGATTCCATTTTTGGATTTGGCCGACTCAGAAACAGATGTGTGTTTCAATGAGAATCCCAGGCTTTACCTCTGCAAGAAATGCTGTTCAGACTGAAAACAGGGCCTTCAACTAGCCTATGCTCCAAAGAAGTGACTAGACTAAATTAACTGTAATTGCCTCTAGTGTTTAGAATTCCCATGGTGGACCGGGGCTAAACGTGTGGTTCTCCTTGTATGACACTGAAAAGGAAGACAGTGAAATTGTTCCTATTTCTGCTCTTGGGGACAAAAATATACAAAAACAGAGAGAAAATGTCTTTATTAAGTCTGATGAACAGAAGTATCTTAGCCACAGGGCATTTCCTCAAGTGAGTGAGGTAGACAGAAAAAGCAAGGCTAAGGTGAGGGCCAAGTACACTTTGAGCATAATTCTCTCCCATTTAGTAAAAGGAATCAAATGTTTCTTGTTATATGGCCTGCCTGGGTGCACAAGTCTTTCAACTGAGCTCCTCCAATGTGTTCTGGCAAGATTCTAAATTTGTATCATCCGAACAACATGGAACAGGTAACATTTCTTTTGAAAGGAAACTCTGGCCTGTGTAATTCTAGCTAGGGAATCTAGTGCCAGAAAATTGACAGCGACCAAAACCCAGACCACAGTTGAATTCAATAAAGCTTCTTAAAAAAAAAAAAAAAAAAACAGGAGTTAAGAACAAGCAAATGGGAAATGGAGAAAAGCAGTTGTTGGGGAAAGGGGGCCACCAGCAGCAGTCTAATTCCTGGTGGACTTCAGTGAACTGTGGAGAGTTGCAAGGAACACCTATGAGAATCAGTATCCTCTTCAGTGTGTCTCCCATCCTTTTCTTTCCTGGTCCAGAGAGACCAGATTCACTCCAAAGACAAGGAAAACTGAACTCACCAACTCCTTCCCTGGCCTGAAGGAGTCAAATTACCTTCCAAAGAAACTTGTCTCTTAGCCCTCAGCCCTCTCTCTTCCCCTTGAGTTTCTGTCTCTCCTTGCTACAAAGAAACCACTTCTCCCTGGGAAGCTATTACAGCCCATTTTAAGTACTTCCTCCAACAAACAACGAAACAAAATCCTGTCTTTAGTCACTGAAATCATGAAGCCCTCTTTAAAAATACAGTGCTTTTTAATAAACCCTTGTTGGTATAGAGTGTGGGAGAGCTGAAGCAGCTGGCCTGCAAGGGGCAGATATGCATCCCATGACTGTATGCACAACGCAGCTCTTCCGTGCAAGGAACAGCTATGCATCTAGTGACCATATGCACAGCACAGCTCTTCTCTGGGTGCTCAATAAAGCAGAAACAAATCCTTTGCTGAAAGAAGGGAATATGGGAGGTGACAAGAGGGTTCACCTGAAAGCACAGAGAGGGGGCTAAAAGGAAATGTTAAGCTTTCATTTTGCTGACTATCCTGTGTGTTACTCCCACCCTTTCAAAACTGCCAGACCCCCATCTGAGTGATTCTGTCTTCCTTTGTATAGTTTTCTTTTTAATGTGTTTCTCTATTTTTTCAAATTATTCTTAAAGTAAAAGGCATGTGATTACCCAGAGACAAAAAGTTTCTGAGTAGTGATTGTCTCTCAAATTAGCCTATCGTTCATGGTGCTATAAAATTATATGGTGAGTCTGCAATTCCTCCAGAGCTACAGATATGCAGAGAACAAAATGTCGTCTTTTGAATGTGATTTAAATTGCATATCTCCCACCAATCTTAGAAATAGTTCTCTGACTCCTTTTAACAGCTAAACAAATTTATTCCTGGAGACGCCAAGCAAAGGCAATGCCAATCTTCCTACTGATGGCTTCTACAAACATGACTACATTGGAAAGGTGCATTTCACAGATAGGACTCCCAGACTAAGGGAGGTGTGGTCCTCTGACCCTCAGTGAAGCAGGAACTTAAATCAGCTTCACTGGGATTCTTCACAGCTCCAGACTGGGAAGATGTTATTCCTCAGCATCTAACAAGAAAAGGCAAGCCTACTGGAATTGTGATATTGTGTACCTCCCTTACAAACCACCCCCAGAGCCCAGGATGCCCAAAGACTAACCTTTCCTCGCAGGCCATCAAAAACAACTGGGGGAAAGATTTAGATCTGAGAAGTGTTTCTCTTTGCAGATGGGACTTTAAAACAAAGCAAAACACAAGTCTCCTCATTTTATCATTCTGGATTGAATTTCATGAGTCCCCTAACCTTTATCCCGGAGCAGCTTTCACAGTGGAGAAAGCATGGAAACAGGAGAAGGTGAAAATCAGACAGTGGAGGCTGTAAATACTTCTGCTATTCACAGAAAGGGTTTCAGTGTCTATGCCAGTCTAAGCAAGCCAATCCTCCGGGAAGCAAGAATGGATCCCTGATGCCAGGATTACCCAGTTAGATCAGGGCACACTCACCTATGCTCATCAAGGCTAGCTGAAGTCCCAGAGTTCCTGCCTGCTGCTTCACACACACACACACACACACACACACACACACACACACACACACACACACACACACACACACATCTCATTAAGACCCACTTCTCTGCATGATCTACTGGCTTAAGGAAAGCTGGCCAAACTGTCTCAGAGTCCAAGTCCCAACCCTAACTCTTAGATGAGCTGAGATTTTGCCACTCATATCTATGTCCAAGCTCTGCCTTCACAACTTGCTGTGTGATCCAGAAAAGGTTAATCCATCACTAGCCCTCCATATTTCTGTCTATAAAATGGACCATTTTAAAGTCAAGAGACTTTAAAACTGGGGGGGGGCGGACCCTATGTAAAGAGAACACTGTTTTATGACCAGTTGCTTCAACAGGTACTACTATTTTTTAAATGAAGTGAAAATTAATTTCCACTGGTCCCAAGAATGAGAGCAGAGCAGACAACCACAGCAGGTGGTACCACTTTCAAGCAATAACTCAGCTCAAAAATCTATTCCCTAATTCCCTAATTTCAGAAAGCCAAACACTCAGGAAGAACAAACAAACAAGAAACCAAAAGATCAGCCAGAAACTCCTTTGTAGTTTAAAGGCACTTGATAGGTTTAGTAAGCTGAGATAACTCCCTTTAGCTTATAGAGTGCTAGAAAAAAACCCTCCATTGTCACCCACTGCCTTTTGCCCTTTAAGAATTCACTTTATTTTAGGGTGGTTTCTACAAATGCCTCTGACCTCCTGTCTCCAAAGTTGAGCTGGCGTTTCCTGGGTTCTTGTGAGGTTGGTTGTGAGGAGGATCGGGAGCCACTGGTCACACCGATCTGGATCTGCGGAAGCCACTGACTAATGTCCCTAGCAAGTTACTTTCTTTTCCACCATCTGCCCAAGTTGGCCAGTGAGCGCTCAAGAAAATCAAGGCAAAGTCCTCTGATAGTTTACATCCTGGAAAGGTGGAGGAACTCAGGGTAAGTACAGAACACCGCAGAAGACACAGGCTTTCTCCCTCACCAAGTGAGTTTCAGACTTTGCTTTATTCAAAGACAGCCGTGTTTAACAGGCAATGTCAGACTCTCACCAGTAATATGTTTATGGCTACAAAAATTGCATTATACTCTGAGTCCCACCACCAGTGTGCCTGAATTTGAATTCGGTTAATAGCCCTCCTGCCTATGTTTAGCAGACACCTCCAGGGTTCCTGGGGTTCTGCTCACCCCTATTCTTTGTAAACCAGAAGCCAGAATGAACCTTGGCATCCCGAAGTAGTTTGTCCTTCAAAATTAACAAGTGTCCTGAGCCTTGAATCTCCCAAACAATGCTCTGCTGTTAGATTGGACCGTGGGGAGTGGAGAGACCAGAACACCAGCAGTCCCAGTGTCCCTTTCCTGTCTTCTTTCAGGTGACATGAACTCAGAAGCAAAGCCAGCTCAGTCACTGGACACAGAAAAAAGATTTCCAAACGATATCGGGGAGAGAGCAATTCAAGGAAGGTCTGGTTTGTTATTATACAAATATATGATGAAGGGCTCTGGCTTCTTTGCTCCTAGGTTCAAGCCTCACGCCATTGGGACTGTGGCTGCTCAGAGTCAGGCTTGGAGACCGCATTGAATTAAGATTGGGGGAGTCAGAAATCTGTATAGATAAAAAAGACTCAGACCTTTGATGGTGAGAAAAATGAGAAGATGAGAGACTAGGAGATGGCGAAACGGGGGGGGGGGGTGAAGAAAGAGCAAGGATTGGGGTGAGAGCGTAGAGGGAAGAGAGAGAAGGGGAGAAGGGAGGGAGAACCGGGAAGAGAGAGGAGGGACATAGATGCGGTGAAAAACAAAAATTTAAGTTGAGGATGTAGATGCCAGGGTCTCTGTCTGATTTGGATGGTTAGAGAGAAGCAACCATCTAAAGTCAAGGTTTAGAAAAGCCTAAAAGATTCCAGGGGCTCCTTGAGGAAGCACAGGGAACTGGTCAGAGGCAGGATAGGCAGCGCCGGCCCCAGCTCCTCGTGTCCAGGCAGAGTTAGCTGAGCCTTTCAGCCGGCCCGCTCCTCTTCTTGGGCTGTGGCTCTTCCAGGGGACAACCCCTAGGAGGTCGAGGCGGGGATGGACAGTCCGTGTAATGTACCAATCGCATCCGTGGCCTTGCCGCCCGGGCTGGGGGGCTTTCTGTCTGCCCCTGCGGAGGAAGCACAGGAGCATCGGGTCACTGCCCAGAGCCTAGGCCGTGGAGCAGGACTGAGTTCCCTGGCCCTTTCAGTCCCTGGAAACGGGGACGTTCACCCTTTCCTGTCCCCTTCAAAGAGACACGCACAAGGCGGGCTAAGCAAGTAAGTAGATCTCCTCAACAGGATTCACTCCCGATGGTGAGCACCGAAGCAAGCCTTACTCCTGTGCCCTGGATGCCAGGCGTGGTGTGGAGGTTTTCAACTCCTAGGGAGACTTCAGAAGATGACTAACTCGGTGCTGATGCCCTCAAAGCGTGTCCTCCGACCCCCACCCATCGATCTACTCCAGATCCCATCTGGATGAGCAGGTGCGGGAGCTGAAGGTAAGGGGAGGAGGGGGTATTCCTGAGGACCTCAAACGTGAGACAAGGCTTCGCTTTAGGTGAGCAGCGGAATACTGCGGGCTCAACCCATCTGGGGGCTGGGGGCCTCGGAATTAAGTAGCAGCTGGTTTGCCAGATCAGGCAGTATTCTCCATGTTGCTCTATTATTTGGGGTTTGGGAAGGGGCCCAAGTTTTGCTACTAGAAGCCAAAAAGTTATGCCACGATTGCGCAAGCCTGTTTTCCTTTCTCGGGAACCTGGTGCAGCCTTCTCTGCACCAGGAGGCAAATGCTAATGATCTCTAAAGAGGCAGGTTTTCGGTTTTTGCCCTGCTACTGCTAAGTCCCCCTCAAAGGCCTCAATTCCATTCCGGTGAGAAGGAAATCTAACCTGCCAGCTGTGCTCCTCCCAGCCCTAGGCATAAAGTGTTGTGACTTTCCTATCTCAAAGTAACAGTACACGTACATGGAGGGACACGAGTACACACGCGTGCCCGCTTAGTAAAAGATTTTGAAGAGCCATGAAAACTTTCCCGAACAAAAACAAAGCCCAGGTGCTTCCCCACCTCTCACGAAGCAGTTATGACTGCACAACCAAGTATCCAGACTTCTTTTGACCTGGTCCACACACTTCACAAATGAGGAACTGTTTTTAAAACATCTGAGAAGGAGGGGGTTTCTCGGGCAAGAGTTAGTTACCTTAGAGACAAGTGGAGAAAAATAAACACCCCCCCCCCCCCCGCCAGACAAGGGATTCCACCCCACTGTGGTGAAATTCTCTTCAGCTTTCATCTGTCTTAGCCCCTCCCCCTCCTTTTTTAATAGTCTATAGGACCCTGGGGATGTGGGTGTGTAGTGTGTTCCATTCTGGGACCTCGAGCTAGGGTCACTTGGTATACTTTAATCTTTGATGACTAGGGTGGACATCTTTAAAATACTGGAATTGCGAGGACCTAGACCGGTGTGACAGGACCAAGGGAAACTCTGAGCTCCACCCAGTGAGAGAAAATGGCTAGCCAGAAGTTCCGTAGTTTGCAAAGGCTAGTTAGTTAGTCACCCATGACACAATTATCTTCTGATATCCTGCAAGCACTAACTCTGGATCATTGATAATAAGAATAAAATTACAAATTCTCTTTAACAACTATAAATAGCAAGTATTCCTTGTGCAAGTTTTTGCACTGGAAGCTAGAAACTGACACTCACAGATTTGATTTCCGCCTTTTTTTTTTTTTTTAGATTAAATCCCTCCTGGGAGCAGTTTTAGAATGTCCTAAAGTTTTACTGGTTTCGGAAACAGGCTATGAATGTCCGTTGCCTTGAGAGGAGATCAGTGGGGTGTGCCACCTTGGGGAGGAAAGTCCTGGCACAAAGACCTTTGCATGAGTGTGAATGTTCTTACCCCCCCCACACTCGTGTGAAGAGAATAAGTTTCCTTACTCTCCTCTCGGTTCCTTTTGTGGAGATGAAAACAACATCACTTCTTCTTGCTTGACTAGGACAGGACCTTTCCCCAATATAAAGGCAGGAAATTGTGAAGCATAAACTGATATTTGAGGCTCCAGGCTTAGTAACCAGTAAGATGCCCATTTGAAGGTAACCGGAGAAACACTCTGGTGTGTGCTTTATTCTGTATAGGCATCAGATAATCAAAATAATTTGATTTTTACATTCATAAGAATATGAACTCATTGTCTCCAAGGACAATTTTGTACCAAAAAGTTAACTCTGTATTAATTCTGCTCTTATAAATTGAACAAAAATTAATTTCTTTGAAGACATTGATTACTTAAGAAATTGTTGAAAGTAAATGGTAAATGGCACTGTACTATATAACTTCGCCTTGGTTTTTCGAAACAATTTAGGAAGCAGTCTCTGAAATCTGCTTTTCAGCTCATGGAAAGAGTATAAATTCATACTCCAAGGGAGTGTGTAATTCTCATGCTTCAAAAATAAATGCTTAATGAAACAATTCTTTTTGCAATCCTTAAATATAAATTCTCGCATGCCCGCTTGAGAAATCATTCGTCAAGATGGGTGTGAAGAATTGCTTTAGCCATTTTTTTTAAAGGAATGGGACATTAACTTACTAATTTAATAACCAACATAGCTAACTCCCTTGTAGGTTTTGAAAATAGGACAGTTTATTGTAGGAAGCAGATGCGGTAGTAACATGGTTGTGACTGCCAGTGAGGTACTCTGCATTCCTAAAAAGAAGTTGTCTGATTAAAACAATCAATTAGAAATAAACCCAAATACAGATCCCTGTCCAAGCTGACTACATGACTTTGGAGTTAGTGAGCATGTGATCATTTTCAGATTTTATCCTGTATCACCTGTTCCTAATGTGGGGCTAGAAGCACTCTCTGGACCAAGTGTCACTTCTGAAAATGAGCTACTTCCCTCTGGGGTCAAAGAACTTTTTATTTTCCTATGTCTTCCTTCTCCTTAGGATCGACTGAGGAGATATGACTTAAATTCACAGCTATACTCTTTTCATTGAAGTAAGCCTGCTAAGTACTTTATGTGGTGTGGCAAATTTCATTCAAATATCCATATCAATAGTCCAGCGTTTCAGTGGGAGAAGAGGAGACCCTGAGAGAAATCCTGGCGCTGTGACCTTTCAGTAGTTCTTAAATGTAGGTCTATTGGGAGTTTATTGTCTCAGTTTTCAGAATGTTTTCTTGGACTTTTCTGCAAATGAGCAAGTAATATTCTCCGATTATTTAAACTAAATTAAAATATGTTATGCAGCTCGGTCAGTTTTCTGCACATGAATTTCTGAATAATTGGGCAAATGAGTATTATCTTAATGTCCTAGGATATGAGTGATCTAAAAGAAAGCATACAACATTTAAAACATTATAACATTATTTTCTTCCTTCAGTTCATTATTGTGCATGATACCCTAGTCCTCCCTTCCTGGGCTCAGAACCTGTCACTCCGCCTCACCAAAACTTCTTGGGAACAGCTCTTTTTGTCTGGGGTTACCATCATCTGCTTGCCCATGGCCACCGAGCCCCACTGCTACTCCCATCCAGCCTTGGTAAGTGTGAGAGAGACAAGTTTCATTACTAAGCCTAGAACACCCATCCTGACTCAAGCTGTCCTGAAGTTTGTGTCCGCAGCAGCTCCCCTCTCTGCTGACTGGAGCCGTGAAATTTAAAGTTTTTGACGATCAAAACCTAAATATAGGAAGGTTCATAATTGGCAGATATCAGATCAAGTGAACTAGTGACCAAGCTCAGTGAAAATCAAGAACTTCATGGAGAGTGTGATTTAATCCATGCTAGCCCCATGGATTGAATTTCTTGGTTGGCTTTGGGGGGCGGGGGGAAGCAGATTTAGAGGGGAGAAGGGTGAGGTTCTAAGTCACAGTGCCCTGGGAAACAAGGAACCTGAACCTCTGAGGACCAAAGCTGAAATGCTCTCCATTCCCCCTCCAGTGAATTCACTGAAGAAAAAGAATGTAAGAAGAGATCCGGGCCAAGGTTAAAAGCAAACCAGAAAGAAACAGACGGACAGGGACCAACAGAGAAGTCCAGATACAGCTATCAGGAGGGCACTGGCAGGTAAGCTATGTGCAACACTTTGTAGGCTGCACTAATATGGCCCTGGAACATGCGTTTTACACCATTCCTGGAATGGAGAATCTGAGGCGAGAGGAGCAATAACTTGACCAAAGTCACACCCAAGAAGGTATTTACCAGCCCGACGCACTTTCTCCTCTCTGAATATTGTTAAAGGAGCTGTTTTAGGAAGTCTTAGTCTCCCTATGCCCTATGTCTTTTTTTAGGTACACCTGCAAGAGATGAATCTGCCGCTTGTAGCTGCATGACTAGGGTATAATTCGGGTTTATTTCTAGAGCTCTCTCTCTCTCTCTCTCTCTCTCTCTCTCTCTCTCTCTCTCTCTCTCTCTCTCTCTCTCTCTCTCTCTCTCTCCCCCCCCCTCACTTTCTTACTTTCCCCCCTTCTTTTCCCTCCTCTCTCTTCTATTTCCCAGGTTCCTATCCCTCCGGATTCCTCCCAGATGGTGCCCCTCACCTTCTCTGCTGGGGTGTTTGAAGGTCATTGCTGCTGCAAGCTCCCCGCTGTGCACCGCCACACCAGCTCCGTGGTGCGCCAGCGGGGGACCCTGTGCGGGTGGCCAGGGAGGGCTTGGGGAAAGGTAGCCGGCTGCGGGAGCGCTGTATACACTGTGCTGGTTGGAAGCCGGGTAGGCGCAGGCTGGAAGGAAGCCACCCACTGCGGAAAGGCTGGAGGCTGACTGCAGATACAGACAGATTGTCAGAAAAGCACAGGCCGTGGACTCTGTTGTCCTGTCGCTTGTTTTTATTCTGGGACTCCCTAGCAGCAAGTAGATTTTCTAAAAATATTTCTACTCCAATGATATCACTGCTAATAAAAAGCAAGGAAGTTGTGGTAGCCACCTTCGGAGTTAAGAGAAAAGGGGGCCTTAAAAAAAAAAACTCACGAGGCAAGCTAGTCTCCTTCCCTCGAAAGAAAGCCAGGCTGCTGCAAACTAGAATCGCAGGACTTTGTGATGGCTAATAGGCCGCAAAGAAGCTCTCTGCCCCGATTTCTTGAAACCTGACTTAGAGACAGTGCTTTACTCTTTCTTCTCTTCCCCCAACCGTTCCACTGCCCCTCTCCCCACCTCCTGCCCCATATTCTGGTTACCTGGGTGTACTTAATATCTGCCTCCAAGGCAGGTTTCTCGAGCCCATTCACTGCTGGTGAGGCGGGGAAGGCGGCGCGGTTCACACCGGCCCAGTCTTCCATCTTGGGGGGGTAGGCAGCGCCTTCGCCCCCGGCCAGGGCCCCTGCAGGAATGCAGATGGAGTGGAAGCCTGTGTGCATTCCTGAAAACCTCCTGCCTCCCTGAGATGTTTGCAGGGAAGCCAATGACCCAACTAGAATCTATGGGTGCTACGAGGTAACAACCCCCACCCACCCCCACACACACTAAGGCTGCCACAAACTTCCAAAGCCTTTCAATGGAGGTAGAGTGGTGTCAAGGGCCAACATTTTGCTTTCATTCAAAAGCAGCAAGGAAGAGGGAGCCTGCCCTTCGTTTTCCCCAACCCTTGGCCCGCTTCCTACGAAAAGGCATAAGCACCAGAGAGGCTCAACTGGAGGCAGTTTCTCCGCAAGATCCAAATTCAATGCAACTTCACAAAAATTGTGTAAGCCTCTGGATGTGTTAATTATTGTCTAAAGGGCTAAGAGTTCATTTTGTTCTGGGAATGCCTCTAGAGACATTCCCGCTTTCCCAAATGAGCCAACAACAACTCTGAGACCTACACAAAGATACCTCAGACACAGAGCGGTTTCCAGTACATATGTGTGCCCCTAGCCGAGGGAAGGTTCCGGATGGGCACAGGCATGGTAGTCACCTCCCAGCCACCTGCTCTCTGGGGCTCCCTCCATGGGAAGTTTTGGTCGGTGCTATTCTGGTATAGAGCCACCCAGATGAAGAGTGGGCAAAGCCTAGGAAAATAAGCACTGGGCCATCTTCTTTCCTCGGCTTGTTTCTCCTAGACTTCGTACTATGGTCCTGAGTCTCCTAGCAGAAGGATGGAAACACTAGCTGCTCGGAAAAAAGTATCAGTATTTCTAGAAAACACCCACATATATCATCCAAGGAAGGCACCAAAGTTTCGGAGAACTTCCAACCTTTCCCATCTGACTGAAACTACCAATATTGGACTGAATTTTAATGACAGCCGAAGTACAAGTCCTAGTGACCGTCCCTGAAGAAAATGGGGCATCATTACCTCTGTTCTAACAAGACTCAAAGGGCCTCTGAACCTGACGGAGATCTGGACCACACTTAAAGGGAAAACTGACCACAGGGGCTGTTTCTCCTTTGCTCAAAAGAGCTCCTTGGCCTGCATAAGCTCTTGAAGGAACCTGAAAAGAGTCATGCCGAATGTCTCGAGCGAGCGGTTTGTTTGGCTTAGATTTAGCGATAGGCATTTGCTTCTTTTTCCAAGAGTGAAAAAGCGCAATTTCAGGCCTCCGATTTTGTGGTCTGCGTCTGCTCTTCTATTTGGGAAATATTTTCCATATTTGTCATAAAAAGTTCAAGATGTCCGAAGACTCCCACAGAAGGTTCTGGACCCCCAGCTTTTGTGACCAGTCCTAAACTATTCTCTGAGCCCAAAGCAACTGTAGCAGGAGAAGGGCCTGCAACCCCCTCGCTCGTCTTCCCGCCCCCAATTCTGCCGTTTGTAGAGAATTACAGAAGGCATCACAACTGACCTGTTTGCTCCATGAACGTCCGGATGCCCAGGATATTGCTGACTGAATGTGCGGAGGGCCATGAACGCGAGATGCTGACGTGGCCCGCCGACCCTGGGACCCCGGGATGGCTACCCATCTTGGTGCCAGTGGGTGACACTGGACTAGGGTAGGGATACTGGTAGATATGATTGTAGGGCAGCGCAGGCTGCGGCGGCGGCTGCTTGCTTGCTTCGTAGGGCCCTGGCTGCGCCAGGCTGCCAATCTTGTTTCTCAGGATGCGACTAATGGAGCTCACAGAGGGCACATTGTACTTATCACAGACGCCATCAGCCAGGAGCCGGTCACGAATCTCCCAGGCAAAGATGCCAGGGTCTCCCTGCTTGTAGTCCCGGATGTGCTTCACTACGTTGGGGGTGGTGACTCGGGGTTTACTGCCCCCAATGGCCCCGGGCAGGATGGAGCCGGTCTCGTTATAGCGCGCCAGGATCTTGCTCACGCAACCATGCGAGACCCGCAATTGCCTACTGATGTCACAGGGTCGGATACCCAGCTGTGCTAGCTCCACGATGCGCAGGCGGATGGCATTGGGCAGGGGACGGCCGTTGACGAACACGCCACCTAGCTGGTTCACTTCGCCGTACGTCTGCTCTGCAGACCCGCCCGATAGGAGTAAGCAGGCAAAAGAGAAAACACACCGGCGGGTTAGCCAAGGGTGTCCTCGAAGGCCAATGCACTGCACCCTAGCGCGACTCTACAGTAACCTGTAGGTCAGCCCCAAGCCCTGACAGCTCAGATCCTGATTCAGAGGGGAGAGGTATATGCTTGCAAGTGTTAGGACCAGAGACAGGCATTGTGCGTTTCAGCCTTCCCTGCCCTCTTTGCGACTTTGTTCTGGTCGCATCCTCACCTCCTTCCTGAACTCAAGAGATTGTCCCCTCGAGAACTTGGAACGTCAGAAAACGCGTCTCCTGAAGACACAGAACCGTTTTGCCCAGGGAAAGGCAATCATGGGGATGGAAGGGAGGCAGAAGAGTCTCAACCCAGCTCCGCACCCGCCCGCGCCCTGCCGTAGGCTCGCCCCTTACCCATCGCGCGCCGGCCGGCCAGCTGCCTGGCGCCGAAGCGGCGGGGGCTGGGCCCGGCGCAGTCCGGGAGAGCTCGGGCGCCGCCACCGCCGGAGAGGCATAGAGGGAGGGCGCGCGCGAGCCGAGGGCCGCGGCGGCTGGAGAGGCGCAGTGAGCCGCTGCCCAGCGCGCCGCCCGCCCCAGGGCCCGCCGCCGCAGCCGCCGCCGCCGCCCGCTCCCAGGACACTCTCCAGGCCCGCGACCCCAGGCCCAAGGTGAACTTCATCCGATTGGGAGAAATTCGTCTGACCGGGAAGCTGTAGGGTGCGAGAATCAATTTGACGTGTCCTCCACGTCAATCTTTGCAGTCACGCCGGAGATTCACGAATTGGCAGCTCATTGGTTCCCGTCACCGTGCCCTGGCGTCCCCCTCCCCGCCCAGAAACCCTACCCCTCCTCCTAGCTCCTGGCTTCCCCCTCCGCCTTTCTCCACCCCCTCCAGAGCCCATCCCCCCACCACCACCCCACAAGCACACACCAGAAACACACATCATCCTAAACCTAGCTGAGCCAGATCCGAGGACCGTGCAATCTTCGTTGCCTTTTGTCGCCTCGCTAACATACTTTAGGAATGGTAGGGAAGTCATCATACATTAGTTTTACAGTCACCTCTACTACCATACTACCTCTACCACCATACTACCTTTCAGGAGGTAGACGTTGATCCTGGCAAGGTGTATTAGTATGTGATTGTTTCCACCACCTGCAGTCCTGAGTGGAAGAGACAAGCCCGATGGATGCAGCACTCAGGGAACTGCCAAAATGAAAAGAACGGAGAGGTCCAATTTGGTCGAGCACCTGGGAAAAAATGGTTCATGGTGGCTTACAGAGCTGACTCTTCCATAACTCATTTCTGTCTTACTCTGTCCATCCTGTTCTTAAGAAATTCTAAGAGCAATAGCGCCTTTGGAGTTATATGAGGTGATTTCAATGACCCAAGAGGGGCACATTCTGGATTTTGTCTCTAATTACAAAGCCCACCCACCAGAACTCATTCCTCTCCAAAAATTGACACAGGAGAAGGCAGGAAAGAGTTCCCAGGCCCCCAACAACCTGAAAATCTGCAAATGGCCTAATGGCTGCTGGACTCCTGTCCTAAGTCCAGACAGTCCTTTTCAGGCAGACTATGATGTCCTGCACCTCCCCCTCCCTAGCTGTATGCCCCTGCCTTTCCCTAGCACGGCAGCTGTACTAAGCCACCCAGCGATTCTTTCCCCACCTAAGCAGCAGTTTGCACAGAGTCTTGACTCTGGTATTTAAAACTAACCCTTCTCTTCGATGCCCACTTCTGAGCTTTCCAGCTGGCCTTGATATCTGCAGTAATGCCAAAGGAAGCAACGGGGTGGTGGGGGGGGTCATTTAGTTTTGCATCTGAACTGGTGCTAGGGGGTCAAGACCTGGGAGTCTCCAGGTAAGACCAGTAGAAACCCAGAGCTTTGGGCTGGTGGTCACAAAAAAAAAAAAAAAAGCAGAAAATAGAGCCATGTGGGAACGCAGAGACGGCCACAGTTTTTGGAACTTCAAAGGAGTCTACACCTCGGGAATCGGGAAAACAACCCTCCCTCTTCACAACACAGGTCCCACCCCCTCTCCTCTTACCCTCCCACCCTGTGCTCAGACTGCCACTGTACAAGTGCAATGAAGCTCAAGGATCCCACAGATTGACCTGTCAGCATAGCTTCTTCAGGAAGCCTCTTTAGAAGCCCTGACCCCTTTTTTCCCTCTTTTTCTGGAGGGGGGTGGAACTCTGATGGACTCCAATCAGCCTATGCAAATGTGTGTTAGAAGGACCTGAGTCATAAATTCTGGCCTATCCAGGGGAACAGTACAACACTCAGTAGGAGCTGTGACTCCCTCCCAAAAAAAGGAAGTGGGGAGGGAGGGAGGAAGGGAGAGAGAGAGAGAGAGAGAGAGAGAGAGAGAGAGAGAGAGAGAGAGAGAGAGAGAGAGAGAGAGAGAGAGAGGAAAAAGAAGGTGAAAAAATTAAAGACGCCTTTTTTTTTTTTTCTCGCAGACCACAGAATTCAGTGCAGCCCCAGGCCCTAAAAGTCTCTGAGGTTGCTGGGATGTGGAAGAGATTTAGTGCACCCTAGAAGGTACCCCACCCCGTGAGAACAGTAAACCCATTTGGAATACCAGGCCTGTCTAGAACAGCCTTCCAGTAAAGATCTAGGTGGACATGCTGAGCACATGAGCTTTCTGCTTTGGTGAGAGGGTGGGGGAGGCAACAAGCAGAGGAAGATAAATGCACAGAGCTGTTCTTTGAGGCTTTGAGGTGTCAGGGTACCTCAACTTCATCTCTCTCTGGATGGTTTGAGATCTGACACCTTCTAATCTGAAGGTTCATTTCCAGCGTTTCTCACCTCTAAAGGCTCATTTCCAGGATTTCTAGAGAGGAAAGAGAAACCAAGAAATGTGTAATCGTCCATCATGGACCCTCCCAGGTGTGAAAAGGAGTGAACCCAGTGCATCCCAGTGGGGAGTCGGTAGGCACAAAGAAAAGCTGGAGAGAGCCTTGCCACAACGAAAGCTGTTTTGATCCAGCAGCCCTTTTGTAAAGTTGCTCAGTCCGAAGCTAGTTCCGCTGACAAGTACAATCCCGACAGCATCAAAGTCCCCAGGGGATGGCGGCTCGTGATGTGAGAGATAAGTGGGTGGTGGAGAGACTTAAGGTATTTTGCACTTGGGGTCATAACGGAACCTGCCACACTTCCCTTCACTGGGGTTCCCACCCCAACAGCTAGCTTCGCTGGTCTGGACTACACAGCGGTCAATCCCGCTAAATTTCGCGGGGGAAAAAAAAAATCTTACAGTTTGTCGCCCCCTGTCGGGTCGGGTCCCCGCTTCGCTGCGCAGGTTCCCGAGTGGCCGGCTGGATGAGGTGGCTGAAAGATCCGACTGCAGAAGACAAAGTATCTCTTCAATCTTCCGGGCTGCGGCTCGGTCATCTTCACTGCTTGGGAGCAGTTAGTGGCCCGGGGGTCGGCCGGCGCAGAGGTAAGAAAGCTTGTAGATTCTGCATTTGAGCTTGGTAAAATAGTATTGACTGTACTAAACTTAGCGTGCAGCGAGCGCCGAAGTCACTGGGCTGGAGAACTCGGCGCTGCGAAAGCCTAGTCTACTTGGTACTGGATGCACACAGGGGCAGAGGATCAAGATGAGGATTCTTAAGCGATCCTAAGACCTGGCTCCAGAATCCCAAGGCCGGGAAAGTAGCCGAGGCCAGCGGCTTCCTAAGCGTTGCAAGTTAAAGAGGAAGCCATAAAGAAAAGTGATTGTCTATCTGGGGACTGGGGGCTGGCTGCCGAGAAAGTCGCTAGGAAATATTCTGCCCATTCAGATCTGGGAATGCAGGACCCGAATGTTCAGGCTGAGTGAATCAATCTCCCTATTTCACTTCTAGGCATCATTTTGACTTTTGATGGGATTGTGTGGGGGTAGTTATTTGGGTACAAACGAAGCGTGCAACAGGCTGATTGTTCCCTGGGACCCACGCATTTCAAGGTCTCCAGGAGAAAACTAAACAAGCAGATGAAGTTCCGCGGGTGCGCAATTTAATTCTGATGGGAAGAAATCCAGAGCAGAGCACACACACTGCATTCGCTGAGAAGCAAGACTAGCCTAGGTCGGCTTTCCAGCCTCTCTGCCCGCCAGTCAGGAACTGGCTGAGCTGGCTTTCTTGGCTCCGGCCGTGCATTTTCGCTGTTTTAAGAACACCGGGCTGTGCATCAAATGGTTCGAAATTAACTTAAACAAACCGAATCTCTTTTCTTTTAAAATTCGTTTTTTAAAAAGACAACGCAAATTGAAGAATGCTTTTTGTAAGGAGGACTTTTAAAGACAGCCTACCTTACTCTACAGGGACAATTTTTACAAAGGACACGACCACTTGAAAGTAAAGAACTAGATTTATTTAGTTAGTTATTATTTTAAATATGAGATGTGGCCAGATGCAATAAAGCCTCTTAAAAAAAAATGAAGAAGAGTTGCAAACCCTCGGGACCGCCAGAACTGGAAACTAGCTCGCGGGAAGCGGGAGGGTGCAGAGTACAGAGAAACTACACCGAAAGTGACTGGGGGCGGAGGAGGGAGGAGAATTCAAAGATTAATTGACACCAGGGATCAAGCCAACTTGAGACCTGTGCCCCTTCTCTACCTTAGCAGCCAGTGAGTGGAGTATAGTACCTGCTTTCCCGGCTGGTACGCACTTCCCAGTAAGGAGCTGAAGGCAGTGCCAGCACGCACAAACCCCAGCCCCAAGGCAGCAGGCTCAGTCCCCCAATTTCCACCGACAGATTCCTGAGGCTTGATTTTCACCTGGCCCTGCTAGTGTCTGGCAGGCTCTTTTCTGAGGCTTGTCTTTACCTTGCTAGCCTGGAAGAGTTGGGGCTTCAGGCCTGCGCCTACAAAAACCCTTTCAACTAACTTTGGCTGCTCACAGTGTCCTTGGAAATGTAGGAGAGAAGCGAAGAAAAAACCTTGGGTCCTCCGTTAGGTTCAGAGACTAGAGGGGAAACAGCAGAAAATAGATTTGCTGTTCAAGTCCATTTGAAACAAACAGAGGGAAATTGGGCATGACCAGTGAAGATCTAAGATACTTCCTGCTTTGAAATGTAGGGACCTGGCTATTATATTTGTCACTTAGTTTTCAGAGTTCCAGAATGGAAGCTTCGAAGATTACGTTTGGATGGTAAAAATAAATAAATAAATAAATAAACTATGAAAAACTATGAAAGTCAGTAGTGTTTTTGAGGGGGAGGGATAGTTTCTCTGGGCTTTTGGAGGAGCCTACCTTTTTGTCCTTGGTGTATGTAAATTGTAACCTGACTGAAATCCTGAGTTCTTCCTACTGTATGTCTCTCCGACTTCCCTGGCAATGGGCATGTCTCCTGAGCCTCAGTTTCCCTCTATATATAGTTACCCACATTGTGCAATTAGACTTTTTTTATCTCATACAACACACACCACCACCACCACCACTTACATTAAATCACAGAAAACTCAAGGTGTAGTCAACACTTCACCTTTTCAGAGCTCTCTCTCAAAAATGTTTATGTGCCAGTGCTAAAAAAATCTAAACAGCATTAAAATTGGAAACATTAAGGGAACCAGCTACACATCGGCATATCTCCTGAGTACTTGGATAAGTGGGGGAATCTAAGAATAGTCTTGGAGGGGGAAGTGTAAAGGACAAAAGCAGAATTTACAAAAGGAACTCAGAGGATGGTGGTGCCAATGTTAGAAAGGATTTCTTAAAAAGCAGAGGTGGATGAGTGTCTCCTACCGCCTGAAGGATGCCCCTGCTGATCAGACTTACTCAGCTGCTAAGCCTGACATGTGAGCTGAATCCACACTAGCCCAACCTAATAGGAAACAGCTTGCTCCTGTGAACTCAAGGGCACTGCTTTAGAGATTTCTGCTTCTGCACAGACTTAGAACAAGGATGGACGTGATAACTGGAAGTTACTTATTGGAGTTTTTGTCTAAATAAAGACAATGCTTGCCAGACCTCATTTGCTTGGATTTCTCATGAGAGATCAGTCTTCTCCACTCTTCAGTTGCAGAAAGGGTCACTCAAACACTGGAAATGTGGTCGTCTTGCTGTCAGATTTTACCACAGGACACTACACCCTCTGGAAGACACTGCCTAGATTCTCTTCCTACAAATCCAACAGAGGGGAGGAAGCCCTGTCCTTTTTCAGGGACCTACTTCTTTCATAATTAGCATAATGATTCATAATTAGAATTCCATTGTTTTATTTCTATAGACATGTAGCACTGGGAACATTGATATGTGGAAATAAGGGCTTTGCTCTGCACTCCATGGGTCTGTTTCCTTATCATTAGCTTGGATGTCTTAAAGCCTTCCTCTGGAATTGTGTAGTCTCACCAACACACGCTTTCCTTCGTGTTCACTTACTTTTTCATATGCGTGCCTCTGTCATCTCTTCCCACATGGAATCATTTTCCTTGACCAGAAATCAGTGTCTTTATAGTGAGGTTTCTCTAGGGCACAGATGGGATTTTTGACATAACTTTTTACTACTTGTCTGCCCCATACCTTCAAACTAATCACTATTGTTATTTTTTTTCTCTAGAGTCACCATGACATCCCAGGGAAGCTACATATACATACATACGTATGCACACATATATTTATGTGTATATAAAGTATCTCGGCTGTTGGGTGATGGTTTTAATTTTCCTCTTCCTCCCCCTGGTGTATAGGTTATGGAGTTTTATTGAAGACCCGTAATGCCTCCGGTTTTGATTTAGTGTTTGGGAGTTTGTGATCTCATTGCCCAGTATGGAAAATATTAGACAGGGTCTGCAGATTGTACACAGGAAAAGACCTGCTTCACCACTGTGGGGTAAGTGCCCTTCTTCAGCCCTGTAATAACACACTTGTGCAGCTGGCTCTAGCCAAAGTGTAGTAGGTTTTATGTCATCAAATAGAGACTCCTGAAGCTTATCCTGCCTAGCAAAGGATTTTAGAAAAACTACTGAACCTCCAGATGCTGGAACCACTAAGGCACTGCAGACCCTGGTGACACCCAGAAAGTGGTTGGATTTGAAATGGTTAGCGGTGGCTGAAGCCTGAAAATTGGAATTTTAAAGAAACTTTTAGGTGATTTTCAGGTGTATTTAAATTTGAGACTGGGCTTGTAGAGGAAGGTGGAGGGACCGGATATGCCATGATGCTTCTTCCTTTCTAGCAAGATTCTGAGAGGTGAAACTAAAGGCTGGCAGCTAGCTTTTCCATGATAATGCTCTATGAAGACACTTAAACACAAGTTCAAATCCTTGTCTGAAATGGCCTTCCTAGGAATTTTGCTTTTATGGTACCCCTTGGAAACAGCAGGGCAGAGATCATGCCTCCTTCTCAGTTGCTGCTGGCTGCTAAGGTTTCTGTCTTTAAGAATACCTGTCGTGTCCCCCCCCCCCCCCCCCCCCCGCCTTTGGCAGGTGATGGGAGGGGGTTCCTTGTTAGTTGTAAACATCTGCAGAGTGTACCAGAGCTAGCTCAGGAGAACTGGCACAGTTTGGTATGAAAGAATGTGGAAATGAATTATAAGCACCCTATAATGGGGGAGTTGGAGGAATTGGGTCATCCAAGAAACTAGGAGCTTGCCTTGACTTTTTAAACATGCTAGCATGGCTTAAACAATACACCATGTAGTTTAGCAAGACAGCATAGCTCTCAAGCTTCTGAAGATATCTGAAAAATAGTGAATCTTCTAAAAGTAAGACAGAATTTTAGACTTTTGTGGTCGTAATTGTTACTACGTTGCTGTGTACCTTAAATGGAAGAAGGAAGCTTTTCTGTGGTGGCAGTGGCTTGCTACATATATGATGGAGGCTTGGATAATGGTGGAACTGTCTGTAGGTATCTTGGCTGAAGGAGAGGAGGTAAGGAAAAGCCCCCTGAAACACCTTATAAGATATCTCTGAAGTTTCAGAAATAAAATTAAATTACTTCATTTCTCTAAGGTCAGCTGCAGGATCCCAGACTACTTTTAACTCATTCTTGTTATGAGCTTGTGTATATTACAAACTACAGGTACCATTTCAGGTTTACTTTTTCCCTGTTTCTGTTTTGTGTTGTTTTTGTGTTTGTTTGCTGGAGTCTTCTCTGGCTTTGAACTCTCAATCTTTCTGAGTGTTAGGGTCCCGGCAGGCATCAGCATCCACCGCTGACTTTCCTTCAGTTTTGTGAACAAGTTTCAACAAAATTTTCTAGTCACTGTAGCTGCAAAACCTTTGGCTTTGAAAGTACGGGGCTGTACTTTTTTTAAATTTAAAAAATTCCTTTCTGCTGTGAAGTACAAACCATTCGTAAACCTAGAAGGATAAATATGATAATTCAGCTGGAGTCCAGAGATTTTATTTAGTGTCTGGGTTTGGAACCGGTAACCTTTACCAGGCCAGGCAAGCATTCTGCTACTGAGCTACACACCCAGTTCTTGTGTGTGTATTTTACAGCACTACATAGACACTTGTTGAGGCTATCTCTAGAATTATACATTTTATCAACTCCATCAATTGTTTCAAGTATTCTGTAAAAATTCTTGATGCTCACATTATCTCACAAAATTACAATAATTGTTATAAGATCACATAAAACGAATCTAAAGATATATGAAAATTGTTAGCAATAACAACAACAGTAAAAATAAAATGCCCTTAGATTGTTTGAGGTTTCTTAATAAAAAGTATAAGCTGAAGGTTGGAGGGTGGTTTAAAATGCTCTGACAGATGCTAGCAGGGCTGCAAGGTGGTGGATTTCATGAACATAGATATGCTGAGAAAATGAGTTTTGACAGGACTTTTAGGCATGTAGACGCTGGCAAAGCAAGTAAGATAATATCCACCAGCTTGGGACATACTCAGAACTGGTATTATTACTTCTTGACAGGCCAACAGAAAAAGGGTTTGCCTCTCTCTCATGGGGAGCATCATAAGGTGCTGTCCATTCCATTTTATGTAATAATACCTCTAGTTGAACCAAAGCTCTTTTTAGTTTAATCTCTCTTCTGCAATTACGTTACACAAAATGTAACCTAGGTTGTGTGAAGCGGGGCTGCTGGGTGCATGTGTGGGACATGTGTTCGTGTTTGCAATGTCAGCCGACTGATTTGAGCAGAACGAATCTGGCATTTTTCATCTTAGTTTCTCTTTAAACTGGGGCATAGGTAACCCTTCAAGAAGGGCAGTGGAATTGTTGAGAGCTGGCATTCAGCTGAGCTTCAATTTGGGTAAATAGCCTTAGATAGGATTTCATGCAGTGTTAGAGTACAGCTCTAGGCTTAGGGTCCTTGGGCCATGGAATTGAAGGCTGAATTGTACTGCTTTCATTGTGCCTTCAGGGGATCTCTTTGCATTTAAGCTGATGGAAAATTTGGGGTAGGGGCAGAGGTGACTGCTGACTATGTGTGGCAAAAGTGTGTTGGAGTGCAGAAATGGGGTTAAGGGTGCAGTACATGGGTGTGCATATACCATTGTGGAACTCAAACATTCTTTTTCTTTAAAGCTTAGTGTCCAAAGGTGTATATCCAAATAGCATATACACCTTAAACAGAACATTGACTTCTCAGACTTTTATGACCATTTGTTGGGTGTTCAGGGGATGATTTGCTAATAGAAATGTTTATCAGGAAAGCTGCATTACAATGTGACTTGCGGAGAAGGGGGCTTTAGAGTAGTTTCCTAATTTTTTATTTACTTGCTGTATCCCTCATGGGGCTGGTTGAACTCACCGAAATTACACTGTGAGAAGACCAAATCATAACATCTACTTTTAAAAAGTGGGTGCAGAAGCGTCACTCTACCTTCTTGAGTTTAAGAAAAGTGATCACGAAGAAACTCTGTGCTTGCCCAGAACTTTCCAGCAACATAGGGTGGTTGTAGCTCTTTCTTTGTGTATTTCTTTCTCATTGGATGGTCATGCTGGGTCCCAATCAAAACAGGAACCACAGGCTGTTCTGGCTTTGCCTGGTGTATGTAAGATCAAGCTCTGCCATGTGATTTTACTTCTGTATTTATTTACTTATTTACTTCTGTATTTATTTCTATATTCATCTATTCTCTTACTTTTTTGCCCAAGGTGGAGCACCCCACTTCTTTCTTTGCCCTTTGAACATGTTCTGTAACCAGGAGCTCCCTTGGGGTTCAGTCCCTGTGTTCAGTCCCCCGAGAAGCAAGCTTAGGGCTCAGGACTCTTGCTTCTAGCAGCCATCTTCATTCTACATGATGTCACTGAGAATGGGGTTTGATTCTTTCTCCTTCACGAATTACCACTTACGACCAAAATTTACATCTCTCTTAGACTGCCCCACTTCTTTAACTTTTCCTCATTTCAAGAAATGCCTTAAATCCGAAGTTTCAGCTAAGTGGTATCTTCTGTAACAAAATGGCTATAACTCCAGGAAAAGCATCATTAGCTAGGCAGACTACCTTCATGACTTCATGGCCTCTAGTGATTGGAGTGCCAGTCAGTTATGTACTGCAGTGGCCACTGTCCGGCACTGTCCAAATCTCCCGCCCAGTACTAGTATGCTCTTGGCTATAGTCTGTGACTGTAAACACTGATGTGGACAATTTGTATTTGAGGCTAAAGAGCCAATATGTTCCAAAAATACTTCCCCACACCTACTGATTCTTGCTGTTGGGGTATAAAGGCCTCTGAGACAAGGATTGGAGAACAACTTGGAAGGGCTGATCCAGTGTCATCACCAAGTGACTTTGCAGTGGGTACATTATCACTCTACTTGTCCTCCTACTCAGTTCAGCTCCATATCTTTCTTGGGTATTGATCACAAGAAGTTGAGCTGAGTCTGCAGGATGGGAACACTGTCTGCTTTTGCCAATCATGTGAATTTGTTTTGGGGGCTTCCTTGCTACAAAGATTAAGGTGTAAGCATAAATCATTGCCAAAGAATCACAAGCTGTGAAGCCAGGATGGCTCCTAATAATTCCTCTTTGTCCTAGCTGAGAGGTGTGTTCTAAGTGTGTGGGGGGGTGTCTCTCACTGAAAGAAATGATTTGGCTTGTGGTACCCCAAGGGCAAGGGGACCTGGAGAGAGCTGGCATGCAGTGACCATTATCAGATTTGCATTTAGGCTCTAAGACTCTGAGATTCCAGAGAAAGGCACCAAGTAGGAAGGTGGGAGAGCTCCAGGACAAATGTAGGGATTTTAAAATGTGGTCTGGCTTTGTTTCCAACAAGGGCAAATTTCTGAAATGGAAATACACAGGACCTCCGAGGCACTCTGCAAATTAGAGCATGGAACATGAGCTGTGTTGGTGGGCTTGTACCAACTCTACAAAACAGCTTCATTGAGCAAATTAATCAAGTAGTTTTGATTACAAGGGAAAAATATCTACCGAGGGGAAAATGATTTTCAGACCCTTTCAGTGGTTCTGTTAACTTGGAATTCATTTGAGCAAACAAGAGAAAGTTCTTTCTATAGTCAGCATGTGGTCTGTGAGACAAGGACTGGAGAAGCAGGTTTTGCTCTTAAGGACTTCATGCTCTGTTTGCCTGCTTCTGAAGCTGGACTTTCAGATTTCCCTGGTGCTTAGCAAGGGGTGGAGGAGGCTTCCAGTCATGGGAATACTCATTTTTCTGGAGTCCCAGTCTCACCTAATGATTTTGGAAAATAATGTTATTTTATATCAAGGCATGCATAGGTTATTCAGAGCACAGGATATAACTTTTTTGTCTTTGTCTATTGGAAGAAAAAAATAGAATGTGTCATCCCCACCCTAGTTACCTGAAGTCTGTGCTTAACTCCCATTCTAGAGTGTCAAGGCGTATGCCCTTGGGTGTCAAGAGAGGCGCTATGGTGGAAAGCTTTACACTGTACTGTCAACTCTGCAAGCAGAGCACATCGGAGTAAATACAAGATGTAGGTGTCAAGAGGGATGCTGTGAAGTGAACCTTTGAAGTGTACTGTCAGCCCCATCAGAGGCAATATCAGAGATCTGAGGTGGAAGGACCGCAGGCCATTGCAGGTGGGTGCTTGTATCCCAGATGGGCCTTGAAGAGTGAGTGGGCGGATGCTGACAGGTGACAGTCCAGAGGGCACAGGAGGGGCACTAAGTGCCTCTCAGAGAGAAAAAATGCTGAGCCAAGGTAGAACCACAGGAAATATGCCACTGAAAAGTCAACCACTGGTCTTGGAAGGGGAGCAGGAAGTGGTGGCCAAGAAAGCTGAAAAGAAAGTTGAAGACTTTAGAAGGGGAGGCCAGGAAATAGGGTAGGGGAGCAACTACTGGGTAGAGTAGCTATCTGGATAGAGACTCACGTGCTCGGGCCCTTGGTCCAGGGCTAGAAGTTGATATCAGCCCAGAAACTGACTTGACTGAAGATGATTCCAACCCCACCTCCCTCTGCATCTTAGTTTTCTATCCTAGAGTTTGCTTCACAGGGACATCGGAAGATAAGGTGTTGAGCACCATGTCAACTGCACAGCAAATGCTCAGTAAGTTATTGTTCTTGTATCATTCCATCAATAAATCATTTAAATATGTCCTGCTGCATCGTTGTACAGTTTTCAACATTAAATAATGAGGCTGTGAGAAATTAAGAGGGAGCCAGACGAGCTGGAGCTAAGAATGGCAGAAGAGAAAGATACCCTGGCAGGAGTTCTGTTCGGCCAACTGTAAAACAATCTCAATTATTCACTAAGGCAGAATTTCTGCAAGTCACAGCTTGCTGGCCTCCAGTGTATTTATCCCTGGAGAATGGACGGACCTCATTTTTTTTTTTTAAACATCTCCTTTGAGTTAAGTTTGTACTTTCATAATCCTCTCCTTTGTCAACCTACTTCTGTCCTAAAAAACAGCCTTGGGAACAGTCACAGGAAAGCAAAGTACCACTTAGGGGATCCCCTTTGTTGACATCCAGCTTTCACCGGCATGAGCTTATCCTCCAAAACATGCCTTCCAATTGTCAGTCCAACACCAAGAACCCAGGATTCAACAAGAGAAAGGCTGAACCCAAACTACAGGTTGTGTGAGCATGGCAGAACCCAGGATACAGGCTGTGTGAGCATGATGTAGCCCAGGATACAGGCTGTGTGAGCATGATGTAGCCCAGGATACAGGCTGTGTGAGCATGATGTAGCCCAGGATACAGGCTGTGTGAGCATGATGTAGCCCAGGATACAGGCTGTGTGAGCATGATGTAGCCCAGGATACAGGCTGTGTGAGCATGGCATAGCCCAGACTATAGGCTGTGTGAGCATGGCATAGCCCAGACTACAGGCTGGGTGAGCATGGCATAGCCCAGACTACAGGCTGTGTGAGCATGGCATAGCCCAGACTACAGGCTGTGTGAGCCCTCCAATGTTCTCAGTTCCATTTTCAGGCCTGCTGTATCTTTGATTGTGTTATCTACAGACCCTTGACCTGTGGTCCCCTAGCTCACTCTTTTCTCTCTTGCTCACTTCCCTTCTTTCCTTCTCTCTCCATCATTATCTCTTCTGTTCTCCATAAGAGGCCGGCTGGACCAGCATATACTTGCAATTTCGCCCTCACTTTGATCATCATCTCACATCCACATGATTGAAAATACCCTCTCTTCCATCCCTCCTCAATTCCTTCCTCTCTAAGATGCAATATTTCAGCTTCTTTTTTCCAAAAATGTTATTTTATTTGTTAGGGTGTGTGTGTATGATTTTGTGTGACACCACCATTGTGCTATAGCCCTCACGTGGAGGTCAGAGTACAGCTTTCTGGAGTCTGACCCTCCTTCCAGTACACTATGTCATCGGGGTTGTTCAGCAAGAGCTTCCTCTCACTGATCCATCTCTCCTGCATCCATCTTCATTCAATCTTGTAGTTTTCTATCTTTTTCATTAAAGCCTTCTCTGAGCTATTGCACTATAACAATATAATTGTTCCCAATGTCTCCTTATTTCTCACATTTTTCTCCTTCAATGATCTTTGGTGCACCTTATGTTCCAACCGCTGTTTCTCCCCAAAGCCTAGTGATTATGTATTTTCCCTGTACACATAGTCCCCAAATGCTGCAGGTCCCCAAGGGGCCTTGAAGAATGGAAGCTGAGCTACAAAATTTACTTCAAAGTTAAATTAATCAGAAGAGATAAAGATGGACACTTTATTCTAATCAAAATACCAGTTAAGCAAGAAGACTGTCCTAAACATATACACTCTGTACATTCAATTTCATAAAAATAATACCACTAGAATTAAAGATACATATTAACATCAATCTACTAATAGTAGGTGATTTCAACATCCCACTTTCTCCAATAAAAGGGTCATCTGGATTAAAAGAAAAATATTAGAATTAATTGACATCGAACATTAAATGAACTTTACAGATCTGCACAATGTTTTGCCCAAACATGAAAGAATATACATTCTCCTCAGCAGCACATGGAAGTTTTTCTAAAATAGACGACATCCTGGGAATAAAACCAAATTGTCTTTACAAAGTCAACAAGATTGAAATTAACCCTTATAACCTATTTAAACATAATGGAATAAAGTTTAAAATTGTTAGCAAAAAAATTCTAGTAAATACTTAAACTCATGTTGTATACGCATTTTTTAAACTTTCTCAGTTGTCTTTGATTTTGTTTAAGATGGTGTGTGTGTGTGTGTGTGTGTGTGTGTGTGTGTGTGTGTGTGTGTGTGTAGAACATATAGAGTTTCATTGATGGGCTGGGGAGATGACTCAGTTGATCAGTTGCTTAGCTGGTATGCATAGGTTCAGTCCCCAACATCATATCAACTGAGTAGACTGGCATAAACCTGTAATTCCAGCATTCATTACTACAAGCCAAGGGATCAGAAGTTCAAGGGCACCCTCTGATATGTAGTGAGTTTGTTGGCTAGCCTAGGCAACATGAGAGCCCATCATAAAAAAGAAAAATAATATCGATTAGAATGGGCTATTTGTTTATTCATTTGCTGGAGTCTGCATTTCACATCGCATCTAGGCAAACTTTCTTCCCTTCATGAAGATCACTCCTCTCATGTATTCATCAGCCATTCTCATGAATTTTCATTTTCCATAGTGTATTGATGTTAATCCAAGTATGTGGTGTGAGGTGTGGATCTCTTTTTTCACCAAGGGCTTCCAGGAAAGAGAATCACTTGTACAACTGCAGGTTTAACCAGACACAAAGCCTCCGGACCTGCCCCAGCAGCATAAATACTGCTTCCCCATGCCATTTCTCCAGTGTAGACAGTGATCACACATAGTTTCAATCTAAATGTTTTTTGGCTCTGCTACTCTCCAGGTAAAGCTTTCAGTATGTCTCCATTCAGCAGTAGTTATGATCAAAGTCTTCTACAGATGGCCTGGAATCAGTGTCACTGTAGATGAGAAAAGTCCCCATCTCTCAGTTCTGGACATCTGGATCATTCTACCCAGGAAGGAATGCTGACCTTCTCTAGATCACCAGGCTGCTTTAATCAGGTAGAAGACCTAAGAGAATCAAGGTATCAGTAGTCACTGTGTCACTTGTGCCTGTAATGCTGAACTAAGAACGTCACACATATACAAAGTATTTATCTCAGGGCCTATGTTTTATATGCTACAAAGAAATGATAGGTACTTCTATCATCACTTAACTTTGGTTCTTTCATGAGGTCTCTAGTATGTATGTGTGTGTGTATTATATTTAGAGAGAGGGCTTTACTATGTAGCTCTAGCTGGCCTGGAACTCACAATGTAGATAATGTCAGCGTAAAACTCACTGAGATCTACATACCTCTGTCTTGAAAGTGTTGAGATTAAAAATGTGTACCATCATGTCCAACAAGGTCTGTATTTCTGATATTTGTATATTATCTATATCTTCATGCCTTCCATGGCCCAGATGAAGTCCTGTCTGTCAGTAAAGTTGATTGCATCTGTACTCAGTGACCAGTCTTATGTAAGGAGAAACATCCTGATCCTACGTACCTCTGGCACAGAAAGAAAACCAGACCAAGGGGAAGTATCAATCTAACCAAACTTCAGGTTGAATCAGCAAGTCCAAATTCCAGAAAGGTGGTCATTAAATGGTTGTGAGAGCATATAAATAGAACCCAAAATATGTAAATGAGCCAAGATGACTGGTACCATGCCTCTGAACCCTCAGAATGGTGAGCTAAGTAAATCATTTTCATCGTAAGTCACTCAACCCTGGTACTGTTATAGTCATGGAAAGAAAACTAATAACACTGATCAATTACAGAAATGTAAACATACAACATGTTAGAAAGTTGTTATTCATTATTTATAAATATAACGGCATTGTGGTTTTAAAAGTCTTTATCTCATAGTCAAATACATAGAGATATTTCCTGAAAGCACTTTGGATCTACCTTAATGAAATCTAATAACTATATTTGTTACGTGACAGACTTTTCCTTGAGAGCTCGAGCATACACATGTCTATCAACTCCAGAAAGGAACAGTAGACCAAAGTAATAACTGCACCAAAGTCTAACTTGGTGAATTAGTACATTTTGTGGAGTGATCACTAAGAGTAGTATAGGTGAGGGGTTGCTTACATGAGCAAGGGTGACGTTAAAGAGCAGTGGCGTCACTAAAAAAGCCCACCCAACACCAGTGAAGACTCAGAAAACCTACATCCCTAGAACTCTGCACAACTTCCAATCAGTTTGGTGTTTTAGGAATCTGTTCTCTACAGCAACCCTGGTCAGAGTCCTCTCCCCAAGTAGTTGTTTACTCCTGTAAATCTGCGTCTCATAAACCTCTCCTTCCCTCCTAGGGGAAACTGCTATACAACTTGTGTGTGTGTGTGTGTGTGTGTGTGTGTGTGTGTGTGTGTGTGTGTGTGTGCTTAACTGAGGCCTATCACATCAGAAGCTGCTCCAAGTCAGAATATTCTCTTGCACCTTGAGTGCAGAAGTTCCAGAATGGTTGAACTTCCTGGGCTCAGTCACATCGGCATGGAGGCTCAGCTTGGTTTCTAGGGGCCCTTGTTTTGAAGATTATCACCTGGTAAGTGGGATCAACATCTGGTTGTGATAAGATGATGGTAGTCTGGCAAGGACAGGCATTCTTAGTTTTCATTTCAAATACTGTCAAACTCTTCTTCCTGTCTTAGTAACTGTTCTCCTTCCTGTTATGGGACTATGCTTTCACACACTGTAAATATTTGTCGTGGTGAATATTGGTTTAATAAAATGCTGATTGGTCAAGTAGAAAGACACAAAGTAGATGCAGGGTAATAAGACTAGGAGAGTTCTGGGAAGCCAAAGAGCAGAGTGATACTCAAAGGAAGCAGGATGAGAATGGTGTTCTGAGGAAAAGTGCCAAGCCATGTGGCTAAAGTGGGTAAGAGTCATGGGTTAGTTTAAGAGTAAGAGTTAGCAAGTAATAAACCTGAGCTATAGGCTAAACAGCTTGCACTTAATATAAATTTCTGTATGTTTCTTTGGGACTAAGCTGCTTCAGTACTGTGAGTCAGGACTTTGGGGCTAGGCTAGGCCAGAAACTTTCAAGCACAACTTCTCCAAACAAGAGCCTGGAAACAGTGGTAGCAAGGACTGTAGTATTGAGACACCCAAGTCATCTTGTTTAGGAACCAGAAAAATAAAAGAATAAGGAGGGCACACCCAGACCAACCCCCCTGCTTCAGTCTTTTCTTCTAGGCCTTCTCAGTTCCTTTTGGACACCTGGTCTACCCACTAGGCTTAGGGTCCCCCAGTGATTGTACTAGGCTGGAACGCAAATCATTACATCATTCGACTCACACTGGAGAAGCTTCTTATTACAGTAGATGGGAATTAACACCGAGTGTGGGACTTGAGAACACGCAGCCCTAAATGGTGTCTTCATCATACCTCTCCTTTTAAGGCTCAGGAGTCCATACAGAAGAGGAGACAGGAAGACTGTAAGAGCCAGAGGTGGTGGATGGCTCCACAGAAACAGCATTTTCCAGACACAACAGGACTGATTCTTCTACACAGAGACTGTGGCAGCAGTACCTAAGACTTGCCCAGGTTCAAACCAGACAAAACCCCAGTCTATAGAAGGGAGAAGTAGGCAGAGTCACATCCTAGCCAAAAAGCCATTTGCAATTGATACCTGCTGATAAAGATTAAAATCGGTTTTCTTCAATGGAGTACCATGGGGTATATGAGCAACATTCCAGGGCAGGCTCCCATACACAGGAGTACTTGGCCAACACAAAATGAGCTCCATGTGTTGGGTTTTGTTTCATTCCGTTTGTTTGTTTGTTTTGATGGCTTTTTATTTTGTTTTGTTTTGGTTTGGTATTTTTTTTTGTCTTGCTGGGCTTTGATTTGTTTTGATTTTAATTTTTCTGCTTTTGTTTAGAAGAAAAAGAGAGACGGAACATGAGGTTGGGGAAGTAGAGAGGTGGGGATCTCGGAGAAGAGGGAGGAGGGTATGATCATAATATATTGTATGGAAAAAACACTGAGTGAGAAACTTCACATGATTCCTAAGACTTTTGTTGTTTTATTTCCAACATAGTTGGCTCTCAAAGGACAAGTTAGAGTCAATTATCCTCTTTCTCTTACTAAATGGTGACTTCCTGCTCACATGCAATTTACAGACCCCCAAGTTCTGTTCACTTACAATGCATAGCTCCAATGTGAGGTAAAGCCTGTAACTATAACACAATGCACAGCTTTCTAGCCTTGGCTTCTCACTAAATCTCAGGGGTTCAGGGAAACTAAAACTATTTGTTAGTCGGTGTTCTTGCCCCAGGGAGGAAATAACAATTCCTCTTTCCAAATTGTCTCTCTTCTCTAATGAACCAGGCTGTGAATGTTACTGTCCTCATTAGAGGCAGACATGCATAACGTACTGTTTTAGGTATATTTCTCATTGCTGACCAATGACATTTAAGGAAAGATGAGTTACTTGGGCTTCAGGGGAGACAGCCTGTCATAGAGAGGAAGCATGGTCTAAGGAACATGAAGTTGGTCTTGTGCTCTCTCAGGAGCTAGAGAGAGATGGATGCTGTTCTTCTTCATTTGCTCTTTTTTTTTCTTTTTCCTTTTTTTAAATGTAGTCTTGAACCCCTGTCCATGAACGGTGCTGTCCATACACCTATCTCTAGATAAACGCTCTCACAGACACATCCAGAGGTGTGTCTCCTTGGTGAGTGAAAAATCCAGGCAAACTGACAATGGAAATTAACCACCATGCAGATTCTCCATTTTAATGTTTAGTTGTGACAGTTATACTGGAAATCACTGCTCAAGTATCCACTGCATTGCCATTTTTGTGGCTTTTCTGTTTATTGGCTTTGTTCATGTAGAACCCTATTGGTATGTTGATAAAAATGAAATAAATATTTATCATTTTAAAAGGAGCTTACCAAATGAAGGAGCTACCAGATGCTACTGAGTATGGCAGTGACAAATGTCAGAGATTTTACATTGTGTGTGTGTGTGTGTGTGTTTAGAGTGTTTTACCCTCCCCCCCCCACACACACACTGTGTGTGTACTATGGGCATGCCTGGTACTCTTGGAGGCCATCTCTCTGGCCCCAAATGTCATGGTCTGATGTAACAGAAGGTGGAGATTGGCATTAGGCTGGAGTTTTAGAGGAAGACCTAGTCGCGTTGTGTTACCTCTGTGTGTGTGTCCTTTCCTCTGGAGTGCACACTGGCCATTTGACTCCAATTGTTTTCCTCATTATTAGAATTTTAGTTGTGTCATTTTAGGAATGTCCCACAGCAACTGTTCATGGGGACATTCCTAAGACCACAAGCATGTTCTGCTTATGGCTGGAGTGAACGTAAAACTCTAGTCAGAAAATGTAAGATGATGTAAAGGCTGAAGAAATGGTTCAGTGATCAAGAGCCCCGACTCCTTTTCCAGAGGATCCAGACTCAGTTAACACATGGTGGTTCACAACCAACTGTAACTCCAGTCTCAGGGGACCCAATTCATTTTTCTGGCCTCTGTGAGTACCTGGGATGTAGGCAGTGTACACATAAACATACAGGAAAAATACCCATAAAATATATAAAATTTTCTTTGTTTTTAAAAAATTATCTTATTGTCTTATGAGTCTGAGTGTTTTACCTGCATGTGTGTATATGCACAACCTCCATACCTGGTGCCCACAGAGGTCCAAAAAGGATGTCAGATCTCTTGGAATTGAAGTTACAGATGGTTGTGAACCATTATATGGACACTGGGAATTGAACCTGTGTCCTCTGTAAGAGCAACAAGTGCTCTTAACCTCTGAGCCAGCTCTCTAACCCTAAATAAAAATGTCAAAAACATCAGTGGTGTAGAACGTAGCTACATCAAGGTCATGATCATGCCCTCTGTCTTCCATTGTTCCTTCAACCTATAGCAGAACATGGATCTTCTTCAGCTATGGAGAGCAGTGGCCATTTTCAGATCAAGGACATGTGAGTCCTCTCACCATGGATTGGCTGTCCTGAGTCATCTCTATCCCTATTTGTGACAAGAGCTCCTCATGGACAGGAGCACCCATGAAGAAAATGGCCAGTAATGCCGAAGTGTCTCCTGTGCTCTGTTAACAAGGAAGGCTCCCCCATTAGTTTCCTTTTCTGCAACAATATCCTAGAGTTAATATTTTATAAAGAAAATAGCCTGAATTATGTTATACTGACATCTCAGGTAATGAAAGCAAGGTAGAAATCTTAATTTCAGATGTAATGGAGAAGATTCCTGCATCAAAAAGAAAAACATGGTACTAGAAGGATGGCTCAATACAGCACTCGCCACAAAAGTCGGGACTTGAGTTTGCATCTCAGATCAACTTCATGTAGACAGAGTTGGATGCAGTAGCACACATTTGTAATCACTGCACTTCTTATAGCAAGATGGGAGGCAGAGGAGGAATTCCCAGAAGCTCGAAGGCCAACTAGCCTTGTGTATGCAGCAGTGAACTACAGCATAAGACAGACCCTGTCTCTGTCGAGGTAGAAGGTAAGGACCAACACCTGTGGCTGTTCTCTGATCTCTATACATGTGTTGTAACATGTACACAACCACATTCACTCAAACAGGTGTACACACATGTATGTACGTATAGACCCCACCCCCCCACACACACATCAGGAAATAAAGACTCAAAATGAAGACAAAGTACTTGTGAGTTTAAAAACTGCCCAGAGGGAACATTCATTCCTCATACAAAAAGAGAAGCCGTTTCCAGGGCAAACTTCGTTGTTTTGTTTTGTTTTGAAAAAGAGTCTTGCTAAGTAGCCAGTCTGGTCTTGAGTACATGATCTTCTTCCTCCAGCCTCCTGAGATGAGAAGTGTGTGCTACCTTCTCAACTTTCCAGTACTGAATGTCTTAGACAAATACAGTTTATAATTCAAATTGTCAATTCCTAAGGAACAGAAGTAACATGTGAAATGCAAGATGCTCTGGACTCAAAGCTCAGGCAGCTAGCAGAGACAAAAAACACGTTTGCTTCTGAAAAAAGAGTGCTTCCCCGATAAACATTCTTTATTCAAACAGTTGTGTGGAAGTACATACACACTCAAATGGGAAAATACCAATTTGGATGATTAGCGCCTACAAAGACTAGACACAATTGATAAAGGACACTTAAGGTCAGGCCTGATTACAGAAGAAAATATGGCAGCTGCCTCCCTGCACCATAGGTCACACTCTGGTACTATCTTGCCTCAACCTGACAAACTCTTCCTTGGCCTTGATTCTAAGAGCCTTCACTAGGCCAGGCATTGGGTGATGAATTGAGATTTTATATGATTTTGCTTGAGTACTCTTAAAACCCTCAGATAGCAGACCGACATCAAATGATCCCAAAAGCCCAGATGAGGAAATGGTGCATGATACTTACTCAAAGCTGCTGAGCTAGGATTTGATCATGGCATATAGCTAAGGAGTGGGCATCAATTCCCTCTGCTGGTCAGGAGGTGAAAACAATGGGCAGAGACTTGCAGTGCTCAGTCAAGGAACATTCAGCCCTCCCCTAAGGTTCAGTTTGCCATCCACAATGGTTTTCAGACCTGATTTCTGTTCAGACCTGATTTCGTCTCTTCCAGTGAATGCCAGTAGCTTGAAGTGCTCTCTAGCGTCCCCATCAGGAGGCATCTGGTAAGAAATAGGGTAATGATTCTCTTTCTAAACTTGGTAGGATAGTTTATTGAGTAAAGACCTGATATAACTTAAAATTTTCAATAATGCACCCACTGAATTTTTCTGGTGATGGGGATTATGTGCAGGACATGTGTATACCAAGAATACAATGAACCGGTGACCTATGCCCCAGCTCCCTACCCACTTCATCCCCCCATCCCCAGACAAGGTTTCTCGGGTAACTTTGGAGCTTGTCTCGGAACTCACTTTGTAGACCAGGCTGGCCTTGAATTCACAGAGATCCACCTGCCTCTACCTCCCGAGTGCTGGGATTAAGGCATGCAGCGCCACCACCCCGGCTTTTTAAACAGAAGTCAGGGGCCCCACGAATGGGTCATGAAGCCACAAATCCTCTAAAACTTGAGTCTCCTGTCTCTGCTTCTCATATTTTTTAGATAGGCCATCTTTCATTTTCAACAGATTTTCAAAGGGTTTAACTAAAGATGTTCTGAAATCATTACTGTCTTTGTTCTTCGGCTGTGCATAGATAAAAATTTATTATGTGATAGGCAACTTAGTGACAAATACAAATCCTTAATGCAGCACAGCGAGTTTTGCTCCTTTGCTCCTGGCAGTCAGCACAGCATTTTGGAAAACACATTGACGCTGGAATGAGAAGGCCTTATTCTTATGACAGCTGGGCCATTGACTAGCCATATGTTCCAATGAAAGTCCAACTTTCTTCAAGGACTCAGCAGGCTTTTCTTCAAGGAGAATGACAAGATGTGCCCTGGATGCCGAATGTAAGGCTCCACTCGTCGGCTTAAAATGCATGACTATCTGGGGAGCACTCTTTTTACTCTGAGAAGTGACCAGTGTTATACACAATATTTTCCTAAGCATTGAAGCATGATTAGAAGGACAACAGTCCTCTTGCCTGGCTAAACAGCCAAAGGAACTTTCACATATACAATGGGTGGGCACTACAATAAAGCAAAAGCATGTGCTTATTTATTCTTAGGGTGGAAATTGGAAGATACTACTGCTTTCTTAGGTTGCCAGCCACATGATAAATGGCTGCCAATAGACCACACTGCTGAGTCAAGGCCCAATAGTGAAGGCTGGTGGTCTCTAACTCCATTATTAGTCTTAAAATGTGGTCCATTGGCTTAGCACAGCTCCACTGCAGGTAATAAATCCCAAGGATTTGGTGGGAGTGAAGTTGGGATCACAGTTTTTCGACCTAATCTTGTCCAGAAATTTGCTAACTAAATATGGCTATGGCAAACAAGTCTTTCAGTGACAGTACTAGCCCCTTAAATTATCTATCTGTCTTAATAAATTCTGATGTTCCTAAATCCCAGAGACTTCCCAGCTCCTGCTGAAGAACCAACCTATAATGTTTTTCAGAGGCCTTTCATCGAAATTGTTTTTATCCTTTGGTCTGGTAGCTTTGTATCTATGAGCCTAATGACTGTTTCTGTTTAATTTTCAGATGCTTAATTACAGTGGAGCACTTCAACACCATTAAATTAAAACAAGCTACTAGCTTGTTCTTGATTGTGGCCTGGAATTCTTCCAAATGACGTTGACAGCAATATCAGATATTTAATTCATACCGCACATTTAGCTAACTTTGGGATACAATTGTGAAATGCCTTGCACAAATCTGTTGTGAACTGGGAACATTTCCACGAGGGAAAGACTTTGGGCAGCATGTCTCAACTGCTAATGAGGTTTTAGTGTTTTGCAAAGACCAGAGTCTCTCGTCTTAGAGTATAATGACTTTCCAATTCGGTTTTCATAAGGGATGCTTATATTACATTTTGCAAAAACTAATGAAATTACTTATTTCTTGTAATCATGGTTTTATTTACATGGTCATGTGACCAAGTCTATTATTTAAATTTGGCAAGTGAGCAGACAAGCCATCAATCCATGGCATTCTGGTGTGGAAAGTGAGGTTTTTAGGTGCCCTGAAGCTCTGCAATGCAGGTATGTGTGTTGGATGGGAGTTAAAGGCAGCATAAGGCCCCTGTAAGATAATATTCTTGGGGAAGGGATGTTAAGAGTTAGTTTGGGTCTTTACAACATCAGTCATATGGGTATTGTTTGCATCTGACAGTTTTTCTTTTAAGATTAATGTGCTTATGAAAACCTTGTGCGTTGCTCTGCGAGGCAAGCTTGAAATCCATGAGCATTACCATCGGAATGACACAGTGCAAACCAAATGACAGACAGAGTCTGGTTCTCAGAGGCCAGTGTGTGTTGAGGAGAAATGATCTGAAGCCAAACTTGGCCTCCTTCCAGAAATTCCTCCCGCTGCAGTGTTGGCAGAGCCCATCCACAGGGTAGAGACTAGAGGATGATAGGAGAGGGGGAGTCAGAAAAGAAGTATGATTAACTAAAATCTTGCTTTTTATAGCAAATAGTCACAAAAACCAAGTCCCAGGCAATAAATAAATGTATGTATGAAAAATCAGACTTCTTGGATCCCTAGAAAAAGTTACTTCTAACATCACCATTTGACACGCAGTTAGTGATATCCAGTTGAAATACATGTTGGGAAAGTTCAACATCTGGCTGGATCGGAGGATAAAAAGGTACCAGTGGCTTAAAGGGGAAGAGAATGACAAAGTCCTTCATTAGCATGAAAACTTCCTTTACATTTTGCAAAAGGACACGTGAGCTCACAAGAAGAGAGGGAAACACCAGGATTGATCTCCAGCTCAAGAGCAAATCTTGATGACCAGCTGCAGAAACCTGGCTGATACCTGTGGATGTCACAGCTATGTTGGACTTTTGTACCGCTCATGACCAACTAACACTAAAGAAAGATGGAGAATAGATGCCAGGTCTGGCAGATATGAGGGGGCCAGAAGGAACTGAAGAGACCCCACCCAGGCCTCTGAGTTGGCAACCAACTAAGCTGAGAAGGATGAGGGGAAGTTTCACCACTCACCCCATGATGCTGGCTACCATTTTTTCTCAATTTCAGACAGTTTCATTTCAGCACAATTTGGTCCAATCCTACTTTCTCGGCTCAGAAGGTGGGTGGCCAGAAACAGATGAGAACAACACTTGAGCGTTTCCTCGATGCACAGCTTTTTTTTTTTTTTGAGTCCCAAATCACTTCCAAATGCAGCGGCTCAGCCAAGCGCCAAGAGATCACGCTGCGTGAGGCAGCTGCACATTCGAGAAGGGAGGAATTGGTGAGACCCCGAGGCAGCCTCTGCCAGTGGACTGGGCCAAGAGGCTGTCACTGCCTGAGGGCCGTGGGGGTAGAGTGGACTGGATTTCACACCATCTCAGGCCAGCAGACACTCTGCCAATGAAAGGGAGTTGCCTTCTGTCTGGCCTAGGCAAAACTAAGTGGCATGAGGAATAACCGGAAAGCAGATTCTGTCAGCTGCCTGGGATGCAATCCTAGACATCTGTATCCAAGGAGCCCCTTCAAGCTCTAGGCTTTGGAAGATGGTAAAGACTGGAATTCAACTTGGCTGGAGACGGATTTCTCAACAAACAGCCTGCATGTGTATCTGTGTGGCTTTCAAGGAAGGAAATTGCATAAGCCTTTGCGTGCGGTTGTCTCTCTTTACTTTCCAAGTGTTTCACAGTTAGGATACATGATGGTTATCCCTGGAACCTTGGACAGGTGGGCTTCTGAATGAGTACCAGGTACCTGAAGGTAGAAATTCTTATATAGCACCTTGACTTTTCCAAAAGGTGGACCCAAAAGTCCCCAAAGATGACCTCTTCTAGAAGGTAACTGCGCAGGAGTTGGAATAAGAACAGTCACACCTTATTTTAGCCTACAAACTAGAGCAGTCCAGGAACAGAGTTAGTGTACCAGTCCCCCTCTGGACACCCATTTTCACACTATCCCTGAGCAAGTCATTAACAGCCTGGCACCTTTACCCCAACATCTACAAAAGGCGCTGACAGCAAGGAATTCATAACTCACTGGGTTTATCATCATCACAAACCTAGTCTGTTGACAGAACACCAGATTTTCTAAGAGTCAGGTTCAAAGTCTTGAAAATAAATAATGGAATGTATTTAAAGACTTGAATGTCTTTCCCATGATGGTGGTATGAACATATGTCTGCTGAACTAAAACTCCGGGGGATTCAATATTTCTTTCATTTTCAATAAATATACCTCACTCTCTTCTCTCTTACCCACAAGTCTGTGCCAAAAGCCAACTTGTTCTTCTGTTATCCCATTAAAATGTCCCAAGGGGACATTATTCATGCAGGTCCTCAAAATAAAAGGAATCATTTGTCTTTTTGGTGTTGATTGTTGAATTTTGGAAATATTTAGAATCCTTGGGAATGGGTTATTCACCCCATATTCTAGGCATCCTATGTCTCGGGGAACCGCATAACTTCTGTGCTTTTTGCCCAATCAGGATGAGGAAAACGCTCAAAAGTTGCTGGCTAGAAGTGATACTGAGAAACCTTTGGAAGAGACACTAGACATCAAAAAACTTAGAAAATAGGCATCCTGTTTCCCTAGGGAGTCTCTCTCAAAAACACCACACCCCATCACCACCAAAAGCATAAGAAGCCACTTAGGGCACCCTCAAGGATAACCATATAGCATAGCTCAGAAAACATAGAAGCAGTGTAAGTATATGACTATAGGAAACTATTTAAACCACGGTACATTCATCTAATAGGCTTATGTCAATCAAATTACAATGATGTCAGAATATTAGTATGTGTTGAAAATATTCAAAGCAACATTTACTTAGGAATGGGAGGAATCTGACCAGGAAGAGGTGAGAACAACCCCCTGATAGAAATTTGTTTATATAGATGTATCTATCAATCCCCTGAGAATAATTCACAGAAGATACATCCATTTTCTTGTATGTCAACATCTTTTAAGCAAAAGATCAAGTTTTGAGTTCTAGTTAGTTATATGCATGCTAATATGTTTAGGGTTTTTTCAGCTTCCCTGATTCTCTAGTCTGATGTTTGTATCCCCACCCCAAGTTTCCACATTGAAATATAATCTTCAATATGATTGGGAGTCTGGCTGATGACAGTCCAGAGAAGCAGTCATCCCTTCCACCAAGAGGAGACACTGGAAGACGTCACCACCTATGAACCAGAAAGTGGACCCAGAATGTACAGTGTACTGGTACTTCCCAGCCTCCATGCCTATAAGAAATAGATGTTTGTTAGCTACATGTGACCTGAATAGACAGGGACCTTTGGAATCTGTTGTAAACAAATGGGCCAATGGAGAGCAGTGGTTGGACATGAATAAGTTAATATTAACTGTGCTCAAAGGTTGGTTATAGAATACAGGTTGTGGATATGCAGGCCTTTTCCTGCTTCTAATTTGAACTTTTTAAAGCTATCATTGAAAATGTAGAAGTGCAGATGAGAGGATACTTGGTGATTCATGCCATTAAAATATGTTTGATATCATTTTTATTAAGATAGCCATCTTGCTTATAGTCACATTTTTCACAATGCATATTCATCTATAACTAGAAGTTGCTTCCTTTGAAAGATGTTTATGGATATGAATGATTTGTCTGCATGCATGTTTGTGCACCACAGACATGCCTGGTGTACCAGAGGCACAGGATTAACTGGTTGTGAGCCTCCCTGTGGCTTCTGGGAGCTGAACCCTAGTCCTCTGTAAGAGCAGGAAGTGCTCTTAACTACTGAACCTTCTTTTCAGCTCAGAAGTTGCTTCTTTCAATTTCTTATTTTGTTCAAAGCGAACATGGAGACCAGGGTTGCTGGCAGGTAAGTGGATCTTGTGTTGCCCTTTCTTGTGAGGAACACATTGAACTTTCACTGCAAAGGGTCTTGTTGGCAGGCTTTTTATTGAAGCCCATTGTTGCCCTTACTTGTATAGTTCCCAAAGCCTCTGAGATGTGTTGCTCCATTGACAATATTCCCTTCTTTGAGATCTATCAAGAGTGGCTTAAAGATAGTCATGTGAAATGATGTAGTAACGCCCTCCATACTTGGACTTCTAATACCCCATGAAGCAGTAGATCGAGTTCCGGATCTTTGTATCTCTCTTCTGGGAATATTTGGTACCAAGAAAGGGTGAGGACAGACTTAGTATAGCACACATGCCAAGTGAGCCTCATCTTCTTAGTTACCTTGGAGCTGAATTCATAGGGAGGAAAAATGAATTGCATACCTGTCATATTTTATGGATTCTTAGAGGATGTTTGAAGTATTTTCTGGTTTAACACTTAGGTAGACACTGAAGACATTTTTTCTCCTATTGAATTTCTGGAATGAATTCCTACACCTTCTCATTTTAGTTTTGAAAATCTTTAAATTTATATGCAGTGAAATTCAATTTCCTGAATATATAGTTCTATGAGTTTTGACAACTGCTTTGTGGTGTAACCACAGACCTAATCTGGATGTATTCTTTCCCCCGCTAGAAGTCTTTATGCACATATCCAAGTCTGGCTGTGGCTGGTCGTCAAATGTTCCTTCAATTCACTTTACACCTGGGGAAATACAGGCCCCATGTTGTTGATTGCAAAAAAAAAAAAAAAAAAAGGTATCTGGATAATTGTGTCCTGAGCAGCCTCATGTTGAAGCAGATAAGATTACATAAATGTAACTGAATGAAATGAGAAATGAGGAGTAAATAAATGTGGCATTTTGTAATATTAATTTGTAACAGATGGCACCGGGGAGCCCCCATTTGAGTATTAATGCTGATGTCCTTGCTTAATTGTACTCCACCACTTGCTTGCTGTGCGACCTTGGGTAAAATGTTCCACCTCTCTGTATATCTGTTTTCTCATCTGTAAAATGGTATCCACATCCATAATGGCATTGTAAGGAGCAAATAAAAACTAAAACATATGACAGGTAATCAGTAGACTACCAATATCTGCATTACTTCTAATTAATATTATTATTAAAAATTATTATTAAAATTTATTTTTGTGTCCATGATTCTGTGCCAGATCACATTATGATCATGTTGCAAACAATATTGAAAGTTTGCAACTGACATCAAGGCAGCTTGTCAATGGAAAAAGGAAAGGGTGAGTAGAGAGCATCCCAATAGCTTTTTTGCTGCAGAGCAGAGAGGAAGCCAATTGGGCATTCTCTTTAAAATTGTTAAAAGAAAAAACTCACAAGCCCACACTGTGCTTCCTGTAGAGCCAAAATGAAAGGAAGGGGCTTAGGAATGTCCCACCCAGGGATGTCTCTTCCCTCACTGGATCAGGCTATAGCGGGAAGCCCTCAAGTAACACTCACTTCAGGCAGGATGTTCCTCTAAGGAAGGATGTTTCTTAGGCAGGACACCTCTCAGGCACTGCTCTGCTCAGTAATCTCTCAGGCAGGGCTCCACTGAGGCATGGAGTCTTTTAGGAAGGAAGTCCCTGGGAAAGATGTACTTCTTGTAGAGAGTGCCTCAGTGGCAAGGAGTTCCTCAGGCAGGGTACTCCATGCTGCCTGGAACTCCTTGCCACTGATCAGGAACTGCCTATGTGGTGTTTTTAGAAGAGACAGGTTCACTGTCTACAGACACTTAACAAGAGGTGTAGCAGGTCCCCATCATCCGGGAGAGATGCTGGATTCTCAGCTTAATATATTTCTCCAGACACTGAGATCTCATATCCCCATCTTGGAGAAGAGTCTCCATTATTAATTTTGAAACATATCCCCACATCTGTGTCTGGACTCCACGGTTCTGTCCAGCTGCCAGCCTTGCTGCTCATGGTTCCCAATCCCATCACCTCTGGGACTGAGTGCTCCTTCTTCTTCTGGAGGCTTCCCTGTGTGAGTGACCTAGGACTCCCAATTCTTCTTTTTGAAAGCTACTCACATTCCTACCTACATCTTCCTACAATCCAATGGCCTCTCGAGCTGACAAGAAAGAAGCTGTGAATGAGAGGCACATGTGCATGGCATATGTACACTGGACATCTCCCTCCCCTCCCCTTTTCAGAGACAGAGTCTCACTATGTAGCTGGGACTTGTTGTGTAGACCAAGCCAGCCTCAGACTCAGAGACATGCCTGCCTCTGCATCACAAGTCCTAGGATTAAAGGTGTAAGTCACTATGTCTAGCTCCCTTCCCTTTTTTTTAATAAAGAAAAAATAATTTATCAATAAAGTCATTAAAAGTTCTCCACAATATGGAAATTTAAAGTAGTAAATAATATTGATCGAAGACAATAGTATAAGCAGGAGGTGTTCCAATGAGGTACACAGCTTGAGATTTTAACTGTTTCTGATTACTATAGATGCACTGAGATTTCCAGATACATATTGGCCATCCCATGAGATGGAGTCCACAGCAGAACAATTCTCCATGTCCTTCTCTTTATTGTCACCACATAGCAAACAACCCTACAATTCAGTGGTGTAAGACAATATCGATTTGATTCTGCTCAAGGACTCTGTGTCGGGAATTCACATGAGGCAAAGGACAATGGCGTGTAACTGTGTCTCTATGTCTGAGGCCTCAGCTGGAGATGGGGGGATCTCTTGGCTGCTATTGACTCCAGCTGCAGGAGTTTGGGACCACATGGAATCATCTTCACTCACTTGTAAAGGGATGACAGAAATTGGGGTTGCTGTCTAAACTACCCACAAGTGGCTCAAGGCTGCTGTGTCAGTGCAGCAGTTAGAAGCACAGGTCTATCATAATGGAAGCTTCCGTGGCATGACACTCTACAGATTACAAGTGAGTTACAGCCTACCTAATCCCCAAGGAAAACATAGGCTCTTCTCCTCCTCGGATAAAGGTTAGGAATTGGTAGCTATGGCTGTATTTATAAAAGCACTCCACCTGAATATCAATTAGTTCAGGCAATATAAAGCTTACGATAGAGGTTAAATAAAAAACTAGTGGTCTGGAGAGATGTCTCAGAATACACCACACACACACACACCACAAAGTGGAGTTATAAAAAAGAATGAAATTGTTTTACTTGAAGAAAAATTAAAAAGTGGATGGATATCATCGTGTTAACTAAAATAAGATAGACTAGACAAACATCTCACATTCCCTTATATGTAGAATCTGAATTTTAAAAATCATAGATCTGAAAACCACATGTTTATCTTCTTTCAATCTAGTGTAGACTTCCTAAGTGGTGTCTTGAGGGTCCATCTACCCCTGATTTGCAGTACACTTCCCAATGTTACTCAGGAGATATAGCTCTTGATATGGCAAGGAACGCTGCTTGTTACAGGCTCATTCGTTCAAATATCCAACCCCAGCTGTTGACACTGTTTGAGGAGGCCAGAGAGTCTTTGGAATGTGGGGTCCTAGCTAGTGGAGGTTAGTCACTGAGGGCGCATCTTTGAAAATGCTCCTAACCACTTATCAATCCTTTTGCCACCCAAATTTTGAGATGAGTTTTGGGGCACCAACTCTCTGGATCACTAGGTTATGCTGTCTTGTCTCTATTGTCCTACAATGATATGGTCATGTTGGTAAGGGAAACCTGATTTCCACCATCGGACTCTCTTTCTAGGCAGCATTGGGGAGATTATGAGGAGTGGTCAGGCTCAGGCATGCACCACACTGGCTGACAGCAAGAGCCCCTTGATAGGTAGTTGGTACAAACCATTCCCTCACTGCTCATTCAGGTATCTCAAGTGTCCAGGTGTAGAATTCACAGCCACCCTCTCTCTCAGTTATGGTCAGGGCAGTAAACCCATGGGGGAGGAGACATTAACTTTTCAATCTCTATCTTTTATCTGATTTGCAGATACTGCTGGATCTGCATCACAAGCAGTCCATGACAGTGTGGTGAGGACTCTAATAGAACACCTCTTCTCACAAACCAAAGCATATTGGAGCATTTTCAACCCAACATGCTTTCCTTGAGGAGGAAAGGAAGAAAACCCATAGCCTGTTTTTTGGAGCTGCAGCCCCACTAGAATTAAGAAGCTTTGAGATGTAAGAGGTAGAATGTCGCAGTGGGGGTTTCTTGGTCCCGGGCTGGCAGAGGCCCAGACCCACAGACCTGCCACGCCAGACCCATAGCCACCCGCCTCTGTACTCAGGCTCCCAGAAATGACTCAGACGCTTATATTAACTTTATGCTGTTTGGCCTATGGCTCAGGCACATTGCTAACTATCTCTTACATCTTAAATCAACCCATTTCTATTACTCTGTCTGCCACATGGCCCATGGCTCACCTGTATTCCTTACATGTTGCTCCTTGGGCAGCTTGCTCGATCTGTCTGACTCCACCCTGCTTCTCCTACCTATGCTCTGATTTCTCCTCTTACTTCTTCTATGGTGCCTGTCATGGCCCAAAACAGCTCCTTTATTTAAAGATTGATATTCACAGCATACAGAAAGGCGTTCCCACATCAGTAGAATCCACAGACAAAGCAAAGCTGGAAATGGCTGTGGGAGATGAACTGAGTATCCACGCTTTCAGCAACCTGGGGGAATAATTTCCATGGAGTAGTAGGAGAAACCAGATGGGAAAGAGTACAGCTGATATAAACTGGAGGCATACCTAGAAGCAGAACAAAGGAAATGGAATGAAAGGGCCAGGTGAAAACTTCTCAGAATTAGAGAGGCCTTAGGGGGAAAGACCTGAAAGAAAGAAGGGATGAAAAAGTGTGGATGGCAGCATAAGGTACCACTTGGGTACAGGATGTCATCAGGGGCCTCTCCTGGTAACCTGGCCACAGGCTGAGTCAGAAAACTGTCTAGAAAGCTCATACCTGAACCCATCCTGGGCTGTCCCAGGTCCCCTGAGTGGGTTCAATGGAAATGTGAAGACTTCTGACCAACCAGGTCAACATTCAAGGGCTATTCTGTGGTGGAAAGGTCTACTCCCGTGGGGATGATGGAGGCAGTGTACCCTTGGGTGTGAATCTCAGCTTCACATCCTCTTGTCTCATCTTTGCTTCTTTCCTGTTCTTTCGCTGGTGCTAGTTAAGAAACCAAGGGAGTTTTATACCTGAAGTCCCAGGATATAAGGGAATATGTACCAGGAACTTATAGCTTTGTTTCAATCATTGATCCACAGCCCAAACTCTTTTACCTGCATATATGTACATGCACCATGTGTATGCCTGGTGCCCATAGAAGTCAGCATAGAGGACAGACCCCCTGGAATTGGAATTACAAATAGCTGTGAACTACCACATGAGTGTTAGGAACCAATTGAAACTGAGTCCTTTGAAAGCACAGAAAGTGCAAAACTGTGAAGTACAGTACAGATACATGGGGCCTCCTGAAGATGTTCAAGGTACCAATCTTTGGAGGGAGGTGAAGGTCCAAGCTTTGGACTTCTCTGGTTCTACTTCTTTGAATAGCAATTTATCTAGGATCTGAATTCCCAGAAGCCCACAACCACTGGGCCAGTAAGTTGGAACCTGTCAGGGCTCTCCACTTTCCCCTCAGGCTTTGGTCACACAAGGAGACTGGGACACTTAGAAATGAAAATGTATAATCAAGTGTGTAATTTGGTGGTTCCAGTTTAATTCCACTAAAATTATATCTCAGCACTGTATAATTCTTAAAGTTGAAGAAAATATAATAATAAAGAAAACAAGCATAAGAACATTTAGAAATGTTGCAAATTCCCACCCAAGGGCATTCTGGCTCAAACCTTCTGAATCACAGCTATCAAACAAACAAAAAAATGGTATGACTTCGCGGATGACTTCTTCTGATCATATGGCCCTCTAGGAAATAAGTTTCATACTTTTCCTCATCACCTCCCCTGTATATGAATCTGATTAGCAGAAAGAAAAGGTAGGAGTCTTTCCTGGAGAAGGGAAATGCTTGTGGGTGACTTTGTGTTGAAGTGGGCATCACTCCTCCATCCTTCTGACAGCAATTCTCAGTATCAAGATACTCAGGACACTACAGGGTTTCTTCTAAAGATGTATTAATTTTATTAAAGTAAGACATAAAGAAAGAGCCTCAGACTTAACTACCAAAAGTCAAATTTCAGAGGACAAAATAATATCCAGGAACACCCACATACCTGAATACCCGAAGAGTGTGTGATGAGATGTTCTAGGTTATAAGTTAAAACAACAATACCACAGCATTATTTTTCTATCATATCAGCAACAATTAAACATATATGGCACCCAGGAAGGAGGTCAAAGAATACATTTATACAATGAGATGTGTGTGGACTATCTTTGGAAGAATGTTTTGCTAATACATGCTGCTATACATGACAACCTAGGTAACACAAGCGTCTGAAAGAAAGGTCATAATAATGAATAAAAATGCAGCCATAAAAATAATAGTTGCAACCCAGTTTGTAAGTAGTGAAAACTGGAATGAACTGAAATGTACAATTATTTCATTGGTTAAGTCAAACACCATACATTGGCTAAAGAACACAATTCAATCACAGCAAAGGATGAAGTGTTTTGGGCACTGTTTCCAGAATCATTGCCATGCTTTCATTCTGCTTCTTCCACACACAAATGATGCATCTTCTACAGAGTTGGTTACCTTCTCTAGGTCTCAGCTTCCCTCCCTGATGACAACCTTGCTGTCATCAGAGGGTAGGTGTGACAAGGAGCCAATGAGAAAATACTAGACAGAGGGCATAAGAAAGTATTGGGTAAATGTCATAGAGAGATAGTGTTGGCATCACTATGAAAAATATTCACTACAGTTGTTGATTAGGAAGACACACAACTCATGAACTATGTTGAACAGACTGGAGACTTCTTACACAAGTTAAAAGGACAAACATGAAGTGAAGGTGTGCTAGAGTCTTGTGCCATCAACTTATACAAAGAAGACCAGAGGCCATCTTGGTAGAATGTTTGGGACAAACAACATATTTTGCCCCAATGATTCAAACTGGAACTTCATCTTTTTCTAGAAAATATCTCCATTCTCCCATTCTTATCTATGTTGGGGTTTCCTTGTGATCAGGAGTAGTTCAAGGAATCTGGAGAAAGCCTGCTTCTAATTCAGGTGAGGCTTCTAAAAGCAGTGATGTCTTTTTTGCATTTTTAATTAGCTGAGAATTTCTCACAAAATATTTTGATCATATTCATGCTCTTCTCCAAGTCTTCCCAAGTTAAGGTTATGACCATCTCATATAGCTAAGAATACTTAAGTACTAGATTCATATTATCCAAGATAAACAGCTTTGAAGTAATCTCTGTATATTGCCACTTACCAATACTCTGAACATTTGTTAGTTGTAGTTTGCTTATGTTATTTGTCTTTATCCTCTTCTGGACATTACCTTAGAGTTGTTTCTATTATATATAGTTTTATATTTGAGTTTAGAACTCTCTTAAGAAGTAGTGAAAATCAAGCATTATTCACCTTGACCTAAAAGTGTGGAATTTAGGCCTTGAGGACCCATGTATGGGGCATGCAAGTTTCTTTATTTCCTGTTTGCTCCCTCACACTCTTGGGGAGAGAACCAGACTCACCACCACAGCAGTGTAGACCAGTCCAACTCTTCAAAAGTTGCCCTATAGTTCAATCTTTTATATTAGTTAAGTGTTTTATATATACCCCTTAATAAATATCAATCATTTATATAATCAGTTGCTAGTGATTAACACCTCTTTTATTTTTCTGAAAATCCATCAAGTACAACTTGTGCTTCCCATAGAGATGTACAGCCTTCCACTGGAGCATGCTTGTGAAGTCACATCAAAAAACCAAAGCAAACCAAAACAAACCTAGCTCTCTCTCTCACTGAGGGGTCTTAATTGCCAAAAAGTCCTCTGTTAGAGTTAGGACTTTGTGCCCACCTCCACTTCTCTGTGCCAGAATTTAGTCTGCTTGAGGTTGTTCAAGTATTATACATGCTGTCACAACTGATGTGAGCTCATTTATGCAACAGCCCTCTGGCATCCAGAGAACACTGTTTTCTTGTAGTCATCCACCACCTCTGACTCCTAGAATATTTTTATCCCCTCTTTTGCAATGATGCCTGAACCTTCTTAAGGATGTCCCATTTAGGGCTGAGTATTCCCTAGTCTTTTATTCTATGTATCTTGACCAGTTGTGGGTCTGTAGCACAAATCCTGGCAAGCCAAATAATAGTCTCTGTATTAATTACCATGTACTGCAAAAGAGAAACCTTTCTGGTAAGGGATAAGAGATGCACAAATCTATGAATATAACATTAAGTCACTAGGGGTAAGTTTAATGTTATGTCCATTTAGCAGAGTAATAATAATAGCTTTTCTCTAGAGCTTACAGCCTCTTTAGAGTCACAGGCTCTTGGTCCCTATAACAATTATGTATATGGTTTTCAACTTTCCAAGCAGGTCTTAAATTCAATCAGTAATTGGTTAATTCCATATATCTATGCCACCATTGTACCAGTGAGAATGTCTTGCCAGGCAATTTATTATTTGTAGCATGTGTGGTTCACAAATAAGTAAGAGTGATGATTACTTTTCTCTTCTGATAGTGTGCAGAACACCTTCCTGGCCAATGAAAGATAGCCTGTAGGGATGAAACTTTTGGGGGAGTGCCAGCTTGATTTCTCTCTGTTTTAATGATTCAAGTATTTTCTGCTTTAAGCAACAGGGCCTTAACATAAATTCTGGATGGTAACCAAGAACATGGACAATAGTGTGTACCATATGGGGGTGTTTATTGGACCATACTGTACAAGAAATGATGTCTTAAAGGAGGTTTAGAGGAGAAATATCTCTGACAAGCTTGATAGTCCTGTAAACTCTGTAGATAGATACATCTTCTAGGTGTCATCTACAGGAAAAACACACAGTAGGTTTAAAAAAGGAGAGGAAGTATAAGCTCACCAGTATAGCTAAGAAGTAAATTTCCATATCTGAATATATGAAGTAAGATAAGACTAGTACAGATTAGCAGAAAAGGTTGGTGGCAAGAATATTATTTAGAAATGAGCTCCAGTGTCTGTGGATATTGCATGGTGCTGTGTTATATAAGGGGGACACTACCCTTGCTGATATTTTTAACTTTCTTAAGCATTTCAGTGAGGATGCTACACTATCTCCTTTCTATGGCAATTGGTTGAGTAGGAAGAAGTAACGAAGCCATGACAGTCTAAGCAGCGAACTTCTGAAACTGCTACTCTGAAAACTACAATAAGTTCTCACCATCTTCCCTGTTATGAGGCAAAGTAAGTGCCTAAGGTCAGCAGCACCTGCAGCTGCAATCATGACCCCACACTTGAGCATCAAAGACGATACTCTTGAAGAAAACTTAAGGTGGAGGAAATACATCATGGGGAAACTTAGTGGATTAATACAGCAAAAAAAAGGATCAGATTATCTCTGTTTGTACCCTCCAGTCACCTCTCTGCACTTCATGCTACATTGGGGTATGAAGGCAAGGCTGTTGGAGGAATAATTGATGTACCTGTTGTGTTCACTTCTTCTGGGTCAGTCATTTCTAAAACACTTTTCTGTTGCCTGCAATGTGTTGTGGCAGAATTCAGGTATTAGTTGACAAGGCTGGGAGGTGTATCTCTGGAGTTCTGGGAGCTTGAACAGGGTATGGCCAGCCCTGTTAAAAAGGCTGCTGTGATCTTGAGTGGCCTGTTTGGTTCCTGCATTCTTGGAGACCAGATCAGCATCCATCACAGGACAATCCTAACTTCAAGAATTGCACTAAGGTTTAATTTGTATCCGTGAGTGTTAAAATACCCTCTAGTAAATATTAATCCTTTATATCATATATTATAAGTGAGAATTACTGTAATAGTTGGCATCCATGTGGGTTCAGGGATAGCTGGGCTTCTAGCCCACTGGCATTTCAAGCAAGCCTGTTCAGTGCCCTGAGTACTGAACAGCAAGTGGAGAGTTCGGTCCTGGGAATCCACACTCACATGTGTTGGCTAGGCGCTGCCCTGCAAACAAACAGTGAGTGCTCTGAGTCAGTGCTCCTGGTCTGCTAACAAGCAGCCAGTGTCTCCGAGTCCAACACTCCCAATGTGTGCACACACACACACAAGTGGCACCACGGACCAAAGCTGTATTACCGACACAGCAGGGTGTGGATTTTGTCATATCATCCTGATCCCATGAGAATTTGCCTTTGTTAAGGTTATTATTCAGTCTGTTTGCCTGCTGGGGCTTCCTAAGACCAAATAGAGGGCTCATTCCACTGAGATTCCCTACACCTGCCATATTGCCGAAGAACAAGACATTGAACACTACTGTGACACCTGCTGACCTAACAACATCATTACAACTAGATTGAGGTATTGGCTGAAAATTGTTCTGTTCATGACTTCATGTCATACTTTTCCGTGGTGATTGTGAGTTGCTTGCATGAATATATATTTGAGGGCTTCAATCCCTCACTCCTGCTACTTTTGGGTTTATTTCTATATTTTATGTTTCAAAATAAAGAACCTGACACACATTCTAAGGTCATGGTGAGCATGATGGAAGATTTAAATCTGGGAATGAGCAATTGCTGTCTAGAATGTATAATATGGAAATTTCAAACACTAAATTGGCAAATCAGGTTAATTTTTTAGAAATTGGTTACAACAAACTTTCAGATAGAGCTTCCTCTTCAGACATGGATATTAAAACTGTGTAAGAAAAATGTAGGCTTTACATTAATGATGAGAACAAGAAACTTGTTAATTATGTTAATGATGAGAATCAGAAAGTTGCTGATTCTATGAGTTCATTGGAAGGACTGTTTTGTCAGGAAAATCAAGCTCTGAAAAACTGATATTGTCCAAGCTTCAGGAATGGGAGGACAATATTGCAATACCAAAAAAGGGTGTTAATGCATTTTCTGCCAAGAACAATTCAGATCAACCCCTGATGAGATATTATAGTAGTGAAGACTCTCTACCTAAGGTGGTAAACATGACAAGGATACCCCCTTCCCCACCAGTATTGTTTCCAGTTACTGTTAAGACAAAGAAAGCATGGGGAGTCCCCAGAACTTGTAGAGTATAATTATGAGCTGATACATATGAAAGATATCAAGGATTTCAAGGAAGCCATATTGATCCATGGATTACACTCCACTTATGTAAAACAAATGCTAAATGCATGGTCAACAAAACATCGAATAATTCTTAGTGATTGGATGGAGCTCATAGCTGCTGTTCTGAACTACAGCCAACATTTGCAATGGAGAAACTGGTTTATGGAGGAGGCTGGGGACATAGAGCTTCAGGGAAAGATTAAGGGCTTTTGTATTTATCAGGAACAAATCTTTGGTGAAGGCATGTTGCTGATGTGAAGGCTCAGACTACTTATAATGAACATACGTTGTTGCTGTGCTGTACTACTGCATTGAATGCTTGGGGAAAGATTTTAGATCCAGGACAAAAAATTGAGTCATATACCAAGGTCAAACAAGGCTTAAAAGAACCTTATACTGACTTTCTACAGAGGCTTACCAGGGCTGTACATAGAGAAGTATCAGATCCAGAAATTAATACTTTCTCTGTCCTTTGACCATGCTAATCTGGGATGTAAGAGAATGCTTATGCCTCTAAAGATCAGATCTGCACCCATAAAGGTACGGTATGAAATCAGTGCTGAATCTCTCCATTGCAATGAAGAGAATTGGGTAGGCCGAACCATTGCCAATGTTAGGGTGAGGAATCAAGGTATCACTTGCTTTATCTGTGGCAATCCAGATAATATAAAACAGAATTGTACACAAAGAGTTTCTGAAAATGATATCCATCTTAGGTATGATTCAAACAGAAGGCCATTGCCTTCTGGGTTATGCAGAAGGTAAGGCAAAGGCCAACATTGAACCAACAAATGTAGATCTATCAGGGACAAAGAAAGCAACCCTCTACCATTGGGAAATGCCTCTTAGGGCTTCCTCCAAGAAGTCCCCAGAAATTAAATTTCAAAGCCAAAGAAGGTCCAGTCGTATCCAGTCACAATGTAGGAACAGCATTCTCAGGATGAGTAGGAAATCCAGTGCCTAATCTAGAAGACCATATGGCATTGGATGGTAGGATAAATTCAAGGGACAAATAGACAGTTCCAAGAAAAACCACAAAACAAATATTTTGGCAGACTTTCATAAATGAACAAATGTTTATATCCAAGGCTTAGTCGACATGGGAGCTGATGTTTCTGTAGTGGATTTATGATGTTACATTGTAAACAATTGTCCTGCCTATGAGTTTAATAACAAGCACTGATTGACCGAAGACAGACAGAAAATGTGAGCAGGGCTACCAGACTATAGAACTTTCTTAGTTAGACAAAAGGGAGAGATGTGGTGGAATTCAGGTATTAGCTGACAAGGCTGGGAGGTGTGTCTCTGGATGTATGGGAGCTTGAACAGGGTGTGGCCAGCCCCATTGAAAAGGGGCTGCTAGGATCTTGAGAAGCCTGTTTGGTTTCTGCTTTCTTGGAGACCGGATCAGCAACCCATCATGGGACAATCCTAACTTCAAGAATTGCACTAAGGTTTAATTTGTATCCATGAGTGTTAAAAAAAACCCTCTAATAAATATTAATCCTTTATATAGTATATTGCAAGTGAGAATTACTGCAATAATATGTCACAAGTAAGCCTTGCCTCGAGAACAGTGGTTCTCAGTTTGCCTAAATGGTGCAACCCTTTAATAAGTTTTTCATGTTGTGGTGACCCTAAACCATGAAATTATTTTTGTTGCTACTTCATAACTCTAACTTTTCTTTTGTTATGAATCATAATATCAATGCCTGTGTTTTACAATAGTCTTAGATGACCCCTATGAAAGGGTTGTTCAACCCCTCTAAGATGATTGCAACCAAAAAGTTGGGAAACACTGCACTGGAGTGTACTCTCTGGTGAACCTTCCAAGAATGGGCCAGTTGAATATGAAGCCCAGTGAAATCAGAGACTGGAGCTGGAAAAAAAAATCTCCAAGCTGAACAGCAACATAATAGTTGAGTTAGGAAAAATTCTTTTTCATGAGTACTTTAGAAAGTTTTAAACTTTCAAAATATTTTCTAGACATTAAGGTTACTATTTGGAATCTTTTTACTATATGAATTCTTTGAACCATGACATTTCCATACTCACTTACAGACTGAGTTAAAAACCTGTGGTCTTGGAGCTGCTGCTGGTCAACTCAGGATCATGGCTCTAGTAATATTTGGAAGTCCATGTAATAAAACTAATTCTCATTATCCGTGCTGACTAGTCACATCATGAGTAGTAGCACAGGCCTGTAATAAAAGGTTTAGGTAGGAGGATCTTCTTCCTGTAGTAACTGCCCTGATGGTTTTCCTAATGGTAGCTCCTAGATAGAATCTGGGTACCAAAGCAAGCCTATCGGACCAAGAGCATGTGGCAGGAGGTGGGGAAAGCTGTCTTTCCTGTGCCCCCTGAAGCCTCTGGATGTTTTATTGAACTGACATATATAAACATTGGAGATGGGAAAGGTATAAATAACAGCCAGAAGGCCAGGAGAGAGAGCACAGACAAGCCTAGGGCAGAATCCACAAGCAAAGGATGGTTGTATTTTCTTAAACAGAATGTAGTCACTTCCAAGTTTGGAAAAATAATGCTGTATCTCAATAAAAGACTAGAATGGACTAAAAAGCATATTGACTGTTTACTGACTTATGGCTATGGTGTCAGAGAAAGTTCTTGGGTCCTCAGCTACCTCATTTGTAGAAAGGAGATGATAGTGGCTGCTTATATTAGCACATCCTTGGCACTCATGTAGTCATCCAATAAACAGTATGGGAGGCTCGAGGTCCACACATGGATGTATGAGTGCACACACCTGTGGAACCCAGAGCATGCTCAGGTGTCTTCTTCTATTGCTCTCCATGGTTTGCCTTAAAATAGGGTCTCTCACTGATTCTGAAGCGTACCATTTCAGCTAAGCTTGCTGAACAGGGAGCTCCCTGGACCCACCTGTCTCTGCTTTCCAAAGCTGAGGTTACAAGAACATGGCCTGGATTTTCACACAGGTGTTAGAAGTTCAAATTCAGGTCTTCATGTCTGCAGAGCCAAGTACCCTTACCCACTGAGCCATCTCCCCAAAAACAACAGTAGCTTTTCTTATTGCTCTATTAAACTTTTCTGACCTCCTCTGAGAACAGAACAAGGCACAGTAGGAGCTTTCGGAACATCCTCAGCTCTCAGCACAGGCTCCATACCTGCATAATCAAGTAACAGGAGATGGAGATTTTTAAAATCCATTTTCTTATAATTTCACATGTATATATAATTAAATTCAATGCTATCTATCCCTCACTTCTCCCCTATAACTCCACCTATATCTCCTCCAACATGACCCTTCCTAACCTCATGCCTTACTTTCTGATAGCAGACTAAATCCAGTGAATACTACCCATATATGTGTGTGGGTGTGGGGCCACCCACTAGCTCATGATGAACCTACCAGTGCCACATCTTCAAAACAGAAGTGTTTTTCTCCTTGGCAACTACGCCCTACAATTGGATCTCAGTAGGGGGTAAGACCTGGAGATTATCTAACTCATCTATGCTGAGATTGTGGCTAGCTTGATCTTGTACCTGATATAAGTTCATGAGTTTTGTGATCATTTTATGTCCAGGAGACAGTGGTGCACAGGTCTCTTCCCCATCCTCCAACCTATACATTCTTTCTGTCTCCACTTCAGCTATGTTCCCTGAGTCTTTGTGGTAAATAAAGATAGAGATAGAGGTAGAGAATATTTTTAAAGCAAAATTATGTTTATAATGTTCAGTTATAGACTTTTTTCTATCTTTATTCTAAAAACAACACAGAATTAAGCATTTACATTACATGGGATAATACAGGCTATCTAGAGATAGTTTAACAAATGTATGAGGATGTATGCAGATTACATGTAGCTACAATGCCATGGTTTTAGAGGGACTTTAACACGCTTGGATTTTAGTATGTACACAGAGAGAAGTGCTGACACCTGTCCCCTGTGCATGCCCAAGGACAGCTGCTATGCTTAGCCATGATACTCAACAGATGTCCTAAGTGTGATTCTCAAAAAGTCAGACATCAAGTCTCTTGAACAGACATGTTTATATTCCCTTACTTTTTCAGAATTTCACCCATATCTTGGAAATATAGTTGGAAGAAAAATTGTGTTGTGTTGATTTTAGTTTATACCATGAAATCAAAATAAATATAATACACAACTATTATTCTAAGTCACTTTATTATTATGTAATGTTGGTCAAATTCTTCATCGCAAAAGTCACAGTTCATTATGAACAAATTAGTAAATGAGTTAAGAACACACATGCACACACGCACACACACACACATGCACACACACACACACACACAAGTGTCACCACCCAGATCCAGCGGCCATGAATACCTTGGAGTATTTCTTTGGTCACGCACTTTGGTGACTAGAATCTTTCACAGTATCCAGTTTTGTGTCTCATGTTTTAGCTTAACATGAGGAAATACCAAAATACTGTTCTAAAGTTCAAACTTTTGCCAATTTTCCATAATTTTAAATAATACTGAAATTAATATAATTGCTCATAAAATATTTTCTGTTTTTAGAGAACTCCATGGGCTAATTCCTAGAAACTACCCTGTAATGATTAAGGACATCCTTTGGTCCACTCTGCTTAAAAGGCTTTAAAAATCTGGTAGAGAATCTTTCACCAGTTCTGGATATTTTCTTGAAAATTAGTAGGCAATGTGACTTCATTTTTAAAACTTTATTTTATTTTCCAATGAGGCTGAATAGGATAAGTTATTTATTGAATACTAGTAGTTACACTCTGGTGAATTAGCCTATTTTCCCATTACCTATGAATTTTGGAGAGTGTGGTGCAATTTTTTTTTCAGCGAAATTAGTAAACACTACATGAAAGGACTAACCTTTTGTCAACTGTTACATATTTTCAACAGCTCCCCATTACCATTTTAATTTTGCTTACTTGCCCTTTGGAAGATTAAAAATGCTTTTATTTCTATTTAGACAATCTAATAATCTTTTGCTTATGAGTCCTTTATTATATTTATTCTCCCACCAACCTTCCTATTCCAAGACTAAACAAGCATTCATTACCATTTCTTTTTCAAACATTTAATATTTTACTTATATGTCAAAGACATTGTTTGTTTTTACTATTTTTAATTGTAGTAAAAGAATGAATATAAGACAAAGTTTGCTATTGAAATATCCTTAATTGTACCTTCCCCTTGGCATTGATTATATTCACAGTATTAAAACTACCACCACTGTTTCTAAAATTGTTACACTGTTCTAACAGAAACTCCTAACCACCCTCTCCACCAGCCACTGGTAACTTAGATCTAGGTTCTGTCTCTATCAATTGTTAAGCTACATACTTTACAGAATGGAAATCGTATAAGGCATAGTCTCCTGTGACTGGCTCATTTCACTTTGTATAATGGGTTTGAGGCTCATTGACATTTATCATAATTTCCTTCTTCTCATGGCTGAATAATGTTCCTGTGTATGTGTTCATCACATTTTGCTTATCTTCTCATGTGCAGACAATGCTTGAGTTGTTTCTGCCTTTTGCCTGTTGTGAACACAGCCAGTATAAACATTTGTGAACAAATACCTCCAAGGTATTTGTGAATCCAAAGCTTTGAATTTTGGGGGTTATACCTAAAATAGAATGCTAAATCAAATGATAATTCTGCATTTTTTTAGTGACCACTCTGCTGATTTCCACAGTAGCTGTACTATTTTACATTTTCATGAGCAAAATACAGGTTTCTGTCTTCTCTACATCCATTCTAATATGCATCTCTAGGTTTTTAACAGTGTCTATTCCAGGGTGTGTGAGGCAACTCTCTGTAGTAGTTTTTATCTGGAGTTCCTTTATGACTTGACATTGTTTTTCCTTATTTCTGTACCTTCTTTGGAGAAAGGTTTATTGCCTACTTTTATGATAATCCTTTTTAGTTGAATTTTAGGAGTTCTCTATATGCTTTGATTATAAACCCTTTCTTAGTCATCCATTCCGTGTGTTGCTTTTCTGACTATATTTATTTGTTTGTGAGGGCATATATTTGATCTAATGATAGTATCTATATTATTAGTCTTTATATTTCATTAGTTATTTATGTCAAAAGACTTATTGTAAGAAGCTGGATGTCTATGGAGGCCAGATCTACAGTTGGAGATGGTGATCTCCTGACCCAAGAGTCACAGAGGTACCGATGAAAAATTAAAAGGGGGGGGGTCCTGAGAATTACCCCTTTATCTAGGAGAAAAAAGTAAGCCATCTTTTTGTTCCATTTTGTTGGGTAAGACCTACCCTCATTACATAAGGCAACGTGCCTCATGTCACCATTTAAAATATAAATCTAATTGGGTGCTTCTAGTCCAAATATATGGGCCTCCCAGTCCTGATGTTTTTGATACTAAAGTTAATGGTGTTCTCTGAGGCACAGAAGTTTTTAATTTTAAGGTTGAAGTTTTTTATTACTTTTTTCATTGTCTGTGTTTTTGTTGTATATTTAGGAAACTATCCTATTTATTAGTCTATAAGTCACTTTTTTCCTGTATCATGCTGTTTTGATCACTATGGTTCGGTTGTAAAGCTGACATCAGAAAATGTGAGCCCTTTGACATTGCTCACCCTTAATAAGACTACGCTGACTATTCCAGTTCCTTGAAATTCCCTATAAACTTTAGGGAGACTATCTTTACTTTTATCAAAAAGTAAGGCTTTTCTAAAGATCACTTTGCATCTAGATCACTATGGGCCATATTGATATCTTATGTCTTCCCATCCACAAACACAATATATTTGGGCATTTATCAAATGTCCTGTTGTAAAACGTGTATGGTGTTCATCAAGCTAAGAAGGGGCCAGAGGCTATGGAGGTTTATCTGCTGAAGACATAACTGTAGAAAGGAAATAGATGAACTAAATATGTTCATTCCCTCTTTCAGCTATTCTTCTGTCTTTGTGACAAAAATTTATAAAGTGCCATTTTGCACCAGACATTACTGGGGACATCTCAGCAAGGAAATGAGGAGACATATGTAATGACATCTTGCTGAAGATACCTTGTCTGTGAGACTTTATACCAAATGCTGACAGAAATAAAATATCAGTGTTTATTTAAAGAAGGCCAGTCATTCTGGAGGTCAAACACACAAGCCTTAGTACAATGGTGACACATACATGCCTATGTGAGGCCTGCAGAGACCCAAAGTGTGCAATGTACATGATGGGCATGGACTTGAGAGATTCAGCGGAAAATTAGCAAGAATGCCATTGTGCTGTGTGCACAGCAGTTTATGATTGAACTGTGTGGAGTGGCTATCGGATGGGAAGCTGGGTAAGTTCTTAGGAGAGGAGACACATGTAAAAGAAAGTGAAGCATGGTGGCTGTGGTGACATCTCAGCACTTGGGAGGCAAAGACAGATGGATCTCTGATGAGTTCTAGGAGAGCAAGGACTACACACATAAAGAGACTTTGTCTTAAAAAAAAATGAGGCATGAATTCAGAAGAACCAGGAGGCATGTTGTAGCAAGGGGAATGCAGCTTGAGTGGGTGACCTCAACTGGCAAATGTTGTGTGATGCTAAGGTTGAAATATTATACTGAAGTTCATGGTGGAGTGACAAACCTTTAACAATGATGTGTTTGGAGTCTCATTTCAGAAAGATAGTCATGATTCCAGAAATAAAAAAAAAAAAAGAATTAGGAAAGTAATACAGGGATCAGGAGTGGGACACATGACCCCAGCCAAAATGCAGGCAAGGACCAGCATGAGCCTGATCTAGCAGAAGAGGCTATAGAGAGCGCTTTGAGGGGCAGGAAGTGGTTAGTCTTCTGTAACAGATATGAGGAAGAAAGAAGGAGAAATGTTGCCTCCTATCACCCCAGAAATCTGTGATCACAGAAAACCAAGAAAAAAACAATCCCTGGGATTATGGTAAGCATCTCACTAGAGGTAAATTATTCCTGCAATCTTGTATATCCACATGGAGGCTATGTCAGACACCTATGGGAGATAAATAGGTCCCTTGGTATCCACAGGGGATTTATTCCAGGACCCCATACCAATACCCACATGCACTAGTGCTTCAATCCCTCACATGAATTCAAACAGCAGCAGAGGTCCAAAGAGATGGCTGGAGTCAGTGAAAGTGCTGATGTCCGGCATCCACATAAAAATCCAGATGTGGTGATCCTTGACTGTAGTCCCAGCTTTGGGGACATAGAAACACGAGGGTCCTTGGAACTCAGTGGCCAGCTAGCCTAGCATAACCAGCAAGCCTTGGGTCCTGGTGAGAGATCCTATCTCAAAAAATTAAAAGGAATGACACCCAAGGTTAACCTCTGGCCTCCACATGAATGCATAGCTACACACATGCACCCATACCCACAGGACTATACATACACAAAAGTAAGTACAGTGTTTATACTTAGCACATGTACAGTTTCCTGAGCACATAAAATCACCTAAAGGGTCCTTACAATATCTAATAGAATAATTGCCCTGTTGCATCATTTAGGGAATAATGATAAGAAATCTGTACATATCCTTTTTAACATGTTCAATCAAACATCATTATTTGAATCCTCAGACACAGTATCTTCACATACAGAAAGCCAGCTGTATCTAGCCTGGGGTCTTGAAAAGGAATAAGGAATACTAGGCCAAGAAACTTAATGTGTGGCTTTTTTTGTGATATCCTACATTTTGCCCATCCTCTCTTTTTTGTTTCTAGCATAGATAGAAGGCTGTTTTTATTCCCCTAGTTCTGAGCTTCGTGGGCTGATTGACAGTCATGTACATGAAGCCAACTTTAAGCCCCTTCACTGTACTAACCCAAGCTTCTCCAAAGGGCTTGTCCATGCATGCTGTGAGCAGACAAGAGGCTGTTTGATTTTGCTAACATGCGCACATGCACAAAAACGCTGATGGAATAAAATACACAACATCATATGACAGGCTTCAGGCCAAAGGTTTTCAGGTCAGTCAGAAAGCTGAGCAGGAGAGAAAGAAGAGAAAATAACATGATGTTCTTTTGATTTTAGGGGAGACAACAGTGTTGGGGTACTTCATATGCCTAACATTCATGAAATCACCATGCAATAGTTATCAGAAGGGAAAAGGTGCCAAGCTAGGAAAAATAAAACACATCACCAACTTTCCCATGCAGTGCGTAAAACTATGTTGAGTGGGTTCTCGTTTTTTATTTTTGTCTTCTGTTTGACTGTTGTATCTAGACAGGGTTTCTCTGTGTAACAGCCCTGGCTGTTCTGGAACTCACACTGTAGACCAGGCTGGCCTCAAACTCACAAGATCTGCCTATCTCTGCCTCCCGAGTGCCACCACCACTGCCTGGCTTGTTTTGTTTTGTTGTTTTATGTTATTTATTTATTTTTACTTTCCTGTGATTAGTGTTTGCCTGCATGCATGCATGAGTCCATGTGCTCCCTGTGTGCCTGGTGCACATGACGGCCAGAAGGTGATAAAACTCCTCAGCTGGATTTGCGAACAACTGTAAGAGGCTGAGCATGCTGGGAACTTAACCTGAATCCTGTGAGAGAGTGGCCAGTGCTCTCAACCACTGAGCCAGTTTGCCAGCCACCTTGGTTGAATTTTAAAATATACATCTTTTTTGCTTTTTCAGTGCATGCCTATGTCCTTAAAAAAAAAAAAAAACAAAAACAAAACAAAAAAAAAAAAAAAACAGTGACTATTAGTAATTTAGAATTTTATTGCCACTGTCTCTTGTCCCAAATAGTTTCATACTATGTTAGGTATGGTGGCCCATGTCTTTAATCCCAGAATTCAGAAGGCAGAGCCAGGCAGATTTTCTGAGTTCAGAACCTCCAGGACTATACAGAGAAACTCGGTCTTGAAAACTGAAAGAGAGAGAGAGAGAGAGAGAGAGAGAGAGAGAGAGAGAGAGAGAGAGAGAGAGAGAGAATACTAACATATGTTAACCTCCATGTACTACATCTCCCTATCTATTTAAAGGACTCCAACTTACTAACAGGCAAACTTTAGACAACAATCAAAAAACTATTTATTAGGTCCCTAAATTCATTCTAGTGGTGGGAAGATCTTTCAGAACTTATATTTAGACTAATCCATTGTTTTATATATAAAAAAGAGAAGATATATGTACATATTTCTATTTCCTGCCAAGGCCTCCAGAGCCCTACTGGGTATCATCAGGAGATGGCTGCCTGAAGGTGTTTCAGAATTACCTGCTGTGATGCTTTCAGATGCTCCCCATACTGAGGGACATGTACTGCTGTGACCTATGAGGATGATGAAACTGGGGCACAGAAGTTGTTACACACATTTGTGCAGCTTCAGTGGGAAACTGGAATCTGAGCTTGGAAAGGTTGAATTCTAGTCTCCTCTGCCCCCTGCTGTGTTGAGGATGAAGCTCAGCGCTTCACACTTACTAGGCAAAAGCTCTATCACTGAGCCACACCCCCAGCCTCTATTTATGGCTTTTTGTCATTTTGTTGGGCAACCCAGGGGGGTAGCAAAACCTGAGAGTCACATAGTCTTCAGGAATGCTTCCAGAACATTAGCGGCACTTGTATCATAAGCCTACCTTCTACCTGGCTGAACTATAACCTGTGGAATTCTAAAATGTAGTTGGGGGCAGGGAGTGGAAGACCTGGCCAATGAGAGCAAGCAATGCAATTAATTAAACAATGAACAGACAAACAACACATCTCAGGGAACAAATAAAACTTACATCTTGGCTCTGACACTGGTTTTGTCTCGGGTCTTAATATACTTAGATTCTATTTTTATAAAGGCTACAAGAATGACCCCTGCCTGACCTCTAATCCAAAAGGCAAAGGAGGCCAAACAGTGAGATATTAGAGACTCTTGTTATCCCAAGCTGGACTCAAAATTTGGATTCTGCTTTTGGCTCCCAAGTGCGGGGATTAAAAGGTTCATTACAAGCATGCACTACAATGCCACTTCTAGCTAAGACTCTGGTTTTGGAAGGCAAATTAGAGGCATCTTGAATGGGAAAAAAAAAAGGCACAAGTTATAAAATACATGAATTGCTACAGTCGTCAAAATAATTTATTATGTCACTGTCAGCATTGTTTAAACTGAGTAGAGCATAAAATAAACTGTTTTATAAGTTATCATTTTAATTGCAAAATGATATACAATAATGTGCTACTAACTCACATTGAAAATGTATTTCTGATGTGACATAGCATCAAAAATATTTAAAATGCATTATTCTTTAGAAAAGAAATTAAATCTCCCCCAAAAGCAATTAAATCTCCTTAAATTGGAATACTTGTGGTCCTTTCTCACTGAGCAATGTTCTTCAGTGTCTATCCATACAAATCATACAAAATATTTGTAAAAACACACCAGAATCTGCCAGATAAAAGATTTCTGGGTATTAAAGATTGATGTTAATATTTCAAGGGAATGTTTCGTTATGCCGCCTTAACTTACTGAGCCATTACCCTGGGCTGCAAGATGGCTCAGTGTGTACAGGTAACCATGCCAACTCTGATGGCCTGAATTTAATCTAAGGACACACACAGGCAGAAAGAGAAAACTGACCCCTGCAACTTGTCCTCTAACCTCTGCACAAATGTGCACACACCCAAGCACACATACAAAAAATGATAAAATTGTATTAAAAAGACATTAATCTATAATGTTCTAGAGGACTGGGAGGTATTCCATCCAGGCCGTGTCTGCAACAGAACGTTTCAGCGAACTTCTTTCTCGGGATCCCTTCTAGACTTTGCTCCGTCACCACAGCTTCCCTGAGCAGTCCAGCCTTTCAGAAATGTGGTTTTCCAGTCACACTTCTCACATCCTCCAAGCCTCCACAAATCCTTTCATCCACCACACAAGAGATTGTCTGGGACGTCCATTCAGTTCTTAGTGTGTCCGTTCTTAGTGTGTCTCCTTCAGCTTGACCCGGTTCCTCTGGCTTGGAACATGTGCCTGGCCTCATGGTGAACATCCGTCCCCGGCCGTAAGGACCACACTGAAGGCTGTATGCTGTACAGTCAGCGCTCATCGGCAGCCTCACTTCTCTAGGTTTGTAGCCATCTGACGGTGGAACAGACATTCTAAAGCTAAAACCAGCTCCTTGAACATCAGCACCTGCTGGAAGCAGTAGGGTGGCAGAGTTGGCAGCACACCGCCAGACTAACTAATCAGACTAACTAACTAATCATGCTTCTCAGGATGCACTTTTAATTTAAAGTTCCTGTCACAACTGGGATGCCCTGCCCACTTTGGCAGGTGCTTTCCCCCAGCCCAATACCACCACCTGGTGATTCTTGAAGGAAACCGAGCGAGCTGGGTATCATAGGTGGGATTCCATTTCCAACAAGTTTTTGGCCGCTGGAAAATGATCACAGAGGAAACCCACGTGGAGAATCTGGTGCCTGACAAGTGCTTCTGTAAAAAAAAAAAAAAAAAAAGTCCTGGATCAGTTTTCTTAAGTTTCCTCAAAGTTGATTCCAGAACTGAAACATCTCAGGGGTGTTTGTGCTAAAAAAAAAACAAACAGAAGTACACCCTTCGCCCTAAAAGAGACATCAAGAAAATCATCTCAGGCCCGTCTTCCTGAGCACTGTGCTCCAGCAGAATACTGGTTTATGAGGCAGCTATTCAATGCCTGCCTTTGTCACATTCCATTGTCTGGTTCTGCTCCAGGAAGGACACAGCTCACTTATTCTTAATTTTGAATGGTTATTTGTCTAAGATAAGTAATTTTTAATGAAACTCTTTTGGTTATCTATGACTATGTAACAGACCACCCCAAAATATAGCAGTATAAGCCAATTTATTAGTAAATTAAACTATTAGCTGGGGAAATTCATTGTTTCCCACCATTCTGAGGGCTGGCTGGGTGGCTCTCCACTTCATGCCATACCTGCTGTGGCCACTCAGGTGCTTAGCAAAGTTGTCCCCTACTTCCTCTATGTGGTGCTGAACTCTCCAAGGCCAGTTCACATGGCTTACACATCAGGATAGCCTGGGCTACAGATCAGGATAGCCTGGGCTTCCTTATAACAAGGCAGCCTCATTCTAAAAGAATAAAATCTAAAACCACCAAAACTATTCAGTGTTAAGCCTGGAGTCAAGAGTGGGTGCTCACACTTATAAATGCTGGTACTCTGGAGTCTGGGGCAAGAAAATCAGAGGTTCAAAGCCAGCCTGAGAGAGGAAGAGAGAGAGTGGAAGAGAGGAAGGGAGGGAGGGAGAGGGGAAGAGGGGGGGGAGTGCCTCAAAATTAGACCTGGAATTGTAATGAGATTGTTGTGCCATTTCATTTTACTGGTCACAAGAAGACCCAGTCCTGCTCATATGCCATAGAGGGGGAAACAAATTCCCTACATGGTAGGGAAGAGCCCTAGGCCATCTTTAAAGACCATCTTCCACACAGGCCACCACAGAAAATGGCATCCCTGTGTTCTCTGTGTGCAGTACTGAGGATGAATTTTGCCTTCTTTGAGCTGGCATCCTTACCAGTAAAATGCCAGTAACAATTGCTACTTAGAGACTTAAACGGAAGTGAGGCAATTTAGATGCCCTTACCTGAGAAGGATGGGACACAAGTCACCCAGCAAATTTCTGGACCTGAAGAAAGTATTGGATACCACATAAAACTGCCTTGTCGTATATGCCCCGAAGTTTTGCCAAACTCACTGAGGCCACCCCTGCACTTACCCTTTATTATTAAATGCCAGTAAGGATTAACTGAACGCAGCCCTGTTATGTTGCCACAGTCAACTTGATAAATAAGGGGGCTGCTCTGTGACTAATGACTGGAAACAGGTGGATGCACTGGGCAATGGGGTGCTCTGCCTGCTTGGTGGAATGGATCAAGACAGCTGGAGGTGTCATTACTTTACTCAAAATATAATTTAAAAGTTATAAGTTGTTTATTCCCAGAATTTTGTTCCCAGTGTTTTAAAGCCAGGCATACAAAGCTAGTAAACCCTCTAGTGCTGGGTACAGAGCACGTGATCATAGATCAATAAATGAGATGGCTGGACCCATGGGAGCTTGTAAGGACCAAACCTGAGGGCAGTACCATGTTGGTTAAGTATGTGACTCAAGATTCATGGCAAACAATTTCTGACAGTGAGTCCCTGAATAACTCTATCCATCTTTCTCCTTCCTTCCCTCCTTTCTGTCTGTCTGTCTACCTGTCTTTCTTTCTTTCTTGTGCATGTATGTGTAGATTGTGTATATGCAAGCACACATTGCATGTAAGTATTTGTGCATGGAAGGAGGCCAGGGGTCAATGTTAGGTGTCTTTCTGTGGTGATATTTTGTTTGTGGTTTAACAAAGCTTGTATGGATATCAGAGGGCAGAGCAGTCGATAATTAACCATGAGGCCAGGCAGTGGTGGCTCACACCTTTGATCCCAGCCTTTGAGAGGAGGAAACAGGAAGTGATAGGGCTGGGCAGAGAGAGAAATATAAAGCGGGTAGAGAGACCTTTCCTCTAACTTTCCTATCTCTCTTCTCCTGATTTCCATCCCTTTTTCTTTCTCCACCACCTTCTCTTGGCCCTTTGTTCAAGCTTCTCTTTGATACTATGCCATTTTGATTTTTGAGTTCATTTTTATGCTCCAGGTGCTCTTTTCTAAATAACATCTTGGTTTTTTAAAGAATTATTGCAGTGTATATTTTTTTTAATTCCCAAATCACTAACAGTATTTTTTTAGACGTTTTATTCCTCATGACTAGTCCATGCATCTCTCTATTTCGTTACTTTAAAGTCCATATTTTATTCAAAGTGAAATTATTTCAATCTCATTCTTCATTTGAACCCAAAATCAGGGACAATAACTTGGATATTGAGCCCCTACCCCCTTTTCCCACATGGTATCTAGTAGCGTAATCTCACAAGTCTCTGGATGTCTTGGGCTTACTTCCCTGATGGCCATGCTGATTACTCCTGAGACAACTGTAGTGCTTAACGCACTCCCCAGTCCCTATAGCCACAGACAACATAAGTAACTTTTCAGACCTTGAACTTTAAGGATCTTGAGATGAAATTATCCTGCATTATCTGGGTAAATCCTGATTGTAACCATAAAGGCTCCACCTACAAGAAGACAAGGTCAAAAGACAAGCCGGCCATGTAACAGCAGAGGCAGAAACTGTGTATAAAAAGAAAACAGGGTTACAAGTTACAGAATATATTCATCTCTAGCAGATGGAGACAAGGAAACTCACACATTAAAGCATCCAGAAGGAACAAGCTTAGCCAACACTTTGAATTTGACCCATATCTATCTCCAACGTTTGCCTCAGGAATGAGTATTGGGGATTCACTATAGGGGAATGGGTATTGGGGATTCACTATAGGGGAATGGGTATTGGGGATTCACTATAGGGGAATGGGTATTGGGGATTCACTATAGGGGAAAGAGTATTGGGGATTCACTATAGGGGAATGGGTATTGGGGATTCACTATAGGGGAATGAGTATTGGGGATTCACTATAGGGGAATGAGTATTGGGGATTCACTATAGGGGAATGAGTATTGGGGATTCACTATAGGGGAATGAGTATTGATTCATCACCAAGTTTGTGATCATTTGTTACACAAGCTATGGAGGAACCAATACCACCAGTAACTTTTAGTTGTCTGTTGCATGTCAGTGTGAGGAACTCAAGGCTGATGGGAAGCTCTGAATGCAAGGATGCTGGGTACCTGCAGTTCCCACTGAACAACCATCTGGATAGGCCACTTTGCTGGAGGGCCACTGAGATCAACACCTGGGCATCTTTCTTTTTTTTTAGTTATTTGAACTGCCCAGAGAAAATTCTCCCTATCTCCTAACTAGAAAGTGAAAGTAACTGTAGCATTCTTGGTGGTCAGGCAGGGACACAGAGTGAGATATGTCAGTATGCAGAGTGACTTTCCTCCTATTTCATATGCAGCCTAGACATTCTCCAGGCAGAATACATCTCACTTATCCTGTCCTACCAGTCTTCATTGGCTAAAGTAACCAGTGACCTGACTACACAAATAGGGGACCCTAAGTGCTCATCTAAGACTCCCAGTCAGCCTCTCTTCTGCGAGACTCTCCTCCCACCCCTAATACCAGAGTAACTTGCAGTGAGGGTTCTCAGCCAGTAGCCTTCCTGCGGTGGTGTTCACAACACACAGGGCCATATGCTTATTCCCATTTTAAGAAAACTGAAGCTAAAACAGGTCGTGTATTCTTGCCCAGAGAGTCTGGTGTTTTGAATCTCGGCCTGAGATGCTTAGGTATCTGTCAGTGCCCCCCGAAATGTGAACTAGCCCATGAAGAACAAAGTATGAAGCAGTGGAAACTGGGGGACACTGAGCTTCCCGGAAGATTCACCGAGGTCTACATTTTTTGCTATTATAAATGAATCACAAATGAAAGGGAGGAAGAGATTAAAGGAGAGAGAAGGAAATGGAAGGAATGAAGAGATGGAAAGGGAAAGAAAGTGGAAATGGAATTAATAAGAATTCCCCAAATGAACGAGCCAGCACAAGAATTGCTAATAAATTTTGAATTGCTAATAAATTTTAATAGCCTAGGCTTTCATTGCATGCAGAATTATCCAGCTATTCAGAGTATCCACAGAAGAGCTCTGAACCCACTGTCCATGCTCCCCTTTGTGGCACTAGGGACAGGACTCTACCTGTCTGGGAGTCAGTAAAGAGACAGGGGGAAAAGAGGCACTTGCTCCTAACCCAGGAAAATTCTCGTTTCTGATACTCAAAGCTGTAAAATTTTCGCAGTGCAAGGCAACAGCAGGATATCTGAGAGGAGTTCCTGTGAGGGCCCAACATAGTGAAGCAGAAACCAGAGACCTCAAACCAGACCAATGACTCTTTGCGATGAACCCTTGAAAATAAAGATATGTGGACAGAAGGGTTTACTGCGTGACTCACTGTGTCGCACTACAGCTTCCATGATAAGGTTCAGTTTTCCTTCTTTTTTTCTTTTTCTCTTGAATTTTATTTTATTTTGTGTGTGTGTGGGGGGGGGGGAGGTTGCAAGAACAGAGGATGGAATTGAATGGAATAAAGAATTCCTAGACTCTCCTGGTCCAGACAGCTTAGTACACACAGTGAAAAACAACACAAATATATGTCTCAAATCAGGTGGAAGATGAGAACCAACACCCAACATTGGTCTTTGGCATCTGTAAGTGCACTATTGGAATAACCATGAATGTACACACACACACACACACACACACACACACACACACACACACGCACACGCACACGCACACACACACACATACACGCACACATGCATGCACACACACACGCTCACACACACATGCATATGCACACGCAAGACCCTGTTCCCCCAAACAAACAAAACTCGCCAAACCTTTCCAGAGCAGCAGTTCCATTTTGCATTCCTGTAGCCACAAATGTTCTTCTTGGCAACATTATATATGACTTTTAACAGCATAACCTCAATATCTGTTGGCTATTAAATATATCAGTTATTTCCCTAATACTGATAATTTAATAGTTCTCCCAATCTCATAGAGGATATAATATTTAAGATATTTAAAGTTTTACTTTTATGAGTTGGGGAAATAAAAAGAAACTCTCTTAAACAGAAGAAGACTCGGAAATGTGGTTTTGCTGACAGTGTCATATACTGTGACTTCCCATTGGGCACTTGGAGCCACGTATGGGTCTTCCCAACCCTTCATTGAGGCATTGATGAGTAAGAATGGGTATTATATTCCCTGTCTTCTGATTAAGGAATAGGAGGCAGCAATTAACAAAAGAGCAACATTTATCGTAAGTTGAAAGTGACTAGAGTTTTGTTCCTACTTACAGCTGTTAGTAGGATTCATAACATTTAACTCAGTTTGCTCTAGCTCAATTAAAAACAATGAGAATGCCATCTGGTGCCCCAGATCTAGATCTTAATGTAAGTAAGACCCAACCCTTGTTCCTAAGGAGACTCTAGCATAATGGGGATGGGGTGAAATAGAGACACAGAAGAGACATAAAGATTCATGAGGCTATGTGCCTGAGCAGAGAAGAGAGATTTATCAACATGAAATCTTCCCCTCCCATGGAATGATTATCCTATACTAATACAGAAGCAAGTCTTTGTTCTTAAGAGATATGCTAGCATAGTAGGGAGAAAGAGGAAGCAGCCAAGGCTTAGAGGTAACAACTGGTCTCCTGCAACAGTTGAATCATTTACAGGGGCAGATTATACATGTTTCTGTAGGGTTTTCAGAGGCCACTTTCTAAAAAGCAGAAGGAGACGCCAAAGGGATACAGGATAAGGAAGGCCTGGGCAAATATGTGCTGAAATTAGTTTTGTTTCGTTTTTGAGATGTATTTATTTATTATGCACAGTGTTTTACTTGTGTGTATCCCCGCAGGCCAGAAGAGGGCACTGGATTCCATTACAGATGGTTGTGAACCATCTTGAGGTTGCTGAGAATTGAACTCAGGACCTCAGAAGAACAATCAGTGATCTTAACCTCTGAGCCATCTCTCCAGCCCCCTGAATTAGTTTTTAATTTGAGCTAGAACAAACTGAATTGAATGTGATGAATTCAAGTAAAACAAACAAACAAATAAATAAATAACCTTAAGTGGGAACAAAATTCCAGCCATCTACAACCTATGATCAGGGTTACTCTTTCATTGATTTCTGCCTCCCCTTCCTTTAAATAGGAGATCGGGAACTATGACATGGGCCCTGCAGTTGCTCAGGTACAGCTGGTGTGTGTCTTCTCTGAAGACAGATTATACTGATCAAATGGGCGTTCATTACTCACACCCCCACTTTCAGCTTAACTCTCTAGCGAGTACTAATGCGCAAAGACTTGTTTGCCTTGTAGCTTCATCACAGGCTTACCACTGTCAAAATGTTTATCAATTCTTTGTAGATTTTATATCATGATTCCAATTCTACTTATCCCCCGTCTCCTTATCTGTCCTCTGCCCTTGCTAATCTCCTCCACCAAATCAAACCAAATTTAAAAGAAAAACACAAATCAAACAAGACAAAAACAGAAACAGAAGAAGAACCTTGTTGTGGAGGCTGTAGTGAGCCTGTTGAGACACACAGTTCACCCTTTAGTTCATTCATATGGAAATAATTTAATACCCATTATTGAGACTAAGTGAATGATGGTGCATTGCTGGCCTACTGATCAAAAGCAAAGGCTCTTACATAAACTCCTGAGAAAGAAAAGTCAACCAATAGTTGTTCCCAACCATAAAACCTATGAATCACAACAATAACTGGTATGGCAAGATATTCCAGATGGTGTGATAGTGACATTAATACTTTTGAGACAACCAATAGCTCTGTAACTGGATTCAATCAGGAAGAAATCATGTCTGATACTGTAAACTTGGCCAACTACCCATGGCTTACACGGTCATGAACTCCAGAGAACCTAAAACTGCCCCTTTTCCAAACCATACTATTATTTATATTAAATTATATTATATATAATAGGATCATTTCTAACTTCACTATAATTACTTATCCTTATAACCACAGGTATTAGCTTTCTCTCTCATCAAAGAAACTTCTTTTTACAGAGATCATAACAAAAATCCACAACTTATCAAAATGCAGACTGTGAGGGTATTCAAACATAGTCAATATGTACATCTACAGTATGTACACCTGCCACACCTATAGCTCTTAGAACATAATGGAAGAGAAGGTGGAAGCATTTTAAGAGCCCGAAAGCCAGACGGTCTGCTGTGAGATACTGTCCTCTATCTATGACAGGGAAGCTGAACAATTTTAAAACTGGGGTCACCTAAACAGGACATCCACAACACCACAGCAACACCAGTTAATATGCCAACGTGGATGGTGGGAATCTCACAAGCCCCTAACCTAGATATGCAGATGTTAATAGAAGGGGGGGGGGAGGAAAGGAGGAAGAGAGAGAACTCATTTTCTCTAGGAGAAGTTCTACTGATTGTTATCAAACACCAAGTTGTTAGTCACAAAGAAATTACACATATAAGCAATGCTAATGGGCTAAGCAGATTGTACTTATATATGTGTGCACCTTTGAGTGGTGTGTGTGTGTGTGTTAAACAACAATTGAAGAAAGGGTCATAAATCTGAAAGGAGGCTGAGATGGAGAGAAGAGGAGAGGCAATGATATAAACATAGTACTAATGTGTAAAATTCTTTTTTAATAAGTATATAAAAAGAGATCACAGGCTCTGAGGACAGTGTGGTTAATATCCTGTGCTCCAGTCTCACTGTAGATGTGAAGGGCATAATAAAAATCTGTGTTTGGGAGAATTGTTGTTAGGCTACAAAAGGTTAGTTATGCCAAGAATTCAGTACAGTACCTAGCACAGAGCATAAGCCAAGTGGCTAGTAAATACTGTTAGCTATTTATTATACAACATATTGAAAAAACAATGCTGGCTTTATTGTTATTGACCTGAAATGTTATATCTTGCACTGTAATAAGTGACAAAACCCAGTGAGATGGGAGGTCTTGATACATTTAAATCAAAGTATGCTTTGAATATCCACTTAAGTATATTTGTGGCAAGATGTCTGGAAGGTTGATTGATTAAGTGTGAACCATAAGTGGCTAGGGTAATCAGGACGTCAATCTTGCTTTTCCCTCTAAACCTTTCTATATTGTTTGGTTTTCTTTTTTCATAACATGTGTAACATCTTTATAACTATGTTTATACAATTTTATAAGATAAATAAATCCCCAGATCTTGCCTGCTATGTTTGGCTTTGTCTGGGGGTTGATCAGCTGTCCTGCTAAAGAAGAGCCACATGCTTTTCTGTGTGCTTCTTTCCATTGTAAACTGACATTCAAGTTCTTATCTCTTTACCTTGTCCTGGGCACTCTTCACCTGGCTGTGTGTTTCTGGCTGGAACATAGTAAGCACATGGTAGATATGTCTGGCTGTTTGTCCTCACTGTGGAACTATTTTTCCAGTGTTTCTGCTCATTTTTGCCCAGTCTATAAAGTGTCTGTAAGGTCTTTGGAAAAACAATATACAAAAACAATACCCACTGAATCTACCTTGGAGGGCACTTGGCCACATTGCCCTGCAGAAATCCAGCTTGCAACCTCCTCTCCTGTTGTGGGCTTCTGCAGAGAGGCAGTTCGCTCAAGTGCAGGGCACCAAGCTGAACACCAGATGGCAGCCTTTCCCTTCATGAGTCTTGCTGCAGTCCACATCTTGGAGCTCTGGGCGCTTCTGAATCCTGCCTCTGTCGCTCTCAGCCATTTCAGGAAAGAGATTCTTTACCAAAGAGACCTTCATTAAAGAAGAGAACAGTACGATTAAATGTTCGGAAACAGAAGAACTCCAAGGAGAGAATACAATTTCCCCAAACCACGTGCTCACCCAGCCTTCTTTCTCCTCACGAATTACAACAGTCTTGTGTCCGTTTGCAGACGGGTTGAATTAGAATTGCCAAACATCCCAGCGAGCTATGAATCCACATTCCTTTATCTCTTTGTACCACTCAAAGCCAGATATTGATGTCTGAATACAAGCTACATAAGCTTCATTATTTAAATGCCTTTTCCTTAAACAAGACGGCTTTAATACTTAACAAGGTAGGGGAGCTACATAATTTAAAATCTATGTGAACAGAAATAAGAAATTATTTGTGGTGGGCTCCAGTTTTACACCCACCAACAAAGGCAGACATTCACCAGCTTTTGCCTTCCCAGGGCCCCAAAATACAACACAGGCCTGTTCTCCCATTCCCAGCAGAGGCCGCAGCTGAAGCCCGTCTTTATCAGCTTTCCTTTCTCAATATTTACCAACCAATAAATCTTTTTTCCCCGAAGACAACTGACATTCGAATCTCATTCATGCGGAGGCTTGTTATCCAAATAATATTAAATAAACTGCTTCATGATCTACTGAAAAAGTATTAAGATTTTTTTCTTCGTTCTCTGCAGATCAATATTGAAGAAGAGGGGGGAGCTGTTTCCATGTGAGGGAGGGCAGCTGCCTGCCTCAAAATCGAGTCTCCATCTCCAGCCTCCTGCAGAGGTGCCTTCTTTCTGTTGTTTGGGCTTCAACATTCTCTGCCCTGTAGCAAAAGCAAAAACCGGTCAAAGGCAAAAGCAGTAAAACCAAGCTTATCTGTGTCACTACTGTGGCCTCCACAGAACACGGAATGTTTCCAAAGTCCTGTGTTACTTAAAGATCAGTTCTGAGAAATTTGCTGATAGGGCCTTGTGTCACTGTGGAACCGTCATAGGCTGTTTTAGGGATTAGTTAATCTCGCTGCTGTGACAGCATACTTGGCAAAGGCAACATAGAGAAAGTCTGAGGGGACAATTCATTGAGGCAGGGGAGACGTGGGAACAAAAGCATGGTCAAGTTGGGTTAGCCAAAAAAAAAAAAAAAAAAACCCATGCTGGTGCTCACCTCACTTTTTCCTTATTCATCTTGGGGTTCCAGCCATGAAATGATGCTGTTTACATCCAGAGCAGGCGTTTCCATCTCGGACAAATACTTCTGAAAACACCATAGCATGCTCAAGGTGTGTCTCCTAAGTGGTTCCACATACCCCCAGGTTAACAATCAAGATTGACCATGGGGATAGGGAAATGGCTCACTGCACAAGCTCTTGACCAGAATTCAATCCCCCAGAGACCAAATAAAAAGCTGTGTGCGGTGGCATATGCCGGTAATCCCAGCCCTGGGAAGATTAGGACAAGAAAAGGGTCCCTGAACTTGCTGTCCAGCCTCTAACCTAATGGGTGAGTGCCAGGCCAATGAGAGTGCACTTCAAAAGATGAACAGCATTCCTGAGACTGACACCTGGAATTATCATCCGGCCTCCACAGGGGTGTGTGTGTGTGTGTGTGTGTGTATGTGTGTGTGTGTGTGTGTGTGTGTGTGAGAGAGAGAGAGAGAGAGAGAGAGAGAGAGAGAGAGAGAGAGAAAGGGATTTTTAATGGTTATAACCATCATAGTGGTGTGCCTGCCCTACTCTTCGTCCAAATGACTCAAATGTCATGTAAAACACATTTTCTAACTGGATCCATATAGTCTTCTGACAACGTTCCCAATTCTGCTGCTTCACAAGCCATTTACACTTCCTTATTTTGTCAGAGGTGTGTAGTGTCTCTGAGAAGAGACATCAGTGCAGACAGGGACCCAGAGCTGGCTCTGTTGCCAGCTTCAAGGTGCTACAGCCACATGGCTCTCCTTTCTCAGCCTCAATCTCTCCATTTCTATAAAGCAACGTTCCTCTCTGTGCTTTTAGTTCCGCCCTTGACCTCACTTACCAAGGGTCTGAAAAAAGGAAGAGGTTCTGGAGCCCAGAAAATGGTAAGCCTCCCCCCCCCCCCCAAAAAAAAAAAAACTCTACAAACACTAGCAATACCTTGATGGTGATTACCACCTTGGAGGCTGGGGAACCTTCTAGACAGGGGTGAACTAGAGGATTTTGGATGTCCCTATCAGTAGATAACATTTACATGATGACCTTGGAGGTCAGGAGACTCTCCAGGACTTCATTTGGGTGAGCTTATTTCATCCCCACAGCATTCCCTGTTATAACACTCATATTCCACTGGAGGGCGCTAAATCACTGAGAAGTTGAATAACAGCCATTGGAGCACAGATGGCTCCTGTGAAGAAAGGTCTGAGGCCAAGTGGCTTGGTTCTGAAACTTGATCTCTTCTCACCTCCTAACAGGTGGCAGAGCCAAGCACCCCAAGGCCTGGCACAGCTTGGACCAGAGGTAAAGTACCATCCCCTTTGCTCCCCCAGCTTCTCTTGACTTTGCTCTCACAACACAGCTGCAGGAGATGGCACACCCTTAGTCTGAAAATCCAAGGTGTGAAATGCTCCCCAATATTGCAGCTTTTGGGCACTGATATGTCATCATGACTAGAAAGTATCCCCTCTGACCTCTTGTAACAAGTCACCATCAAAATGAAGATGTGCTAAGAAGACCTCATGCCTGTGTGTATAAGGTAGAAAGCAAAGAGAAATAAAATTCCTGTTAGGCTTGGGACCTATCCCCAGAATTTCTTTTATCTATAATCAAATTCCAAGATCCAGAAAAGATTCCAAAGCCCCACTCCCATGTATTTCTGAGGAAAAATAAGTCAATTTCTATATTAAAAAAAATAAGCGTGATGCTTCCTCACTGGATTATCAAGAACAAATTCAAAACTGCAAGCATTCAAAAACAGAACTAATGTCATTAGAGGCTTGTTCTTAAGAATGTTTTGTGTAGTCTGGGTGGCCTGGGCACTTGAAAACTGGTCCTGTCCCTGGCAGGCTGCTTCAATGGGAAAGCCTCCCCAGCAAGCCCCTGGGACTGGCCCCCAAAGCATGTGCATGGAAGAGCTGACCCTGAACTTTGAAAGGCATGGTCAACCACCCCATCAAGGAGAGCGATCCCCATTCCTTGACGTGCACACATGATCCTGGGGGAGGGGGGGTGTCACTGTGGAATTCTGAACTGACCAACTCAGCTAGCATCCAAACCTGTATCCAGGGCACTGAGTCTATCCCAATTTCTACCCCATCTATGGCCTGCTGGAGTTTGTGAAGGAACATTCTGTAGAACCATGGTCGTGCGCAGAGGGGGGGGGGGATCTCCATGACCTCAGGATATTCTACAGAGATGCAGTGAGGATTCAGTACTGATGATCTATCAGAACTTGGGGGGGAGGGGCTGCAAGGGTGGAGGAAGGGCATGGAAAGACTGAGAAATGAGTAAGATTGGGTACATGATGCGAAATTCCCAAAGAATCTATTTTATTTAAATTATGGGGGAAAAAAGAATTGTTCTGTGAACTGTACCCTCTTAGGAGGGAAAGTTCAGTTGGTAGAGCATCTGCTGTCAAGCATGAGACCTGAGTTCTCTCCCAACATCCCTGGGTTTTCTTATCATGGTTTTCTCAAAAAACAACAAAACAGGGACTAGAGAGACCCAGTGAGCAACTGTTTTTCCAGGGGACTAAGGTAATTTCCAGCACATTTGAGGACATGGCTGCTCAAAACCACCTTTACCTACAGTTTCAGGGGATTTAATGACCTCTTCTGAACCCTTCAGGCACAGCATCCATACGGTACATATACATACATACATGTAAGCAAAACCCTCTTACATGTAAAATGAAAATACTTTAAGAAAGAAAGATAATTTAAAAAAAAAAAAAAACAATCTAGCCAGTTGGCACAGCAGTGTGAACCATAATCCCAGCCCTGGGACATTGAAATGTGCAGATAGATGGCTGGGAAAGAAAGAAAAGTAATTGAGAAAAAAACCCAGTGACAACCTCAGGTGCACATTCAGGTGCACATGCATGTACACACACAGGCCAGTACACACACACACACACACACACACACACACACACACACACACACACCAGGTAAAAGTGCTTTATACATTGGTGAAGGGGGTTGTGTCTTCTTATAATGTTTCCATTCAGGATATACTGTCTCAGAATCGCTTTCCTCATTGAAGAATGTGTCAAAAACCTTTCCTGTTTCTACTCACAACCTGCCTATTTTAAAGACACTGTATTCCATTGTGTGGACAACACTGGCTTATTTTTCTCTCACCTTTTAGAGATATTTGGGTATCTCTAGTGTTATTCCAGATGTTGTCATGAAGGACTTCCTTTCACACAAGTCATTTCTTGTGAATTGCTATAGATTAGGTCTTGAGTATTCCCAAAGGCCCTTTCTAGTGAGGACTTATTAGTCTCTAGTCTATGGTGTTACTGGGAGGTGGTGGAACCCATAGGAAGTGGGAAGGTCATTGGAGGAGGTGCCCTAGAAGGAGGTTCTGGGACCATGGTCCTTCCTGTCTTTATACTTCTTGGCCACTTGGTGATGTCAAGCCTCCTTCAACAAACACTCTCATCACACCACAGCCCCCAGACTGCTGAGCACTCATCGTGAACTACAACCTGAAAACCAGCAAGTCAAAGCAAGAAGTTCCCTCTTCTTCCTTCTAGGTAGATTATTTCAGATGTTTTGCCAACGATGGAAAGAAGACCACTTGACGTACTCGAACAAATATATTCTTGGTGTAAATAATAAGACAGAATGTTAGGTAGGCACATATTTCTATTAAACCACAAATACCATCTAAGGTTTCCACAAGTGATAGCACAAAACATTCAAGAATTTAAAAGTCTGAGTAGTAATGAAGTGTCGGTAAGAGGCAGGAGTGAGAGGCACGAGCAATATGCAAGTGTGTGAGTGATGGGCATGGGTTACAGGATTGATCAGTTTTTTTCCTATCAAGATAGAGTGTCAGAATACAAGAGGCATGAAAAATGACATCAGCAAAGAAAATGCTTAAATGCATTATTATTGAAGAAAATATTGAAGAGTCCACACAAATGTGTTAAGGTCTGCCATGATTTGTGTGTGGCTGCATTTTCCTGCAGGAACCACACCATTATCTTGTAGCGAGTCTGACCCCCTCCAACCTAGTACAGAAGCCCACCCCCTTCCCATGGAGATTCCAAGGACTCCTGACCATTCTTAGCCTAGGAATAACCTGGGGAGGAAAAATCACCTGTTCTTCACGCTACAATCTGCTGGTATATATTGGGCTGGCATGTGCCTGGTCCTGATACTGATACATACTTACTCATATACATACATACATACATACATACATACATACATACATACATACATTCAGAAACACAGAGTATGACAGAGAGAAAAAGAGAGGGAAGTCACCAGAGTCATCCTCAGATTTCCTGAACGGTATGGGTTTCAGCATTTTTACCATGCGGTGAGAACTATATACTTGGTCACATGAGGGAACACTAGATACTTTGAACATACTTTGTCTCTGTAGAGGACAAAAATAGGATTTCCTGTAGGGGATTGTGTTGTTTCATGGTAAATAATTGTCCCACCCACTGGTTTAATAAAAAGCGCTGATTGGTCAAAGGCAGGCCAGGAAGTGTGGGTGGGGCTACCAGACTAAGAAAACTCTTGAGAACAGGAAGAACAGTACAGAATGCCAGAGAGAAGCCAGAAGAAGCAGAGGACAACCATGCTGCTCTAAGAAAAGGTACCAAGCAAGCCTCATGGCTGAACAGAATGAGTCATGGGTTAGTTTAAGGGTAAAGAGCTAGCAAGTTGTATGCCTGGGCCTTAGGCCGATCAGCTGAAAACTACTGTAAACATCTGTGTGTCTCTGTGTGTCTCTGTGTGTCTGGGGCTCTGTGGGTCTAAACCTTGAGTCTAGGCCTGAAAGTCCAGAACAGAATCCTCCTACTACAATTTCCTTTTAGTCTGGGAACTGAAATGTCAACTTCTGCCAGGATGCCAGTGTATCTACCATGCCCTGCCCACCACCTTTTCCCTAAAGAACATTCTTCTCTAATCTTCAAACCAACTTTGAGCTACAAACAGTGAGGTTCTGGGACCATGGCTTCCCCTGTCTGGAAGCACTTTCTCCTTAAGACAGCCCAGTTCTTTTTCTTCTTGAACAAGGGTTCCACTTTTTTATGCCATTTTACTATTAAAAAAATATTTCCACCTTCCCCTTTCCACACTTACCTTAATAAAACAGTTTCTTTTCCTTCTCTAAATATCTGGTTTCAAGCATGGCCCTGGCACCTATGTTGAGCCATAAGAATGTATGCAAATAAAGACAACAAACACTTAGAGCCTCGATAACAACTGGACAGGGGGTTCAGATCTGTTAAAACTAACAATAAATTCAAGCTTGACTTTTAATGTCCATTTTAAGTTTTCCTAGTAATTTTTTGTTGTTATATTTTGTGGAAATGGCCATTCATGGTGAACTGGAGATGTTTTTAGACATGTTTTCTAGTCAGGATGTCTTTTCTCTGTCTCCAAACATTTACTGATGACCTGACAGTGTCTCTATTTTCAGTCAGGTCATTTCATGATCCATGTAGCCAACAGGTTGGGCAGTACTGGCCCTTGCTATAAGGGACTGTCCTCTTTGTGGGGTCAACGGGTCAGCATGCCTCACATAACCATAAGGACTCTATAATTCCAAACATGCCGAGGACAGTCACTGTACATTTTGGCTAACCTTCCAGGCCTAGGAAACACATCCTTTAATGTCTAATGGCCATGCTCATGTACCTGGCAGACAGAAGCCTGCATTTGTGGGGAAGCAGAACAGTAAGTGGCTTTTGTGGCTATGTCTATAGAAAGCCATGTGCTCATGAAGAAGAATTCGGGGTGCTTCGACATAGCCTCTCCAGAGAGTGCAATTTTTCAGAGGTTCACATAGAAAGGCTTTGGCTATATAGATAAGATCTACCAAAATAACCAAAATTTTATTTTATCTTATTTATTTTAATGGCCTTGGGGATTAAACATAGGAACTCACCCCAGGTGAGTTTAATCCCAGCTTAGGCTTTTTTTCCCCAGAATTTACCTCAGTTCTTAAGAACAATCATAATTTGGGATATGGTGGTACACATCTTTAATCTCAACACTTAGGAGGTAGAGGCAAGCAGTCTCTGTGAGCTCAATGCCTGCCTGATCTACATAGAGTATTCCAGGATTGCCAGGGTGACACAGGGTTTCTTTTGAGACCCTATCCCAAAACAAAAATATAGACTGCTGTGGTGGCCTATTCCTGTATTCCTAACACTCAGGAGACAGAGACAAAAAGATTACAAATAATTAAAATCCATCTTGAGCTACTCAGTGAAACACTGGCTCAAAAAAAAAAACAAAACAAAACAAAACAAAAAAAACCCATGACTGAATAAATCAATGGCAAATCTCTGAAAATCAGTAACATAGACAAACAGCACCATTGGTTTGGCTCCTAAATATGCCATTTGGGTGAAGGTTAGCAGAAAGAGATTATTTCTCCATCTCGGCTCCTCATGACATTAGCTAGGCATCCCTAAGCTGGAAAGGGAATTACCCACAGGCTCCTTGCTACAGATAGCACCTGGGCTAGTGAGAGACAAATAGTCGAGTGGGACAGTGGGGTCCCCCTTGCATTCTTCTCTGTCCCCCTGAAGTCTCATGTGGTCTCACTTACATAGCAGCTCCAGATGAAGCCATGCGAGCATCAGGTTTCCAAGGCATGTGTCCTAGAAAGAGACATTGACAAAACAAAATGGAACCACCTGCTATGACTCATGTCAGTTGGTATATTCTGCTCCTTGTGACCAACCCCAGGTCAGAGGAACAGAGGAGCCCCTGCTTCTTTAGAAACGCGATAAATCCAATGGGGGGTCAGGGTACTACCATGGCCCTCTTTAGTTTGATTTCTATTGCTATTGGGAAATAGTCAAGGCAGGCTACTCTACAAAGAAAATCGCTATATTAAGTCCCCAGTTGTAGTGAGTAAAGTCTAAACAGCACAGTGCAGGATGTTTCACGGGATTAAGGCAGTAGCAAGGATATGTAGGGATGCTAGCACATCTCAAACAACAAGCCAAAGAGAAGCTCAGTAAGGCCAGGGTCAGGGCCAGGGTTTTATAGTACTTGGCTGCCTTGTAAGAACTCACTGTTAGAGACCAGCATTCCCTTCTAAGAGCAACATCAGTGACATGAACACTTATGAGTTGACCTCACTTCTAAAAGTTTCTCCAGCTTCTACACAGATTGCTAATGACTGAGTCACTAGCACACCAACCTTTAAAAAGACAGGCTTGGACACAGCACAGCCTTCCACCGTAGGTACACAGAAACAAGAAAAAATACATAAGATGTTAACTTTGTGCATTGGGTAGTCCTGAATATAAAATTCTTGGATCCTGCGTATAGACCAGGAAAAGCTGGAAAGCCACTGGACCAACATAGGACTTCTCTTGCTGTGTGTTCCTGTAACTGTTGTGGGATGGTCTTTTGCCATATACTGTGAATATGCATTGCTACCATTGGTTAATAGAAAAGCTGCTTTGGCCTATGGCAAAGCAGGATGTATAAGGCAGACAGGAAGTCAAAGAGAGATATAGGGAGAAAAAAGGCTGAGTCAGGTCAGACACTGTGGGCTGCAGAGACAGCAAGATCTAATAAGTACAGGTAAAGCCACCAGACACATGGAAATACATAGATTAATAGCAATGGTTTAATTTAAGATAAAATGACTATCTAGCTAGCTATAAGCCTGAGCCATAGACCAGTTTTAACTAATTTAAGCCTCTGTGTGTTTATTTGGGAGGGAGCGACTGTGGGACACAAGAAAACAGTTCTGGAATCAGAGTTTTGCGGATCATTCTGGGGCCAACCCTAGTTAAATGACCTCACAGCGCTGACTAGCACTCTGCCCAGGGGAGCCAATCAGCTGAAGAGCTCCCTCTTCCAGACAGCCCTCTTTTATCTCCCCTTGCCATTCCATCTTGTGGGCTACAACTCCCCATGAGCTCTCTGCCACAGCATGTGAACACATTCATATTGAGTCACTGGCTGGCCTTTGCTGCCTGGATAGCCCTCCAGGCTCAGGGCACAGCTGCTATTTGTTCCCTCACTGGGCCCAGTGACTGGCACAGAGGAACCACTGACCTGTGGTTCCTGAGTGAAGAAAAGGAAAGATAAAATTTCAGAGCTGTTCCCCAATACTATTTGTTGCTTCTTACAAAAGAAAGTAAAGTTGTATTTGGTCTGTACTGATCTCCTCGGGAATCTCAATTAAATGGACATTCATATGTATCCAGGATTGAACATGTCTGAGTGTCTGTTTTGTGCATCTTTGAGTGTATGTCCCATGCACATTCTGCATGAGAATAAGCCCGTGAATGCATTTCTACACTTTTTTTTTTTATAGAAAGATGTATATATGTGTCTGTTGATATTGGTGGGGTGATGCATATATCTCAGTATGTGAACATATGTGTGCTTTCATGTAACATTTTTTGATGCTGAGCGTATGCATACATGTATCCGCATGCCACATTTGTGTGTATGAGCACACACACACACATATATATATAAATATATATTTGTATGCGTAAGCTTGCCTGTGTCTATGCATATTTATTTGTGTATGAGAGAGGGAGTATACACAAGATTACTCATCCAGAAAGCCGGCCATGGGTCTGCAGGCCTGGGCCCGAGGTGCCCTACCGTCATTGTTAATTCTTCCAGCATCCTTGGGAGGCCATTCTGACTTCCTCTCTGGACAAGGAGCTAAGCAGAGGTCAAGTGACTTGCTCCAGACCCCACAGCAAGTGGTGGCAGCTCCGAGAGGGTCTGATTGCCAGCTCACTCTCCCTCTGCATGGCCGAGCTGCCTCTCTGTGGTGTGTTGGCACCTGGCCCAGGCCTGGCTGCTGGGTTCTGAGAGCTCCCATTGTGAATAAGATGTGGCCCAGAGCCATAGCCTGGGCCTGCAGGTGACAGCTCTGTTTTTGAGAGGCAGAGGGAGGAGTGACTCCTGAGGAGACAGGAAAGGGGTGCCCTTGGTTCTGTGTAGGAAAGGAGCTGGAAATCAGAGGCATGTAGAGGGGGGGATGAGGAAACCAAAGCTGAGGAGGAATAATGGAGATGTTAAGAACACACACACAGAACGGGGCAAGCGATCAAAAGCGGATAGCACACCACACACCGATGTAACAGGAAGCAGAGTGTTGGAGGCCACATGGGCTCAGGAAATGTTTTGTTTCCTACTTTAATTGGCGACCTTGCTCACAGTTGCTGGAAGTGGGCACAGCTCAAGAGACTTGAGTGTTGGCAAGAACAATAGGCAGCTGACGGGCACAAAGGAGCAGCCAAGAATGTCTTTCAGTCCTGTCTCGGAGACACAAGTAGCTCCTGGGCAGAAAGGGGAGACTCAGAAGCCTGAAAACTGGGTTTCAGCTAGGCACTATGTGGAAAGATACCTGGATGGAGGTGCCCACAGACAGGTGAGCTGGGATATACAGGGATTGCCTGCCCATATTCTAATTGGGTGAGGACATGCAGGCAGCCCTGGAAATGGAGTCAGAAGGGAACTGTATTCATCCAGGCTTGCTTCATCAAGTATGACCAAAGGAAATGTTCATAGATAGGCTCCCTAAAGATAAGTCAGCCATCTCAATAGGCAGGTTCAGGGGACAGCAGGCAGCCTTTGATTATCACCCACAGCCACATCACTGGTGAAAAGTATTTTGAGTTTTGCAGATTGGAACCTGTGAATCAGGGACAGGAGAACAGTCACCTGGGATAATTTCTTCCCTTCTCCCATGCCTTGTCTCTGACAGACAACACATGAAGGACATCAGTTGGCAGGAACTCAGAATTAATGTCCATATCTGGTACAAGGTCCTGCTGTAAAACCAGAAAAAGTCACCCAAACTACAAATTTTAAGGATGAGCCAGGGTGGAGTCAGGTATTTTGTCTTCCTATTTATTCTCTTGCAACATCTTTTAAATGGTAAAGAGACAGAGGAACACAAATCACTTAAGAGCAAAATATGATGACAAGAAAACCGACAAGATGAGGGTGAGGATGAGATGCTTCAGGACTTCAGAGGCCAGGGGCAGAATGGATAAATGAGCCTACTGAGAAAATGGGGGTCAGAGTGCCAGGAAAGGAACACACCAAAAAGGTTTTCACATTCACAGTCCAAAAGGCTCTAGATCCGGTGCAAACCCAAGTGTGGTGGTTCAGAAAAAGGTCTATCTGCAGCACTGTTGTCAAATCTCTCCCCGGGGTGCAGGCCATTGATCTCTCCCCTTGCCTCATATCATTTTCTCCCATTCTCAGCCTAGAGAAAGAGCCATGTGACATGTCTTCTGCCTTCCAAGCAAAGGGAAGAGACAGTAGCAACAAACCACACACTCCAAACTACCAAACTTTCCTGAAATGTAGTCACCCTGAGCCAACTCTTCTCTCCTGGCCTACCCTCTCAACCTGCCTCTTTACTCTAAAGGAGATTCTACTGGCCAATTAGCTCTGCCCATTTTTAAGGTCTTACCCAATCTGTGCAGATAGTATCAACATATACACCCACCAGGTAGCTCCAGAGTTGGACCACTGCAATCGACGTGTACATGTGTTGGGTGTATGTGTACACATGTATGTATGTGTGTATAGAGATAAAGCAAAATTTTAACCTTTGGTGCACTGTTCACCCCATTTTTTTTAAACAAGCACTCACCAATACTCCAAGACTTTTCTGTGGGTTCTGACAATTAAGCTCAGGCCCTCTTGCTTTCAAGGCAAGTACTCTCCTGACAGAGCTACCACACCAGCCCCATACTTTCCTTAAAAAAAAAATTAACAGGCACACTAAGAATGATAACTACATGAAATATAAAATCAAAAACAAACAGAAACAAGAGACCCCAGAGGAAATTGACAAAGTTAAAGAACCAAGAAGACTTTAGGAGAAAGCCTCTACATAGTATCCTTAGGGTAAACTGAGAGTATATCACATCCAGTAAACAAAAATGGAATGCTCTGAAAAATGGAAGAAAGAAATTTGAAACTTAAAATTATACTTTTACATTTTAAAGATTAAGTAGGCAGGGGGAGGTAAAATGATCCAGTAGATCAAGGCACTTTCTGCCAAGCCTGACGGCCTGAGTTCCATTCCCGGAGCCCACATAGTGGAAGGAGAGAATCAGTTCTAACCTCCACACATAGGTTGTAGCATGAATACATCCCAAACACAGATAAACAAATATTTCTTAAAGACCTGTAAAGATTTAAACACAGTGTCAAAGTAGTTCCCTAAAACATAGCACAAATACACATTGGCCAGAAACATCACAGAGAATTTACTCAAGAAAAGGATCAAAGTAGTGTAGGTACCCAAGAAAATGCTGATGGGAAAAGATATCAAAACTCTAAACAAGAGGGTTACCCTCCATTGAAAGTTCCTCAGTCTCAACCCCAGCCCTGTAGCAGATCACTTGCAGGGAGGTGCTTGTCGTCCATTTTGCCTCCACTCCCTGGGGACTCCATAAACTTGGAATGGACCCAGCTTCCCTTCCTTACCCCATCCCTTTGTGTCTGCCTCCACTATCTGAAGGCACTCTCCACCTGGAACTCACTGGCCACACAGGCCTAGGACTCTCCTTCCTATCCTACATTGCAAATTTGTCAGACTAATCCTCAGTACTGTAGCAGACAGATTACAGGAGTTTCTGCTCCCTCTATGCCTCCATTTCAAAGACATTAAAGATAATATGAATGAATTCTGATGTGGATTATCTTTCTGTATGCTGTAAATATACTTTATTACTATTTGTTAATAAAGAGGCTGTTTTGGCAGATTAGAGGCAGGTGGGAATTCCAAGCATAGATAAAAGAAAAAGCAGGGTGGAGCCAAGAAGATGCTGCAGGCAGCTATGCAAAGAAACAAGATATGAAAGTACCAGTAAGCCACTAGACACAGGGCAAGACATATATTAATAGAACTGGGTTGAATTAAGTTGTAAGAACTAGTTGGGAATAAGCCTGAGCCATAGGCCAAACAGTTTGTAATTAATAATAGCCTCTGAGTAATTATTTTATAAGCAGCTGTGGGACCAAAGGTGAGAAAAGTTCATCTGGACCTCAGGCCAGAAACTTCTGGCTACAGAATTACTTAAGTAAGTGTGTGAAAATACAAGCAAACAGTGGAATGAAATGATAAAAACAGTTCAAGACAAGAAAGTAGAAATGGACTCACTAAAGAAAACTAAACAGAGGGAGATAAAGTTGGAAATAAAAACTGTAGAGAGTCAAGCAAGAACCTCAAAGTTAAGTATAGTGGTTTGAATAAGAATGGCCCCTGTAGGCTAATATATTTGAAGTTTAGTCATCATGGACTGGTACTACTTGAGAAGGAGGAGAAATTGTAGCCCTGTTGGAGTAGGTGTGGCCTTATTGGAAGAAATGTGTCACCAGGAGTATGTTTTGAGGTTTCAAAAGTCCAAGCCAGGCCCAGTATCTCAGTCTCTCCTCCTGTTGCTTGTAGATCCAGACGTAGAACTATTAGTTACTTCTCCAGCACTATGTCTGCTTGCATACTGCCATGCTCCCCTCCATAATAATAATGATCTAAACATCCCAAACTGTAAGCAAGCTCCAATTTAATATTTTCTTTTATAAGCTTTGTTGTGGTCATGGTATGTCTTTACATCAATAGAACACTTACTAAAACAATAAACGTCACCAACAGAGTACAAGAAATGGAAAAGAAAACCTTGGGCATTGAAAACAAAGTAGAAGAAATGAATACCTCAAACACAGCAAACAAAATTCCAGGCACAAACATCTAGGAAATCTGAGTCTACAATTAATAGGAAAAGAAGAAGGAGGAGGAAGTAGGGAAAAAAGGAAGAGGAGGAGGAAGAAGAAGAAGAAACAATCTAGGTCAAAGGCACAGAAAATATTTTCAACAAAATCATAACAGAAAATTTTCCTAATCTAAAGAAGGAGGTACCTATCAAGGTACAAGAAGCATACAGAACACCAAATAGATTAGACCAGAAAAGAAATTCTCCACAATATAAAATAATCAAAACACTAAACATATAGAACAAAGAAAGATTATTAAAAGCTGGAAAGAGAAAATATCAAATAACAAAGGTAGACTCATTAATAAAACACTTGACTTATCAATAGAGACTCTAAATGCATAAGGGCCTGAATGAACGAACATTCAACAACTCTAAGAGACCACAAATACCAGTCTATACTACTATGCCCAGTAAAATTTTCAATCAAAATAGATGAAAAAAGAAAAAATTCACAACAAAATCAAATTTAAGCAGCAAAATCTCTCTACAAATCCTACTCCATAGAAGACACTAGAATTAAAAATTGAACCAGAAAGGTTAACAATAACCCCCCAAAACCCATAAGGAATAAATAGTAGCAGATTAACAAACCAAAATAAAACCTACACCACTACAACAAAATAATGGTAACCAACAAATACTGCATATTAATAACTCTCAGCATTAACGGTCTCAATTCCCAATTTAAAAAACACAGATTAATAGAATGGATTTGAAAATAGAATCCATCTTTCTGGTACATTCAAGAAACACATTAACATCAAGAATAGACATCATCCTGGGTCAAAAGCAACAGATGTAGTCATTTTAATATCTGACAAAGTAGTCTTCAAACCAAAAGTAATCAGAAGAACTAGAAAAGGACACTACATACTTATCCAAAGAAAAATCCAAGGGAATATTTCAACTCTAAACAGTTATGTACCAAACACAAGGTCACCCAATATCATAAAAAGCTACTATTACAGCTAATATCACATATTGATCTTCACAGTAATAGTGGGAACCTTGATACCCCACTTTCACCAATGTAAGGTAATCCAGACAAAACCTAAAGAGATAATGTCATCCAAACACAAAAGAATATATATATACTTTCTCCAAAATTGACCACATACTTGAACACAAATCAAGTCTCAACAGATATAAAAAACTGAAACAACACCCTGTATCCTATCTGACCACCATGGATTAAAGATTAACATCACCAACAGCAGAAACAACAGAAAGCTTACAAATTCATGGAAATTAAACAACTCATAATGGAATTAAAAATGAATCAAGACATAAATTAAGAATGAAAATAAAAACTTTTTAAAATATAACACAAATGAAAACACAACATATCTGAACCTATGGGGCATATAGAAGGTGGTTCTAAAAGGCAAGTTCAAAACAATAAATACCTACATTAAAAAAGTTGAGAAATCTCGTGTTAGCAGCTGATAGCTCTAGAACAAAGTGAAAAAAAAATGACACCAGACAGCAGACATAGACAGCAATAAATAATCAAACTCAGAACCGAAAGCAATAAAGTAGAACAAAATTACAAAGAACCAACAAACTGTGTCTTCAATAAAATCAGCAAGACTGATAAATCCTTGGCTAAATTAGCTGAAAGGTAGACAAAGAAGACCCAAAGTAACAAAATCATCTGTGAAAATGGGGACAGAACAACAGACACCAAGGAAATTTGGAGAATCATAAGGACAAACTATAAAATCTATACCAAACTAGAAAGCCTAAAATGAATGTGTAAATTTATATATATACCACCTACCAAGTTAAATAAAGACCAGATAAGCAATTAAGCAATTCTACAACCCATAGAGAAATAAAGGTAGTCATTAAAAAATCTCCTAATTTAAAAAAAATCCATAGTCAGTTGGAGTCAGTGCAGAATTCTACCAAACTTTCAAAGAAGAGTTAGCACCAATACTCCTAGTTACTTGTAAAACAGAAACAGAAGGAACATTGCTGAATTCTTTTTGAGACCACAATTACCCTCATATCTAAACCACACAAAGACCCAACAAAGAAAATTATGCACAAATTTCCCTTATGAACATAGATACAAAAATTTTCAGTGAACTACTTGCAAACTAAATAGATATTAAAAAGATCATTCACCATGACCAACTAGGCTTCACCCCAGAGATGCAGAAATGGTTCAGCATACATAAATCAATAAGTCTAATTCACCATATAAACAAACTAAAACACAAAACCCACATCATTATCATCATTTCATTAGATGTAGAAAAAGCCTTTGGCAAAATCTAACACTCTTTCATTATAAAAACCATAGCAAGATTGAGAATAAAAGAGATAAATTTTAACATAATAAAGGCAATTTACAGCAAGCCCATGGTCGACATCAATCTAAATGAAGCAAAACTCAAAGCATCTCTACAAAAATCAGGAATTTGACAACGATGTCCCATCTCTCCATATCTATTCAATATAGCATTTGAACACATAGGAAGGGGAGAAGTTAAGCATTTTTGTTTGAAGAGGATATGATTTTATACAGAAGTGACACTTAAAACTCCACAAGGAAACTTCTACAGCTAATACACATTTCCCTCAGAGTAGTAGATTAAAAATTAACACACAAAAAACAGTACTTTTCTTATATACAAATGACAGACAGACTGGGAAAGAAACCAGGGAAACAGTACCTTTTACAATGGACTCAAAAAAGTAAAATATATTGGGGGCAAATGTAAGTGAAAAAGTGAAGGACTTTTTTGATAAAAACTTTCTGACATTAAAGAAAGCAATTAAGAAAGATATTATAAGATGGAAAGATCTCCTATGCTCACAGATCAATAAGATTAGTATAGTGAAAACTGTCGTTCTACCAAAAATAATCCAGAGAATCAATGCAGACGCAACAAAATCCAAACACAGTTCTTCACAGAAATAGGAAAGACAATTCAGCTTCACATAGAAACACAAAAAAATTCAGGGTAGCTAAAATAATCTTGAAAAACAAAAAACTGCCAGAGGTATTACCGTTTCTAATCTAAAATTGTATTATAGAGGTATAGCAATAAGAACAACATGGTATTCGTATAGAAACAGATACATTGATCAACATAATTGAATTGAGGACCAAGACATGAGTCAAAACACCTAGGACACCTGATTTTTGATAAAGAATCCATGAATACATACTGAACAAAATGACAGCATCTTCAACAAAGGGTGCTGGTCAGACTGGATGGGTACGTGTAGAAGACTCAAAACAGATTCATACTTATCACTCTGCACAAAACTCAACTCCAAATGGACTTAGGACCTCAACATGAAACTGAGTACACTGAATATAATAAAGGAGAACATAGGGAATAGTCTTGAACTCTTTAGCACAGGAAATGACTTTCTAAGCAGAGCACCAATACCACAAAAACTAAGAGTGTTAATCTGTAAATGGGACCTCACGAAACCAAATCACTTCTGTGTGACAAAGGACAACATCATTTGGACCAAGTGGAAGAATGGGAAAAGATTCTTTACTAACTATACCTTTGTCTTAGGGTTTTTATTGCTGTGAAGAGACACCATGATCATGGAAACTCTTATAAAGGAAAAACATTTCATTGGTGTGGCTTACATTTCCAGAGGTTTAGGTCCACTATCGCCATGGATCAACATGGCGGCCTGCAGGCAGACATGGTGCTGGAGAAATAGCCCAGTGTCCTACATCTTGACTTGTAGGCAACAGAAAGTGATTTGAGACACTGAGTGTGGCTTGAGCATATATGAGACCTCAAAGACCTGCCTCCACAATGACATATTTCCGTTTACAAGACTATAATTCAACAAAGCAACACCTTCCAATAGTGCCCCTCCCTTTGGGCGGCATTTTCTTTCAAATTACTACAATATTCAATAGAGGCCTAACATCTAAAATATATAAAGAATGCAAAAACTAAATACATTTTTAAAAAATCAACAAAATAAATAACCCAATTAAAAATTGGGTACAGATCTAAACAGAATTCTCAAAAGAGTAAATTCAAATGTCTGAGGACATATTAAACATTCTAGTTATCAGAGAAAGACAAATAAATCAAACTTACTTCATAATTTCATAACAGTCAGATTGGTGATTATAATAAAACAAATAAACAAAATACCCAAATACTGGTAAGGATGTGAGATAAGGATAATACTCACCCTTTGCTTGTAGAAGTGAAATTCATATGGCCAGTATAGAAATCAGTGTGACAGTTTCACAGAAAGCATGAATATATCTACTTCAAGATCCAGCTCTACCACTCTTGGGCATTTACAGAAGGGTGTTTCATCCTTCTACAGAGATAATTGTTCAACAATGTTCATTGCTGTTATTTTCAAAGTAGTCAGTAATTAGAAGTAGCCTAAATGTCCATCTACCAAAAAAAAATGGATAAAGAAAACGTATCAAATTTACAAAATGAAAAATTACTAGGCTATTTAAAATGAAATTGTGAAATTCATGAGTAAATGATGGAGCTATAAAAAAATAATCCTGATTGAGATAGCCCAAATTCCCCCAAACAAAAACAATATGTATTTAATTAGTGTAGGTATTAACTGCTAAGCCTTTAATAATCACACAATTCATATAACAACAGAAGCTATATATAAAGAAAGGGACTAGGAAAGGCAGATAGATCTCTCTAAAATAGGAAACTAGCTGTGGATGGGTAATAGGAGTGGTGAGTGTGTGTGTGTGTGTGTGCGCGCGCGTGTGTGTGTGTGTGTCTGAGTCTGTGTGTGTGTGTGAGTGTGTGTGTCTGCATCTGTGTCTGTGCATGTGTGTGTTTCAGTGTATGTTTATGTGTGTGTGTGTGTGTGTGTGTGTGTGTGTGTGTGTGAGAGAGAGAGAGAGAGAGAGAGAGAGAGAGAGAGAGAGAGAGAGAGAGAGAGAAACAGAGAGAGAAAGAGAGAGAGAAACTGAAGGGGGATAATGTAGGTAATATATAGGAAATATGGGGAAGGACAGCTAAAACTAAAAGCCATTTGAGGGATTGTATGGAAGCCTACTACAGTAAAAGTTTCATATATATATATATATATGAAAAATCTAAATGGAATCACCAAATAATGAGGGAAAGAAAGCCCCAATTACACATTTCTCAGCACCAAATGAAGCCTCCAGTGCTGCGAATGGGTCACATCTAGACAAGTTGTTAACCAAAGAGGCCCCATTAGAACCCCCTAACAACCCAGGCTATTGCCAAAGCTATTGGTTACTCTCCAAAAACTTGTGGTAAGGTCCCATTTCTGAAGGCAAACACCTACAAAACTCATTGAACGTGAAAAATTCAAGCTGGTGTCTTCACCCTTGTCAACTAGTGTTCATGATATTGGCGGGCACTCAGCACACTAGCCGAGGAGAAAGATGAACACCAGTCTAGCTATAAAACTTCAATCTAGAATGGCAACCTTCCTGTAGGGTACACCAGTGGGATAGTGATACAAAGGCTGTAGGAGTGGCCAGCTACTATTTAAGGGCCATTCCATGAGATAGAACCCAAACTTGACACTGCTTAGGTGGCCAAGAATCTTAGATTAAATAGGCCATGAACACAGGCAAAAACAAAACACTACTCTTCTAAAAGAATGTAGTAATAAAATGACTCCTAAAGGACATTCTACTATACTCCAGAGATATGCTCAGTGTCTTGCTTAGCCATCATCAGAGAAGCTTCCTCCTGCAATAGATGGAAACAAATACAGAAATCTATAATTAGACCATGCAGAGAGTGAGAGATCTGGGAAAACTCATCCCAAATGGGATGTCTCCTTCAAATACCTCCCCACAGGACTCAGGGAACTTTGTAGAAGAGGAGGCAGAGTGAGAGGGAAAAACGCTAAGGAAACAAGGCCTTCTAGACACAACAGAGCTGCCCACATATGAACTATCATAGACTACAGCAGCATGCACAGGGCCTGCACCGGTCTAAGCCAGATGAGGGCCCAGGAGGAGAAAGCCATGACCCAGGAGCTGTCTCCAACTGAAAACCACTCACAAAGGAAAATTTAGTTTTCTTCAACAGTCTCATTGGCTGTACAAACCACATTTAGATGACAGTCTCATGCCCAGTAGTAGATGACCCCCCCCCAAAAAAAAACAAACTCGGGATCTTTTTGGAGGCTATTTTGGTCACCTAATAATTTACCTGAGCAATTTTTTTGCTTTATTTTGTTTTGCTTGTTTTTAACCTTCATGGATTTTTGCTTATATACTATGTCTTCCAATCTTGTATTTCCATGGGGTTTTCCCCCCACTATATGGTGTGTGTGTGTGCGTGTGTGTGTGTGTGTGTGTGTGTGTGTGTGTGTGTGTGCATGCTTCTTTTGCTTTTTCCTTTTTTTTAAATTTGTTTTGTTCTCTTCTGTTTAATTTGCTTATTTGCTTTAGTTGCTTGTCTGTTTTCTAATGAGAGAGAGAGAGAACGGGTGTGGATTTGGGTGGGTGAGGAGGTAGATAGATCTGGGAGGCACTGGGAGAGAGGAAACCCATGACCTGTTGTAGTGGGTTTCCGGGTCCCGGGCAGCCAGAGATCCGGACCCACAGACCTGTCGCCGGAACTGCTTATCCGCCCGCTGTCTGGGTCCCCAGAAACGACTCAGACGCTTATATTAACTTTATGCTGTTTGGCCTATGGCTCAGGCACATTGCTAGCTAGCTCTTATATCTTAAATCAACCCATTTCTATTAATCTGCGGGCCACATGGCCCGTGTGGCTCACCCGTGCCTCCTTACATGTTGCTCTTTCGGCGGCTTCAGCTCGGTCTGCCTTTGACTCCGCCCTGCTTCTCCTACCTGAACTGACTCTCCTCCCACTTTTTCTATGGTGCCCGCCATGACCCATCAAACAGCTCCTTTATTTAAAGATACAGCACACACAAATGTGTGAAAAAAGAAGTCCATTTTTAATAAAAAAAATCAAAATAAATAAATATATTCAGTGAAAAAAATAAATCTATTTTCAATTTAAATAAGTAAATAAATTATGTAAATAAGAAATTTGTTTTCAATTAAAAAACAAAATAGAGAAAGAAAAGAATGGTTACTAAAGAATTTTATCCAAGTCTTCATGTTTAATAGTTTTCTAAGTACCAGAACAATGAATGAAAAGGTGATGCCACACTGTATAGACACTTCTGAAATGTGACAATATCAAGGACATAAAAAAATATAAAATGCTTACAGATAAAAACAGGGTCTATACAAAGAATTAAGACCCATGTTACCATCAACAAACCAAGGCGCTATCAGAATGCACTGAGAAGCATGCAAGCTCCTATTGGAAAATTAATTTATTTAATTCTTCTGTGCTAACATTAGTCTATATATGAATTTTATATTTATATGACACCAAACTAATAATGAGCTTGAGATAAATTAAACACATTTTAATCATACAAAGACTTGGAGAGTGAACCTCTCAGCATTATTCCTATAGAAATTATCCAAGGCTATTCCACAATAAAAGGATAAAAACCAATAGAAGTAAGTGAGTAGTGTAAAAAAGGTATAAAAGTAAAATTAATCCTGACATGCAAGTAAAAAAAAAAAGTGCAAAGCTCAGAATTAAAGAGTGGGTTGAGAAAGCCCACTTAGAAAAACCAGAACACCAGAACATCTTCAAGAAGAGCATACTCAGGAAAGGCTGGCATGGATGAGAGGTTACAGTGTCTGACATGGTATATCTCAACAAGTAGAAAAGAAAAATGAATCAGAAACAAAAGCAGTGAAGGTAAAATCTTCAGTCATAAAGCCAGCAGGGATGGAGTGTCTCTGAGCAAAGGATGAAGTTTGCCAGAAGACTCCAGCCCTGAATGCTGGAAACCTTCTCCTTTGACTGAGCTGAGATTTTGGCATTGAACTCCTGATGAAAGAAATGTAACCCAATTTGGTTCTGCAATTAAAGACATTTTTTTAAAATGCAATATGTGTATTTAATTATTGGTTTTTGACATTTAAAATAAACTGGTAAGGCAAAAACCAAGTTGGTTAAAATGATTGCAAGATATAAATGTGAGCAACCTAAACACTGCAAATATAAGCATGAAGCTGAAAAAAAAATAACCTAGAAAAGCAGAGAAATGGAAAAGAGGTTGGGGAAATGAGAAGTAACAGTGTAAGAATTAGGATGTAGCAGCCAAGGCTGATGAGACAAGAAGTGTAAAGCCACTTATTTTGCTTAAAATTATCTGCCAACTTAAAGATAAATGTTGGTCGTTGTTTGGGGGATGACTATTCAACACTGGGTCCCACTTTGTGTGGCTTACTTCAGACCCTTGTTCCTCAGCCTCCTCTTGATTGCTCGTGTGCCACACCATGCTTGGCTTAAAACCAAGTCTCAGTTTGTGTTCACCCAGAAGCAGACCCTAAAAGAGTGGTTCATCCCCCCAAGTAATTGACTTGGGAGATATACACAACCTTGGGAGAACAAGGATGGGAAGCAAGAAAGGATCCAGGTCAAAGCACATGGTTCAGACGGCTAGCCCTGGAGTTAGCAAGGCGTAGAGAGGACAGCTGGCTTGAGTAAGGTCATGCTGGCACTGAGGTTTGGGAGTGGGGCAGTGTGCAACCAAGTGGTGATGGACACTGGGTCATGGGCCAGGAAAAAGCATCTTTATGCTTACATACTAAATTTATAGGCCTACTGAGACAGACTAGAGGATCCCACCTCTCCTGGGTACCAGGAAGCTGGTAGGCATTATGAAAGTACTACTAAAAGTATGTTTGAAAATATTGTTAGTGTTAATGATAAATTCTTTTTAAAAATTGTTTTTTAAATTTACACACACACACACACACACACACACATATATATATATATATATATATATATATATATATATATATATATATATATATATATATATATATCATTGGCACCTCCTCCTCTAATCCTCTCTAGACTCTCTCAAATGCATGTGTCTCATCTTCATATCCTCTCTTGACAAATATCATCATCACCACAGCCCACTGAGTTTCGCTAGCACTACCCATATGCACATGAACATAGGGCCTGGGCAACCTACCAGTAGCCTCCTCTCAGCCAAAGTGAATCTTCCTTCCTCATAGTCATCAACTGACAATAGATCCTCAGCTAGGGGAGGGGCCTGAGGAACACCTCCCCCATCTACACCACAAGTTTGGCTCACTTTACATCATACAGTTCTTATACGGGTACCCATGGCTGCTGAGAACTCATGAATGCAATAGCCACACTATATCTAAAGAACAGCATTTCACAGTGTTCCTCTTCATTCTCTTTCATTCTTTCTGCCCTTTCTTCTAGAATGTTCCCTGAGAACCGAGCACTCTAAGTCACTTAATTTCAGCACTTTGAAGTTATGAGTCTCTGTATTAACTACTGCCTACTGCAATGAAAAGCAAATAATAAATTCTTTAAGTTTATAATTGCAAGTGTTCATGTTCCTGCAGATAGCAAAGGTGCTGGGGATATGACATTTTAATGTCCTCATTGTCAGTTATTAAGCTCTCTCTTACAGCTCTTACTGGCTTTGTGAGTAAAATCACAGCAGTCTACAGCCCATTCCAGTACTAGCAATCTTGAGCACTCCATAGATGCCCCAAGACAACTACAGTAAGATCATAGCCCCAGTTCCTGAAGCCATAACCCTAAGCAGAGCAGTTTAAGGCGGTATGAACCAGGCATTTGCAATCACACACTGTCTTAGTTAGGGTTTCTATTTCTGTGAAGAGACACCATGACCACAGCAACTATTTCAAAGAAAAACATTTAATTGGGTGACTTACAGTTGAGAGATCCAGTCCATTATCATCACAGAGTAACATGGTGGCATGCAACCAGAAATGATGCTGGAGAGGTAGCTTAGAGTTCTACATCTTGAGCAGGTAACAGAAAGTGATCTGTCTCACTGGGTGTGACTTGAGCATATAAGAAACCTCAAAGCCTGCCTCCATAACAACATACTTTCTCCAACAAGACCACACCTTCTAATAGTTTCAAACCAACACACAACCTTGATGAGCAATTGCACACTGGTCAAAGAAAGGCTGAGGGCTGTGTGCTAAGGAGCTAGACAGTGATTGGTTAAACAAATACCTGTGGATGGTCTGAACACTTTCCTCAAACTTTATAAACAGAGCTCGCTGAATGTGTCACATCTTGCCTCCTCCATTGTTACAACACCACACCCAACAAAGCTTTCTCTGGAGTTGTGTTTCTTTCTTCTCTTCGAGTCATACCAGTGTGAGATGGAAGCATAAGAAAGAGGCAGAAGTCACAACAGTGAGGACATCAGCAGCAAAGCTGTATGATAGCTAGAAAAGCTAAGTCCTCAGGCCATGGCTTGCCAGCTGTGCATCCCACCAGCGCTGCCTCCAGCCGGGGGAAATACCACACAGTGCCATTCACACATTCCTGGTTTCTCATCCCCAACACTGGGCTTCCAAACAATCCAACATAGGATCCCAAGTCCTAGGTTAGGGCCTCCGCTTTGCTCTGGCACCACAGCTTAGTTACTCAAAAACCAGCCACCAAAGAGGCTTTAAACCTGACTGCCTGAATCTACCTCCCTATCATCACCATTTACTATTGCCAAAGAAAGAATGAAAGCTGACAGAGACTGAAATATGGAGCCTTTCCTGTTATAATTTCTTTTATTGCTTTATTAAAAGTTAAAATTCAAAAGTTAAATATTAGGGAAATAACCTCAAAAGATCCATGGAAGACAGAGAAACAATCACGCACTCTCTTCTCCACCTTCCCCAATTGAAGAAGACCATGCATCTCCACCAGCCTCTCCTTCCTCTTCTGTGTGTCCCTCCACCTTTCTCTCAGTCCGCAAGAAAAATGTATGGTCCCCTTGGGTAGCTTAGTGTGTACTCTGCCCTTTGAACCAAGGTCTAACTTTACGGGCAGTTTTAGAGAGGAAACAAACAAATCTCCTCTTCTTGTCTAAATAAAAAGGAGGATTTTAACCTTAGTACAGTAAAACTATATACAATAAGAATAATTATCAAAAAAGAAGCATCTTCACAATGTCTAGCCCATTAGTATTTGGCAAATTCAAAAAATAATGTTCTATTATCTATTCTACTTTCATAAGTCCAAAGTTTTGTACCTGGTTACTTTCTATAATAACTATGAAAAAACTTAACTATACTTATATAATCTTAACTCTATCAGAGACCTGAAAAAGATAAAATATTACCTGATCAAGCAGTAATAAACTTCCAAAACCAAGACACAACAGAAACAATTGGCTGCCTGGATAGCCATCTTAAAGTTCCTCTTCAATGTTTGGCATCCATCTTCAGCAAGCCTAGAGTATCTGACAGACTTTTCAGTGAAGCATTAATTCAAAGGCGTGTCCTACATTGTCTTGGCAAAGTTCAGCAATTGTCTTCTTTTGTGTCCATTTATCCAAACTGGACAGCGTTGGGTCAGCAGTTGAGGTAAGGGCAGTTTCTTGACACAAATAAAAGCAAACTCCATATGGAGATTCTTCAATGCCCATCATCCTCTTTTGAAGCAAATTTGTTCTTCCAGGAGCAGATGTGCCTCACTGTCATGAAAAGCCTTATGTTATTAAAACATTTTAAGAGCCGTATTCTGTAGGTGTCTGAGTATTTGAAGACCACCCACCTATTTAAAATGTGTTTCTGTTTGACCTTGAAAATATACCTCACATGACTATAAGTTTTGTTGTAACAGATGACTAGCCTGTATTTCTTTATTATCCTAAATAACTTTCAAGGACTAGAATTTTACATTACATTTTTAAGTGAGCTGCATTAGGACAATACCTTAAACAAGAAACAGAAACATATAATAGAGCATAACAAAAATGACCTTAAATTTGTATCAATATGCAAAAATATCTTAAACAAGAGTAGAAACATATATACTGTACAACAAAAATAACCTTAAATGTGTATCAATATACAATAATCCATATTAATGTAAATTATTTGAGACTATCTAGTACTTGCTGTTTTGGTTTGAAAGTAGATTCAATAATCTACCCTTTTATCTTATCATTTCTATACCCCCTCCCTTTTTTCAGTACAAGATCCCTGAATCTATTTTTTGGCTTAGTTTCCTCTGGCCAGTAGCAACTTATAACCAACCCCTTTAAATGATGATAAGCATCCATCAAATGGCCCAAAACCACCCATTCCACCTATTGGGATTACTGGCAATAGAATAGTCCCTTAATTTTGGTTTTCTTTTTTTCCATACCACTTGTCTCTTCTGACATGAGACAGAGACCCTGGATTTTCCTCTAACAAGCATGCTTGGGTTTACAGGATAGAGCCACACTCAAAATCCAAAGCTAAATTGAGTTGAAACTACAAAAAGAGCATTTGCCTTATATATTTGTAGAGAACAGTAGAAACAAACATTTAGAAAGATTTATGAAATTTTTTTCCTGTTGAAAATGTCATAACATTAAGCCAATTTACTCTTTTTCTTGAGACAGTGTCCTTGAGACATTCAGAATGCCAAAGAGTGATTTGACAAGATCAGCACAAATTTCAGGCTTTATGTTTGGATTATCTCTAGGGGAAAAAAGCATTGTTTCTAGAAACATCTTTACTACAATCACTTTTCAAATGATAATTAAAACATCTGAAATTTTGATTTTTCTTAAATTTCTAAAAATAACTTCTCCCATTAAAGCAGCATAATAATCAAGAGCTCTAATATCAGCTGTATTTATAAACTATTCACCTGTTGGTGCTCATCCGGTCTTTAAAGATCAAATCACCGTTTAGCATTCTGAATTAGCGTTTTCAGAAGCCAAATATTCAATTAATATTTGTCTAATGTCTGAATCTGATATCATTCTACTTACACCTGAAATCTATCTTTATTTAAATAAAAAATCAGTTAAGACTTCATTTGGGCCTTGTATAATTTTAGTAAATGACTCAATCCTCTTTTAATTCCTGTCCCAAACATTCAAAGCTGATGTAGGGCATAGGAACAAGGTGTTATCATCAACTGTACACTGTCTTTGTAAATCAGCATACTGGCTTTTCGCAAAAAGCTGATCTTGAGAAATTTCCATACCACTAGTATCTCATTGTTCTATGATTTTTATCTTCTTTCCACAATGATTTCCATTGTAACTGAGCCAGCTTCCAGTATTGCTGCAGCTAAATCTCCAGTATTGTGTCATAATTTTGTTGTGAGTTTCTCATGAATTTAATATCTATTTCACAGCAGGTGAGTATAAACCATATTAAATGACTATTTTTTAAAATCTCTTCAAATATGAAACTTCTACAGGATTCCAGTCAACATCTTCATAGCCTTCAGGATGCTTATTATCTGGTGTACAGTAACTGGATAAACTAAAGCTGGTTTGCTAATAACCTTGGGCCACTCTTCTTCTATTTCATTATGCAATGGTGAAGTAGGTTCTGCTCTAAGCTCCTCTGTGTCTGAGGAATTTTTTATTTTCATTATAGGTATTTCTGAGGCTTGTATCTTATCAATAAGAGTTTCATAATTTTCATTAGTCTTTCTATGGTTTATCAGTAATTTTTAAAAATAATTTCATTAGCAAGCCTTTCTAAGGCTTGTATTGTTGTGGGATTATGTTCTGGTACATTGTAAATATTTGTCCCCTCCTACTGGTTTAATAAAACTCTGATTGGTCAGAAGGTAGAAGGAAGTGTGGGTGGAGCTACCAGACTAAGAAAACTCTGGGAAGAGGAAGCGTCAGAAGGAGACACCTGCAGACAAAGAAGAGAGAAGTTGAAATGATGCTCTTAGAAAAGGCACCAAGCTGCATGGCTAAACAAAATAAGAATCATTAGTTAGTTTAAGAGTTAAGACTTAGCAAGTTATATCCAATCAGAATGAGATTAATGTAAGCTGTGTGTGATTATTTGGGTCTAAGTGGCATCAGGCTGCAAGTGGGTCCAAACCTAGGGGCTAGGCTGGAAAGGCCAGGCCAGAAACTTATTACACTGTATCTTATAGTCTTTCCAAAGCTTATAGCTTATAAGTAGTAAGTCTAAAGGTTTCATTTTACCAATAGTAGGTCTTTCTATACTTTGTATCTTACCAGTCAAATTTTCATATTAGTCCCAGCTATCAAGCCATTTTAAGAATATGGGTTATCAAGCTTATAGTAATCAAAATCAATATTATGTCAATTCCAGTAAGTAGTTTATCCCCTCATTTATTTTTCCATTTGCAATCCATCCCTAGTAGCATTAAACAGGGTCCTAACTCCCTGCAATGAGTATTTTTGATTCCTAACATGGGAAAGATTTTCTCCCCCCCCCCCCCCGCTTTCTTTTTTTTTTTTAAAAAATTAATTTCCCCTTTAAGAATTTCCAGGTGTCTCACCAGATCTGCAGATGTTGATAGCATAGATGAAACTGTGTGGAAGTAATAAACTGCAGTGTCAATGTTGCTGATGTTTGACTGTGCCAGCAGGAAGGGAGTGCCCTAGTCATAACTGCACACATTGGCCAGGGGCCACTTTTGACAGTCAGGTGCATGCAGAGAAGAGGGTGAATCAAAGGAGAAACCCACATGGCTGCGATGAATCATGGGAGAGGACCAAGCCACCTGCTGGTGGTGGTACATGGCCAGGACGAGACACCTGCAGGGCTGAAGGGGGAATGGGGTGCTAGTGCCCAGAATGGCCTTAATGACAAAGCTGACTGGCAGTTGGGGTTGGGGGCAGGAACAGCTGTGGCAGCTTCAGTGCCTAGACATAACCTAAGGCCATGAATTGGATGGCAGATATTGCAACTTCTTTTATTGCTTTATTAAAATAACACTCAGAAGTTAAATGTTAAGATAACAAATCTGAGAGATCCATGAAAAATGTAGAAAAAAAAACACTCACTCTTTTCTCCTCTCCATCTTTTCTGTTTGAAGAAGATGAGGCATCTCCACCATCTGGCCCTCCTTCTTTCTCCTTCGTGTGTCCCTCTAACTTCCTCTCAGTCAGCCAGAAAACTCTATGGTGTAGGGGGATTATGTTGTTCCATTGTAAATAATTGACACACTCACTGGTTTAATAAAAAGCAATGATTGGCCAAAGGCAAACAGGAAGTGTGGGTGGGGCTACAAGACTAAGAAGACTCTAGGAACAGGCAGAACAGAGCAGAATGCCAGAGAGAAGCCAGAAGAATCAGAGGACAACTATGCTGCTCTGAGAAAAGGTACCGAGCCGCATGGCTGAACAGGATAAGAGTCATGGGTTGGTTTAAGGGTGAAGAGTTAGCAAGTTATATGCCTGGGCCTTAGGCCAATCAACCTAAAACTACTGTAAGCATCTGTGTGTCTCTGTGGGTTTGTGGTTCTGCGGGCCTAAACCTTGAGGCTAAGCCTGAAAGTCCAGGCCAGAAACCTACTACACTATGGTCCAATCCAGCGTGTTTAGTGTGGGTTCCACCCTTCCGAGCAAGATCAGACTCCATTAGCAATTTTGGAGCCAACAAATCTCCTGCAACACTTCCTTCTTTGATTTCCACACTCAGCCAGTACCATAAAGACCAAGACAGATTGATGTGATGGTCTATGTCAAAGCAGAGGAAGGGGGCGGAGCTAAAAGATGACAGAAGAGCAATGATATGACAAGGTGATCTCCTCTCAGGAGACCAGTGAGGATCAAGGGAGGAGAGCAACCAGATGTTGAAGAAAGGAGATGAGCGGCTAGAGATATGGTTCAGTGATTAAGAATACTAGCTGCTTTTGCTGAGGTCCCAGGTTCAATACCCAGCACCCACATGTAGCTCACAGCCATCTGTTAGTTCAATTCTAAGGGCTCTAAATGCCATCTTCTGACTTCTGTGGGCACAGACATATATGCAAACAAAACATCAATACACATACAATAGAAATAAATAAATCTTTAAAAAGTGGAATAAAGAAAGTTGACAATGAATGGATTTTTACCTTTTACTGAAGAAGCTGGAAGGAAATGAAGTGAACTGAGGAGGGAGTGGGCAGCATTTAGGGCATGACTCTCGCTTGGTTCTCTAGCTGTTACTATAATCTCTAAAGCTGGTCTGTACTGTCAACTTGACTAGATTTACAGTCACCTAGAAGATTGTAATCTACCTGTGAGTAGATTCGTAAGAGCATTTCCAGAGAGAATGAAATGAGGGCAAAGGCTATTTCAGAATGGGGGTATCACCAGGACACAGACTGAGGCCCAGACAGAGTAAGGTGGGGAGCACCAGTGGTGGGGCCCCGACATTCACCTTTATCTCTCCTTCCTACCTGCCAGGAAAAAAGCTGCCGCTCTGTGCCTCTCTGCCATGGCCATCTGAACCCTCTCAAATGGTGGACAGAAGAAACCCTTCCTACTTTAAGGTGATTTTTTTCCAGTCTGTTATTTTGTCATAGTGACCAACAGGTAATGGTGCTAAATCCCTACCGTTCAGAGTATGCATTCAGGATTAGCGGAGTGGATGAATGAATGAGAGTCCAGCAGGGTATAAATACAGATGTTTATAGCACAGAAATGCTGGTGACTGATCCCATACACTTCTTATGAAGTGTTTTATGAAGACAGCTTGCTTCACGCCACTCTCCTGTCAACAATAGCCACAGACTCAAAATTAATGCCTTTGGCTGAGATCTCAGCAAGGGTATGAGGGCAAAATAGCTATTTGGGAGATATTAGATAGGTGGAAAGACCAGAGCACCAAGCAGGTAGTGTTCCAAATGATGGCGCCCAATCCTGCTGGGGGACTCACAGACTCTATATATTTTATTATTATTATATTAATTATATTTATTTTATATTCATCAGATCTTCTTTCTACCTGTAGGGTGAGTAGGGGAAAATGCTGACGCACAAGCCCCCACCCTCCATGGCTGACAGCTGACTCACTGACCCTCTCCATCCAGTCTGTTCTACCCCTGCCCACCTCCAGCCTCCTGCCACAGTGGGGCATGCTTCCTCAGGATGTCTAAGCATATGCACCTAGAGAAGAAGCTAAAGCTAATAAACTGATAGGGTATGCGTGAGGTGGGCGTTTACAACAGATACCCTATGCCAGGCCCACTAGGAATCAAGACGTGAGTTAGCTGGACTAAAACATAAATAAGGGCCAGTGTAAGGGACTAAGAATGAAGAAATGGAAAGGGGCCTGAAATATGACATTCTTGTAAGCCAACAGGCTGCCTAACAATGGGAAGGGTTAAAATTTAGAAAGAGTGCAAATACAAACCTGAGACTCAGAAGCACATGGAGGTCAGAGGGGAGGCTCTTAGGAGCACTGGGGTAAGTGTGGACCATGCAGACAAAGGGCCATTTGTTTTTGTTTCATATAGACTTGGCTGAGCTCTACTGAAGGTTAGGTTTAGTCTTCCTACCCAGAATGTGTGAAGAAAGAAAAGCAGGGAAAGCTGGCAAAGGAAACGGAGAAAGTAGAGTATGCATAGCCAGCCCAGGAAAAGACAAAATGGCTGTTAATACACTTAGCCGAGGTTATTGCAAAAGGAAGCCTAGCGACTGGGGAGAAGGTTCAGTGGGTGAAGCCGTTGCTGTGCAAGTGTGAGGGTCCTCAGCAAGCCATGCAGCTGTGCGTACAACCCTGAGGGTGGAGATGGGCAGATTCCAGGCACTTCAGCCAGGCAGTTAAGCCAGAACAGCGGGTACTGGGTTCAAGGAGAGACCCCATCTCAAAAAAACAGGGACAGATAAAGCAGCCCATACATGTTTAATTCCAGCATTCAGGCGGCAGAAGCAGGAAGATCTCAATAGTTTCCTGTGAGTTCTATCCAACTCAGGAAAACAAACAAGCAAAGTAAATAAATAAAGTAGAAAGAGACAGAGGAAGATAGTCAATATTAACTCCTGAACTCCACACACTTGTGTACAGGCAAGTTCTCTTCCCCCTCCCCTCCCCTCCCCTTCCTCCCTCTCTCCCCCCCTTACACCTCTGGCCAGATATGTTGAGTTGTTCATAGGAGAGGAAGGTGAGTGGAAGGTCTGACCATCTTTGCCCTCAGCACCCCCTTGATGTTATTTATACCACCTTGACCATCATCTTAAATGTAGATAATCCAGAAGGACTAATTCATCCAAGTTCCCTCTGAGAGGGGGTGCCCTGCCTGGCCTCTCCTAACCCCAGGCAAATAAGCAGAAGTCTCATTTATCAAGAAGCTTAGACCATGGAGAGGAACACTATGTATAGGTGGTTTGCTCACTGACTCATCTAAAGGTACAGAGTGGTTAAAAGAGGGACACCAAGCACTTATTATTACAAACTGAAGCACTCAGAAAAATCTCCAAACACATTTCTGTCTTCTGATCCCTTCATGCCTATTCATAGATATCTTTAATTATGGACAGTAGAAAAGAGTACAGCTGAGTCAATAAAAATGATATTCATAATATTAATCACTACTAACTTGCATTGACTTCTAAGTACCAGCTACAATACTGTACATCTGCTCCACTTATCTACCTGCATAAATAAGCCACTCTGGAATTTAGTGGCTTTTAAACTACATCATTTCATTAGTTCATGAATCTGAGAGTGAATCCTGCCCAGTGGAGACACCATCTTTGCTTGTCTGGTATGAGCAGAGGCAGCCACAGTGGAAACTGGGGGTTCATGTTAGGGCTTATTAGGGCCTATAGCTAGTGAGTTAGTGCTGCTTAAGAGCTTATTCACATGATTCCTGCTCCATGGCCTCTTCAAAAGCCACTTGTGTACAGCCTGGTGTAGACTTACAAAGCCAATGAGTGACTACCTAGGAACTGCCTCACCATTGGTGGACTAGTCTCAGGTGCCATACATGCTTATTTCCGTCATGTACTTGAGCCAAGATTGGAAGGGAAGGGACACAGAGTTCCTCTGTTGATGGGAATAGCATGGAAATCACACTGTGGTACCCAGTGGGACTTGGAGGAGAGTCATAGCAACCACTGGAAAAACCCAATGCTACAGAGAAGCACTGCTCCTGACATTCCTGCTCATCACAACTACAGCCTTAAAAATCTCAGTCATCCATCTCTTCTTTGACTTTCAAGAAGACCAGACCTCCTGTGTCTTATCCACACACAAGCACTACTATGTGACAAACTTCAACCAAGTCTCTGGTACACTCAATGTCTTATAGGCTCTACTGTCCCTTGAAACATTGGGATTGGTGGCATCATCAAGTGCTAGGTTTGAGTAGGACCTCTCTATCTCATTGTTTCTCAACTATTTTTCCATTTTTTGTTTGCTTGAGACAAGGTCTCACTACACAAGCCAAGATGCCCTCAAATTCATAATCTTCCTGCCTCAGTTGATTCAGTGCTGGGATTTCTAGTGTGCACAAAGAAACCCAAATTTACTTGCCTCTGATGTAGAGAGAAAGGCAGGAAAACCCTTGCAAAGATTATCTGTGATCCCAGCATCTGGAAGGCTGAGTCAGAAAGACCAAGAGTCCAAAGCCAGTCTGTACTCAGGCCTCATTGTTAGATGAGAACAGGGCTATGAAAAGTTATTTGGTACACAGATGAATGGATGATCATAAATACCTGAGGACACTGGTCTCGGGTGCTTTGCATTCATGTAACATTTGGTTGGGTGCTTGTAATGATCTCTGCTCTTCTAATTTCCAACAGATCTCATCTACATCAGTAGGGTTTACATTGGACTGCTGGTTAGAGACCCAAAACGATTGTGCTTCAAAGAGACTAACAGTTCATTTCCTCTCCAATTAGCGTTAGCAGATGTTACAGGGTGAGTTTGCTGCCTCACACATTCAGTGGTACATCTTTTGTTAGTTCCTCCATAGTCCACAGCTTCTACTTTAAACCATCTCCCAGTCACAAAGTGGCTGCTGAAACCCACACATCATATTTAAGTCCAATTCAAAAGCGGAGGGGGGAGGAGAAAACAAGAAGACAACTCCTTTAAAGATCTTCTCCAGGGCTGGCAGGATGGCTCAGTGGGTAGAGGTGATGCCACCAATCCTAACGGGGTTGGATACCAGAGGCCCACATGATAAAAGAAGAAAACTGGCTTCCAAAGCTGTCCTCTGACTTCCATTCGATGCCCCATAATAAGCAACAGCACACTCATACATAAAGAAAGAGGAATATAGAGGGTAGGAGCAATACTACTTAAATTTCTTAAAGAACTTTCCCCAAAAGTTCCACCCAAGAAACTGCTTTTGGGTTACTGGCCAATTTTCTCTACAAGGTGCCTGAAAATTTTTTGATGGGCTTTATTAGTTTCTCTGTTGATGATACAGAGAGATGAGGGTGGCTGTTATGGGGGACTCCCACACTCTAATACTGTAACATCTCCCGGAGTGTTACTCTGACTCTCCCCACGGCTGTCGCAGTAAAAACCACTCAAAATGTAGAGACTTGAGACATCTGTTATATCTCTTCTCACAAACCTTCTTTTTGGAGCAGGGCTTGAGAGGAATGATTCATCTTGTATCAGGCAGCAGCCACTAGACCAGCTCAGTGGAGTGTGTGTGTTGGGGGAGGGGGTGGGGAGTGGCTCACTAACGTGATTGAAAGCTCAGCGGAGTTAAAGGCAATGAGCCTTGTCTCATACCGTGGAATCTAAACTTTAAACATGATGGTTGAGTTCCTAGGGCAAAGGTTCTGACAGACAGACATCAATTCCATGGTTTTTGGTGACCTAGCCTTGCAAATCATATAAAATCACTTTGACCATACTCAATTCCTTGAGTTCACCACATTGCCTCAGGTGCAGAGATTAAATAACTACCTCTTGGTAGAGTTGAAAAAATTCTGGAAGCCCATGTGACATGTAGAATATTGCTACAGCCATTTTCAGTATATCTAATTTCCTGTGTTCAAAAGAAACATGATAAATTTGGAGATAATTTTCTCCTGCTGTAGGCCATCTCAAGGTTTCAATGAAGTGACTCAGTGAATGAACACCACCTCCATCCTCAGTATGCACTATAAGAACTTCCTAAAATCAATTTAAAATTTTCTCTCTATGCGAACAATGTACACACATATGCATGCAGGTGTGCATAGCCCATGCATGTGGAAGCATGTTCCTCAGGCACTGTCTGTAGTGGATTTATGATGTTACATTGCAAATAATTATCCCACCTATGAGTTTAATAAAAAGTGCTGATTGGCCAAAGGCAGACAGGAAGTGTGGGCAGGGCTACCAGACTAAGAAAACTCTGGGAACAGGAAGAACAGGGCAGAAATGCCACAGAGACTCCAGAGTTGCCAGACAAGCCAGAAGAAGCGGAGGACAACTATACTGCTCTGAGAAAAGGTACCGAGCCCCATGGCTGAACAGGATAAGAGTCATGGGTTAGTTTAAGGGTAAAGAGTTAGCAAGTTATATGCCTGGGCCTTAGAGGCCGATCAGCCTAAAATTATTGTAAGCATCTGTGTGTCTCTGCAGGTCTGTGGGTCTAAACCCTGAGGCTAGGCCCGAAAGTCCGGGACAGAAACCTCTTACTACAACTGTCTACCATTTTCTTTGAGACAGAATTTTTCTCTGACCCAGGACTCACCAATTAGATTAGGCTAGTGGGCCAGCAACCCCCAAGGATCCTCTGCCTCCCAAGCACCTGTAATTTTTTTACATGGGTTTTCAGAATGAAACTCAGGTCCTCATGCTTGCAAGGCAAACACTTTATCTATCAAGCCCTCTCCCCCACCCAAAATCATTTAAGTTTTAAGGCTGTAACTCTACCTCAGTCGTTGCTTTTCTTCAGGTGAGCTCCAGGTGGGACCTGGCTGTGTGTGGTTTGGCCTAGTACACAATGAAAACTCATGGTGTGAACTGAAGCTACGGCAGATACAGGAAATGGAGGTCTCCCCAGGCAAGCATGGCACAGAACTGTCTTATGTGGCACTTTCCACCTAAATGAAACATCGCCCCCGGAGAGTGGGGAGATTCCTGAGACTCAGAAAGTCTACAGACTTCACGTGTCGAGGAAAGGGGAAGCCACCAGATTTCCTACCAGGAGTTATACATAATAACAAATTAACTGTTAAAGGATGAGACTCTAACTTCCAAAAGGCAGCAGAGAGGAGACAGCGTGGGCTGCTAGTTGTACAGAAAGCTCCAGGACTTCACTTCCTGTGGCCATTACCCCTGTTGGGGTAAGATTTTCCATGATGTGGATGCACTGGAGTCAGCCCTGCTGATCACAAACCAATAGAAACTCAGTGGTTCCCCAAGTTGGATTTTGGTGCAATTGATACTTTATCTGTTGTGAACTCCCTTTCTGAGATGAGTAGGGTGTGTGTGTGTGTGTGTGTGTGTGTGTGTGTGTGTGTGTGTGTGTGTGTGTGTTGTGTCTCTTACACAACAGAATGGCCAACATTCATTTTGGAGGACAGTGGAGGCTGCTGAATATCCACTTCCTTACTCTTCTAATACACAGAGATTTCCCCCTGATTAAGCAGAGTCTTCAAACAGTATTCAGTCAGTGTTCAGTATTCAGTGTTCAGTGATTGCAAAGATAGATATCGGAGATCTTTAAATTTGCTACTTTTTCACAAAAGCATTATTTGCACTTTTAAAAATGCACTTTGCTGTGGTAAATGACCTACACATACTCTTCTAGTATACACTTGAAACAAATATCACTTGGAGTAAACGTCAAGTGGTGGAGCATTTGGATCACAAAGCCCCAAGTTTGATGCCCAGCACTGAATAAATCATAAATCGTGCACATGCCTATAATCCCAGCACTCAGAAGATGGAAGCAAGGAGATCAGAAGTTGATTGTCGTCTTTGGCTATATAGTTAGCTCAAGGTCAGTCTGGACTACATAAGACCTTATCTAGTAATAATTTTAAGATATACTTGCTTGTATAATACAGTCTGATGTAGGTCTATTTTCCTCTTCTTTGTTCTGGTCTACTTTATTAGTTTACAGGCCAATACTGACCACAATCCACTAACTTCACAAGCTACTAATAAGAAAAAGTATCACTGGGGGAAAAAAAAACCAGCAAGCTGGAGGTCTTTCACCTCTATTTTGTTTCTTGTAACACAACTGAAAAGCTCTCTCCTGTGTCTCCTTCCAGTTCCTAGAAAGTAATGCAGCTCTATCCCTGAAGACAAGCCATGGAATAAAGTGACAAGACTTTAAAACTCTACAGTTCTCTCAAGCTAAGTGAGAACATTGAATTGCTTCCCAAACACAAAATGAAGGAGCCTTCTAATAAATCTGAAAGATGGAACTCAAGGATTCATCAGTGCTTCCTCCTCAAATGCTCTAAAATGATCTTACATGGAGAGAGGGAGATTCAAAGATCTAAGGAGAATAGTGTGGATGACAATAGTATCCAAGTCCGCGGGATGGTGGAGTTGGAGGGATAGTAATGAACTGCAGATTTACTGACCCCTGAACACCCAATATTCTGCCCAGCAACAGGACACAGAGCCCATGATGTCTGGAGCTTCTGAAATAGGACCACAAATGGACCAGGCCAGAGCAGGATAGGGTAGCATCCTCCCACAAAGCTGCCTCTTTCCCCACCTTGTAGAAGACTGAGATTCAAGGTTAAACTGGATGGTGTCAGACTTAAACCTGGGAACAGCAGGTTTAAGGTAAGCTGAGGCCTATCCAACAGACAGGTAAAAATTCTGCATTGGAGCCCTCAGACGATACAAGACTCATTGACTACTAAATATAGCCTCCAAAATGAAATTATCATAAATATTTTTAGAGAAATCAAGAGAAAGCTCATACATTAGTGACCAAAATAAACATCATATGTAAAGGGAACAATCAGGGAACAGATAGGAAGAATTAAAATATGATAAAAAAAAAAAAAAACTTAAAGGGTTGGCAACCTCTTTTAACAATGAGGAAGAATTAATTGAAAAAAATACCTTTAAAATAAATTCAGAAAGTTCTATAGTCTATAGTAAAAGTTTGAGTTCAAAAAGACAGAGAGAACAGAATTATTCTTTAAAGTGATAAATATCCAAATGAAGTTTACCAGAACTGAAAGACATGAATTGGGATAATCTCAGCATATGCCCACATGTGGGTGGATGCACAATTTCTGTTATGGATCCAGGTAGTTGTTGTCATAATGGTCAAGTTAACCAAACCCAGAAAAACATTTGTAACTGAAGTCACCTCCTAGCTACAAAGTGTTCTGTGCATATCCCATATAAGACTGTCATGGATAAGGACTTCTTGAGAGACTGTGCTCTCAAAGCGAGGCCCAATGGAAGTCCAACATCACAGTCAAAGAGGAAAAACAAGAAACTAACCTCCAGCAAACCTGCTAAGAAGATGTGACTGAAAGGGAGTTGGGGCCTTGACCCTGGTGGTGTGAGAATGAAATGGGAACACTCGGTGCAGAAAGGGTGTCAGGGAGGTGGAGGAGGAAAGGGTTGAGGGACAATCAATTCAAACTAAATACATAAAAATGCCGTAAGAACACCCGTTAATTTGTATGCTAGTTAAATACTAATTATTTTATAGAGGAAAAGGGGGAGACTCAACCTATTATTTAAAAGCAGATACTCCTCTGACAGGGTTAAGGAAGCTACCAGATTGACAGCTGTACATAAGCCTACAGAGGCCATGTGGTTCCTACAGAAAAGGGAAACACTCTGGTCTCCAAGGACACAACTGACAGGTTCCTGAAGCACTTTAATATTTTAAGAAACAGAATTCTTGAATAAATCCTCAATAAGTAATTGATAATTTTTTAGTAATGAGGAAATGTTTCTACAAAGACACTATCATGCACTCCAGACAAATACTGTTCTGGAGAGGAAATGTGAAGATGTCTCATTTAAGTTTAGTGTGGCTGTGAGAAGCACCAACTAGAGTCACACCAACACCCACATTTCACATGGTCCTAGGTAAGTGATAAACTACATGTGTGTAAATGTCTTCAAGCTTAATTTTCTACAGCATGAAGTCCACATAGACTTTCTAAAAATAAAAATAATTGTAAACTTAGTTCCTTTTAGTGGAGCAGTGAGGTCAGAAACAGTACATGTTACTGACTTATACCCAGACATATGAGATACATGATTTTATTTTTTTAAAAAAGTATACCTATATTTTTAAGGGACTACTTATATACATATTGCAGAATATTTGTACACTGTAAAGATGTGTCTTTACCAAGGCACCTTCTGATTTGCTTAATAAAGTAGTGAATGGCCAATAGCTGGACAAAATAGAATAGGTAGGATTTCTTAAGAGAGAGAGACTTAGAAGAGAATCTAAGCATAAGCTTTCACCAGCAGACTGGGAGGAAGTCGGATGGGCTGTACTAAAAAGAGGTAACTGACATGTGGCAGAATGTAGATTAATAGAAACATGTCAATTTGAGTTATAAGAGCTAGTTGAGGATAAACCTAAGCTAAAGGCTAAACTTTCATAACTAAGAATAAGTCTTCAGGTCATTATTTGTGGGCTAGTGGTCTGGATGAAAAAATACTATTATAAATGGTGCCCAACATGGAACATATAAATCCGCACAGGGCCTGGAAAAGCTGGGGGAAGAGGCTCCAGTGCCCATGGCATACAGAGCACTGTCTTAAAGGCATGTCTCTTTTAAGAGTTCTTGCTACCATGCACTTGAATGGGGTTTATAAACAGCTGGCAGTGAGCTGCTTGCTGGCAGGAGACTAGGTAGAAATGTCTACCAAAGTGGGGCAAGTGGACCTGCTCCAGGCCAGGCCTGCAGGCAGGAGACTATGCTCTCACAGACTTAAAGAAGGTGGATCCAGCTGCCAGGCTTAGCAGTATATGGTTTGGTTCTCACAACAGAGAACTCTGCAAGTTCAGGGCTTCAGGCACTTAAAAAAGTCAGGTCCAGGCCGACAAACTCTGAATAGGTTACTGTGTACCTAAAATTGTGCTTAGGTGCTGAAGAAAAAATGCAAATAGACATTCATAGAAAAATAAATAACTAGTTTAAAAATAATAGTAAAGTCTTTAAAGAGATAATAAAGTAATACAAAGGAAAAAGTCACATAAAGATGAGAAATACACAGGGTATCTAGATCCTGCATGGTGCTTTGTTGACTTTAATTTTTTAAATTCTAATTAACAAAAACAAAAGCTGTTGAGAGTCATTGAATTATGGAATCTTCTAAATTAACCTATATATTTTCAAAATGTCTTAATTTTTGAATGAAGGTAAAGAAATGTGTTGCATTGAGGGAGAGGTTTTGCTTTTCTATCCATAGGAAACAAAAAGCTATAGATTTCCTCAAAATTAATGAAGATCAGATTTGACCAGGAAAGACTTCCTAAAAATCTTGACTATAGACAGAAGGGGAAAAGCCAAGAAACACTAAGACAGGTGACATATACACTGATCTATGGTGATATTTTTGTGTGTGTGTGCTCTAACAAATGAAGCTTGCCTGAAGATCAGAGGAAGAGCTAGCCACTAGGTAACCATAGAGGCCAGGCAGTGACAGCACACACCTTTAATCTCAGCAATTGGAAGGAGGAAGCAGGAAGATCAGGAGTTCATGGCCACCCTGGGCCTTAGGAGATTTAGCCAGTCTAAAAGATAAACAGCCAGGCAGTGGAGACTCACACCTTTAATTCCAGCACTAGAGAGGTGCAGACAGAAAGTGATATAGCTGGGCAGAGAGAGGAATATAAGGTGGATGGAGACAGGAGCTCAGCCCCTTTGGTTTGAGAAGTTGTAGAGGTAAGAGGTGGCTATGGCTGGCTCTTTTATCTCTCTGATATTTCAGCATTTACCCCTACATCTGGTTACTGGATTTTATTTTTGAAAGCAATTAGGGTTCACATTTCACTGATCCCTTGACAAGGAAACATCTCTGAGAATGGATGAAACATGATGAATATTGTTGACTCCAGAGTTCTCATGACTTATTATTACATGCCATCCTTTCATATAACATGGATAAAGATTTATATTATAGTTTGATTATATGGTTCAAACAGACTTAAAAACAAAAGATTTCTTTTACCTACTTAAGCATAAAAGAGAAAATCATTTTCATAATTGTGTTAATGTTGATATGTATGTTACCTTTAAAAATGTAGATAAGTCTGTTACTTTTAAAAATGTGTGTTTTTAGAGCAAAATGAGTAGGCACTAATGAAGACAAGACAAATAGCTCAGGTGATCCAGCTTCTCAGAATGCCTCTGCTGCAGCTTCCTCAAAATTCTGCATCTAAAACAACTTCAAAGTTGCTAGCTGAGATGGTCCAGTTTCACAGACTATTTCAGTTAGAACTGCAGATAATCCTACACTTTCACATTATACAGAGACTGGACAATACATGTTACAGCTAGTTTTCTCAGGACTTGATCATTATTTTAATTTACTCAGGGTCCCCAACGATACCATTGCCCCCAAAAAACAGGAATCAGTCTAGAAAACATGATGCCCTCTTTCTCAAAAGGTGGGATAGGTGGGGTTTTGTTTTGTTTTGTTTTGGTTTTTTTTTTTTGGTATTTTGGTGGATGTTTGTCATTGATTAGAAGGGGCTAGTTGCAAGTTGTTACTGGTCATGGTTAAAAAAAAAAAACAAAAAAAACAAAGCAGGTTGGATTCAAGGATCTGTTTCTGAAAAGGAATAGGAGGGATATAGTATATTGATACACGCTTAAGGTTATTTTTGTTAGAATATACTGTGTGTGTGTGTGTGTGTGTGTGTGTGTGTGTGTGTGTGTGTATGTGTCTACTTGTGTTTAAGATATTGTACCTATACTGCTTATTTAAAAATGTAATATAAAGTCCCAGTTCTTGAAAACTATTTAAGATAATTAAGAAACACAGGTTAGTAGTTAGTCATCTATAATAATCAAACTTGTAGTCCTGTTAGTTATATTTTCAAGATTAAACAGAGATATATTTTAGATAGATAGTCTTCAAATACTTCAGACACCTGCAAAGTATGACATTTAAAATGTTTTAATAACATAAGGCTTTTCATGACAGTGAGACATATCTGTTCCTTATAGCACCAATTTATTTTAAAAGAGGATGATGGGCATTGAAGAAGCTCTGTATAGAATTTGTGTTCATTTGTGACAAAGTTAGCCACTGAGCAAAGAAACTGTCATTGCCTCACTTGCCGACAGTATTGGAGAAGCAGGACACAAAAGAAGGCAACTGCCAAACTTTGCCAAGACAAGGCAGGACAGTCCTTTAAAATTTATGCTTCACAGAAAAGTTTGTCAGATATTATAGGCTTGTAGGCCAAAGATAGATGCCCAGCACTGCAGAGGAAGCTTGGGTGGCTGTCCAGATGCCAGCTATCTCTTGCTTCTCTGATAGAGTTGAAAACTAGATAATTACACTTACAGTTTTCCTTGTTGCCAAATTCAGGAAAGAAACTTACATAAGAAATTTAAAGTTCATGGATTGAGAAGCAAAAGTTTGTGTTGCTTATCTAATAAGATTTTTTAAGTCTAAAAAAAATATTTTTATAATAGTTCAAGTTATAGCAGATAATGCTTTAGGTACAAAACTTTGGATTCCACCAAAACAAGATAAATAATATTGCTCCTAACTATGCCAAATACAAATGGACTGAACATTGTGAATGTAATTTTTACTTGATGATTGTTCTCATTAGATATAATTTTACTGTGTTAGAGTTATTTAGACTAAGGTGGGGGGGAGTTGTAGTACACTGTGAAAATGTATCTTTGCCAAGCCACCTTCTGATTAGTTTAATAAAGAGCTGAACAGCCAATAGCTTGGCAGGAGAGGATAGGTGTGATTCTGGAGGGAGAGACTGGGAGGAGGAATCTAGGGGTGATTTCACCAGCAGACTGGGAGCAAGTTGGATGGGCCGTACTAAGAAGAGGTAAGCAAGCCATGTGGCAAAATGTAGGCTAAAAAATATAGGTTAATTAAGTTATAAAACCTAGTTGGGAAAAAGCCTAAGCTAAGGCCAGGCTTTTATAATTAAGAATAAGTCTCTGGATCATCATGTGTAGCCTGGCAGTCCAAAGATAGTCTGACAAAAATGGTTGTACCATATACATATGTTAAAATTAGATTTTTAGGACCTGGGGACATGACCCAATCTCTAATGTGCCTTCTGTACAAGCACGAAAATCTAAATATGAAATCCCAGCACCCATGTAAAAGCTGGGTGCAGTGGCTCACTGTATATCATCTGCACTGAGGGGATTTAGAGGTAAAGACAGGTGGATCTCTTGGAATTAATTAGCCAGCCAGGTAGGTTCAGTGAGATACCCTGTCTCTAAAAATAAAATCGAAGGGCCAGAAAAATATCTCGCAGGGTAAAGACACTTGCCAACAATCCTAAGAATCTAAGTTCAATCCCCAGAGCCCTCATGGTGAAAGGAGAGAATGGACTCTCAGATGCTAGCTCTGGTCCTCACCAGTACACTATGGCAGTGTGATGGCCCTCTCAACACAAATAAATAAATACGTAAATAAATAAACAAATAAGCAAATTCTGACTCTCCTAAAATAAGTCAATAAATAAGGTAGAACACCATAAAGAAAGATATCTGATGTTGACTTCTGGTACACACACACACACACACACACACACACACACACACACACACACCACACCACATGTATAAATAAATTAAATTTTAAAGAAGAGGAAATTTGTATTAGCCAGAAGGATCAAAGACATCATAAGAAAACCCACAGAATCAACTAACGTGGGCTCATAGCAGCTCATAGAGTCTGAACTGGCAACCAGGGAGCCTGCATGGGACTGACCTAGCCCTCTACAACTGTGTAGCTCTGGCCTCTTGCAGGACTCCTAACAGTGGAAGCAGGGGTATCCTTAATGCTTTGGCTGGCTTTTAGGAACCTAGCTCTCATGCTGAGATGCCTTACCCAGCCTTAATACAAGGGGAGGAGCTTAGTTCCTCCACAACTTGACATGACATGTTTTGTTGCTATCCATGGGAGGTCTGCCCTTTCCTAAGCAGAAAAAGAAAAGGAGTGGGTAGGGGGTGCAGAGAGATGGTGAGAGAGAGGAAGGAAGTGGGAAGGAAGGGATACTGCTGTCGAGATGTAAAATAAACAAATAAATTTAATTATTAAAAAACAGAAGGAAATTTATAAAAAGAAGTAAAGACAATTCCTGAGACCCTTCCCCTGAAAGATCCAGCCAACTATTTATATTCATTTGTCATCTTGTCTGGGCACAGTTAAGCCTAAACAGGAGCACATTAAATCATATTTTGAAAGCCTCCTCCCCTCAAAGGACAATGTCCTTGTCAATACATGTGAGCAGGCTCAGAAACCTTGTTGTGAGGACCGTATTAACAATGGCTGAGCAGAGCTGTTTGGAACATTAAATGCTTAGAGGCGCTGAATGTAGAATCACTATGCAAATTATAAAGCAAGATAAGTAGTGTTGGTTATAGCTATAATTATGGCTTAAAAATATAGAAAATTTGATCAGAAGCCAGAGTGCTTGATTAAGCATTATACTCCATGATCAACAGATATCCCATTCATTATACCCAGGGATCGCAGGAAACACGGTCAGAGTTGGAGTGTTTGCAGTACACCTGAAGCACAGTGTGGCATGCATTATTTACAGCCAGGAAGAACATCTCAACAGATGTTCCAGATAATGGCCGTTTGTCATGGATATTATCTCCTCTGTCTGGAAACGTGTATTGTGTCTATAGAAGCTTCTCTCTGCTTCCATGAACTGCATAGTGATGGGCGTGATTCCTTTAAGATCAGCTCCTAAAGCCCATTGTATCAACTGAAACTTCAACAGGACCAAAGCTTTAGGCTGGCTCTCCCACTCGTGGGGAAGCGAGGTTCGTCTGACCTGGCTCAGGAACCTATGAGCTGTCATTATATCTCCAAGAACCCCAATTTCCCAACCACTAAAACAGTATAAACAGGACCTTGTGTCAACATTTGTTTTATAGAGAGGACATGCAAAATAGGCCACATGCCCAGGCATTGGAGGAATCTTCTAAACTAAATGTCATTACTTCCAATATAATACATGAAAGAGACACCAGAAAACAGGTTCCTTTATTTTTTTATGATTTCTGTTATACTTTCTCTTTCAGCTAAAGTAACAAGCATTCAGTCCTGACCCTTAGTCAGAATCAGAACTTGCTCTATGCTACTTCCACAAGTGTCTCTGCCCAGTGGCGCGCAGCAGTGCAGGTAGTTCTGTGACCAGACTAGGTTGGGCTCTGCAAGCTCAGACACAGAAGCCTTGAGTATTTTGCTTGATCTCCTGACATTGTTTCATCTGCAAAGTGAAGGCAATAATACACAAGTCAGAGCCTTGCTACAATATGTCCAGGGGTGATATTTAAAGTCTTTAATATGGGTATCTGCTTAATTCAAAGTGATGGGCCAAACATAGTTTCACTACAGGACCCTCATACATCTTCTTAATCTCCCTCGCTAACAAAATGACCCGACTGCATGAATTTTTTTTTGATGAAAATACACCAAATGTAGGTATCAGTTGTATAACAAATGTGTGTCCACAACACAGGAGAATGCCAGAAGCCTCACATGCCTGTCAATGTCCTGATACACTGCATTCAAACTTTCTCTTGACTATAATTATAATGAGTTTTAAATCAAAAGAGTTCTGATAGCAAATTGTTTTTATGTGATGCCAAATTAACCAACAGCAAAGAAGCAGAAAAGAACAAAGCATTTGCATGCCTGAGAACCCAGCTTTGGTTTGCCTCTAATTCACCAGGTAGCCTTGGACAACTCAGGTCTTTGTTTCCTTGTTTGCAGCCTAGTGTCTCTCTATCCAGACTCTCATTCAGCATGTTCCTGGAGGTCTGAGACAACGCCACGAGAAGCATCATCTTAGAGCATAAAAAAGGAGAAGTGCAGTCAAAGTACATACGCACATGTATGCAAAAGTCATGATGAACCTCACTAGTTCATACATATGCTAATGCAAATAAATATGTTTAAAAAGCACACAGAAGAGATACTGTGGACTTAGGCAAGAAATAAAGACTCTTCATCACTGATGTGAGGACCACACACACTAACCCAGGTAACATATGTAAGTAAGAAGAGAGCCTAGGCCACAGCTAGAACTCTGGGAAGCAACAATTTTGAATATTAATTATATTATTCATTTTTAATTTTGACAGCTTATTAGTCTTATTTATCTGATTCTTTTTTTTACAATTTGTATTAGTTCTTTGAGACTCTCATGTAAAAATCATATTCACCTCAGCTACTCCCAGACCCACCCACTTCCTTTACCCACTCAACTTTGTGTAATCTCCTTTTCTTTCCCTTAAATCCATGAACTTCAATTTGTGCTGCTCACACATCCTTGGATATATGGCCTTCTTCTAGATCATACCTACCAAGGGTCACCGCCTTAAAGAGAACTGACTGTCCCTCTCCTAGTACCTATCAGTTGCTAACGATTCCTCTTAGGTTTGTTTGGAACGTTATACCTGGTGATCCTCTCCGGGATTTGGTCCTGTGCACACCTGTTAAAACCACTCTGAGTTCACATGTATGACTTCTCTGCTGTGTCTAAAAAGCACACAAGTTTCCTTGTAGCCACACACCATCTTTTGTCCCTCCAATCATTCTACTTTCTTTATGTAATATCTGAGCCTTGGGAGGTGGGGCTGAGATATAGATGACCCTAGGGATGAGCATTCTACAAGTCTTACTCTCTACACCTTGGCAGGTTGTGCATCTCTGTTGGATAATACACTCTTTGTAAAGAACATGAGTGTTCAGTTCCCAGAAAGGATTTCTTGGAATGTGTATGTTGGGGGGTCCATTCTCAGTTCTCCAGACTCATGGAAAGAAGAAGCAGTAAAACTGAGTGTCCATGCCACCAACTGTGGACAGTCAACTCTACTGGCTAGTGTAGAGGCCACTAGCCATGAGAAGGTATTTAAATTTAAATAAATAAAGTAAAACACAATTTCACGAGGCACATTTTACCTGAACAGTGTCACAAGGGGTTGGAGATTAGCATGACTGACAGAGAAGATGATGAGGATCTCACTTCCACCTACATTCTGTGAATGGGCTGAGTGGGTGTGGCTCAGTGGCAGAGCACGTGGTTAGCAATATGTGAACCCTGGCTTCCATCTTCAGCAATATATAAAATAGACAACATGTGGGAAATGCACCTTCTAGCATTTATTTGAGAAAAAGTCTACACTTTTAGGTGGGGGGGGGGAGTCTGTATTCTCTAAGAAGGGGTAAGCAGGACAATGCAGAGGTGGGTGCTGGAGGTTCTTTCTTAGTTGACCATTTCACAAAGTTAACTACATACTCCTACATGGTTCTTGTGCTTTTCTCTTTATTAAATATATATATATTTGTATATAATATAAATATTATATATATAATGGGGCTGGAGAGATGACTCAGTGGTTAAGAGAACTGGCTGTTCTACCAGATCAGGGTTCAATTACCAGTATCCACACGTCTGTAATTCCAGTCCCAGAGAATCTGATGCCCTCTTCTAGCTTCCATGGGCACCAAGCAGGCATGTGGTACAGAGATAGTCATGCACATAAAATAAAACCAAGTTGTATGTTAACACTTTCAGAACTCACTTCTATGAGAAGAAGATAATAATATACTTAAAAGACATTTGAGAGGTTGAGGATGTGAAGTGGTGATAGAGTGCTTGCCTGCCATGTACAAGCCCTGGCTTCCAGCCTCAGCACTACACACAGAGAAAACGAAAAGACCTTTAGATCACTCACCATAGCCAGCTGAGACAGCAGGACAGCTGGCAATTTCGGTGTCCATTAGGGAGAGCCGTGGTGCTGGACTGTCTGCACATGCATGTCCTGGTCTGAAGTCATCACATAATCAGTGTGCTGGTAGCTCAATAAGATGTCCCTATTTAGTTTTTCTATTACTGTTATCAATGAGGATCAAAACAGACAGATGCATTTACTGGTTTTCCTCTAACAGTAATAAAAAGAAACAGTTTATAAAATCAGATAATATGAAAAATTGCCTAATGATAATAATTTATAAGCTCATTGTGGAATAATGATGTATTCAAGAGTTGTCGTTGTATGGATGAAAGGAAAAGACTGTGAGAGATTCTTTCTGTGAAGAATGACTACAGATGAATTGCACTGAGATACAATTCTTTGATAAGGGACAATAAGAACCTCTAGAACTCTTAATAACACACTTCTCAGGGCGAATTGAGGATTGCAATAAAAGCCCATAAATTAAAAAGTTCTCATATGATTTCTGATAAAAGACATGCCAAGGTAAAATAAAGAATCATCGAATCATCTGAATCAAGTCCTATCTGCCTGAAGCCTAAAGCACAATGAATAAGACATTCTAGGAAAAGAAGTAAAAATACTTCTTAAGTTTGGTGATTTTGAGACACAGGTTTTGTTGCTTAGAAGTCTGTGGCCTTCTGAGGAGAATTCGGTCCTGTTGAACTCTGGAAATAACATGGAAGATAGTGTCTATGTAACTATCTTTTTTGCATACTGGAACAGGATCACTTCAATAATTCTCCTTATTTTTCCAGCCAATAAAACCAGTGCACAAACGAAAAATGTCAGGGCCTAGAAATGCTGAGCAGCTCGGCCAAGTTCAAATGTGTGCCAAAGGGTGGAGATTCAGGCAGACCAAAGATAACCACAAAGGAGTCAGAACACTATAGACACCCAAATGCCGTGTATTTAAACAATATCACACTATACGGCAGCCAATAGGATAACGTAAACTATAGTGTTCCCATGTGGAATGGGAAATGAAAATGGTAGGAAGAAATATCTCATCAGTTGTTGAAGGTTCTATAATGACATTTAGGGTGGTCAACAATTTGATTATAGGGATGGTCAATTTAGGCTCCCTTTCTGCTATTGCTTAGTCCTAGCAAGGGACATCTTTGTGTTCTTGGGTATTTCCCCAGTGCTGGATCTCTCTCTAACTCCACAATGGTTCCCTCTATCAAGGTATCTATTTCATTGCCTCCCCCCTCTGTCCCTCCCCCAACTCAACTATCTCATTCCCTCATATTCTCTTCCTACTTCCCCTTACCCCCGCCCCACATGATCCCAATTTACTCAGGAGGTCTCTACTTCCCCTTCCCAGGGGTGTGGTGGGATTCAGGTGTCAGCTGATAAGGTCCGAAGACACTTATACAGGGTCCCGGGCTCCTGAAGGAGGAGTGACCAACCCCATTTAAAAAAAAAAAAAACTACTCAGATCTTAAGGCCCCATTTTTAATTCCTAACTACTAAAAACAAATTCAACATCCACCAACCATCACATAAATAATCCAGTCTATCAAACACCTATATAAACTATTACCTATATCATAAATGTTAACTTATATTTCAATAAATATTAATCTTATATTAATATATTAAAAAAAACTTCTGCCTTCACAGGGGGATCCATGGATTTTAGGTTCCCCCTTGTTACTAGCTGCTTAGGGGTTGTGGATTATAGCCTGGTTATCCTATGCTTTACATCTAAAATTCACTTGAGTGAGTACATACCATTGTCTTTCTGGGTCATCCTCACTCGGGATGATTTTTTTCTAGTTCCATCCATTTGCCTGAAAATTTCAGGATGTCATTGATTTTTTTTTTACTTCTGAGTAGTACTTCATTGTGTAAATGTGGCACATTCTTTTAATCCTTTTGTCAGTTGAGGGGCATGTAGGTTGTTTCCAGGTTTGGGATATTATAAATAATGCTGCTATGGATATAGTTAAGAAAATGTTCTTGTGGTATGAATATATATCCTTTGTTTATATGCCCAATAATGGTATTGCTGGATCACTGGGTAGATTGATTCTCAGTTTTTCGAGAAACCACCATACTGATTTCCAAAGTGGGTGTACAAGTTTACATTCCTACCAGCAATAGAGGAGTGTTCCCCTTACTCCCCTCCAGCATGGGCTGTCATCTGTATTTTTGATCTTAGTCGTTTTGACAGGTGTAAAATGGTATCTCAGAGTTGTTTGTATTTGCATTTTCCTAATGGATAAGGATATTGGGCAATTCTTTAAGTGTCTTTTGGCCATCTGACATTCTTCTGTTGAGAACTCAGCAACTGATGGAAGCAGATACAGAGATTCATAGATAAGCACTAGGTTGAGTTCCCAGTTCAGTTGAAGAGAGGGAAGAGAGATTATATGAGCAAAGGGGTCAAGATCATGATGAGGAGACCTACAGAGACAGCTGACTCAAGTTATGGGGAGCTCAGTGACTTCGATGTGATATCTGGGGGCCTGCCTGAGATTGAACTAGGCCCTCTGAATGTGGATGACCGTTGAATGGCATGGACAGTATATGGAGACTCTGGCACTGGGACCAGAATTTGTCTCTAGTTCATGAACTGGCTTCTTGGAGCCCATTCCCTAAGAGGAGCACCTGGCTCAGCCTTGATACTGGGGGGAGGGACTTGATCCTACTTCCACTGGATATGCCAAACTGCATTCACTCACCCTGGAATGCTTACCCTTTCTGAGAAATGGGTAGGAGATGGTGTGTGGGGGGGGGGGAGTTGTAGGATGACTGGAAAGAGGGGAAGGAGAGGGAACAGTGGTGGGTATGTCAAAAAATGATTTAAATAAAAATGAAAAACAAAAAATCCTGTTTTTTAAGACCCATCTTATTAACGAGGGGAAATGGGAGTGGAACAGGAAAGAAAGTGATAAAAATAACACATAAGCTTAAAAACAAGAATTAAATCCTAATAGAAAACTGTTTTTTCTGTTATAGCTGATTATGAAATGCCTTCCTCCAGTCTGATCATGAGTTTGAATGGTGAATGTTTCTCAGGCAGTGGTGCTGAGTTTATAAAGCCCTTAGCAACGTAAGGCTCCACTAGAGGAAGCAGGCAATTGGGAAGTGGACCCGAGGGGTTAAAACCTAACCCCACTTCTGTCAGAGTGTCTTGTGACTTCCTGTCATCTGTCTGGATGTGACCTTTCATGCCAGCTGCCCATCACCATGCCCTCCTCACCATGATGAACTGCGTTTCTCGACCATGAGCCAGAATAAACCATCCCTCCTTTGGGTTGCTTTTATTCACTATTTGTTCGCAGCTATGTGGAAAGTAAAAAACACAATCTGTATGTGCATATTTGTGAATGTAAATACATATAAAAATATAGATACTAAATTGGTCACTGAAGTATAACAGCAGGTGCCTCTGGGAAGGGAAGTGGGATTCAAGTGGGATGGAGGGGGTCTGTGTGGGAGGTTTGCTTTTTTTTCCTGAATACATCTTCATTGTCTTATTTATTCTCCAGTGATATGTTATTGAATTATTTGTGGATCAAATAAATACCTTAAATGTGTCTACACAAATACACACAAAGTCGTTATTTATATTTCTGAACAATGTGACTCCTCCAAAGTCACAACATCTTTCATGTGAACTGATTTTGCTAAAAGATGTAAATCCAGCCTTCTCCATATGATAGGAAGCAGCAGTCAGACAAGTCCTCAGGAGACTGTGGTTTGCAGTCCTGAGAGGAAGGGGAGGCTGCAGCAGGTGATTCCTGAGTGTGTTGCTTAATTTTTGTCAACTTGATGCAAACTAGAGTCACCTGGGGGAGAAAAGAATTTCCAGTTAGGAAATTGCCTCCAACAGATTGGCCTTTGAATGTACCCAGGGGACATTTTATTAATTAATGAATTGATGATGTGGGAGAGCCCAGACCACATGGGGACATACCACTCTGAGTGGTCCTGAGTGGTATAAGAAAGCAAGCCAAGAAAGTCCTAAAGAATGAGCCAATAGGCAGTGTCCCTTTACAGTCCCTGCTTCAGTCCCCACCTCTCCACAGGTTCTTGTGTTAGCTTCCCTTGAAGGCATACTGTCACTTCAAAATGTAAAATGAAATACACCCTTTTCCATCTAGAGTTGCTTTTGGTTAAGGTTTTATTGCATCAAGAGAGAAGCATATTATGATACTGTAAGAGCTTGGGAGTTGGGGCATTTCCCTACCCCCAACACTCCCATCCCCACCCCAGCTACACAGAAAGTTGGTCAGCAAGAATCTACTGTCCTAGAGATCCTGAATAATAATTAAGATACTGTAAGAGAACTATGAGCCAGAATGGAATGCTTTCGGGTTCTTTATTTGCTTTAATGTATGAGTGCTCTGTCTGTGTGTATGTCTGCATGCCAGAAATCTCATTAGAGATGGTTGTGAGCCACCATGTGGTTGCTGAAAATTCTCAGAACCTTTGAAAGAGCCTGTGCTCTTCACTACTGAGCCATCTCTCTAGCCCCATGGAATATTTAATCTCGATTGTCAATATCATGCAATTTAGCACCACATTGGAGACATACCTCTTGGGATGTCTGTGAAGAGATTTTCATAGAGGATTAATAATGTGGGAAGACCTTCCCTGATTTTGGACAGTGCTACATTATGAGCTACAGTCCTGTGTTGCATAAAAAGGAGAGAGCTGAGAGAACAGCTGAGTCACCTGCCTCTGCCATCTGAACACTTACTTCACGTCCTTCCCATCATGCCTTCCCTGCCGTGGGGCAGCATGCCGACTTCATCTGTGAGCTGAAATAACCCCCTTGCCCCATAGTCTGCTTTTGTCGAGTGTTTTATCCAGCAATGAGAACCTCAGAATTGTGGACATTTTGAGCTGGAGAAGTCTTTACTGGGGATGCCCTATGAATTGAAGGGTATCTAGCATCATCTGTAGCCCCAGCCCACTAGATATCAAAGTCATCCTTGCTAGTCATGATGATCAAAAATGTCTCCAGACATTTTTAAATGACAAAAATCACTCCTCCTAGGGAAGCACTTCCCTGTGTTATTATATTGGGAAGAGATGACACAAGCCAACTTCATAGAACCTTCTCAGAAGATACGTCCTTTGGGGCAGGAAGGCTTAAAAAAAGAGAGTCACTGAAGTATGTAAGACATCATGATGTAGGAAAAAATGGGCTAATTCAAAAGATCAGGGTGTGAAAGGCCATATGGAAGCCTATCATCTCAAAACACACATAAAAATATAATTGATGGGAGAATAAAATTAACATAATATGAAAGACGGAAGGAAAATCCCAGCGGTTATCTAATTAAGCAAGGATAGGAAATAGAAGATGATAGTGGTTAGGTTAATCAAATCCAAAGATATTTATATATTTTAAAAATAGACTTTAGAAAACTTATTAGCTAGTAAGCTGAGTTCATGTTATAACTCTAAAAAGATAGCTTGAACAGAATTATCCTGCATGGCTGAACAACGTACTTTGAGAATACATGAATTGTTAAATGAAAATCCACAATACCAAGTGTGTTGGTTAGTTTTATGTAAACTTGACACAAGCTTGAGTCATTTGGGAAGAGGGACTCTAAATTGAGGAAATGCCTCCATAAGATTAGCCATATACAAATCTGTAGGGCATTTCCTGAGTAATGATTGACATGAGAAGACCCAGCTTACTGGTGCCACTCCTGGGCTGATGGCCTTAAGTTGTATAAGAAAGCAGGCTGAGCAAGCCATGAGAGACAACTTACAAGCAGCATTCTTCCATGGCCTCTGCATAAGCTCCTGACTATGGTTCCTGCCTTGAGTTCCTGCCTGAACTTCCCTCAATGATAGAATGTTATGTGGAAGTGAGTGATGAATAAACCACTTTTCTCCCCGAGCTGCTTTTGGTCATGGTGTTTCATCAAAGCAATGGAAACCCTATCTAAGACATAAGGCATGGGATTTCTAACTACAAGTTGCTTGTCTCCAAAACAATATAGAATATTACCATTGCCTTTAGTTACCTACTTTAAGTGCATAGTAAAACCCTGATGCTGAAGACACCACACACTTTCACTGTGGGACAAAGAAAAACCTTAAACCAAGCACAGAACCTCCTTTCTGCTGACTGGCTTCATAGTGTCAGAAAGTGCTGTGAAGTTTGCAAGAGAAAAGGTGCCAATGGCCTTATCCAACACTGGACCCTACGTGTCACAATACTGATCTGTCAGGTAGATCTGCCCATTAGAACAGTAGTGGCACCACTGTTATGTAGTAACCTACTCTTCTAGGCTTGGATTTAAGCTCCACAGGAGGGAATTTCATGCCTGGTACTATAGTCCCATTTAAGAAATCATGATTGGGGAGGTCAGAGGTTTCTAGGCTAGAACTGCTATTGGTATTTCGTTAAATGGTCATGTTGTCAAAGTCCCTTCTAAATGTTTGTGTTTATACCCTTAGATCTGGGCTGCTTGCAACCCAGCCAGAGAAATTTCTTTTCACAGATACCAGCAGTCAATAAGAAATACACAATGGTTTACAGTCAAGACTGCCTGAAGCACCCACAGACCCCACCTGCTGTCATGTGGCTCAGGCTTCCTTAATGGGGAAGCCTGGGTCCTTGTGATCCAGCCTGCCTGAAGCTTTCACTGGCCTGCCCAGCACCTTCTGGTGCTGGCTGGGTGGGTGCCATTATGATGTGTAGAGAAATGGGAAAGAGGGAATGGTTCCTGCGTTGTGGTAAGAGGCAGTTCTGAAGAAGAAAGGGTAATGAGGAATGGGCTGATGTTGGCAGCCTGCTTGCCACCCAGGTCTGGGGTGGTATCTAGGTCTATGTGTGCAGCAGCCATAGTGTGTGTTGATACCCATGGCTTCGGTGACCAGTGAAGGCCATGTGAATAAACAGGGTTTAGTCAGACACCCAAGTTCATGTTGGTATCCAAGAGCCATGCTATCTCCAGGGCCATCCTAATCTGGATGACCTATGCTTAGCCATGCTAAGAGCCATGGTGACACCTGAGCCCCAGATGTGGTATAAGTCTGGTTCGGTGGCCCTGCCACAGCCAAGGGCTAGGTGATACCTATGGCTCCTGATATCACCAAGGGCCATGGTGACATTTGAGCCCCAGATGTGGTATAAATCTGATTTGGTGGCCCTGCCATAGCCAGGGGCTAGGTTGATACCTATGGCTCCTGATACCACAAAAAGCCATGTAAATGCCCAAGGTCTGGGCCATTACCTGAGGTAGTATGGGGATCTGAGGATTGTACTGCAGCTGGGGCCAGGCATATCTGGCATTTCTGAGTGGTCTGCACTGCCACAAGGTGCCATGATGACATCTAGGCCTAGGCTGTGGCTGAGGGCCATGTCTAAGTCCGTGATTCTACCATAGCCACAGTCTATGTTGGTGTCTGTGGTTCCTGACACTATCAAGGGCCATGCTAATGCCACAGGTCTAAGCTGTGTCTGAGCTTAGACAGATATCACCTGGGGTCATGTTGTGTCTGAGGGCCATGCTACCACTGGAGCCATGCCAATTTGAGTGGCCTAAGATGCCACTTGGGTTCAAGATGATATGTAGGCCAGGGCTTCTGATAAGGACCATGCCTGGGTCCATAGTCCTACCTAGCTGGAGTCTATGTTGATGTCCATAGCCTTTGGTACCACCAAATACCAAAGAGATGCCTGGAATCTAGGCCACAACCTGTGGCCAGGTCAGCACCCAAGGACCATGTTGCTACCAGGGCCATGCCTATCTAAGTCACCTATGTTGCCACCCTGGGCCATAATGTCATCCAGATCAGAGCTGCTTCTGATGGCCATGCCTGTGTTCATGGCCTTATTGTGGCCAGGTTGAGCCTGTGTGGATGTCCATGGCTCTTGAAACCACCAAAGGCCATGCTGCTGACAGGGGTCTAAGCAGCCACCTGGGGCCATCTTGGTATCGAAGGGCCACCATATCAATATGAATGGTCTGTTCTGCCACCTGGAGCTATGGTGACATCTGAGCCTGGACTGCTGCCAGGGAACATGTCTCGGTCAATGGTCTTACTATAGTTGGGGGTCTGTGGTGTCTGTGGCCCATGGTTCCACCAAAGTCTACTCAGATGCCGGGATCTAGAGAGCATCCAAGGGTTGTGCTGCCACCAGGGCCATGCTGATCTGCGTGGCCTGCAGTGTCAACTGGGGCCATGGTGTCATCAGGGCCAGGGCCACTGCTGAGGGCCATGACTGGGTCCACGGTCCTACAGCAGCCAGGGTCTACGTTTATGTTTAGGACTCCTGTTGCCACTGAGAACAATTATTAATAAAAAGATATATAATTCTTAGCATATAGCCACACACACAAACATAAGACTGCTTCCAAGTAGCCATGTGTGATGAGGTTTCATGTATTGATCAAGACTTAGTCTCAGGAAACAGGCCATCTCATATTACCTTTGCAGGGAAGTTCAGCTGTGACTTGCTGTGGTCTGCTAGACCCTGGCACTTTGCTCAAAGATCCCAAGACAACACAACAGTTGAGCAGAAAGCTGCCTTCTGTTGGGGATCTGGTTTTTGGGAACTCCAAAACAAAGTGGTTCTTGGTTTCCTCCAAAAAAGTTGGTTCCTTGGTTTAGGTGTATGACTTAGGAAATATTTGCCAGTTTGGCAGAGAATTTGGCTTTCAGGCCACTTGTTGGAATTATGGAAGAATCTTCCGAGTTTGTATGGATCCTCATCCAGCCAACCTGATACAGTTCAGACAGCTGTAGGGAGTTCTAAAAATCCCATATACATAGTGCACATCTTTAAGTGTATAAAGAGCCATTCTGAGCATCACTAGCAAATTTGGTTTTTCAGCTTAGATAATTGAAATAACAGAAGCATAGACAACCTTTGGGATGGTGTACATGCCTTGGTTATCATATTTTATATGTTTTACATATCTTCATCTACCAAATTATTCATCAAAAGTCCATAAATTTTATTGCATTTAAATTTAATAAATTCTGTAAGAAATTAAAGTATAATTTGTAACTTAAAAGAAACTGTTCATTAACTGTTCAAATTATATATGTTTACTTACTGTGCTATATGTTACATATAAAATATAGCAGCTCTAAGTAAAAATGCTACTATAAATTAAAGTTCATTTTTAAGTTAGGCTGCTCTTTAGTCTCTGAAAAGTCTAAAAGTGGTTCTACTGAAAGTCTAGCTTGAAGAAAATAAGAAGGAAGAAATAAAGGTTATTGAATTGCTATGGGTTCAGATATTATTTCTATTAGTTTTCTGGGAGTTTGACTTAGAAAACTTAGCCTTTGGTCATGTGTGTTGTCATTGTCACCTGTAGCTGCAAGAGAGTCTGGAAGGTGTCACAGGTGTTGATCATCTGCTCAGCTGCAACTTTGAGTTTTGCTTTTACAAGAGGAAAAGGCCAGGATGACTAAGGAGCCCAGGGAGTCTATGCAGCCATTTGAACTACAGGTATATTTTCTTGAACACACACTGGCCTTTGGGGAAAACTCCAAAAAAGAAATTCTCTACTTCTTTAAAACAACAACAAATACACCTAGATAACACAGACCATGAGAGGCCAGCTCCTATGATCCACTTCAGAGTAACAACAGGAGTGCCTCAGAGAGCAAATTGGGTAAGAAACTTTTTCATCTGAGATAACTAACTAACCTACAGTTAAAATGAAACATTCATGCCTTCTGATGGTAACTTTCTCTTTTACTTCTTAAAAATGGTCTCTGACTCTTTCTGTCTCTATTCAGCTACACATCTCCACATTGCTGCATTCTATATATACAACCACACGTATTTCTTTACATACATACAGCCATACATCTCTATACACAGTTACATATATTCTCACATGTCAACACATTTATATTTTACATACATTTCTCTTCTATATCTCCTTTTATACAGTGTCATCTTCCTTGCCTTCACACAATCACAAACCTCTATAAAGCCATAGCTATTCATCTCATACACACAGCTCTCTCACCATATAACATTTTACATTGTTACACATTCTTTTACAGCTCTTGGCATAGTTCCTATAGGTAACAACTCTCACACAGCTCTATCCTTCTCATACACATAGGCTTCTTCTACGTCATTCACTCACTTTTGCTCATCGTTCTCTTTTTATTCATCCTCTCACATATCTCTCATCATCTTTTTAGGTTTCTTCTCTTTCATCTCTCATTCAGCACACATACATCACATTCATACACACTCATCCTCCTTCTCTCTCCCCCTACATCGCTGCTGCTCCCTCTCTCATTCATACATACTCATTCCACACTCACATTCTGCATAGCTACATCCCTACATTGTTGCCGAACCCCCTACATTGCCAAAGTCTGAACAAATACATGCTACATTTTCAGGACCCAACCCATTCTCATGACACATGAAGTCATACAGTTTTTCTCAGGCTAGTAAGATCACAAGGACTGGCCAGTGTAAATGCTTGGCCTTGCATGTACATTTTTTTCTCAGATAGAATGACACTGAAGTTCAGGACATAACAATAACAGTAGCAGGTTGAACCTTGAGTGATCAGGGTTGCTAGGAGTTAAGTCTCAAAACAGCCTGGCCTTGATTTAGCAATAAACACCTGGGAATTAGTCCTTGTAGATTTTCCGCAGGGGCAGTTTAGTCTGTTGAATTTGTTCTGAAGTCTAAAATTATTCATCTTTAAGACAGAAACTATCATTACTTTCCTGTGTCGGTAAAGAATATTCTGGTAGTATATCTACACATTAGACTTGACTATCCACTACTGTAAGTGTTCTCAAAGATGTAGAACACACTACTAAAGAGCTGTGAGAAGAACCCCACAGCTGTTCTTACTAGGGAGGCACAGCAGTGGCCCCTGAGAAGTTTACAGACAGAAAACAACCTGTGTCCATAGACAGTCACCCCACAGGTTTTGCCTAGTGGGGTCAACTCATAAATGTTGGTATAGTGGGACTCCTCTGTGTACTTTTCCTAATGAGATTCCTCAACACAGAGTCATTCATGTGGTAAGTCAACCTGTAAAATACTGGCTGTTATCTGCTGTCTACTCTCATGGCCCTTGGCCACTAGCCTTCCACTTCACCATACACAAGGCTCTGCTGACTTAAGTTTTCAGGCCTGTTACAGTGGCTTTATCCCAAGCCACATACTAGGACTGATGTGCTAGACAGCCATCAGTGGTGTAGGAATTAGCACAGAGGCCACCATTTTGAACAGCCTTCCCCTTTGCCCTGCTGTGTTTTTCCCTCATGGAGATGCAACAAAAACCTTCCGTGTTTCACTCAGATACAGTGATATGTTCCACCTTGCCTAACCTAAATCATTTGGAAATGCAGGGCATCTGTACCACACCTGCTTCTGGAAGCAAGAAGTGAGACCAGAGAAGAGGGAGCTACCCTATCAACATGAGGTGACAGTGTTCTTACACTACATTTCCTTGGTCATCTACCTTTAAAAGCAGAGCCGAACTGGAGGTGAATTCAGCCCCCCCTCTGTTGGGCTCTTCCGGAAAGGTGGAAAGATACAAAGTGCTACTGTGAGAGGCAAAGCATTAAAAGTGAGGATTCCAAATCCTTTCAGCCCTAGCAACAGCCATGTCAGCTCATGCTAACCAGTCAGGAAAGGAAGATGATTTATTATGAGCTGTTGCAGAATATATTATGTATGGTGGAGGCATGGAAAGGTCTTTGATATGTATCTGAAAGAGCTTCAAACCCATAAAAGAGATAAATTTTGTACGAAGAGTGTCACCGAGAGGCCCGGAAGAATCTCCAACATATCTTCATATCTCAGGGAAAAACGAAGGGCTGTTCCTCGCACACGATCAGGGCATTAATTTCACTTAAAGAGGCCATCATTAGCATATTGATGCACCAACTTCCCATTATGAGCCTCTTCTGCTGTGGAGAAGCAGAAAAGACTTTGTGGTCAAGGCCTGCAAGATGTGTTTTTTTTTTGAGTGGTGGTTTCATCTGCTCATCTGATTGCAGGTTCTTTCCCAGCCTCCCAAGCCACAGTTTGAGCACAGTCAACTGCTTCTGGCTTTTCTCCTATCTCCCAGCTTCTCCCAGGCCTCTGAGAATACTGCTCTTGTAGCCATGAACATAAGTGTATTTCTTTTAGCTTCAGCCTCTCATCTCCAGGCTTGTTCTAGAGTTTGCATGCCATCTGTCTGTTCAATATTCTGTTCAATATTCTTCCTCCAGCCAGGTTGCAGGTAAGAGCTCTCCCAGAGCCAGGCACCATTCTCTGGCACACAGCCAGTTACTACACCAACAAAATATTTGTCAAGAATGCTTCTTGTTGTTGAATTATGGTTTCCAGCTCCAGGCGGCTGCTACCGTTTAAATTAGGCTGCACCTAATTATGGTTTTATTTGCTTTTATAAAGAGATATCCAAGTGTGCAGAGACTTGTATACAAAACAATAATAACAATAATAGCAATGATAACAGTAAAGTGTCTCTCTAAACAGCTGCAATTAAGTCATCCATTGTTAATTGCATTAATTAACCTCCCCCATGAAGCAGCTGGTGAGGTTTCCACAACAAGGAAAAGAGAAGGATGATTCCCAGAAGCCCTGGGTGAGCAGCCTGTTGTTGAGCCCAGCCTCTGGACTGCCAGCTTCTTATACTTTCTAATTCATTTCCACTAAGCTGTCACTCACTCAGGAATGGAGACCTCACTGCCTTCATGCAGGATAGGTATGGCCAAAGTTCCTACAAGCTACAAAAACCTGACAGAATGACTAAAGCTTGTTAATAAATGAAAACCATACCTATAAGATGCCAACAGAAACACCAGCAGTATCATGAAGTTACTGATTCAGCCTTGTACTTAGATCTCCAATGCTAGCAGAATCAGGGATCAGATCTTTCCCAACTTGCCAAAGGAGCAAAGGCTTTGGTGGAATAGGATGCTCACGTACATACCCCTTTCACAGGGCATTTGTAGAGATGCACAGATATTATTAAATCCTCACAAGTACTGGAATATTCAGCTAACTGTAGTGGTAGTCTTGGTTCAAAATCCATGAACATAGCATGACAAGGAGCCACTTGCCCTTTCTAAAGGCATAGACATCAGTCTCCAGCCCATGATCTGTAAACCATTGAGATTATGGCACTACATCCAAATTGAAAGAGAGAGCAAAACTGTATGAATCACCTTTATTTCATTATTAGTAATTAATGAATCTACAATGCATCACTCAACCTCTCAGATACCTGCCTTTCCGAAGATGAGCCTACAAGCATGGCATATTTAAAGCAAATAGAAAAATGGAATACTATTAGGCTCTAAATAAAAAACAGTCATAAACTCTGCAGGAAAATTGACAGATTTTGAATGTATAATATTAAGTGAAGTTATAAGTCTTAGAAAAACCATGTATCTCCCTCATATTTAGAATCTAGCTAATTAATATATGCATACATTAGGTACAGTATAACATGTAGAAAAAAGCACAAGAAAGGCTAAATATTGGGGATAAAGAAAGAGTGCATATAGTTAATGGGTTTGAGTTATGTAGGGGAATATAAAGATAATTGTTTTATAGTCCTAAATTTCTCATGGATTTTCTGGGTTTGGTAGTAGATAGGTACATAAAAGTGCATTCAACAGGGTAAAGTATAAAATCCAATGTGAAGCTCCACAGCTATCCTAACAGTATTAAGATGGGAAGATTTTGCATTGGTTAATATTAGTGTCTTTGGGTATCTACTGCTATAAAGAGACACCATGACCACTGCAACTCTTATAAAGAAAAAACATTTAGCGGAGGTGACTTACAGTTTCAAAGGTTCAGTCAGTTATCATCACATTATGCCATTGTGGCATGCAGGCAGACATGGTGCTGGGGAAGGAGCTGAGAGTCCTACATCTTGACCCACAGGAAATGGTCTAAAATACTGGGTGTTACCTGAGCATACACAAGCCCTCAAAGCCCACCCCCACAGTGACACACTTCGTCCAACAAAGCCACACCTACTCCAACAAAGCCACACCTCCTAATATTGCTACTCCCTGTGATTTGTTTCTGCCTAATGCAGTGAGTGGGAATTTTCCCATCGCATCTAGTGGGCTGGTAAATTCTCCTGCTTAAGTGGAATAAACTCAGCCATGTCAAGCCCCACTCTCAAGCCTCTAGGGTACAAGCTTTGGAGTCAACTGAGTGGGGCTCAAGTCCCAGTAGATGTCCTCAATTTCTTCACCTATAAAACACTGAGGAGCACAACCCCCAAGCCCTCCAGATCCTTGGAAGAGTTAAATCGGTGAGACTCAGCACACACCCACACCTGATCCACAGTGAAAAGAAAGCTGTTATTCCCAAAATATCTGAAGTTTAAGTACAATTCACCGAGTACTCTTGTCATTCAGAAGACTGTAACACTTCAAAGTGCCTTAGTGCTGATCTTTGAAATCTCTTTTGCTCTCAGCTCACACACCACCAGCTGCATTAAAAAGTGGTCTTTCTCGTGTCCCTGATGTCTCGGGTCACATTGCTGGTCTATAGAAAAGCCAATTCAAGAATCATTATAATGGAAGCAGCTTTTAGAGCAGCTGCACATCCCTTTGGAAGGGTCCTGAGGAGGCCACAGAGAAGTGCCCCAAAGCCTTGTTCTTCTCCTGGGGTCAAAGATACACCTGTGGTAATTAGTCACATTGGTTCCAGACCCAGCTGTGCTGGTGTCTCCACAAGAGCAGACAATCCTCTTCGACATGCCACAGGAAAAAGTGTCACTGACTTCTGCTCCCTAGTCGCAAAGCCACCTCTGTGGGCTCCGAGGAAAACTCCACTCATTAGCTGATTTCTACAGAAAAATTGATGCCTCAAAAGGCTGTTGACAGCTCGGTAGCCATGGTGCGAACTTATCCTTATCTTTCATTACCCAGCTTTGATTAGAGAAATAAAAATAGAGGTCTTTGTTTTCATGGACATAACCACCCAGAGAGCTTTCATATCAAAAGGCTCAAGATAAAGACAAAACCCAAATACACTTATTACAAGATGGTTGGTACACTTGAAAGCACTATGGCAATCACCCTGCTCTGTCTGTGTGAAGTCACATTTTCCTCGTTATTGCCATCAGCCAGTCTCTAGTAACTGTAGGAGAGAGTCACACCGTTCCAGGTTAAAAAAAAAATAGAATATATTCATTGAATGTCAATCTTATATCATCCTACTCTGTCCTGCACAAGATCCACCCATCCAAACACTTAGGCCGAATTTATTTATATTTATATTCAACGGATAGACTTGGGTGTGGTGCCATATGCCTTCAATAGCAGCGCCTGGGAAGCTAGGGCTGGAGGATATCTAATTTGAGACAAGCCCTGGCTATATAGGAAGTCCAAGACAAGCCTACTCTATATAGAAAGACTTTTTCAGAAGGGATGGAAAGGAAGGAAGACAGAAGGGGAGGGGAAAGGAGGGAGGAAGAAAAAGGGAGGGGAGGGGAGGAAAGAGGAGAGGAGGAAGGGGAAGGGGAGAAGAGAGAAGGACAAACAGGCTTGTTTGACAAATGTGGAAACTGACACAAGCAGGAGCAAACTGAACAGACCAGTAGACTACCTGAGCCAGCACCCAGCTTCTCACCTATACTCAAGTTAACAAGAATGTCTTATAACACGATAGGCACATACCCTGGTCACTGCTATTTTGTGGCTTTAAACTTGGATTAAATTTATTGGTGTATTCCTCCACTTTGGATTAAGAAATGAACATAAGAGAATTTCCATCACAATAGTCAAATAGCGTGAAAATGTCACCCTAAATAACGAATCAGCTTAAGAAGGACTTACGCTGATGTATTTGATAACTTACTTGACCGTGTCATGTTTAGATGGTGTACAGCAGCTCTGAACGTACCTACACAGAGTGGATGATCAATACATGACTGCTGAATAAATGAGAAAAGCAAACATGGCTTTGGTTGTGCATGCTTTACTCACTTTCTGATTTTAGTTGGTCAGTCCAAAACCCACTACTGCACACCACCCCAAACTCCACTGCAAACAGAAGCAACTTCAAACAGAAAAATATTACCTGTGCTATTGAGAGTCAACTTTTACGTAGAACAGTCTTTAAATAGACAAAAAATTTATACACTATTTGTTAATCTTTCTACTCACATATTTAAATTTGATGTTCTGATGTTTAGCAATTGGGTAAAGAAGACCATAGTGGGAAGACAAGTTTTACAGAAAAAAATTATTAGTAGATAAATAATAAAAGGTCCCAATGCCTAATTAAATTCTAACAATGATTACCATGCTCATTTTGAAAAAACTACCAGTGAATAAAATGGTAGATCTTTAAGTTTAAAACTTTTAAAGCAGTAGCTAAACTATCAACATTAAAGAAAAGGGAAGGTCTTAATTTAATAGTGACAGCTAAAATACTGATTTAATGTCTTTTACTTTAATTAACCATCTACATTTTTAAAGACCATGTGTTTTAGATATAAATATAAATTTCCAGCTTTCTCATCAAAAATCAAAATAGAATCCCAGTAGTGCAGTCAAAGGATGGATGGGGAGGATTATGTGGAGACCCACCCGCAGGCTTACAGTTCCAAGCAACCAAGCAAGAATAAACTTCTGGGAGAGGCCGCTGCTGTCCCACAAAAGCCTCGACCTGACCTCTCACTCCCTGCCTGGCCTTTGAAAACCTGGGAGCCCAGTGAATAGTTTATTGATAAAATAAAGCGTGTTGAGTAGCAAACACTGCAATCCTCATTCCCTGTGGATTCTGCCATTGTGAATTCTGATATTCATTAAGATGTATTTATCACCACCAAGTCAATATACTCAGGATTTCCATAGTAGCTCAGACACATACATAGAGGGGTGAAAATCCTGAGCCACCCAATGCCTCCAGCTCAGCTGAGGGTGAAGAAGATAGTTCTGACCCCTCAGTCAGATCTCACTTACAATTGGGCATGCTTTCCATGGTCTCCTTGCCAGGGGTTACAGTTTTTACATTTTAATGAAGTATTTGATAACCAAAATGGTCCCAAGCATAGATCTGAGCACTGCCTAGTGTTCCCAAACCCAAGAAGGCTTCTCACAAAAATGCTGTTAGATGCTCTTTGCTTAGTGTGGGCTACAGCCCTGTCAGTCATGAATGCTATGCTAATGAGTTAACAGTATGTGACTTGAGGCATCTTTTGACCCCAACACAGGACTCAAGTGTTGATAGAATGGCAACGTGAAGTACTGGTGGCATCCCTCCTTTAGGAACATGGCTTCCATATTTGCTGAGATTCATGCTGCTAGCTGACATCTGAAACTAAAACAGTGGTCGTCCTGTGTGATTTCAGAGGTTGAGACTGCAGGGTTGAGTCAAAGAAAGAATTAAAGAGGTGAATTCCCCACCTCTTCTTCCTCAGCACACAAAAAGAAAGAGAGACTTTTCCAACTTTTAGGTCAATTTTGAGGCTACTCCAACCTTCCAGTGACCTTTGCCCCCTACTGCCCTGTGTGGGCTAGCATTCTGCTTCATCTGAGCCCATTCAAGCCCTTCTTCATTTTTACCTTTACCCTACCATGCTGTGGACAACATCTCAAGAGCCAGGGCTTTGCCATAACGCACAGATATCCCAGAACTTGGTGTGGAGTGAATAATGAGCCTGGCCTGTTTCTTCCTCGGATTTCTCTTTTTTAAAGGATATTTATTTGTTTGTTTATTATTAGTGTGTGAAGGTCGGAGGAGAGCTTTGTGGAGTGGACTCTCTCCTGCCATTTTGTGAGATCCAAAGATCTCCACCTTTCTATAGCAAACAACCTTTGCCACAAAGCCCATAGCTTTCTCTTTTGCAAAGACATCAGTTCTGTAAGGGCAATGTATAATCTTCAGGCACCTGGACAGCAACCACTACTCCTTGAATGAATCAACCCATTCAGAGCTAGAGTATACAGTGGTCCAGGCTGCCCACTGCACTCTGGGAAGGAGGATGCCACCCACTGAGATTCTGTGTATCACAGAGCCCTGTAAAGTAAAACACACTGCAGACTCAGGACTTCCCAAGACACCACACACTGCTTTGGGAACCTGAAGCCTGGCATTCTTTCCTTCCACTCCGGGCAATGAGAACAGTGTCACTATCTGCCAGATTTCAGATGCTGAGAAGAAATCATTTTCTTTCTCTCCAGAAACACTTATGATTGAAAGCCATCACTTGCTTGAGCACATCACAAACCACCAGCTTCCAGAGACCTCCCATAGCAGCCCAATGACTGACTCCAAGCTGGTCCCAGTGGTCCTGGGCCAAAATATCTCAGTGAGTTCCTGTGAGGTACTTGCTGCACAGCCAGGAACATTTGGAATCCCATTGTATCCTGTAACAACACATGCATCTTGGTTTCTGAGTGCCTGTGAGTAGACAGGGATGGAATCTTGATGACATGCAGACCATGAGATAAAATTTACAGTAATATTAAATTAGGTGGATACTTCTTGATATCTTCCTATAATCAAATTTAAAATGAGTCAAGACAAAGAGCTGAGAGTGTTCTTATTTTAGTCAGAGGACAGCTCCTCTAAGTCTTGGGGTGGCAGTATCTACCCCATACCTTATACAATTTACATTTCACACTTTATCTTGTTTTGATAGAATTATATATTTCTACAAAACAAATCACCTCAAACTGAGAGATATAAAACAAGTATTATCTCTGATGATTATAGCACTCAGGCATGCATATCAGAAATTTGAGGGGCTAGCTGTGGGTATATGTTTTAAATTTAATAAAAACTAGTCTGAGATATCAGAGGGATCCACCCACAGTCAGTCTAGGAGGATCAGACAGTGGTAACTCACACCTTTAATCCCAGCACAGGGAATATCTGGGAGTGTTGACCTACGCCCTTAATCCCAGCAAATCTGAGTTTGAGGTGAGTTCATCTTACAGGAGATCCAGGCTCCCAGGCAAGCAGTGATGGTGCCAGGCCTTTAATCTTAACCTGGATGTGAAACAACTGGGTGAAGAGGGTATTTAAGGCAGGCATAGAAAGACAGAGGAGGCAGAAAAAGCCAGGAGGAGCGAGGCTGAGGAAGCTGGAAGACAGCTGGGTGAGATCTGACTGTGGTGTTTACTCTTTGATATCTCAGCTTTTCTTCATTCATGCAACAGCTTGCCTGGACTACAGAGAGACTAGCCCAGAAAACTAGCCCAGAAGCTCAGAAAGTCTTCCTCTCAAGTAAGGGATAGTTTAGCTTTTACGGGTGATATCTGGAAGCTCCACTGAGGTTCCAGAACAGCTGGACACATGGGTCTTCTTCTTGGTCTGAGAAACCTGGATAGAATAGTTTAGAACCAGGCTAGCATTGCTGCAGATCAGGGCACTGTTCCCCATTTGCCCAGAGAACTCTGGCTGCTGGCAGCTCAGATGTTGACCCATAAGAAGAGTGTCCTAGAAGAATACCAGATTGAAAGGAGCAGACACAACCTCCTAATGAGGAGTGATCAGCTCACACTGAAAAATGCAGGAGGTCTGGGGTACACGGAGGCAGCCATTGTTAGAAAATACAATCTGCCCTTGATGATGATATTCAAATATGTTAAAACTGACCCAGCAGCATGATGTAGCAGAGTTAGTGGCCTGCTCCCTGGCACAGTAGATGGCTTTATGTCACATCAAAATGGAATGTTTGAGTCCTGTGGACCAAGGCCAAATTCTAGTCCTTCACAGGTCATTTCTTCTGGTCTTTTCGATATTAATATGGTGACCATACCCACTTAGGTGGAAATTTGCCAAGATTCAATGACATTTTCCAAACCATCTTCAGGTGTTGCTATAAAAACATTCAATTGTGATAGTTTTACCTTCAATAACTTCACAAGCTCAGAACCCTCATTTATATAAAGTAGCCAAAGGATTATCAATGAGTGGAAATAACCCTGGCCTGGGCATATACTTGCAGAGGGCAGGAATCTCTGTGCACACTGGCCACCTCCAGCCACTGCCTGGTCCATTTCTCCTCACCAGCCAGGAGGTAATTATTTGAGATACCTGGGGGGGGGGATTTTGTTTTTAGCCACCAACCAAAACTGAAACCAAACAGATCTTCAATTTTATTTCTTTGTTTCCATTCCAAACATGATGAGACTTTATCATTGAAGTCAATGGACACCTTGACATTGAAGACTCCTTAACCCAAATGTTTAGAGCTAGAGGTGGTCAGATTTGAAAGTTTAGAGCATTTGCATAGATATTGTGAAATATAGTGGGGATGGGAGCCAAGTGCAAACAGGAAAAGTATGTTTCATGTAGGAGTACAGATCCATGAAGCTTGAAGGTAACTCTATATATTTTTTTTTAGTTCAGACATGATCTAGTGATGACTCATCTGTGAGATCAATGTGGAAATCTCTACCATGGCTTCATGTCTGGGGCAAAAAGTTATAAATTTTGGAACACTGTAGAGTTTGGATTTTCAAATTAAGAATATTCTAGTTGTATGAAATAAAGATTTTGGAAAAATATTCAGTACAGGTATAAAACAGGAATCTATTTCAGCGTTAATTTTACTTAAGATATACTGAGATTTAATGATCAAATTTTTAAGCGAAATGAAGGGACACAGGGAAGTGGTGACTGGTGTGGCTCCTGTCTACAAGGCCAGGCATTCATTGTTCAAGAGTCAGGTACTGTGATGGGCTTTGGGAAAACAAAGTTGCCCAGACAGGGTGTACCCTCTCCATGATTGTGAAAGGTAAAGACAGAAGAGAGCCTGGTTACCCCGTGTCAGGTGTCAACAAGAGGCACAGTGTACATTTGGGGTTGTTCATTGACCTGAAGGCAGCTATGCTTTATGTATGGGTCTAAGCCAGACATTCCAAAGGGGAGTACTGCATGAATGCTACTTGGTATTAGAATAAAAATCCAGAGTCAGATATTGGGGAAAAGCTGAAATGTCAGAGAAAGAAAACAGACCACAGCCACTTCTCACCTAGCTACTTCTCTGATTACAAGCCACTCCATCTTCACCTCACCTGACAAGGGAAGTAGCAGGAGAAGCCAAACTCCTTCCTTCTCTCCCTCCACCCAGATATTCTACTTTCTGGTTCAGTTTTCCTAGTTAAAGGTGTGTGCCACCACTGCCTGGCTCTGTTAGGCCATGAACTCACAGAGATCCAGACAGATCTCTGTCTCCCTAGTGATGGAATTAAAAGGTCACCACTCCCAAACCTTCATAGCTTGGCTTTGTGAGTGGCTTTGTCCTCTGATATTCCAGTCTATTTTTATTAAATATATACTATATCACCACAGAGGAGTCTGTATAAATATGAACCTAACACCAGGTGAGGCCTGGGCATGTTTAGCTCCCTGGGTTCAGGTTGGCTGCTTGAGGAATAGACCATGAAAGGAGGTAAGAGAAGATCATGTGGCCAACAGGCTGGAGGACAGAGCACCAGAGACACCGAAGAAGTACAGCATCCCCTCCTGCAGAGTCTGTTCAGCCAAATAATATTCCTCCACACTGGTTCTTGTGACATCAGTGAGCAGAGGAGGGGCACCATAGCAGAGGAGGAAAATAAGAGAATGTGACAATTGTAAGGGCCAGAGAGATGCTCTGTGGTTAAGAGCACTGGCTGCTCCTCTGGAGGACCCGAATTCAATTCCAAATACCCAGATGGCAGCTCACAGCTGCACATCTTTCTGTAACTCCAGTTCCAAAGGATTCATGGCCCCAGTAATGCATATGGTGTACATATCTGTGCATGCAGGCCAAACACCCATACATATTAAATAAATAAGTAAATGTAAAGAAGAGGAGGAGGAGAAGGAAGAGAATGTGAAGCCGGCAACACATAATAAAAGTGAAGCAAGCCTGGGGAGCAGAGCATGAGAAAAGTAGTAACTTCTCTAAAATCCCCATAGCACCCATGGGGTCATAAGCCCACAGAGCTGCATCTGGCATTTGTGGATCTTAGAAGCCCTCAGTCTGGGAGAGAGCACAGTATGTGAGATTCCTTGTTAGTATTTAGCTAACGTTGTACTACAAAAAAATCTTAAAATAACCTGCAGAGATTCCATTTTTCACTTACCTCATTGGTAAATAATATAATATTAAGTGCCTCCAGCATTAGAGGAGGTGAAACACATCACATCAGGAGAGACTGGCAAGGCATGTAGAGGGGACCTGAAATTGAGCTAGCAATTGTACTACTGGGGAATTTTTATATTGGAAATTTATTTTCTTGCTTGCTTACATATAAATAATCTTGGATTGAATACAGAAGTACCAGTAATCCTGATAATTTCCACGAAGAACTGTGTACTGTGTACCCTTTCATTGGCTAAATTTTGAACAATATAAAAATATTATTTGTTCTTCCAAATTAAAAATCAAAACAAAAACCCCAGGACTAGAATATAGGTAAAGACAACCCTGCCATTTCCTAACATCTCCCCCACAACCTAGTTCTGAGTTTATAAAGTCGCCTAATTCTAAGTCTGTGTGACTGTTCTAGGGGAAAACTCCCTTGTGTGAATAATGTCGCACTTATAAGGAGTTCTCATGATGAGGAAATAGTGGAAACAATCAAAAATATCCTCTGGAAAAAGGCAAATAAAATGAGTCAGCTGTATGATTATTCTCAAAGCCACTTGGGAATGGGAGGCTCAGTTGAAGTATTGCCCATGGACAGATTTGTGGGGCATTTTAATTTATGATTAATGTGGCAAGGCTTGGCCTATTGTAGATGGTACCTCCCCTGTGCAGGTGGTCCTGAGTCATATAATGTGAAGCCTGCACCACCATCCTGAACCACATGTCAAGCAAGGGCCTGGAGATTAAGAAAAATGTAAAGATACAGGTCACTCTCGAATGAAGAATGCCATTACTGAAGCTCAGGAAAAGCCGTATATACCAAGGTTGCTTTTTATCACCTTGAGCAACCTTTGCAGCTCACAAGCAACACCTGCCCCGGGTTAACTTCTTTGTTCTCTGCTAAGTTCCTGATTCCCTAAATGCAACACCTGCTTGGGCAATGTTCTGATAATGGAAACAGATCAACTGGTTCCGGTAAACAACACAGGCCATGGCCTCTACATACCCCCCTTCCTTTTATACAAAAGACATCCAGACTAGGCCTCTCTTAGGTGGCACAGGAGTCAGATTGTATCTTACCCATCATCAGAGAATTCTACAGCATAAAGCAAAACCTCCTGTCTTAGGTTGATTACAATTCCCTATACCTTACCCGTCATTGGCTCACTAACCAGTTTTAGCAACTTAATCCATACTTCTCTGGGTGCTGAATCATGGGCAATAGTACAAAGCACACTTTTTGTAGCCAAGTCAACTTGGGCTTGTTGCTGGCTCTATCTTCTAGGAACATGAGAAGCAATGCTCCTCCTAGCATTAAAGCTGCTAATGAAATTGATCCTGCCCACTTCTTAATCATCTCTATGTCCTGATATGTACCTGTAACTAACTGATTAATGTCACTGGGTGGCACTCTGATCTCATTCACTGCAATAATCTCTCTAGACAGATGCTGCATATAATTCCCAAAACAAATCTACCTGCTCTTGCCACAAGAAAATCTGCAAGTTAGGTTTCAGAACACTCTGTCTAATGTGCTCATTAGTATTATTTTGAGTTTCTAAAGCATCAGTTACTCTTCCTGACAACTGATCCAAAGTGGCTACAATGGCTACAGATTGACTTAGGTCAATATCTCCATCACTGCCACCCCCAAAGAGGCAGCCACAATGGCAGTAACAACAGCTGTGGTAATGCCAAAAATCTCTCCTAGGATGAACCAGGATGAGCTGATCAAACCACCAATGTGAGTGTCTCATTTTTTTTTTCAGCAGCCAGTCAGGAAACAGGATTCTCTAAAACAATTCAAACTGCTAGACACATTAGTAGCATTTGTCACCACAAATAAAAGGAAAGGGGCAGAGAGGTTTCATACCCCATACTTGAATTCCAAGAAGTAGTCCCATTAAAATAGATTGCCTGCATAATATCCTTGGCAGGAGCTGTGGCCCCCACTAACACAGAGGGCTATTAATAATTTTTATCTGATATGGAGGATTTCTAATTCATTCAGCCCATAATGGTGAACTGACCAGGCAATAGTCAGGGTGACCAGGCTAGCAACTATTAGCTGGAGGGATGCAGCCAGTGTGATTCTGAGACTTTTGATTTATTGGCACGAGTACATATTTTTAAACCTACAACAAAAGCATTGGAGGAGTTCCATGCAAAGCCAGCAACTGAGGCATTGCTTATTGCAATATACCCACTATGGGCAAGGGAATTATTAGGGAACTGGCTCTTATCCAGTACCTGCTCAAAGTAGAGGCTCTTGGTAAGATTCCAAGTGTCAGTGATATAGCTTTTTCCCAATTCATGGGTGACAATGGGGTGCCTGTCTTCTAGTCAGTAGATACAAAGTAGGGCCATACTGGACTATCAAGACCCACTAGCATCAATATTGGGGGACTCCTTACCAGGGCCCAATGTTGTACCAGGCTCATTTCCAACAATGTCACCCACAGCACACACCAGCCATTCCAGAACCCAGACTGGAGATTCAGCATTCTGGGGGAAAACACAGACACTGCCCCACCCCCACATCAGCACTGGAACTGGTCTACACCATTGTCCAGACATCACATCCCTCCATTTTACTTGAGGGTATGTGGAAAAATTTGGTTGCCATTGGTGCTCAGCGGCTGATCTCTCCTTATCCACAGTTAAAAAATTTAAAATGTAGAGAATAAATGATAACTTATTCTTGAGGGTATTATACTCCCTCTTTATTTTGTGAAGACATGCCTTTAGGGTACAATGTGTTCTTTCAATATTAGCTTGACCTTGAGGATTATAGGGTATACCCATTTTATGAACAATAAAATAGTCATCACAAAATTTTTGGAACCTGACGCTAATGTACGCAGGTCCATTATTAGTTCTAACTATTTTTGGCATGCCCAAATAAGCAAAGGCATATAGACAATGACTTTTTACATCCTTAACATTTTTCCTGGTATGGGTGGAAGAAAAAAAGAGTTCAAAAAAAGGTATCAACAGTAACATGAACAAATTGTAATTTCCCAAAAGAGGCAACGTGAGTAACATCCATTTGCCAAATATGATTGGATAATAAACCCTTGGGATTAACTCCATAGTGGGGTACAGAAAGAAACTCCATGCAAGATGGTCAACTCTTGACAATGGCAACAGCTTATCTTTAGAAAGTTTGTATCTAAATTTTAAAGTTCCAGCATTAAGATGAAATTTTTGATGAGCCTGTTGTGCAGCTTCCAATTGTGATTTATCCCTTAGTAGGACCAATTTTAGTAGCCTCAGCAGCTATTGGTTACCATAGCTTAGAAGTCCTACAAGGTCAAATGTGCTCTAAGATGGCAGGCAAAAAGGGAATGTTTTTTGTGCCAGAGCAGAGTTTGTATCTGTAAAAGGCAACTCTGCACTGTAGAAACAGCAGCAATGTTTCTAAGGGTCCCAAAACCTTACTAACAAACACTATCTGTTTATAAATTAACAGGGACATCTAAAAAATACTGTAAAGCTATAAATACTGCAGCCAATTCAGCAACTTGCACAGACTGAATGTTAATCTTTTCCTTTAAAATAATACCATTAGAGAATTCTGCAGCCATCCTGTTGGAAGACCCATCTGTAAACAAATTCACCGTCCCAGCTATAAGGTGCTGAGAAACAACTTTAGGAAAACACACAGGGTGATTAAGAAATAATTGTAACAGTTTACAACTGGGATAATGATTGTCAAAATTCACTAAATTAGTGCATAAAAAGTGTCCATTCCAGATCAAAGGCCTGTAACTGTTGAACTTGTTCTCAGGTATAGGTAGTAATGACCTGGTCAGGAATCTCGGGTTGAAGCTCCTAGGGCATGTAAGGCAGTCCCTAAAGAATGGTTCTGAACTATTACCTTCAGCATTGTCTTTCATCTGTTCGTGGATTTTTTGTATTTGCTTCTCTAATTCTAGTTCTTCTTCCTCAAGGGTCTTAGGGGTGGGCTTTTCTGTCATACCAAAGTCATTCAAAGAAGCCTGAGACTCCTGTTCCTGAATCTCGTCAAAACCCTCCCGGGCTTGGCCAATTGTTCTTTCATTTTTACATTAGTACAAGGTGTCTTTCGCAAGCTGCCAAAACAAAAAGATAGCAATAGAGAAGTCCTCTCGCCCCTGGAGGCGAAATGCCTCTTGCAAATCAATTTTTACATGTTCCCAGTCTTAAATGCTAAGTGTCCCAGCTCGCAGGAACCAAGGACTAGTAATCTCCATAGTCTCAACAAATTCCCGAGCAGTTTTATGTTTTATTTCCTGTTTCTTTAATAGTTCTGTCAATCATTCAGTTAAAAATCTGCCAGGACTTTGCAGCTCCCATGTTTCATAAATTTTCCAAACCTGCATGCTGTCCCCTGTTTCTTTAATAATTCTATCAATTGTTCAGTTAAATTCTGCCTGGACTTTGTTTCTCATGTTTCAATTCACCCTCCTCCTACTTCCCAGGGCAGTCTCTCAGAGAATCCCTACTTCTTGATCTAAGTCAGGCAAGGGTCTGGAGATTTTCAATTCAATTCACCCTCCTCATATTAATTTCTTACCTTTTGGCCAGTCTTCTGAGGGTGATCTCTCAGGTAATCCCTAGTTACAGATCTCATTGAGGGCCTCCACCATGATACCTGTGCCACCATATCAAACCACATGTCAATCAAGGGCCTGAAGATTAAGAAAGACACAAAGATGTGGGCCACTCTTGGACGAAGAGTGCTGTTTATTCAAACTCAAGGGAAGCCTTATATACCAGGGGTTTTTGTTCTCTGCTAACTTCCTGATTCCCTAATCACAGCACCTGCTTGGGTTCCAATAATGAAATGTTCCAATAGTGAAAATGGTTCTGGTAAACATGAAGAAAGCAGACTGAGCAAACCATGGAGAGAAAGTCAGTAGGCAGCATTTCTCCATAGCTTCTGTTTAAGTTTCTGCCTCCTGTCTCCTGCTCTGAGTTCTTATTTCAGCTTTCTTGATGGATTATGATCTTTAAACTCAAACCTTTTCTTACCCACACAACTTGTTTCTGTCAGTGTTTATCACAATAACAGGAGGAAAGCTTTGACATCAGCTCACTTCCTCTCTGCCCAACTAAGACAATTGAACCCCTTTGGATATTAAAATATTGTATCTGTTACTATACATAACACATATAAATACATCAAATATAAATATATAGTCTATATAAAATATGTATAATGTAGAAACTGATATGTTTATAATATTCATGGTCATATAACTAAAATCTCCTTGCATGAATCAAACATATAAGTATTTAATCTAACATTTTAAAGTATTTTTACATTTGCAAACATTTATGTATATGATGTATATGTATATAATATGGCCAGGCATGGTACATATATGCTTAATGCTAGTGCTCAAGAGGTGGAGGCAGGCAAATTTCTGTTCATTTAAGGCCAACCTTGCCTATTCAGCAAGTTCCAGGTCTATAGAGAGAGACCTTTATATAAAACATGTTTATATAATATTACAATGAGGTTTCTGGCCCTGTCTGACCAGAGGTCCAGACCCACAGTCCTGCAGTCCTAGACCTCTTAGCCACCCACCGCTGATTAGGCCTCCAAAATGACTCAGACACTTATATTAACTTCATGATGTTTGACCCATGGCTTAGGCACATTGCTAGCTAGCTATTTCATCTAAACCCAACCCATTTTCATTAATCTGTCCTGCTACATGACCCATGGCTCACCTGTGTTCCTTGCATGTTGATTCTTTGGGCATCTGGTTCTATTCGTCTCAGATTCCACCCTCTTTCTCCTACCTATGCTCCGATTCCTCCACCTACCTCTACAGTGTCTGCCATGGCCAAAACAGTGCTTTATTGACAACATATAGAAAGACATTCCCACATCACCTCCCCATTTCTGTCTAACTGAAGAGGAAAGTTTTGATTTCAACATAGTAAAATTACATATTCAAAACAGCTTTCAAGCAAGAATTAGAGTTAGAATATCTAGTTTATTTGTATTTAACAAAATTAAAGAAAATATTCTGTGGGAGATTGTGTTGTTTAATTGTAAATATTTGTCCCACCCACTGGTTTAATAAAAAGCACTGATTGGCCAAAGGCAGGCAGGAAGTGTGAGCAGAGCTATCAGATTAAGAAAACTCTGAGAACAGGAAGCACAGAGCAGAATGCCAGAGAGAAGCTGGAAGAAGCAGAGGACAACTATGTTGTTCTAAGAAAAGATACCCAGCTGCATGGCTGAGCAGGATGAGTCATGGGTTAGATGAAGGGTAAAGAGCTAGAAAGTTATATGCCTGGGCTTTAGGCCAAACAGCCTAAAACTATAGTAAGCCTCTGTGTGTCTCTGTGGGTCTGTGAGTCTGTGGGTCTGTGGGTCTGCCGGTCTGCGGGTCTGCGGGCCTAAACCTTGAGGTTAGGCCCAAAAGTCCAGGCCAGAAACCTCATACTACAATACTCTATCATCTACCTTATCCTTGTAAATCTAAAGTTTCATATCCACTATACCTCTTAAAACAACTAAGAAAAACTATACCTATAATTATCTAATCTTCAACTACATTGAAGACCACAGAAGGATATATTTACCCAAGTAAACTGGAAGTGCAAGCAACTGCCAAAATCTAGAAATGACAGAAATGACACCTATCTGCCTGGACAGTCACCCAAAGTTCCTTTATAAAGTTGGGGCATCCATCTTCAGCCTACAGGCCCAGAGTCTCTTTTCATTTCAGTGAAGCAGGAAATCTGCTCTGCCCATTCTGGCACAGTTCATCAGTCACTTCTCCTTGTGTCCTGAAGAATGTCTGACAGTTTTTTCTACAAAGCAGGAACCTGAAGGATCATCTCAGCTTGTTCTGCCAAAGTTCAGAGGCACTTTCCTGTGGAGTCTGCATGTCCAGTTTAAGCAGCATACTATCAAGCAGTCAATACAAGAACAAATTTTTGTCCATTGGCTAACCTATGCCACAAAGAAAGTAAATGCCTTATGGAGTTTCTTCGATGCCCATTTTTCTCTTGAAGTAGTTTGGTGCTGCCAGGAGCAGATCTGCCTCACTGTCCAGAAAAGTCTAAGTTCTTAAAATATTTTAAATGCCATATTCTGTAGGTCTTAGAAGTGTTTGAAGATTACCCATTCAATTGAAATATATCTCTGTATACCTAAAAACTAACTAATATGACTGTAAGTTTGGTTATCATAGGTGACTATTAATCTGCATTTCTTAATTATACATTATAAATTTAAATGATTTATGTGAGCATCATACCTTAAAAAAGAGTAGAAAAATACATACAGTATAACAAAAATTGACCTTAAATTTGTATCAATAATCCAAATTCCATACCAATGTAAAATATTTTGAGATTAACAGCTGATTTTTAGATTAAAGTAAATTCAATAATCATTTTATAAAATGACTCATATACCATATCCTCTTTTTCTTCTTAGAAAGATTAACTATGACCATTAACCATTTATAATGAAAACAAACATTTATAAACTATTTTGGGAATTTGGGCATAGCTTTATATTATTATTTGTTACTGATTAAGGAATGTTGGCAGTCTTACAGGTTCTTGAGTCTGGATCATCTTAGTCTGCAGCCCTCAAGCTGATGTGGCCATCTCTTCCCATTAGAGAATTCTCAGGTGGTCTTGGTTCTTGAAACTATAAGAGCCTGGAAGAAATTCACAGGTTCTTATCTTCAGTGGAAACAAAAGCAGAACTATTCCAAAGCAATATATCCTTAGACACAAATTTAAAAGTCAAGATACCCTTAAAATATATATTCTTGTTTAAGTTACCAGCCTTTGAAATCAATTGTCTTTCTGCAGTTAGCTCATTAACAGTTAAGAAATTAAAAGAGAACACAATAATAACCAAAATCCAGATTCTGTGTCTATTTTCCATCTTTATGTGGCTTATTATATTTTTATTACTCTATTTCTCTTTTTTAAAGACTTTCTCTACCTTTCTTTTCACTCTGAAGCCTATGTACATTTTACACACATTGTAATCTGTTTACAGGGGTTTTTTTTCTATCTGAATCTGTTTTATTGTGAATCCTTAATCATTTTTTAACCAGAAGAGCTTTTAAAATACTACCACTCTTTTAAAGAGCCACATAGTTTTTGCAGATAAAGCTGAATCAGTAAGTTCTCTTAAAGGGGCCATGTCTCTGTTTGCTGCCAGCAAACAGAGCAGACCCAAGAAATGTTACTACTAAGAAACCATCTTTGACTCTGTTTCCTTTTTGTTCAATATAAACAGAAACCTTAAGTCAATCACATGCTACTGAGTCTTCTGTGTAACTTCAGGAACCGACCTGGTTGGAGCTTACACTCCCTGCCACCCGTTTGTGCCATTGTGAATGTGGCCCAGATACCATCCTATCTCTGTACAATGACACACATGAGATACACAATTTGAAAGCTGCTTTGGCTCAGTTTCTGGGCTCATGAACCCTTTCTAATCTTTCTCAGGCTTTATGTGGGTATTTGGCCTATGTTAGGAAGCCATCTGTTACAATGAGGTTTCTTGCCCTGTCTGGCCAGAGGTCTAGACCCACAGACCTGTCATCTCAGACCTCTTAGACACCCACCACTACTTAGGCCCCCAAAATGACTCAGACACTTATATTAACTTCATGCTGTTTGGCTCATGGCTCAGGCACATCACTAGGAAGCTCTTTCATCTTAACTCAACCCATTTCCATTAATCTGTCCTGCCACATGGACCATGCTCACCTGTGTTCCTTACATGTTTCTTCTTTGGGCGTCTGACTTCATTTATCTCAGAGTCCACCCTCTTTCTCCTACCTATGCTCCAATTCCTCTGCCTACATCTACAGTATCTGCCATAGCCAAAACAGTCCTTTATTCACAACATATAGAAAAACATTCCCACATCAATATAAGACATGTTTCATCGTGAGTGGATGAAATATGTGTCTATATATCTATATTTCTATCTTCACATACAGAATACTTACATAATAGATACATTGGCCATTTGAAAATGCATATAAAAGTTGTGAAAACATCTTGTAGTCCAGTAGTGAGACAGACAAAAGAAAAGAAAATGCAGGGTCACTTGATGCTAAAAATTGCAGCACTCTCTTGGTACCACCAACACGTCAGGTTTCTGCCCCCCAGAGGTGCAGGAGATTGACAAATTGTTTCCTGCCCTTTGGTGGCTCTAAAGGTGACTGCTCCCAGATGAACACCCAACTCTGGGTTGCAGAAGCCTGCAGCACCAGTCAGCTCTCTGTGCTATTAAGAACCTGTGTCACTAATTTGACATCTGTCCCTCAGCCTCTTGTCTGCAGATACTGTGTCAGTGCAGAACACAGAGGCAGCCAGCGAACCAAGGCACAGAGCCTGGTCTTGGTTTTGTTTCTTGGTATTGTTTTATGAAGAGGATGCACTGAGAAATTTGTGTGTCTTCAGAGACAGTAGAGAAAAGGTGACTGGAAGGAAAGAGCTGGATTTCTGAAGAGCCCCTAAGTTGAGCCTGAAATGCAGACAGGTAACATTGTCCCTGTGGTTACCTGCTGGAGCCCTGATTATCCTGCCTCTGGAGATATGCCCATGATTTTTCCCTATTTTGTGCAATGTGTTCACTTTTGTTTTTCCTTTATATTACAGAGGGGAACTTCTTAAGTATGTTAAGTATAAATGTATACTCTCTGTGAACTTCATTTCAGGTTAAGAAAACAATTATTACAAAATGTGTTGTCTTCTAAGTGAGTCCAAGCCACTTATAGTGACGTTCCCTGTGTTCCAGTTGCCCAGAAAACTAAGGCTGGAAATGGCTTGAACACAGAAGTTCCAGGCCATCATGAAAAATATAGCAAGTTGTAGTCTGAGAGAGAGAGAGAGAGAGAGAGAGAGAGAGAGAGAGAGAGAGATTTTGCTTATTGGAACTCTGGTCATCATTATTCCCAATATAACTTCTGTGCTGAAGCAAGAGTTCTCCTTCTGTGCTGGCCCAGGTCACCTGGGAAATTTTAAACAGTGCTTACAACCTTAGTCCATGGACAAAGACTCTGCTGGAATTGGTCTGGGCTGTAGTCAGGGAATGGGGATGATTGATTCTGATGAAGCCACTGTTGAGAAGTCTTCTCTAGAGACCCACAAATGAGTATCCTGTGTTCTGTGGCACCCCAAGTTCCGTGGCATCTCTATATCCTCTGGTACGCCCACATTCTGTGGCACCCCCAAGTTCTCTGGTACACTGACATTCTGTGGCACCCCCAAGTTCTCTGGTATGCCCACGTTCTGTGGCACTCCATATGCAGCATAGAATCCAATCACATCGGAAATCCCTGCACCAGAGTCTCTGGAGACCCCGGTATCTGTATTCTGTCCCCAATGGATCACTTCTGAGCAAGTTCAAATGAAGTTTTTAGCAAAGCTTTTAAAGTACACCGATCCAGAAGGCAAGGGTGTGGGAGAAATCACCTTTTCACCACTTTTCCCCAAGACCCAAATTTCAGATTTTTTTTTTTAAGGAAAAAGGTTTTCACTGTCTACAAAGTTATTTCTGAGTTGTTGGATTTTTTTTAAGCCTCCCTATGTTATTGTTTTTGAGATAGGGTCTCACTCTGCCATCCTGGCTGGCTTTTGATAACTCATGATTCTCCTGCTCAGCTTTCAGTGGGCTGCGATTATAAGCCAGGGTTCCTACATTGGAGGACACCTGTAGTGGAAGTCTTAGATCTATCCCAGATCTGCCAAGCAGAAGCAATGATTTATGGTTTTACTGCACATCACAGCTTGCACATATTTATGAGGAAGAGTGCAAACTTTGATCTGTGTATGCATTAGATGTGCTGAAGTCAGATAATTAGCATTATAGCATTTTAGCATGTTACGTAGTGAGTACATTCAAAATCCCCTCTTTTAATTGCTTTGAGACATACAATATACTACAGTTAACTGTGTTCCTGGAACACTGGAATTTACTTCATCCACTGAACTGTCACCATTGTGTCCTGGAAGCTGTACTTTCAAAGGACCTCTGAGTAATAATATTTCAAGTGCTAAAGTTTGGGCATGACTGATTTCTTATACAAACAAGTACATCTGACTCACAACCTGAATTTTGAAAACCATTTATTGCAAAGGTTACATAAGGCTATTTTCACAAACGCATATAATATACTTTGAGCATATTGCCCTCAATACCCCTCCTCCTCCTCCCCCCTTCCTCCTCCCCTCCCACTAGTTCCCCAGATAGTTTCATTTCTACTTTCATGTTACTAATGTGTGGATTTATGTCCCTATGCAGTATAAGGAAGCATGCAATGTTTGTATTTCTCAGACTGCCTTATTTTTTTTGACTTAACAGAGAAATGTCTTCAGTTAATTTGCAACCCAGTCCCTGCTTTTAATTCTCTTGCCAAACATGGGCATCTTTACAAACCTAACAACCTACAAGGCTCTGAGCCTCCTCTGTGGAGACACTGGGCTCCAGATAAGCCTATAATCAGGGTGCCTCATGCTGGGTTGATCTAGCTTTCTATTCTGCAAAAGAAAGCTCCCGGGCCTCTCACACCAGCTCACTCTTTCTGAACAACAGCACCAGCCCTGGATTTGGCCAAAGCCCTCACAAGATGATGGAGTTCCCGCCCCTCCAGCCAGCTCTGTCCTTGTCCTCCCACCCAGGAAGGCTCAGCGCTTTGGCACAGAAGCAGTAGAGGGCATTCATGCTTTGTGACGCCAGCTTCCTCAGAACTCATTCTGCCCCTTGGCATCTGACACCCCCACAATGGCAGAGCTGCAGGGTAGAAAGGGTGACTGCCAAGCAAGGCAGAATGCCAGGTCTTGTCCAAGCATACCCAAAGAGGGCCATCGGCAGTGCCCTGGCATTTCAAGGTCCCATTTTAGACTCTTAATGGATTTTGCAAGCAGAATTACCAATGATTGACACATTAATGTAAACACAGCAAATTACACATTGCAGGTGTATTATCTGAAATATTGAATTTATAATGTGAATGTACTATAAAGTTGTATGCATATGTGTGTACCATCTCTCTAGATGTAGCTCCAGCTCTACATTATATAACCATGTCTCCATGAATGGACAGCCTGGCACACCAACTCAACAACTTCTCAGACAAAGGAGCCCACCTCTGTGCAACTTGCTGCACACCACATTCCTACCATGTCTCACTAAATTTCTGCAGCAAAGCGAAGAGGTAGGTCTCATCCATTAGCCCATTCAAAAAATGGATACCAAAGAATCGACACCAATGCCGTGTTTAGCAGGAATGAAGCATTGAAGCAAAGATTTCCCAGAGTGCCCATCAACTGCACAACTCATACCTGTAACCTGTGTGAGCCAGAATTAGACGTCAGGTCACCTGGGATAGTTTTGGAAAAGCAAGTTACCTTGATTTATTCCAGGTGGTGCTTGCCATGCAACAACCTTAGAGCTCACAGTTGGGTTCCTGTTGCCCCCCAGCAGGTATAGCTGATTTTATTTACTCTTGTCTGTGAAGCAAAAAAGAAGCACCATGAAGAGGGGCTTCAGTTTGGCTTTATTTCCTTTTGGGTATCTCCAGGCCTCTGGGCCCTGGCTTCCAATGGGTGCTCAATAAACATTAGAACAAATAACTGACTATTAACATGTGACCGTAAAGTTCATCACCATGCTTTGAATACCCACTGCATACCCAACTTGGGTTAAAGACCTGACATCAGTTGTTAAATTGGCTTTTCCTGACAACTCCAGAAAGCAAGGAGCCAACTTACCAAACTCACATGATCGATAAGGAAGCCAGGAGTTCAGAGAAGCCAAGAGAGTGGCGAAGAACTGAACTATCCATGAAAAAGATCCCTGGTTTATCCCAGAGACAGTTAGCTTCCAAAGTAGAGGAGAGCTTTTTAATGTAACTTTCTAATTCAGTGTGCATTGTTTGTGAAAACCATAGTCTGTATGATATTCTGCCTTTTTGTAATTATAAATACTGTCATTTTAAATTGCTACAATTTTGTAACACTATGCTATATGGAATTGTGCACATTAATGTAACTTTTTTTGAATCACCCCTTTGCATAATGATGTTGTACCTGTACAAATTTCTCAAAACACTTAGGTGAAAAATCATGCCCACCTTTCAGGATATCATTCAGAAAAGAAGATGTGTTATTTGGTTTATTTTGTGAAATGTCATGGGTTTGTTAGCAAAATCATAGTCAAAAGGAGTAAAATTAAAAGTAAATATTATATATGAATGTAAATGCAAAAATCCTAACACAAAAAGTAACACAACCAAGTCCATGGTCCATGATCCTGAGGCTGACTCAGGTGAACCCCTGTTCCTAGCCAGCGGAGGATATGGCAGCATACTGTCCCAAAAATAAACAGAATCAACAAGATGTCTTAGCAGTTAAAGGCTCTTCCTGAACAAACCCGATGACCTGAGTTTGGTCCTGAGAACTCACAGGGGAAGGAGAGAAGCAGCTTCTGAACGTTGCTCCCACACATGCACAAAGGCACATGCTTGCCTATACATGACACACACGACAATCACCATCTTTTTCACCAATAAAATTCAAATTTTAAACTAAATTGCATTTTTAAAATACAAATAAAGAATAAAGGAAGAAGAAGCGATTTGAATCAATGATATAAGAGAGCTGCATGAGGCAGAGTGAGAGAAAGATGGCTCAGCAGTTAAGAGCACTGCCTGCTCTTCCAGAGGACCCAGGTTCAGTTCCCAGCACCCACATCAGGTGGCTCACAAGCCTGGGGAATCTCCAGATCCAGGAGATCTAACACTCCTTTAGCCTCATGAGTACAGTCATATACTTGGCATTGTCTCAGACACATACACATAAATATTAATAATAAATAACTGGGATGATAACTCACACCTTTAATCCCAGCACCCAGGAAGCAGACTGGGTCTCTGTGGGTTCAAGTTTAGCCTGATCTACAGCAAGCTCTATGCTAGCCAGGGTTATAGAGTGTAACCCTATCTCAATAAATAAATAAATATTTAAAACAAAAACAGTAGGATGCTAAATTTAAATTATTTTAAGAAAAATGTTTAGTGTTAGGAAATCAATTTAATGTAAATCATCTTATTAAACTATAAAGTCAGCTATTAGTGGTGATGGAACACTGACGTCAGAATCACAGCATGTATTCAGCCCTGAGTGTCATGTCCATAGTATGTGGAGGGGCAGAGACATAAAATAAAAAAAGGATAATTTTATAAATGCACAAAGCATCTGGAGCACATTAATACCCTAACCCTGATCAACAAACTAGAAAACATGTAGGTGCTGGGAATTGAAACCCTAGGTTGGAAGAGCAGGCTCTGGTCTTAACCGCTAAGCTTAACACAGCCCCTTAAAGGTGAAATATTAAGTGTTCTCTTATGGAAACCAGAATGGAGGCAAAGATGCCCACAATAACCTCTTCTCCGCAACATGTGAAATCTGTTTCATTCAATTCAAGAACAGAAGAAAAATCCACATTTGTATCATCTAATGAGAAGAACATATTTGTGAAATGAATTTCTAATTATTTTGTGTAAACACCACAGTGTAAATTTACAAAAGAAGACAGCTATGATGTCACTGGGGGATATAATCAGATGATCCCACTGTTGTATATGTGGCCTGTTTGCAGCCTTTCAGCCATATGCCGGTGACATGGAGCATATGAGTATATTAAAAAGCATATGGATTTGTTACACTAATCTTAATTGATCTTGTAATAAAAAACCTGGAGCCAGATATTGGGGTGAATATCAGAGAAGTAGCGGAGCAAGCCACTAGAGAAACTTCTCACCACGACTGAATCCTCAGGTCAAAAGGGGAAGATCCTGCCTCCAGGTATCCTCAGACTCAATGCCTCTGAGTCTTTAGCCGAAAGAGAAGGGAAAGTCCAAGCAGGACCCAGGAGAGCTGCAGGCTTTATGTTCCTTTATGTTCCTTTCTCTGCCCAGCCATATCACTTCCTGTCTCAACCTTCCTAGTGCTGGGATTAAAGGTGTGTGCCACCACTGCCTGGCTCCGTTACTCTTTTGGACTGGATTATTCTCAGGAAACTAGAACTATCTTTTCACTGACTCTTCCATATATGAGACTAGATGCACAACTTCTTTGAAACATATTTACATTTTACCATGTTCATTTTCTTGTGATTCTTCTATGGTACCCAGATAAGTTATGAGATAGGGGGTCTAACCTCGTGTTTTCTCTTCTGGATACAATCAGACCAGCCTCACTTGCTGAATACACACTGTGCCCAGGGACTTATCACATTACCAAGTTTCTGAATGGTTGTACTGCCCATTGCCCTCCTTTCTCATTCCTGAGCGAAATCTTATTATAAATTTGGGGAAAGCTCTTGCAGTCTGGTAGATTAGCTCACCCCCACTTTTAGAGGAATAACTTGACTATTTCATCCTTTTTAATGTGATGTTTGAAGTTCATGGACAGCCCTGTCAAATGAGGGTTCTTTTAGAAAACAAAGATCTGTGTCTGCTCTAATCCTATCTTTTTAAATTATCACTGTTGTGTGTGCACGTGCACATATGCATGTGCAGGCATGCCAGCTCACTCAAGTTGAGGACAGAGGACAATTTGATAGTCGGTTTATCTCCTTCCACCTTCATGGGAGTCCCAAACCTGCACTGTAACACCTGTACCTGCAGAGCCTGCTGTCTCCACCTGTGAGTTCTAGAAAATTGAGTAACTAGGTTAGCTGCTCTCTTCCAAATGCTTTGCTCTTTGCTTCCATTTAACTCTCGCAACAGCTCCATGAGTCAGCAATATGCCAGGAAGGGGGCCACTTGGACACTGCAGTACATGTACACGCCACATCAACATGGATTAAGTCTTCTGCTCACCGAGTATGCAGCTCAGGCCTGTAATCCCAACAAACCAAGTGGGAAGATTGTGAGTTTAACCTGGGGTACATTGTGGAACTCTTCATAAAAGGAAATACTCTCTACTTTTTATTATCACCACAGCCCTGATACTTAAAAAATTACTAGCATGTACTAATAATATATATTAAAAGAGCTCAACATATTTCCACAGGTACAGAGCATGTGATGATCAAATCTCATGCCCCTGATGTGGAAATGTCTTTCTGTATGTTGTGAATCTCAATCTTTAAATAAAGGAGCTTTTTTGGCCTATGGCAGGCACCATAGAAAAGTAGGAAAAGAAATCAGAGCCTTGGTAGGAGAAGTGGGGCGGAGTTAGGCAGCTCGAGCAAGCCGCCCAAGGAGCAACATGTAAGGAACACAGGTGAGCCATGGGCCACGTGGCAGACAGATTAATAGAAATGGGTTGATTTAAAATGTAAGAGCTAGCTAGCAATGTGCTTGAGCCATAGGCCAAACAGCATAAAGTTAATATAAGCATCAGAGTCATTTCTGGGGGCCTGAGCAGCAGCAGCGGGTGGCTAATGGGTCTGGCGCACAGGTCTGTGGGTCTGGGCCTCTGGCCGCCCGGGACCAAGAAACCCCACTACAACATGCCCCATTTCCCTTCTCCCCATGTGCATCCATACATCCTTTGCAATCTCTAGTGACTGCTTCAGATCATCATGTTTAGTTTGCTCATATGAGACAGAACTGCCTGTGGCTGGTGTGTTTCCGTTACTATAAAGTCTTCCAGTACTGTCCATTTCACTACATATAATAGATTCTCATCTTCATGGCTGAATAATACTCTGTGTGCATTTATTCTGTGTTCTCCTTTTCTGTTCATAGGTCAGTAGATGCATAGGCTGATTCCACATCTCAGCTACTGTGAATAATGCTGCAATAAACATGGGCATGCAGGTGTCTCTTGGGTGTGTTGGCTTCCTGGTTTTGTACAACTAGAAATGAGATAGTTGGATAACATAGTGATTTTCAGAGGGGGGTTATTCTTTGTGCATGATTGTATTGTGTGTGTAAATGTTGGTGTGTGTGTGTGCATGTAAGACTGCACATCCATGAGTGTGTTCATGAATGTGGAAGTCAAGCATTTTCTTCAATTGTTCTTCATCTGACTTTTTGAAACTAGGTTTCTTACTGAACTGGGAACTTGCTACTACAGCTTGACTGGCTGTTCAGTGTGTTCTGGGAATCCACCTGACTCCATCCCACACCACACTAATCTCTGGGGATATAGCATTCTCCACTAGCCCAGCTTTTACGTGGGTGCTCGGGATTATAACCAAGGTCCTCATGATTGACAGTTTGCCCCTTACCCACTAATAAATCTCTAAGGGCCTATTATTTATTTATTTATTTATTTATTTATTTATTTATTTATTTATTCGTTCATTCGTTCGTTCGTTCATTCATTCATTCATTCATTCATTTATTTATTTATTTATTTATTCGTTCATTCGTTCGTTCGTTCATTCATTCATTCATTCATTCATTTATTTATTTATTTATTTATTTATTTATTCGTTCATTCGTTCGTTCATTCGTTCATTCATTCATTCATTCATTCATTCATTCATTCATTTATTTATTTATTTATTTATTTATTTATTTTAGGATCCTCCATACTGATTTCTGAGGTTATGACAGCAGCTGGTAAGGGCTCTCTGCCTCTGTATATTCTCCCAACATTTTTCTTTGATTTTTTTTTTTTTGATGATAGCCATTATAACTGGGATGAGATAAAATCTCAATATAGTTTTGATTTGTATTTTCTTCATGGCTAATGACAATGAACGTTTTTTACATATTTTAATCATCCGCCGGTCTGCCTTTGTGACATGTCTATTAGTGTTGACCATTTATAACCCAAAAAATCTAAAAGTGATAAGACATAAAATATTCATCTGGGAAGAAAAGTCTTTCCTTTTCTCTCTTTCTTTCTTTATTCCTTCCTTCCTTTCTTTCTTTTTTCAAGATAGAGCTTTTTCTATATTGCTGCCCTCGCTGTTCTAGAACTTACTTTGTAGACCAGCTTGACCTCTAACTCACAGAGATCCACCTGTCTCTACTTTCCAAATGCTGGGATTAAAGGCGTGTGTCACCACACAGGACAAGAAAATTTCTTTTATTGATTAAAATCCTAAATAATTACTATAACTACTGGTAAACTTTAATTTTACATAAGTATACACTTTATGGTTTTTGTCACACTGCATTCTAATGGATGCTAATTCGACTAAACAGTCAGCTAATTCTCCATGTGGACTCCATGCAGACTCTAGTTGTTTCAAAAGGGAGTTTCCCAAATAAGTGAAAAAGTAGTGTTTGTCTTTTATACCTGCCATAGTTCATTTAACAGTTTTTCCTCTGGACTCTGACAAAGGACAGGCTTTCATCATTTTAATGGCCATTGTATATACATGCTTTCTTTATCCATTCATCTGTTGATGGACATTTAAGTCAATTCCATATCTTGATTGTTGTGAATAAGTAAATCTTAAAGAGTTGATGTTACAGAATTTGAGAGTCAAATGGTGGCTGGGGGGTGGGGGGGGAGCTTGAGAGGGAAGAGGGAAGGGGCGGAAGAAATTGGCCAGATTACAAAGTACAGTTAAATGGGGAATAAGTTCTGACGCTGAAAAAAAAAAAAAAAAAAAAAAAAAAATCCAAAGCAGTACTAATTACCCTGGTTCATTCAGAAGCTAATTATGCAGAACTCAAAATGTCACTTTTTGTATCCCTTAAACTGAACCACTCTTGTGTTTTCTTCTGCCAGCTCCCGAAGCCATCTCAAGCTGTGCTGACCCACCTTCTTCCAGACCCCTGGGTGCTGTAGATTCACATACTAAGTGCAGATTCTGCAGAGATCACCCAGTGCTTCCTGGAAGCCAAGAACAAACATACTTTCAATGCATCCTTCCCTGTGACCAACTGGGCTTTTACTCCTGTTTTAAATTTAAAATGATGTAATGGAAAGCAAACTGTGAGGTGTTTTATTTGGGTTGGGAAAATGCAAAATTGAATTCAAGTCTGAAATATTGCGCCAAACTCGAGTAATAGCTTTAAAATTGGAAGTTGTTGTTGAATTTGATTTGTTTGCTTTAGAACTAAGGGGAGGAAATCAATAAAGTTTGATTGGTTGTGTCCTGTGGAGAAGCGCGTGACACACTGGTATATATACATTCTCTAGATCAGTATTTTTCAACCTGCAAGTTGCAACCCCTTTTGGGGTTGAACAACTCTATTACAGGGGTTCCATATCTAGGGTTCCAATGTTATGTTTCATAACAGCAGCAGAATTACAGTTATAGAGTAGCAAAGAAAATAAGCTTATGGTTGGAGGGTTACCTCAACATGGAGAACTATCCTTTAAAGGGTCAAAGCATTAGGAAAGTTGTGAAGCACTGAGCTAGAGGAGGTGTGAGCCATGCTGGTTCTGACATTGAGAGGCATATGTGTTACATGCACACCAATGACTGTCTTGAGCTGGGTCAGTTAGCACAGTGTGGACCACAATGACTCAGCCAACAGGACACATGGGAGATGGTGGTTCCACAGTACTTCCTGTTTCATAAACACTCTACAGGAGAAACAGGAAACTCCAGCCAAATTCCTCTCCCTGACATTAGGACTCCACTATCTTGTGTCACACCACACTCCAGGTTTAAGGAACCCCTTAACCAGCCAGAGTGCCTGATACTGCACGCCTGAGCTCTGTGTTCTCATCCCTGAAGGACAGCCTACTCCCACCAGCTCTAGGCAGTGTTTGCTTATGGGGTTCTGTTTTTGCTCCAATGAATTCAGGGGGAAATAACTTATATCAACACAGCTAAAATGCCTACGTGTGAGAATAGGAGGTCAGAGTCCAAAAGGATGTGCATTGAAGCATGGTGGGCTGACAACCAGCAGAGGTAACCAGCTGCTCTACCTTCTGTTTTTCCTTCACCCTGTAAAGACTCCAGTCCACTCAAGCCCCTGGAGAATACAGACCCATCTCCTTCTTTATCCTTGTTCCCAGTCCTGCTCTGCCCATCTGTCATATGCCCACAGAACCCTCTGCCCAGTGTGAGAGCCACAGAGTAACAAGAACAGCTATAGGGTGCCTTAGCATCTGCCTTCAGCCCAGAAAGACAAAGATTTGGTCACTGTATAATCCGCAAGAGGTGTGGCATGAGCTTCCACATCCACACAGTCTGTAGAGCCTGAAGACATAGTTCCTCACATCAGGGATCTGCCTAGTGACACCCCCTGTGGACTGTCCTCCTATCTCACATCCATGTTCCTCTTCATCTGTCTAGCATTGCCTGCTCAGGTCTTTGTCACTCCCGTCTATCCCAGTGCTTCCTCCAACCCAGCAAGCAATTTGCACATCATTGCACACTCAGCAATGAGTGATTAGTGCCAGGTGTGCAGCGGTTGCTCATGATCTCATACACTGGACCAGGAAGCAACGGTCTGAGACTGTTGACATTTAACCTTTATCTTTTGCTCTACGTTGTTAAAAACAAACAGCAGGGCCTAGACAAGTAGCCAAGTTTCTCATTAAACTAACCATGAAAGCCCTTGCTTCATGCTAAGACTGGAGGCACACTGGTTCTATCTTCAAGCTGCACATCTCAGCTTCTTGAAATAGTCCAGGGAAGAGGCATCACTATGAACCTGACACAAAGGGTGACAATTGCTGGCTTGTCCCCCTTTGGAAGCATTTTGTAGATGTTCAAGCAAGTGTAACCTTACAAGAACTCCCTGTACTGCAGACTTCTCAGCACCTTTAATGTGCTGTTATGCACCAAAGCCCACCTCAAGGTAACCTCACTAGATACAACCCCTTTACAAACATGATCACCATACCTCTTGCTTCTTTTTTTCACTCAAAACACCCCATCATTGCTGAGTGGTCTGAGAGGCAGGTCTGTAATGTTGTATGTGGCATTACCACAACTTATGTCTCCTTGCTGTAGGAGGTTGAATGTGGCATCCTTCCAGAAGGTGCTTCCACACTAAGCCATCGTGTCCATGGTTTTCCCACATTTCTACATCACCTCCCATCTCACTCTTTTCCCAAAACTTAAGGTGCTATTTTACAACTGTCCCCATTAAAGTCACCACCTTCTCTAGGAGGTGGCAGAGGCCTTCTTTCTTTCCTTCTGTTCCCATAGAGGTGTTTGGGACAGAAGTATTCCTCCAGCCTGGGTCCTCTGCTCCTATCTTAGTATCCTGATATTCAAAATGCTCTAACTCCAACCCTGAACCTTCTATCTCTATTATTCCTCACCAGTTTTAGTGGTTTCACCCGCTTCAGCCACCAGGCAGAAATTCCTTTCTCCTGACTGTCAGATGGTCAACATCCTCTCTAGCTTGTACCACAACATCACACAACTTCACATATTCACTCTTTGCTGAAAAATCCCTCTCCAGAAAAAATTTTGCTATACTATACAGAATTAAACCCTTCAAAAGCTGCATCCTACTCAGAACCATCACAGTGGAGAGGGGAGGGGTCTAAGAGGTCTAAAATCTTCCCAGAAGATTCTGATTGAGGATATGGTTGCATTGTCTCAAACTTGCTTGCAGGGATGAGCCATGGACTTCTGATGTTGGTGCTGATGAGACTCTTGTGGGCCTGAGCTGGCCTCTGTGGCCTTCTTCCTTCCCAATACCTTTCCCTTTGACAATAACTTCTGGTGCCTTTGAAAAACTTTCATCCTTTAGGTCTGTTAGATGTAAGCAGTTGCTGGCCTGCCACCCAGCGACAAGAACAGAAGCCAAATCTCCTGATCAGTAGAATCAGTCCTGAGGCCATTTGGTAGATAGTTAGCCAAGAGCTATTGCTTGGCCACTTAAACATGGGGTCCTGGTGACCATCTTGCCTCCGCAAAGCATGAATCTGAGAAATGAGGCAGCATTTGGAAATAGAAGATACTAGAGTCCAAGTCTGATGCGCACTTTCATTCCTGGATCCAGCCACACAGGAAGCTAGACCCGCAGTTTTCAGTTATATGAGCCAGAAAGTTTCTTTTCATGTAAGTCTGTCTAAGGGTGTCTAGTCATATGCAGATAAATAAGGAAGCCACACCATATTGATGCTTTACCTGGGAATGAGAGTGTTGAGGCTGACTTAGCCCCCACTATTTGGGGAGCTGTAAATTTGATGGATCATCTTTGCTGAGTCCACCCAGTGGACTCAGGAATTTCCCCTTATTGATAGGTAAGCAGCTTTGTTCCCAGTGATCTGAACATTTCCCAGTGAAGAGCAGTCACTGCCACTGTACAAACCCGGCTCACTCTGAAGAGGGAGGCCTGGTGGCTTGCCTGGCTGTCACATGAAAAGGGTGGGCCTGAAAGGGCCTTTACAATCACAGAGCATGCACAATGACCTTGAACAATTGTTAAGGACAGAGACACACATTGCTTCCAGAATAATGAAAAAAGTGTATTGCAGGCAGGGACCTCAAATACTTCAGCTCAGCCCCGCCCTGGGTTGTGGTCCCTGGTAAATCCAACCTACCCCATTCACTGTAGCCTTGGCCTGCATCCCTGACAGTCACTGTTGCCATCACTGAAGCCACCTTTCCACTGAATGGGTGAACTGAACACTTTATGTCCAAAAAGAGAATGTTTTAAAAGCATAAAAGCTGTAAGGGAAGTTTAGCCACTGACAGGAAGGTGCAGAATTCAAAAATACTGTCTCTAGACAGCCCACTTGCCCACAGCAGCAAAGGCAAGAGTAGTATCACATCAGAGGATAATTTCTGGATGGGGAGAGGCAGAATTGATGCGGAAGAAGTAAAATGGGAATAAATCTATTGACTGGCTTGGTTTGGTTTTGCTTTTTATTATATTATATGATATTTCAGAAGGCCATTTTCATGCAAGTATATGATGTACCTGAGGATATGCCCCTGTACTAGCCTGTTTTTGTGTGTTGACTTGGCACAAGCTAGAGTCATCAAAGAGGAAGATGCCTCAGTTGAGGCAAAGCCTTGATGAGATCCAACTGTAGGGTATTTTCTCATTTAGTGAGCAATGGGGGAGGGCCCAGGCCACAGCCATTCTTGGGCTGATGGTTTTGAGTTCTATAAAAAGGTAGGTGGGCTGAACAGGCCATGGGAAGCTAGCCAGTAAACAGCCCTCCTCCGTGGTCTCTGTATCAGCTCCTGCCTCCAAGATCCTGACCTGTTTGAGTTCCTGTCCTGATTTCCTTCAGTGATGAACAGCAATGCTGAAGTATAAGGCAAATAAACCCTTTCCTCCCCAACCTGTTTTCTGGTTCTGGTGTTTGGCTGCAGCAATAGAAACCCTAAGACGCCCCTCCCCACCCCCACACATAGCTCATTGCTCTTCCAATTCTAACCCCTCCCTCTTCCAGGAGCTTCCTTTGTTCCACTAGACACCTCTATTTCTACTTTCATGTCAACTGTAGATAAGTGATTTGTTATTTATAAAGTCTAGGACCCACAAATGAGAGAAAACATGTCACATTTGCTTTTCTGAGACTGACTTAATTTGCTTAATACATTTAGTTGTGCCCATTTCCTTGCAAAAGACACGACTTCACCCTTCTTTATGGCTGAAACACTTTCCTGGTATTTATAAACCACATTTATTTCTCCTTCATTAGTATTCATAAGTCATCAAAGAATGAATGAGGTCAGAACCTTTAAAATCCAATGAGTTTCCAAGAACTGATAATCTGGTGACCAAGCTTCCACTTCACATGTAAACTATAGCACCCGCTTTCTAGAGATTCCTTAGTCCTGTCAATTGACCCTAAAATCAAGCATCATAATTGTCAGTAACAAGAACAGGTGCTGTGATTAAGTCCAAACAAGCCACTGCCACAGAACTGCATCCTACCTCCTTACAGGCCAAATGGCAGGCCAAGGGTCACTAGAGTGTGGGGGAGAAGTCAGCTTGATGTGAAAATGGATCAATTTGAGGGGTGATAAAGCTGATCTGTGTCCTGATTGCTGCAACGGTCACATGACTACTATATTCATTTGTCAAAAACTGGCCAAATGCACATTGCATATTTATTTAGAGGACCCAGGAGGGTGTGCTGGTGATTGCTTTTGTCCTGGGCCTTGTCAGGCAGGAATGTAAGTTTGCCACTGCTGCTAGACACAAGCCTATTGTTCATAAGATCAATTATACATCGATCACGGCATATTTAAAACCCCAGCACTTGGAAGACAAGGGAAGGAGAATCACAAGTTCAAAGCCAGCCTGGGCCACATAGCCACACTCTGTCTCAAACAACCAAAGAGAGAGAGAGAGAGAGAGAGAGAGAGAGAGAGAGAGAGAGAGAGAGAGAGAGAGAGAGAGAGAGAGAGAATAATTATGAAGTCAGAAACCAAAGAGAACAAGAGAATAAAAAATAGTTATATTGGTTTTACATTTAAAAATTTTAAATTTACATTTAAAAATTTGGTAATAGTTAAATGAAGAAAGAAAAAGAAAAACTCTCAGCTCCTACCATTCCATCACATCCCAAATAAAAAATCACCTTGGTGCATAGAGCATATTCTCATGAACATCTCTAGTGTCTGAGAACTCCTGGTTCTGAGGATGGGTTAGATTTGAGGATCTTCGTGTTGATGAACCACATGGGATCAGTCTGGAGACACCCTGACATCAAACCAGATGCAGGCACTCATATTCATCTGCTTTGCCTCATTGTAACAAAACACATTTGTCACTGAGTACAAAAACGTAGAAAAAATTAAGCTCCTATAGAACACAGTGCAGCAACTAAAGGTAACAAACTGTTTACTTCATAGCAGCCTGTAAATGGATGAAGATTTGGCTCAGCCATAGAGTGTCTACCTCCAAAAAGAAGATTTTGATTATTATCATCCCAAAGAAATGATGACTATGGTATGGAGAGATGACTCAGACAATAAAATATTTGTCATTCAAGTATGAGGACCTGAATTTGACCCCCAGCACCCATGTAAAAAGACTATAGTACACATCTGCAATCTGCATTGGGGAGGCAGAGACAAGAGGATTCATGGGGCTTGCTGGCCAGCCACTTGAATCAAATTGACTAGCTTCAGGTTCAGTGAGAGATCTTGTCTCAGAAAGGTGGCTAGTGATTAAGGAAGACATCTGAGACAAACCTCTGGTTCTCACACATACATATGCACACAGACATAAGCATACAGAGAGATACATATGGAAATGCATACACACATAAAAATAAATAATGAATGTTTGACTGATATGCTGATTACTGTGACTTCATCACTGAACATTGTTTGCATCTATGAATTGGAAAACTGCTCCTTGAAGACGGAGGCTTTTTATCTTGCTCTTCTGATGTCTGCCCCAACTCTGCCTTTCCTTTCTGTATCTCTGCTTGGATTCCCTGCCTCACTCTATCCTGCCTTGATATAGGCCAAGGCATCTTCTTTATTAATCAATAGTAATAAAACATATTCATAGCCTACAAAAAGACATCCCACATCAGTGCCTCACAAATGTAAGCAATTGTTCTTGTCAACATGAAAACACGTTGTGTTTTGACAGGAAACATTATCATGACATGTTATGAAAATATGACAAAAGTCATATGTCAATGTGACTTTTAAAAATGTCGGTGCCATCCCAAAGAAAGCACCCCAGCCTCTGACTAGAGGAAAAGGGAAGTCGGTGCCATCCCAAAGAAGCACCCCAACCTCTGACTAGAGGAAAAGGGAAGATGTGACACTGGTTAGGGAACATAAAGAAGTGCCAGCTAAGAGATGGCAGAAGAGGGGAGATGGAAACAATAATGCCCTGGGATTCTGGGAGAAAGGAAAAGCCAGGAAGGGCTCAAGAGACCACAGCACAGGGAGAAAGAGCCTTAGAACAGGCCTGGTTCTTACAAAGAAAAGTGAGTTATCTACATGACAGTTTTAGAAACTCACAGCACGTGGTGGGGCAGGTCGTGATGTTCCCCCCCCTCCCCCCCACGTAGTCACGGCACATGATGATGGCAGGGCCTGTGTATCATCGTAGCCAGCAATCATATACTGAGTCACGAAGTAGAAAGGACAGATGAGGTGATACACTCCAGTGTGGAGGTATTCCCTTAAATCCTACCTCCCAGGATTGTACTACCTCCATGGTGCTACTCTGGGGAGCAAGTCCTTGGCCTGGCACTCTTTGGGGACACTATCCATGGTCGGATCACAATGCTTTCTATGTCTTTATTTCCTTTTCTGTGCTCACAGGCATCTAGGATGATTTCTGAGGCTGTTCCAGCCTCCAGATTGTAGGCTTCAGCTTGCCTTGCACATTGAGGCTCCGTGGCCAGGAAAACCTCAGGATGTCGTTGTCACAGAAGAAACGGGAGTTAAGGCAACCTTAGCTATTGCCACCTTTCCTGACTGAAAAGGCAGGGAAACTGGTCCATTAAAAAGACAAGGGAAAATAAACAAGGAAAAGAAGTGCACCCTGAAATCTAGTACTCAAGAGGCAGAGGCAGCAGGATCAGGAGTTCCAGGTTAGCTTCTGCTACACAGAGAGTTAGCCTAGGCTACATGAGAACTGATGGGAGGTGGGAAAATAGGGGAGCTGTCGACAGTAATAGGGTTCAGTCAGCAAAGTGCCTGCAGTGCAAGTGTAGAGACCCCAGTTTGAACACCCATTCATCTAAAAGCTGCATATGAGCATGTTGCTGAAACCCTAGCGCTGGGGGAACCAAGTGAGTCCCCCAGAGTTTGCTGGCTAGCTAATCTATCCCTAAACAGTAATGTACTCTCAGATCAATGAGTGACCCTGCCCCCCAAAAAGAAGATGGAGAATGTTAGAGGGAGATAGTAGACATCAGCCTCTGGCCTCTACCCACCCCCATGCTCACATGCACCCACACCTGGGAAGAGGCTGGCAGTAAAGATAGAAAAGTCCAGCCAACTGTCATTAGATACATAGAGTCTTTCAGAAAGCCCCGTTCTCTGAAGCAGATAGAGCTCTGACTTGTGTCACTTGTGTCTCTGTATACTGTGCCTAATGCTAAGAGCCATCATAATATGTTGATTTCAGGCTGGTTGGCTAGGTAAGTTGTCTATGGTGGTGATAGGGTGTCTAACCTCATCCATTCTCAACCAGCAGCCAGTGCCAAAGACACTAGGAAAGAGACATGACCCGGGCTCACAAATCTCAAGAGGTACCCTCTTTTAGCCTCTGTCTCCTAGACTCGACTCCTGTTCCCACAGGAAGAGCCACGCATTACACATGCCCTTTCAGCAAGCTATCATGTCAAATGTGGCAGCACCAGGCCAAGAGCCCTTCTGAGCCCCATAAGCTCCTCCATTTACAACAGGACACCCTGAGGAGGCAGAAAATGCCACCATCCTCCCCTCCAAGTCCAGGAAGGCTTCTGACCCACTGGTTCTGGTGAGTGACCGAGCCTGGCTCCAGCCGAAGTGTGGATATGCACCTTCCTTGGCTGGACCAATACCAGAATAACAGACAAGTTCTACCTTGAGGAAAAGCTATCTCACACAGGTAGCAACATACATCCCTCAGGCCCCACATCCTCTTCCTAGAAAAATGCTGGGCATTTCCACTAAGCACATGGACCTAGAGGTCAGGCTGGAAACCCATGTTATTTTATATTATCCTGCGTTGCTAATATTTAAGAAGTATGGAAAGTGCTAGAAGAAAGAAGAAACACTACATCGCAGCAGGCAGATTAAACTCTAAAAACCATATTATCCAAGAAGCAGCCTTCGTGGAGAAGGAAATAGGGGCCAAACTACAGCAGATGAAACTCCAGCGGATGAGATGCTTTCATAGACTTGCTGCCACAGGCATTGTTCAGTCTGAATTGCCCGTGTTTTCACATTCATCTCAGACAATGAGTTCCTGTGACATTCTGGCATACATTATAGTGGGGGGAAAATTCAACCCGCTTTATTTGTTCCATCTTCTGCTTTTAGACGTAATGGAAACACGTTAACGTGCTTAACACCGGTGGCCTCTCCTAGAGCCTTGCTTCACTTTTTGTAGTTATCCTGAGTCATGGGGAGGGGAGATTATACTTCCAGACAAGAGGCAGTGCACAACAGCAAAGCTGGCCTGTGGTGGGTCCTCTGTGGGCTCACTCCCTCCTCCGTGCTTTTCAAGACTTCCACAGCATATAGCTCATTATGGTTACAATGATCTCAACTGTCCTTCAGAAAAGAATGTGAGGCTGTTGATGACGGAACCAGTTCAAGGAAAACCTCCCAGGAGTACAGGACATAAAGATCACCTTGTTGAACCGCTTTTATATGCATTCAGTTACACCTGGTTTTAGAGCCCACTCACCCGGCTCCCTGGATGGGTTTCTCATGCATTAACTGATAACACGGTAAGTGTTTAATTTAAGAGTTCATACCTGAGGTGAGAGTCACATAAATAAACTATTTCAACCTCATGGAAAGAGAAAGAGGGGGTAAAAAACACATCTGCTTTTTAAAGCCCTCTGTGCAGGTCTAGAGTGTGCAATGCGATGGCTATTCACTCTGCCTCTGTGGCCTGCTTTCCCCAAGAAAGACATAGGATTTTTCTAAGTCCTAAAACTGCATTTTTAATGGAAATTTTCCATGGTACATGTTGAACAACAGCTCTTTCTCACTGTGATGACAGAGCTGAGGAGAACTGTTCTGAAAGACTAGAGGTATATTTGGCTCCCAGTTTTGGACAGTTCCATTCATGATTGACTGGCTACATTGCTTTGGAATCTGTGATGAGACAGAATATCACAGCCCAGAATAAGTGATGAAACAAAGCTGTCTATCCTGTGGCAGCCAGTAGCTGGAAGGGAGAAAAGGAGGGGGTGGTGGAGAGAGGGAGGGAGGGAGGGGGAGGGAGGGAGGGAGGGCGGGCACTCAAGCATTCAGGCATCTGTATCAATAATTTCCTTTTGACAAGGCCTTTCTTCTAAATTTCCACCAGCTCCTGACCTAATATTGGCTGGAAACCAAACTTCAACATATAAGCTGGCAGCAGATATGAAATCCAAACCATAATGCCTGTTAACAAGAATTTCTCTATTTGGTTACCCTTATGACAACTTTGGCCATTTTTTATATAATAAATTCAACTCTCACCCCACAAAGGAGGAGAGCCATGGGAACCTGGAGGCATGGACTTGGCTTTTGATAGAGCTTCTAGGAAGCACAGAAAGGCCTCCTCACCCACAAAGACTTAGCAGCCCTCCTAAACTCCTGTGAAAACCTGAGATCCATGGGTGTAGACATGCCAGAGGTCCACAGAACCCCAGGCTACCACGTGCAAGGCCACGTACCTGAGTTCTGAGGCCCTAGAATTGATTCTCAAAACAGTACAGGTACTTCCATGAATTTAGACCCTCATAGCACCCCAAAGGGACCTGAAGAATAAGCAGGAATGATTCAACCTCACAAGGAAAGGGAATCCTGATAAGTTACAACTTAGATTAAGATGTGCATCCTGCTAAATGAAGTAAACCAGCCCCAGAGGATAGATGTCACTTGACCCCACTTACATTTGCTGCTTGAAGGCATCAAACCAGATGGCCAGAAGTAGAGTGGGGCATGCCAGGGGCTAATGGGCTAAAGAATAGAAAGATGGTGTTCTATGGGTACAGAGTGTTAGTTTTGGAAAACAAAAACTTTGTGGATGAATGGTGATGGGTACACAACATGAATGTACTTTATGCACTTTACCAAGTGCACGCTTGGTAAAGGTTAAGGCATCAAATTTCATGTTATATATACTTTGCCATATACACACATGGCAAGGTGGGGAAACACTGAGGAGAGAGTGCTGGTCACGGTGTAGGGTGAAGGGATCACATTTGCCTAGCATGTACAAGATCTGGGATTGCAATGGGATATTGCTCTTGTACACTGTAAAGATGTGTTGCTCATATTGGTTTAATAAAATGCTGATTTGGCCAAGTAGCTAGATAGGAAGTAGAGGTGGTGCAACCAGACTAGGAGAATGCTGGCAAGCAGAAGAGGAGCTGAGACACCAGGAGACACAGAGGAAAGAAGACAGGCATGCTGCTCTGAGAAAAGGTACCAAGTCACATGGCTAAACATAAATAAGAAGCATGGGTTCATTCAAGAGTAAGAGTTGTCAAGTAATAAGCCTGAGCCATAAGCCAAACAGTTTGTAATTAATATAAACCTTTGGATGGTTAATTGGGACTAAATGGCTGCAGACTAGCCAGGCAAGACGCAAAAACTTTTGACTACATGGGATCCCATTCCCAGAACTGTAACAAAAAGAAATATATCTGGTTTCGGGTGACTTAAACAGCAGAGACAGCCGCTACAAAGTATTTGATCAAGGCCTAGAATAGCATCTGAAACTCAGGTAAGACGGCTCCTTGTTCCCTTTGGAGTGGGCCACAGTTCCAGCCTCAATGATCAGCCCAGACCTTCCAAAGCAGTCAAGCCCTGGCCAGCAGCAGCCCTCGGAGTGTGGCTGGATAACTTTGCTGATTGCCTCTCCTGTTTCTGGCTCCTCAGCCTCTCTCCCAGAGGCTATTTGCCCTTGAGTTCCTCTCAGGCTCCATAGGACCTGGGAAATCCCAGAACTCTTTTCTCACAACTCATGAGAATCCCTGGCACAAGCAGACAAAAGAGAAGGGAGATTTACACAAAGCTGACGGAATACAGTTTGCAAAATCTAGTCACATAAGATAAATTAAAATTAGTGGGTTAAAGAGATGAATCAGGAGTTAAGAGAACTTGCTTTTCAATCATTAGAAACCGGAGTTCAAAGCCCAAACAACCACATTGAGTGGCCCACAAACACCTGTTTTGCCAGTTCCAAAGGATCCTCTTCTGACCTTCACAGGCAGCCACACACACTCACACTCACATGAACACATGTATGGATATACCCATACAGATGTGCGTACACACACCTATATAAATTTTTATATTAAAAACAAACAAAATTAGTATACTCAGATAGCACAAAAATTTTAATGGCTCTCTGCCTTCTGAAAGGAAAGGATATACAATACTCTCTCCAAACAGTGGTGAGCTAAACCTTCCTGGGTTTAGTGTGTTTAAAAACCTCGGAAATGTGCATAGACAAACTAACCTGTTAGCCCAGTGGTTCTCAACCATTTTAATGCTACAACTCTTTAATCCAGTTCCTTATGCTGTGGTGACTTCCAACCACAAAATTATTTCATAGATACTTTATAGCTGTAATTTTGCTACTGTTATGGATCATAATGTAAGTATCTGATATGCAAAACCTAAAGGGGTCACGACTTACAGGTTGGGAACCATTGCTTTAATCTCATTGGAATCTATTGTAGGCTTTTTCTAATGAGAAAATTATAACTTCTTTTATATCTCTACCACCAAGCACAGTACCTGGCCCACAGTAAGTGCTCAATAACATTTATAAAACGTTATTTACACTCTAAATATATATATATATATAGTTGAAACAGCTATAAAAAGTTAAAAATGGCTCAGTCTACTGTTTTCCCTGTTGTAGCAAATTATTTTTCAAACTGAGTCACACTCTATAGCCCATGCTGGCCTCAAACTCATAAACTCTCCGCCTCAGCTACTGAGTCTGAGCTTACAGGCATGTACCACCCCACCAGTAGCTGTGTGGCAGACACTAGTGCTCTGAAGAAAAGCAGGTGCACTACACTCATGATTTTCAGGCAGTTCTCTGGACACCCACTCCCAGGTCCTCGCTAGGAGCATGGATCTCACTAGCTCAGTTTTAGATGGGAACCAGGGACTTAGAGAGCTTTGTGACTTGTGATTGGGTTTGGGGAATATTTATTTATGCAAGGTTTCTGGGAGTGTCTTGAGTAACCCAGACTAACATCAAACTCTCTCTGTAGCTGAGAATGGCTTTGAACTCTGATCATCCTCACTCCAAATCCTAACTGCTAGAATCGCAGGAGGTACCACACCCAGCTTCTTTGAGATGTCTTGTTCACTTATCTCCAGTGTGCTGTTGGCTTCATTTTTACTATAACAAAGTATCTGGTTTAACCAAGGCAGAAAGCTTATTTGTGCTCATGGTTGCCAGGATTTTAGACTATGGATGGTTAGCCCGTTGCCATGACAAAGAAACGCATCATTATAGAGGCACATGGTAAAGAGGGCTGTGGTGGTTTGAAAGAAAATGGCCACCATAGGGAGTTTCACTATTAGGAGGTGTGGCTTCGTTAGAGTAGGTGTGGCCTTCTTAGAGGAAGTGTGTCACTGTGGGGCTGGGCTTTGAGGTCTCAGGCTAGGCTCAAGCTATGCTCAATGTCACAGACTCCTGCTGCTGCCTGCTGATCAAAATGTAGAACTCTCAGCTTCTCTAGCACCACGTCTGCCTTCATGTCCCACCAGGAAGATAGTGAACCAAACCTTTGAAATTGTAAACAAGACCCAATTAAATGTTTTCCTGTATATGAGTTGCTGTGGTCATGATGTCTCTTCACAGCAATGGAAACCCCAACTAACACAAGGGCCATCATCTACTTTCCTTCCAAGTACAAAAGACAAGGGAAAAGGCCTAAGACCTCCCATTAGTCCTTACCTCTTTCAGGTTCCACCACTTCCCATCGCACAGTGGCACAGTGCTGAGAGCCAAGCCTTTCCCACAGGGACATTGGGAATTCAGTATTCAAAATGCAGCAGCCCCAGCCTCCCACCAGCCTGGGCACCAGCTTCCAACACCACTCCCTGCATTGATTGCAATCCTCAAGATGCAAATAGTGCATCCAAGGGCCCTTGGGGTTTCTTCTGGTGTGTATTGCTTTCCTAGGGGCATGATAGAAGCTGCCTCCCCTGAGTGCTGAAGCAGATGTGCCTCCGTTCCTCCTGATTCCTTTCCTCTCTCTGCAGCATGAGCTACCTGGCCTTGCCATCCTCTGCACTTAATTTGAGAATATTTGTTCAATTTGAGTGTGTTTTTGACCTGCCAGGTATCTGTGAAACAAAATAACTCCTACTGATAGCTTCTTATCAAGAGTAATTTAAAAACATCCATCATTGACTGGCGAATGTCAAAAGAAAGGTTGAGAGAAATTCCTGTTTCCCTAAATATGTTTTCTTTCTCTCTCCTGTCAGCATCATTGTCAATCCTGAAATTATAGTGTGCTAAGGAAGACCTCAGAAATTGTTACAATGAAAACATACAAATCAGCCCGGGCTCCCAGAAGCCCAGGACAAAATCAGTGGGGTAGACAGCCAGGTCCTACCTTGTGTGGGCAACACTGCAGGCTTTGAGGGGTCCATTAGCATTGGAGTACAAAATGAGCACCCTGGGGAGGCAAGTACCCCCTCTCTGCCATTCTGGCTTGAAGTTTAGCTGTAAATTAGTGACTCCGGTCTCTGTTGACATGCGGGCTGTCCTGCCTCCCTTCTGACAATGATTAAGCAGGATGCGGAGAAAAGGACAAATAGGCATTAATAACACCTGCTATTTAAACAAGTCTGTGATTTTCATTAGGGGGAAGTTGAAGGTTGTGTATTTTTAGGTCTTTCTGTCGCCAAGCTAACAACTGGAGTTGCTGGTACACCTGTCAACTGAAAGCTAATGAGAGACGGAGATTGGAGGGCATGGCATGAGCATAAAGCATCCATCCCTAAAGGAAGACTTTCACAACACCAGTGTCTACTCTGTGCCACCTGGTAGAAGCATGAAGCATTTCTCTGTTGCAGAAAAACTCTCCTGTTCTTCATTCTCCACTCCCATCCATAACATAGTCTAGGGTTAACTTAAGACAAGAAGAAAAGAATTATATATTAGTCTACCCGCTGCCTACAACATAATATCTGAGGCAGGGTAATGTATAAGGAAAAGAGGTTCAGCTCACAATTTTGGAAACTGAAAGTCCAAAGAACATTGTACCAGTTCTGATGATGAGCACCATGGCTGCACCACGTCAAGGAAAATGGCATCAGAATTGTTGGAGCACATGCAAAGAAAGAATTCATATAGCAGACAGATGCAGGAGGGCACAGAGCAGCCTTCTTTCATAGCAACCATCTCTTGAAAGCTAACCTGGATTGCAAAAGAACCACATTGATCCCTCAATAACCTAATTATTGCACTTGACATTCCACCAATTCAACATTGCCACTCTGGAACCAAGCCTCTACCATCTCCAAGTGATGGCAGAAACAACTCATTCTGAAATCCCGGAAGTAGATGCCAGGCACAGGCTGGCAATTATGAGAAGTGCCCACAAGCTCCTCTGACGTGTGGTGCTCCTACACATCCAGCTAATAGGAAGACAATGGAGCATGAGGGCATAGTGTGATTGTGCACCCCAGCAAGAAGCTTCTGAGACAAAGTTTCATCGAAGAAGGGGGAGAGTAAGGATGAAGAGGAGGGGCGGGAAGTAGAGGGGAGAAGCCAATTCAACCCTCCTACTTCCTGAAGACTTCTTGGTATGTGGAAAAAAATTCTTAGTGGGATCTTTGTATTCCTTTATTTTCAGTAATAAAACACTATGCTTAGAGAGAACTTAAGGAAGAGGGCACTTGTGGGAGTCCATCGTGGCAGGAAAATGAGGTAGCGAGCAGCAAGAATGCAGTCAGAGAAGGACATTGAAAACATGCATCCTCAGCTGCAAACATGAAGCAGAGAGAATGGATGGACAGTGAGTCAAATCTACAATCTCTCAATCCCAGTGACGTTCCTTTTTCACCACCAGCTTGGAACCAAGTGTTTAAATAGCCCTAGATTTGCAGGATGTTTCTCACTCAAATCACCACAATCTTCCTTAGCAATTGAATACTGGAATTTGTAGGTAAATTAATGTCTGATGAACATACCAACATGCCTAAGTTATGCAACCTATAGACTTATATACCAGGCTTATTTTAGACCACCAACCAGATCCCAAATCATCACAAAGAGAGTTATTATTTAACTATAAATGCCCAGCTTTATCTTAGACTTGTTTCTTGCTAGTTCTTATAACTTAACCTTTTTATCTTCATCTACATTTTGCCCGAGGTCTCTTTACCTTTATTTTTCTTCTGTATATTTTACTTTCACTCTTTTGCATGTCTGACAGGGGGCTGCCTGGCTTCTGGCCCCAGGCGTGTCCCTTTCTTTCCCCCTTCTCCTCTCTTCATTTTTTGTCCCTCTCAAGCCTAGATTTCTCCTCCTATTGATTCTCTCTGCCCGCCAGCCCTGCCTACCTTTCTCTGCCTAGCTATTGGCCATTCAGCTTTTTATTAGACCAATCAGGTAGCTTAGGCAGGCAATATATAACAGCGACACATCTTTTCATAATTAAACAAATGCAGCGTGAACAAATGCAACACACCTTTACATTGTTAAAGTAATTTTCACAACAGACTCAGAAGAAGAAAAAAAGTCATTGAAAGAAATTTTTATGGTGACCTCGGGAAACCGTGTCCTCTGTCCTCAACTTCAGGCACTTATAATCAAAGGAAGAGGATTTGTAGATTCTAAAGGCAAAATCAGCAGGACTTTGATGTCCTGATGGTGAGTGGGTTCCTCTGCAGTGTGGCTGAAACAAAAGCAAGCCCTCTGGTCTGATGGAATAGGAATCCTAAAGTGAACTGATGTTTCTTCCTCTCAAGATACCACCCAAGTCCTTCTAAAGGCTTCCTGCTTCCATTCTCACTGAGAATCAAGGATGTCCAAGATGGAGAGGCACAGGAGCCCATAGGCATGAGCCCACCTTAGGATGACCTCTGAGGCAGAACATCATAGTGGTGTATAAGTGTTTAAGTAAAATATTCTTACTGCATGGAAAATGTGCAATCTACCCGTGTTAGAATGAACAGCTTGAGGTTGTAAGGAAGCCTACCTTGTTTTGCAGAAGACCTCTAGATGCTACTTTGAAAAGTTGAAACTCTAATCCCTTTTTCCCCCACAACATCATTCTGCCTTTGGTTCCTATAAATTAGACTCCTCTGGGACCCTCAGGTTAGTGGCCTACTCATTTCGTGTAGCTTAATGTCCTCAATGTTTATCTGTCTTTTAGTGAACAGCAAAATTCCCTTCTTGGTGTTTAAGACAGAATAATATTACATTGTATTTGTGACATCACTTTCTTTTTTGAGTCGAGTCTTGCTACATATTCCCACTGGCTTCAAACTGATGTCCTCCTAACTAAGCCTCCCAGCTAATATTGCAGATGAGTGCCCTGTATCAAGATGTATGCTGTGCTTCCTCTAAGGTTCTTACTTTGATCAGGTCTTTCCATATGAAAATGTCATAATGAAACCATTATTATGTATAATTAAAATATTCTAGCAGGAGCCAGTGAGAAGGCTCAGCAGGTAAAGGTGCTTAATAGCAACCTGACAGATGGCCTGCATTTGATCCTCCTGACCCATGAGAAAGAAAGAACTGGTTCTTGCAAGCTGTCTTCTGGCCTCTACACACAGATCATGAAAACGCAGCCTATAACACACAACACAACACACACACACACTAAAAAAAAAAATGAATGTAAAACATGTTAGCCAAAGAAATGTTTAAAAATTTAATGAGTAGTGAAATTTGCACATATAGCATTTATAAATGATAACGCATATATCACAGACACCCATGGCTGGGGAGGGGGTGTGGGCACTTGTTTCTTAAAAGCACATGCCTCCATTACTCTTCCTGGTCCTTAGGTGTTTCTCCAGCACCCTTCTTTCTCTGGATGCTCCTTTACATTGTAACCAGCACATTTGGTTTCATTCCCCTTCCTTCCCTGGAGAGCAGCACACCACTCTCCCTTCATAAAGACCGGCCCTACTGACCTCAGGAAGAACACATCATCCATGCTCCTCTTTCTTCTCTGTGTGGCAAGTGCAGCCCTTCCTCACATCTGTAACTGGTGGAACAGATGATGCACAGACTGCGGCTTTCACCTGTCATAAGAGTCTACAAACTCTAGACTTTGAATTAATGCTCAATCCTTTCTAAATTGAGAAAAGTTCAGGCAATGGAAAAATAATAATTTTTTTCTATCTAAAAGTAAATCTGTGTGTTGTTAACTGCCCTTGTTCTTATGTTTTAATGCTTTTGTTTTTAAAGTAAAGTAATGGCTGGCCCCTCAAAAAATAAAAAACTAGACCCATCAATCCATTGTTCTTACCAAAAATTAGGTAACTGACCCTGAAAACTCTCAGTGTCCTCATCCTATCAACAGGGTCAGTGTCATGCGATGGAAGAATTTTTGAAGTACCAGCTGTGATAGGGTAAAGGGCATATAAGCCAAGTACCTGGAACAGAACATCCTTTGGGTAAAGAATTCCTCTTACAATGTGGCAATCCCTTCAAGACAAAAGACAGCCAACATCACATGCAATCGATGGCCTGCAGCCAAGTGCCATCACTAACAAGGCTCCCTCCTAATAATGCATCTTACACAGCTATTCCTGTTTACAACTCTTCTTTAGTGCAAAGCTAGCACGCATCCTGCTCAAGTTTTCCATGATTTGGGGCTGGGCTTGGTGTCATCTGTCTATGATCTCAGCATCCTTGAGGCACAAGAGGGAGATTTGCTGCAAGTTAAAGCCTGGTCTGGCCTTCAACTGAGTTCAAGGCTAGCCACATCTGCATAGAAAGTTCCAGGTCAGCCAGGGCTACAAATAATACCACTTCTTTAAAAAAAAAAAAAAAAAAAAAAAAGCTCATAAAACTAAAAAGTCAGTTTCACTATTTATTACACATGTTACTGTGTTATATTACTATAGTGCATTATCTCAACCTTCAAATCTAAACAAAGCATATATAGAATACATCATCTTCCTCACAGGAGCTATTCTAGCACTTTCTGATGGAATTTCTTGTGATAAGGGAAATTCTGAGTATCCAACATGCACTGGGCTGCAGAGAAGGTTCCATGTGGAAAGCTGTGGTGCCTTCCAGCAGGTAAAGTTTAGTCAATCAGCTCACATCCCACTGTAACCCAGCTCCAGAGCGACTAACACCCACCTCTGGCACCTGCATGGTGTTGGGTGGGCACCTGCACACGTGTGGCTATTGGCCCTTTGATAAATAACCATTGCAACCAAGGAAATTACTCTCTAATTATTTGATTTTTATTCATTTGGGGTTTTCTTATTATTCATTTATTTATTAAGATAAGGTCGCACTCTGATACCTGGACTCAAACTAGCACACTCAAGAGATTCTCCCACCACTAACTCCCAAACATTGGGACACTAACATGTGCCTCTGCACCAACTGAGTCTGATTTCAATGATTTCCTGTGACTAGTGACTTTGTACTTGTCAGCACTGGCCATGTTTCTTCACCAGGTCCATTATCCAGCATTTCTTTAAACATTTTGTATATGTGATTGTTGTCCGAAACAGGGATGCCATATTCAGAATAAATAGAGAAATCAAAGCATTCAGAGCTTGCAGATGACATTCATCCTGTACCTAGCCCAGGAGAGTCCATGTTCAAGATTGATAGGCAGATGCACCTCCTCAGCAGGGTGGAACTCTGTGGAACTTTTAGTTTTTCTGTTCTAGAGACCAGATACAAGCTTCCGTGAATGGAAGCTAAGAATAAAGCCTATATACTCCCTCTCCTTCCTCTCTCCCTCTCTCTCTCTCCTCCCCCTCTTCCCGTTCCTCTACTTACTCCTCCCCTCCCTCTCTCATCTTCCTCCACCTCTGTCTGTGACTGTCTCTGTCTTTCTATCTTTTTCTCCCTCCCTTTTTCCCTCCCTCCTCCCTCCTAGAAGCACATGCTGACACCACTGACCCTCCTGTCCCAAAACCGCTCTTCCCTGCACAGCATCCTTCTCTTGTGAACCCACTGTATTTGTGTGACTACCCACATGCAGACCTTCACATGAACTCTGGGTATTTTGGGGGGGGGTCCCAATTATGAAAACATCTGGGAACTTGAATTCACACCACTATCTGAAGACAGCTGCTCATCTTGCTGGACAGTAGACAGTAGAGGTGTCTATCTAGAAGAGGTGTTTGCTATGGGGCAAAGCCTCCATGCAGGCTTGCTTTAGAAAGAAAGCGCCGTCCTCTGAATGGATGCCCATGTTTCAGAAAGCTCAGCTTGGCAGTGCAATAAGGGCTTGAGCCAGATGCCTAGCCAGTACCTTCCTATTCCAACTCATCTGAGAACCCACCTGGTGTGACAATGATGCCTTCTATGACAGCACTTGAAAAACTACCAAAGGTGAAGGACCTGGATTCTCTAACTTTCCAACCTGCCTGTAAGACAGAATAAAAATACATTATCAAGAAAACATATTGAAAATGACAAAAATTTTTCTATTATATTTTATGTGTATGAATGGGAGGGGCTTAGGAAACCTTGAGTTAATGTGTAAGAGGAGAGGAAGTTCTGGGTAGATGCGTATTGTTTGATATGAGCGCTACCACTTCAGGAACCCAAATCTCAGGCCCATGGGAATGGCAAGACTTAACCTGGGGTGAGGCTCAGAGGGTTGGCAAAGCCTTCCTCTGGTCTGAGTGCAAATACTGATAGTGCAGGCAAGTACAGGGTTTACAAATGATTGACCAATGTGTTTAAAATCTAACAACTGCATCTTCCTCCTTACACGTCTTTACAGCCGGGTCTCCTACAGGATTCCTATTGTGAATAGCCTACTGCTCTGTCCTATAGAAGAAGAGCTAACTCCTCTCCTGTGCTGGACATAAGCTGGATGAGGTTCCAGGCTCTTATGTAATTGGCGCCACTTCCTCAGACTGCTCACAGTCTGCCTGATTCCAGCTTTTCTCTATGTGTTTCCCGGTGACTGTCTTCTTATTATTCTCTTGCTATCCCTACCCATGTTTCCAGGACCAAAGCATGCAGGACACAGCATTAGTGCTTTGCCTGCACATATGTGAGTGTACTGCATGTGTGCCTCGTGCCCTCAGAGGCCAGGAGAAGGTATTGACAGCTGTGAACTGCACCTGAGTGCTGGGAGCTGAATCCCAGTCCTCTGAAAGAGCAGCCTGTGCCTTTAACCTGTGCACCATCCACGCAGTGGGGAAGATACCACTTGGTCTCTTCTTGCTTTTAGTAAAATGTGAAAGAAGGACGTGGGATGTGCAGTTCATCGCTTAGGAAGGCAGAGCTGGAATGGACAGACATCCTTGAGAGCCCAAAGAAGATTCAGTCTCCATGTTCTCCCTTCCGCAGAACATTAAATTTAGTAAATGGCTTTAGGCCCTTGATAGTCTAGGAAATTTCCCTCATCGGTGTATTTTTGTATTACCCTCTGAAAATGGGGTTTCTCTATAGTATTTTAAGATTAAACAAATGACAGCTGCTGTTTTGGTGACCTGGTCCCTGAGTTAACCTTCCAACAACCAAACCAGTTTACTCACTAATGTTTAATCTACAATAATTTTATTTGTCTGCAATACCTTGCCTTTTTTGTAAATAATGAGTATTTACCTTGTGAATCAGGAAATTCATGGATAGAGATTTTTTTTATTTATTATTTAAAGTGTGATATATGTTTTACAATAACTACACCAATGTCTGAAAAGAAGCAGATTTTGATGGATATGTAGAATGCAGTTCACTTGCCATACTTAAAATCACCTTACTGTCAAAACTTGTACTTTTATTTTTAAGAACAAAACTACACAAAATTTGAAAGAGTGGTATCAGCAAATTCCTATATACATTACCCTTTATGTTTTGCTTGTGTGTATGAATGTGTATATGCATATAAGCCATGCATGTATGCATATGTGGTCATGCATGTTTGTAGACATGCATATATGTGTGCATGTATATGTATGAATAGATGTATATATGTACATATGTTATGCCTGTGTGCATATTTGAATATACATGTATGTGGATGTGTGAATGTTATGTATGCATATGTTTACATCATGATTGTACTCATATGTGTACATATGTGTAATACACATGTGTATGTATGTGTATATTTGTGTATTGACTGACTATATCATGGATGTGTATGTATATTTCATGCACGTGTGAGTATGAGTGTACGAGTATAGATGTTGAATGCATTAATGTGCTCATATATGGAAGAATATTATTTCAGAGGAAGTCACAAATATAATGACCTTTTGCCCCTAGATTCTTTACTGTGTGTCCCCTAAGCTCAAGAACCATCACAGTAAACTAAAAGGCAAATATTAAGTTCAGGAAATTGAATATTGGGGAAATAATGTTACGTATAACAATATTAAGTATGTCCAATATTATCTTCACTCTCCTTCAACGTGATATTTTCTTGAATCCAAGATTGTGTTTTGTCTATGTTAATCTGGACAACTGAAAGATCAGGATGCCTTCTGTGGGACTGCACCTCTGGGTGTCCCTTTGTACTTTCCTTGTGCCTTGCTCTCTCTGCTTTGCTGCCTCCCTGACACACTGACTGGACCTTCCCTGGTAATGAGAAATATTCTAGAGGGCACATCCTCTGCCTGAAGGACCCTCTTGGGGATAAAGCAAGTTGCAAGGGGCAATAAGATTAGCGCATCTGCCCTGACTTCACTGAGCTCATGCCTCCCTTGGAGGATTCCGAGGATACCCCAGAGCCTTGAGCTCAGATTCTAGAGCAAAAAAACCCAAAAAAACAAAAAAATAAAAAAACAAAAAAAACCATGAACTCCTAGAAAGCTATTTCCTGCTCAATAAAGATAGAAAAGATCCTGTTTAAAAGATTAAAAAGCAAATTAAAACAAGATAAACCAAACAGAAACAAATGAACCTAATTGGATTTCAAGTGAATAACAAAAATCACATGGGACAGAAGAAAATACTCAAATTAAAAAACAAAATCTTAAAGTCAGGCATGATGGCCCACACCTCCAACCCTAGCCAGGCATGGTGGCCCACACCTCCAACCCTAGCCAGGCATGGTGGCCCACACCTCCAACCCTAGCCAGGCATGGTGGCCCACACCTCCAACCCTAGCCAGGCATGGTGACCCACACCTCCAACCCTAGCCAGGCATGATGACCCACACCTCCAATCCTAGCCAGGCATGATGACCCACACCTCCAACCCTAGCCAGGCATGATGACCCACACCTCCAACCCTAGCCAGGCATGGTGGCCCACACCTCCAACCCTAGCCAGGCATGGTGGCCCACACCTGCAACCCTAGCCAGGCATGATGACTCCCACATCCAACCCTAGCCAGGCATGGTGGCGCACACCTCCAACCCTAGCCAGGCATGATGGCCCACACCTCCAACCCTAGCCAGGCATGATGACCCACACCTCCAACCCTAGCCAGGCATAATGGCCCACACCTCCAACCCTAGCCAGGCATGATGACTCCCACATCCAACCCTAGCCAGGCATGATGACCCACACCTCCAACCCTAGCCAGGCACGGTGGCCCACACCTCCAACCCTAGCCAGGCATGGTGACTCCCACCTGCAACCCTAGCACTCAGAGGTTCAAGCAAGATGATTTTGAATTTGAGGCCAGGACCTAGGAAACAGCTCAGAAACTTGACAAACTTAGTTTAATCCTCATGACCAACATGATGGAAGAAGAAAACCAGGCCCTGAAACCTGTCCTCTGGCCTTCACACATGCACTATGGTTCTCACGTACCCACATATGCGCGTGTCCCTGGGACAACATACAAAATGAATAAATTAATTATTAAAATGTAATTTTAAAAATCTGTTTTAAAAAAAGAGTTTGAAGGAGCCTGAGGTACACTATCAGACCATACTTTTAGAAACAAGCATGCAAATGAATTAATCCAAGAAGCCAAATGTAGTATTCCATTCTCAGATTGAAACCAACAGGAAGACGAGGGTATGACTCAGTGACTGCCTGGGCTTAACCTGCATGAATAAGGCCTCAAGATTTATCCTTACCACCTACTTAAAATAGATAAATTAAAAGAACTAAATAAATATTAAATTCTAGCTAGACCGCGTATGATTGTGTGCACTGCCATCCAGAGGCTTTCTCACATTCCTGGGCCCAAGAGCAGGACAGAGATGTGTACTAGAAACAGCCAGCTCAGCAGTATTGGAAGGATCGTGGGCAGTTCATAAATGGAGGGAGGGTAGGTAGCAGGGTTTATAGCTTGAAAACACCTAGAGGGTGCAGGTTTCTAGTGCCCAGGCCTGTCTAAATACCTTTGCACAAGAAAAAACAGAGACTCTCATATATACCATTCTCTCTAGGGGAAGTTGTAAGCACCTGTGCCAGAACACACCAAGGAGTGTTCAAAAAAATATTGGAGGTGCAGTTGGAGCGATGGCTTGATTAAGAGAGCATATTGCTCTTTTGGAGGACCCAAGTAAGATTCCCAGCACCCACAATGTCCTATAACTCCAGCTAATGCACAGGTTTGCAAATTAATAAGCTTTTATTTATTTTTTTATTGAGGATCAGAGGGAGACAAGATTGACTGGGGAATGCCAAAAGGCATATTTCTGGAAAAATCTAGGGCAGCTGAAGTGGCAGTATTATGATTCTTTGAGTAAATTAGGATTCACGAGCTCATACACATAGTACTTAATTACTTTACATCTTAGATAAGGTGAAGTCGATAATGAAGTGGCTCAGAGCTGCTGGGATAGCACAAGTGTCTTCAAAAGGCACTTCAGGGAGAAGACTGTGTCCTAAGCTGTGAGGAATGGCAACATTTTTTGGTCTCCAATGTGTCCCCTGTGAGACAAGACCACAGAGCCTAGCGTGCTGTCTTGAGAGGATGCCTGACCTAGAGACCAGGGCTCACACCACAGCCTGGCCTGCCCCATTTCTGGGTACCAGGGACCATTGCCTGTGGACAAGAAAGAAGCGAGCCCAGAGCCGGCTGTCTTTGCTCAATATGCCTATCAGTATTCTACTGCTCAGTGATCAGTTACTACTGAGTGAATGAACAAGACAGATAATCCAAGTGTAAGTGGGACCCTTTGCTTAGGATCAACCCAGGATGGAATTCCCCTAGGACTCCCGATCTTCTGGGCTCACTAGCGGTTAGCAGTATGTATTCTGTGTGGTTTCAGGACCTCCAACCAGAGCCTTCCATGGAGACCTCAACTCCTACAGGAAGTTCTCGGTTCCTGGCCACATGGCCTTAAGCGGTTCCCCACATGGTTGCACTGGTCTTTCCTGGCCATCTTCAAAATATTATTCCCAAATATTTTACCCTCTGTTATTTGGATCATCTGAGTAGGTCAGACCCACTCAGATAATCTCTAGATAATGACCTCAAGTTTAGACAATGGGGAACTGAATCATAAGACTAATGTCTCCCAAAAGTTCACAGTCACAGGACAGTCATACACCTGTGTGCACTGGAAGGCTATAACATAGGAGCCACTGTATGATTATGCCTATTACTACTGGGGTGACAGGAAAATTTTGGTCCTACTGTGGGTAATCCCAATATAGACAATCAGAGTGACCTAAATCCTAAAACTTATGTCTGTTGTTTAAAATATTTTAAAAAGAAATTGAAAGCAGCAACGGGGTTTTCAGTCATTTGTCTCAAGAATATAATTAAAAACCATATGCTAATATATGCAGAAAATAATGGTTAGTGCCTGCAATGTCAATTATAAAATTCAAAACCAACTAAACACCTGCCAGTAGGGGACTGGGGAAATAAATTATCAAGCACCATTTGCAATTTTAGGTCTGTATTTGCTGACATGGAATGGCATCCTATAGAACTAGTCAAATGGAAAAGTGGCTCACAGTGCAATGCTATGGAACAACCCCATTTAGTTTATTTGTATTTGTCTATACCTATGCGTGTAAAATGCTAAAGCTGGTTGAGATCTCTCTGGGTTGATTACAGAGGTGCCTTCTCCACGGTGTTTTCAACAATAATTTGATTGTCCTATAATTAGTGGCAAAATAGTATGTTCCTTGTGCTTTGAGAGAGAACAGGGAGCCCCAGAGTGTAGTCCATCAGCAAAATCCCTCCCTATCATGTTTGAGACTCTGGGCTCAACTCTGTCACTCCAAAAGGAAAGAGTATGGACCTGAGAGGGGAACATTTTTCCTCTTTCAGCCATTAAAACAGCAATACAATCTTTTCTCTCCAACTTTTCACAGCAAGAAAAAATTTTAAAAGAAAAAATTTTCACACCACCTTGTCTAACAATATTAAATTGAACACCTTTTCAGAAAATAAAATTTAAGTTGCTTGCTCACGAGTGACAAGTCCTAAGATGCATGAATTGCACAGAGCTTTGGGACATGTGGAATTAGGTGACTAATATGCGTTTCTAGAACTATCTGGCAATAATCACAGGCTAAACCAGCATCATTCAAATACTACAAACATATTACTTGCATATCAGTTTCTGATTCATTTACTTTCAAAATTTGCTTATTCCTTCTGTTAAAACATTGCTGAAGCCATCAGCCAGTTCATATTTAAGAAAATGCAAACTGGCTCCCGAGTCAGACTGATTCCCTCATGTGTCATTATAGTTATGTTATTCTACACCCAACAGCTAATACTCAGAAATAATAACAGATTTCAGCCTTGCTGGAGTATTAGCTTCCAACATGTGGCTGTCTTTGCATGTTAAGAATTAATACAACCACCAGCAACCTCTCCTTTGTTTGACTCCAAAGTTCTCACATGCAGGCTTATGTGTCTGTCAATCAGCTGTATTTCATCCAAATAATTCCACATTGTAGTCATATTTTAGAGATGTTAACTTGAAAAAAAATGCATGCTCTTCATGGCTGCTGCTATAAGCAATAGGAAGTAAAAATGCAGGCAAGCAGCAGGGATCCTTCAGGAAGCTCCTCATGGGGAAGCCCAGACATTACAGCTGCCACACCTTCCCTGGACTCACTCACTGAAGGTCCTTGTGTGAATCACTCTCTCTGAAAAATCTGTGTCTTTGTCTCCTTCTGGAAGAAGGGCTACACTGTCCCTCCCTCCTCTCCACTCCATCAAGATGATGAAATATTTTTGCTGCAGGTGCAGTATCCACAGGCCATCCCTGACAATGGCTTGAACCATTCAGCCAGGTTATAAAGTAGCAACAGCCACTCTGTGCCACCCAGACCACTACTCTGCTCAGTGGCCAGATGGTGGGTGTCCCAGCTTAACTTTGGTTTCATGCACATACCTTTGGTTTCTGAGAACAGTGAGACTTCCTGCCTGGTTCTCTCTCTCTCTCTCTCTCTCTCTCTCTCTCTCTCTCTCTCTCTCTCGCGCGCGCGCGCGCGCGCGCGCACACGTGAGCGGTGGGGGGTGGGGGGTGGAGGGAGGGGTGGTCAGAAGTTGACATCAGGGGTCTTAGTCAATTACTGTCATTGAACTTAGAGCTTATCCTGTTTGGCCAGCTCCTGGTTCTGTCTCCCAGCACACCACTAGATTATAGGCACACACCACTATGCCCAGCTTTTTACATGGGTGCTGGAGATCTGAATCTAGATCCTCATTTTTACTTAACCAGCTCACCAGTGTCCCCAACCCTAAGCCTGCTACTGCTCAGGCATCTTGTCCTGGTTCCATATGTCTCATTGTTCTAACATGGAAAGTTTTGGGTGTGTGTCCATGCCTGAAACAAGCACCGTTTTCACTTGGAGTATATGAGTTCAGCCTGGCAATGGATTTGTCTTCATATGTATAAAACAGCCAAAGATTCAGAGATAACATTCACCCCTAGAACATATGGCCTTAAGGCTTAAGTCCTCCTTGCAAAGAGCCAAGCCTTTGAGAGAATACTGAACTGCCTGCCAGTTTGAGAAACAGTTTGGAAGGCAAATGTAAGCTGGGACACCATCTGATCACCAAGTAGAGCAGAGCTAGAACACACATACCTGAGTGGCTTAGATGGTGTCTGGGGCTGTGGTTACTTTACAACCTGGCCGAATGGTACATGCCATTGTCAGGAATGGCCTATGAATTACTGAACCCATGAGAAAGTACTCTGTCATCTTGAAGTCAAGAATAGCAACAAAAATTTGAAGTAAAACTACTTGAGCATAGACTGCACAACACACTGTAGTTCCCAACATCTCTACAACAAACCAATATGTGATAGAAAGACGGAGCAAAGTGTGTTCCTTTCTTTTGTTAATATTGTTTTTATTATTTTTCTTTTAGGGTGGGTGGGGAGGGGAGGCTTTAAGGGTAGAGACCAGACATGGAAGCCCCGGGAACAGTGAGACTGGGGTGCGCATGAAATTCCCAAAGAACTGATTAAAAAACATTTAGAAAAGAAAGGAGCAGTCTGAGTCATGTTGTCAGAGAGCAGCATTTGAGCAGAGGATCCATGAACTCAGAGCCAACAGATCAAATTGATCTCAGATCGCAAGCTGTCAGTCAGCTTCTGGGGAACTCTATCTCTTGGAGTTTCTCTTCAGTGCTTCCTGTCCCATTTGCTTAGTCCTCAGCATCACTTTATAGATTCCCAGTTTTCAGATAAGCTCCTAACCTGGGGTCCTTGGCTGTTTCTTGTATTACAGGGCTTTCTTTTCAAGTCTTACATTACCCAGCTCTTCTTTTGTCTCATCTAAGTGTAAATCTCCCCCTGTATCTCATGATCTGTAGGAAGAATTTTCTACCCACCAACCAGTTCCCAAATAACCACACCGAGATGTTTTACTAATTATAAAAGATCGGCCATAGCTTAGGCTTGTTACTAACTAGCTCTTAAAACTTCAGTTAACCCATTTCTTTTAATCTTTTATGTGGCTCAATTATCTTTATTCTGTATTGCCCATGCTGCTTCCTTTGTGGCTCATGGCATCTCCTTTAGACTTCACCTTCCTTCTTCCTAGCCTAGCTATTGGCCATTTAGCTTTTTATTAAACCAATTACAGTGACATATCATCACACAATGTAAAGAAATAGTCTACAACAGATGTCAACCACTCACCTGAGGTTAACCCTAAGGGATCTGTATCTACCAACACACACACACACACACACACACACACACACACACACACTTCAAGTTCCTATTCTTCTAAGAAAAATTCAGAGCAATGGATAAAAGTTCACTTTACACTATGGTGTGGGCCAGAGCCAAGATGGGCAGAAAGAAGAGCAGTCCACTGTCCTCTTCTGCAGGTGCATGTGGTTCCCAAGGGCTGGTCCAGGAAACAAGGAGAGGACTAGTAGCTGTGGAAGGGAGTTCTTTCCAATGCTGTGAAGGGACTTAGGAATTCTGTAAGATTTACTGGTTCACCTGTTTGAAGATCACTGTATTCTGGAAGTACATGGCTAACCAGCAGTTGTTAATCCCGAATGCTCAATGTTTTTGGTATGTGTGAAAGTGCTAAGCAAAATTTTTTCTTAAAAGATTTATCTATTTATTATGTATACACTGTTCTGCCTGTAGACCAGGAGAGTGTACCAGATCTCATTATTGCGGGTTGTGAGCTGTCATGTGGGTGCTGGTAATTGAACCCATGTCCTCTGGAAGGGCAGTCAGTGCTCTTCACCTCTGAGCCATCTCTCCAGCTTCTCAGCAAAAAAAATAAAAAATAAAAAAAATAAACAACAACAAAAAAAAACACTGTAGTTCTGGAAAAGTTTAAATAAATACTCTCCTAATGGTTCAGAAATTGGAATTTTTCATGTACTTTTCTAGCACACTATTTATTGGAATAAAAATTTGGGAGCAACTTAGTGTCTATTTTCAGAAGTTAAGAAATTTTATAAACCAGGCATGGTGGCACATGCTTTTAATATGGGCACTTAGGAGGCAAAGGCAGGTGGATCTCTGCAAGTTCAAGGTCAGCACAGTATACATAGTGATTTCCAGGACAATCAGAGATACATAGAGAGACCTCATCTCAAAAAATAAATAAATAAAGATTAAACTTAGAAAGAAAGAAATGTAGTGATTCACTGAGGGGAAGGATGGGGGAAAGAGAATCCGGGAGAAGAGAAGGAAAGGGTAACATGCAAACATCTTCACAATACAGAGATGAGAGACACACTTGAGGGTTGAGGACAGTTCAGTGGTACAGGAGTGGTGGGGGGGGAGAATAGGAGAGAGAGAAATGAAGGAAGGAGGTATGGAGAGAGGGAAGAAAGGCCATTATACATTATACGTATTAAAATACCATCATATAGATAATAAATATATAATCAATGCATATGGACATTATGCGTGTCTAATTGTAGGTCCAGTGTTACCCAAGTGTGTTTTACACAAAGAAAAAAGTGATCTTTCTTCAAAATACTTTATAACCCATCTGTTACAGGGAAAGGCATCCTGAATATCAGATATATATATTATAATCCATAACAGTATCAAAATTACAGTTATGAGAGAGCATAAAAATAGTTTGGGGGTCACCACAAATGTGGAACTGTATTAAAGTGTTGCAACATTGGGAAGGTAGAGAAGCACTACCATAGATGAACAAGTCGATGCCAGTGTGAGTGCTGGGAACTCAGAGCATCTGGAAGAGCAGCAAGCTCCCTTAACTGCCCAACCACTTTTTGGCCCCTTGTTTGTAGCCCTGATTGATAAAATATTTCCAAGATGCTTAACATTTAAAACTAGTTCACACTCATGAGCTTCAGAAGATGCAAGGCTTGCATTTAATTTTTACTTACTTATGATTTGTTTTTGAGATGGGATCTTCTTAAACTGCCCAGGCTGGCTGTTAACTAAGAGTCTTCCCAACTCAATCTCCCGAGTGACTGGGATTCAGTTACAGACAATAAACAAATTTTAAATGGTTCTGTTTAAATTAGGCACAAATGCCTGTAACCAATCCTAAGACTTGGAATGTAGAGGCAGAAAGATCAGAAGTTCAAAGTCAGCCTCTCTTGAGACTTGTCTGCAAAAGGAAGGGGCAGAATAGGAAGAAAGAAAATGAGGGAGGGAAGGAGAGAGGAAGGGGAGGGAAAGGAAGACGAAGAAAGAGAAAGGATCTTGGTGGGAAAGAAAGAAGGAAGGAAGGGAGGGAGAAAGGGAGGAAGGTGAGGAAAGGAGAGGAAAGGCTGGGAGTATAGCTCAGTGGGTAGTACACTTGACTATCATGCACAAGGTCCTGAGTTCAATTCCCCAGGACTATATAATCCAGGCACAGTGGCTCATGTCTATATTTCTAACACTTAAGAGCTTGGAAGCAGGATTAGCATCCTTGACAGCCCCCAAATGACTTTCCTTTTTTTTTCTAGCCTCGCATGAAGGAGGGACTGAGTCCTATTCTCTTCCTGCTCATATTTTTTAAAAAAATATAAGCATTCAAAACCCATTCATTACCATATTCTCCCCCCAAGAAAACACTCACCAGGGAAAAGGGAAGGTGGACACATTTCAAGTATGATGGGTATCTTCAAAAGCTTCATATGGAAAGAGTCATCTAGAACCATCCTTGTTAGTATAAGTAAACGAAAACTGTCCTGTTCAGTTAAGAACCAGAACATGATTCTTTCAGTAGTGATGCTGCACTCACAAACCCAGTGGATTTTCTGTCTTCTCTAGCACACCTTATGTACCACTTCTGGGGTTCTAAGTGCAAGAGTTCTAGATAATGGTAGGTATCTCATGTTCTCATTCTACATAGGAATCATCTGTTCTTGTCACAGGGGCTGTGGGAAGTCAGTGGCTGTTACAAGACTGCTTTCATGTGAAATCCATGGCCATGCACCTAAATGACCTCTTGATTCCACAGATGTAGGCCAAGAGAAGAGGTGTGTTCAGCATCTGGCTGCAAACAACTCCAGAGCTCTGACAATGAAGTGGTATTTCCCCCAGGATGGAAACACGTGCTCTGGAGAATAAACAAACCTTTGAATGCTATCTGTAACAGCTCCATCTGCTGGTTCCCAGATAATGTTACAGATCTGACAGGTGGCCATCGATCATATTGATCCAATAATAAACACTGCATTATAATGGAAGTTCTGTGGTTTTTCTTCTCAACTCAGCCAGAACTGTGCCTGGGCCAGACAGCAGCCAGCATACACAAACAGTGACTGGGGATGCCAAAATAGAAAAGAAGGGCTGCTTTGAGAGACAACCTAGATAAATGTACAATTCTGCAGAACAAATGGCACCATAAAGGGACAGTAAGGCTCCTCCTGTCCCTCTTTGTGACATTCAACAATAGATTTTCCTATTCTGCCCCTTTTCGTTTCTCACAAGATGAGGGTAATGACACTTGTAACTCATGTCCTAGTCATGGTAAGAGGATTATTGTAATAAGACCTTGCTTGGTAGGCTGTGAACGCCTGAAAGCCTATGAAGATGGAGACAGAGCATTATAATTACATCTCAATATTCACTGGAAGTTATTAGTAAGTCTAAAATCTCCCATTAATTCAGTGAGAATTATGTATCTATCAGAGACATACAACTGTGTATTGGAATATCAAAGAAAGGAGTGCCAAAGAGGAGACACATTGAACGCAGTGTGGCAGACCTCTAACAGGCCAAATACACAGCTGCTTCCTCAGAAGGAGCGCAGTTGATGTTTTCTCCAAACTGTTGGTGTGCATATGCCCATTGTCCTAATGGAATTTGTATGAAACAACTGTCTGTCACTTTTACGGATACCCAAGAAAATGATCTTACAGAGAAAACAACTTTTAGAAGTATCCAAGAGTGGTCACACAGATGAACTCATTGCTTGGCAAGGTGCTGAATAGTCATGTCAAAATTCATAAAGGGCAACTGCTTACCTCAGGGCTGAGTTCCCACAATCCCCTTCAAAGGCATACTCCAGTGGCCCGAAGACCTCTCCATGGGCCCCGCTTCTTTTCTTCTTCTTTCTACCTCTTCTGTTTCTTTTGATCTCTGAGTTATTATTTTGTTAAGCACATTAAATTGAAGGGTTTTGTGACCTTTTTCATATATATTATTACACTGTTTTTATTTATTCTGAACTTTCCTTCCCATCCCACTTCTTTATCTCCCTAATCAATCCCCCCTACTGCTTTTATAAGACATATATTCTATATCCACACCCACTCTTTTTCCATACCTCTCTCCCTGTAGACTTCTTCTTCCTCTCTTGTAGACTTATTTTTAACTTTCAGTTGGGAGAGAGGAGACAGAAGTCAACACCTGGAGTCTTCACATATGAGAAAAAAATTTCAGTTTTTTGTCTTTCTGAACTTAGCCTATTTTCTTGGCATAATTATTTCTAGTTCCATCCATTTTCCTGCAAATGTCAAAACTTCACTCTTTTCTACAAATGAATAGAAATTCATTGTGTATAGCATATTGTCTTTATTCATCCATCTCTCACTGAGAATTTAGGCTGCTTCCATAGTTAGTTATGACTGGTAAGCTATAATCAGACTATGTAAGCATCTCTATGAGGTACAGATGTCAAATACTTTGGGTACATACCAGGAGTGATAGTTCCACCATTAGTTTTTTGAGGAACTGCCATACTGATTCCCATAGTGCAAGCACCAGTTCCTAAAGAATCCACTTCTCAGTGATGCCACTTTAGGGAGCAAGTCTTCAACACCTGAACATTTGGGAACATGGACAATGGTCCAATGTTAAGCATGATGGTGTATATCTGTAATCCCAGAACTTGAGAGGATGGATAAGAGGTTGGTGAATTCGAGACCAGCCTGGACTACAAAAAGATAGATCTCTTTGTGAGATCCTGCCTCAAAAAGACACAAACAACTAAAATCCATCCAAACAATAACAAGATTACTATTCAAATCTTTCATCTACTTAGAAGTTGAAGCTTTCAAAACAAATATGAAAACACTGTATAACCAAACCCAAAGCCTTTATGCTCAGAGGCCAGCACTGATAATGGACCAAATATGATATTACCAAGGCATGGCTTTAGATCTTGGTTCCTCAATAATCTTCCCCAACACTCTCAACCCATCAAAAGTACCTTGAGTTGAACTATGGCCCCTTGAACTATGGCCCCTAGAAAAAGATGTGCCGGAATCCCTATCCCTGGTCTTTGGGCTACGACTTTCTTTGAAGATGTATTTACAGAGGTAAGCAAGTAGAGTGGTGGTCAGTGGATGTTATCAAATAAGTATGATTATTATCTTCATTCTTTAAGGCATCAGAGCTGGATTGCAGTTGAGTGATAGAGAACTTGGCTGGCATGTACAAGGCCCTGGGTTCGATCATCAGCAACACAATTCCAGGGTCTGGAGATGGAAACATCACAGATATGTACAAGAGGAAGAAATACAGAGAGAATGGAATCATCACTAAGGATGGAATCCTGAAGCAGATTCTTCCCTACTCACATTTAGAAAGAACCAACCCACTAATGTGGGGTTTGGGCTTTGGCCTTCATACTATAAATCATTGCTTAAGCCATTCAACGTGTGGTACTTGTTACTCTGCTCTGGCAAACTCATTCACCAAGTAAACACAAAGCTCAAGTAAAAACAATTTCCAAAGCTAATATCTAGACTACTTTCTCAAGAAACGAGAGTCACTGCAGCTCCTCTATGACAGCCAAAATGACCAGCCTGTTTCTTTTTATGTACTGTCTTCACTATATCAACACTTTTTACATGACACTAGTTGTGTGGCTCAGTGGTAGAGCATGCAAGCAGTCACAGTATTGACAGCCAGCACTGCAATAAAGAAAAAAAACCAGAACAAACAATTTAATGTCTTAAACTCAATAAGATTTACAAATTTTTCTGATGATATCTAAATTGACAAGAGACAGGGGTGGTGGAGGATACCTTTTCTTCATTGCCAAGTTCTTTATCAAATTCACCTCCAGGATGCTTCCCATTGAAATTGAAAACTGTCAAAGAATCACTGAGATTTATGATGAGGTTTCCTTCCCCAACAGCAACATCAGCACCAGTTACAATTTGACACCCATGATCTAGATGACAATTTTGTGATTGGGCCCAAATGTAATTTTTTCTCCCTCTGATGCTGTAATTGCTCAGACCTTATCATTTTCTTTATTGTGATATCAGCCATGATACCCCACCCAAAAGATCACTCAAAGAGCTAAACTCACTAGGGTCAGATATATATAACTTCACCAAGAAAACCCTAGGGGGCTCAAAAGCTAGCTTGTAATTCAGCCAATGGGTTGCCTATCACCTGTGGGAAGGTCTCGGGATAAAGTACAATACAGACTAATTTCCTGTCTTCATCTTCTCACTCATAACACATAAAAGGATCAGGGTCTGTAAACAGAAAATTATAACAGGAAATGCCAATCACATGTGTTCTCCATGCCTTTCCGGGTTTTATTTCCAATGATGCAAGTGTGGCTAGATGCCGTCTAAAGAAACATAGGCTGCTTGATTCTCTCTGATTTGTAATGCCAAATAATAGGACTTTCTTTGGTAAGATCTCCCCTGGTATGGAACAATCTCCACCCAACCCCACCCCACAGCCAAAAGAAGGACAAAGAACAGAGAAGTGAAGAGAAGTGAGCAAGGCATTCCCTGTGATTCGTGAAGTAAGGTAAACGGTGAATCTGGGGGGGGGGGGGGGACACTGGTTGATGTAAGAGACTTGACTACCCTGAGCCTAGAGCATCTAACTTTGGGACTCAGCCCCTCCTGCTCTGTGACCTCTTGTCTGTAAAAGAGCTATCTCATCCAGAAACCACTGAACAAAAACCAGAGAATAAGACTGGCCTTTAACACACAATATTAAATATTCAGTACTTCTTGGGCTGAGGATGAAGTTCAATGTCAGAGTTCATGTGCATGAACTTAGCATGCCATGGTTCTCGGTTGCAACACTCCTGATAACCAAGAGCACTGAAAATGATGTGGCTTTCTATTTTAAACTTCACATCTTCTACTTCATGCTTCTTTTTACTGGAAAACAATAAAATGTCTAATGGAACAGTCCTTTCTTTAGTACTGAATGCTGACCTTTGAGACAGTGTCCTTCACTGCCATCAACAGGATGGGTTGGAAAGAAAGAAAACTACGGGAAGAAACAATCAGGAGATGGTCAGGGTGGTGGTACATGGCTTTCATCTCAGCGCTCAGGAGCTAGGGGCAGGCAGATCTCTGTGTGTTTGAGGACAGCCTAGTCTACAAAGTTCCAGGACAAGCTACACAGAGATTCAGAGAAACTCTGTCTCAAAAAAGGAGGAGGAGGAGGGGGAGGAGGAGGAAGGAAGGAAGGAAGGAAGGAAGGAAGGAAGGAAGGAAGGAAGGAAGGAAGGAAGGAAGGAAGGAAGGAAGGAAGGAAGGAAGGAAGGTAGGTAGGTAGGTAGGTAGGTAGGTAGGTAGAAGGAAGAAAAGCTTGGCATGGTGGCACAGGCCTGTGATCCAATCATAAAGGAGGTTGATCAGTAGAAGTTAAAGGCCAACCTGGGCTACATAGAGGATTTCTTAGAGAGGCAGAAGAGGAAAGTGAGGGGTAGAGAGTGAGGAGAGGTAATGAAACAGGAAAGCAGACACTGGGAAAGAAGGAGCAATCCAGCTCAGACTGTGAATGCTGAAAAGCACAATAGGAAAGCACTTGGCAAATACAGGAAATGTCTACACAGGGGCAAAGAACGCCAAATCAGTGCTAAGGACTTAGTCACTCAATCACTAATTCATATGAGTTGACCTGGCAGCCAGTCATACACAGAATTGATTTGCCTTCTTAGAAGACCCTTGAAGTGTCCTTACTTCACATGAGGCACATGATTGTGTTCATGTCCAAGATCTGACACGCACTTGTGGCTATGCAGAGGTAGACAGCAAGGGAAATGCAACAGAAAAATCAGCCTGGCAAGAGTAGAATATAGAATGCTCTACCAAGTGCCCTGGATTTGCCAAAGTCAATGGCAAGAGGAAGACCAGGAGGAAGAGCAGGTTTCAAAGAAATAATTGGATGCATTTAAGAGGAATAAAGACATTAAGAACACTTTCAAGACTGGGATGTAGCTCATGGCAGAGTGCTTGCATAGTATCAAACAGTCCTATGTCCAGTACATAGCACCCATTTAAAACAAAACTCAAATATAGGAACTAAAGCTGTAGCTCTGCAGAAGATGTATTTAGTATGTGTAAGGTCCTGGGTTCAAAACTCAGCCCCAGCAAAACCTCTAATATGGAATATGATCCTAGAATAAGATCTACATGTGGAAAAACTAAACTGTTTTTTTTTTTAAAAAAAAAAAAAAATAGATTGTGTTTTCAGTAAAACTTAAGAACTGTAAATAAGGAAAAAATTTCAGACACTATTATGGCATTGATACTGTTGGTGTTCTGAAGCATGATTAATACTATTGTGGGTCTCTTGACAAAGATTTATTCTTGAGAAGTACCTGTTGATACAACCAGTCAGAGAGTTATCAGGATGCCTACAATTTTAATGCTAAATAGTTCAACAAAGATAAGGTTCACTTAGGATAGTAAGTGTATATGGCAAAACAGTAACAAAGGTTGACTTCATGAGGAAGGTTGACAGGTATGCTTGCAAGCATTTGGAATACATGAACTAGGGAAGCTGAGACAGGAGGGTTATAAAATTGGGGCCATCCTGGGCCACACTGCAAAACTTTGTTTCACAAACAGTCAGAATGGAGGTGGGAGAATGGAAAATTGTGCTCAGAATCACTTGTGTTCCCCCAATTTCTTCTAGCCCAGATGGAAAAAATCGATGTTGGCCTTTTAAGCAGCTTTGGTTGAGATAAAAACTCATGCACCACACAATCCATCTGTATGTGAGCACAATTTCAGTGGGCTGTGGTGTATTTGCAGTGTTGTGTACCCATTACTAAAGTCCATATTAGGGATATTTGTTTGTTTCTTTGTCTCCATCACAATTCCCCACACCCTTCAGTCTCTGCTCAAATTCCAGCCAACCACTAACTTGCCTCCATCTCTAAACACATTTGATTTTTACTCTCCCTCTGCTTCTCCATAGGAAATAAGTGAGAACCGGGATCCTGTTTGGGCTCTGGAACTTAGGACCTCTGAAGAACAACTTTTGTCTTCTACTTTCTGACTCTGAAATGTGTGGGAGCAAAAGAAGCAGGTATGCCCTCAAAGAAAGTGCTTCTGAGTTCCATGTTGGGAGAGCACAGCCTATGCTATTTCTGGCTAGGGGCCCTTTGAGGGGTGTCTTTAACTTATTCTCCAGTTGTACAGTCCTGACATTTGCAGGTACATCACTTCCTGCCTCCTGTTGTAAGTATGATGTTCACACAAAGAATGCTTCCTTGATGAGACTGACAGTGTGTCTACCCAAATGCCTGGGAAATTCTCCGTGACAGAGTCATGGTATAACTATCTGGCCTGTTGGTTTGTTCTGTGGGTTTTGTTTCTTTTTGAGACAGTCTTGCCAAGTAGTCCAGAGTGGACCTGAAGCAGTTGGAATTGCAAGCATGCACCAACATACTTAGCTGCACAGTTGTCTTTTTATTTTGAGTCCAAAGGTATTTTGGCTCAGTTCAAAACACACAAAAGTACTTTATTCAGGTGTCTGTTTACTTTTAAATTCTAAAAACTACTTCCAGAGAAAAACCATATAAGACCTCAGAGTTAATGATGCTTTCAGGAACTTTGTAGGAAAAGACTTTGCAGTATGAAAATTCTGCAAAGTTCTTGAATCAGACAGGAACATTTCCAGAATAATAACAGCATTACAAAGCTTGAGACTCAGCACAGGTCTTTAATCCCAACAATTGGGAGGAAGAGACAGGCAGGTCTCTGAGCTCCGGATCTGCCTGGTCTATGGCACAAGTTCCAGGATAGCCAGTGCTACACAGAGAAATGCTGTCTCAAACAAACAAAAAAACCAACAACAAAAAGTTTGGGGCTTAGAACTCAGTGACTTCTGTGTAGGTCTGAGGTGCTGGGTGAGGCCAGGTTTTACAGTGGGTCTCTGAAGAATTACATAGAACCCTAGAGAGGATGCAGCTAAGCAGATGTACTTATTCTGCACCTTGCCCTCACTGCGTGTTCTTGGTAGGGAATTTGTATTAACAATTACTTGGGTGAAGCTTTTGTGCAGTTGCTATTTCTGAACGGGTTTTCTTACTATGAAGATAAGATGGAGCCTGGCTGGTAAACTCTGTGCTTCCTGTCTCTCAGTCTTAGCCCAACAAATTCTAGCTTTCTAAGTTCCCATGTACATCTCAGAACAGCCTCAAAGCTATCTGTGACACCAGCAAAAGAGTCTTATCACAGCACCCATCCTTCCCCACAAGGCAACCAATGTAAAGGCCCGCCATCAACTCCCCCTGTCTAATGTTGGGCATGCTGCGGAAAGCTTACCAAAGAAACAATTCATCACAAACTCCAAAGTCTATATGCTTGAAGGTGATGCAAAGCCAAAGATTCTGTATTTCAGTTCTGTATTGGCTTTTTTATTTAAGAATTTGTTATTCATTTTACATTCCAACCACAGATCCCTCTCATCCCTCCTCCTGCTCCTCCAGTCTTGCCCCCTCCACCCCCATCACCTCAAAAAAAAAAGGAAAGGCCTCCCATGGGGAGTCATAAAAGCCTGGTACATTCAGTTGAGGCAGGTCAAAGCCCCTCTCCTATGCATCCAGGCTGTGCAAGGTGTCCCTCCACAGGTAATGGGCTCCAAAAGCCAGTTCATGCACCAGGGATAGAACTTGATTCCACTGCAAGGGGACCCTTAAACAGATCAAGATACACAACTGCCTCCAATATGCAGAGAGCCTAGTCCTGTTTGTGAGTTCCCATTTGCTTGGTCCAGCTGTCTCTGTAGATTTTTCCATCATGATCTTGGACCCACCTCCCCCACCCTTTGCTCAAATAAATAATCCCTTTTCCTTCTCTTAGACTGAACTCCTGGAGCTCAGCCTGGTGCTTGGCTGTGCATCTCTGCATCTGCTCCTATCAGTTACAGGATGAAGGCTCTATGATGACGGTTAGGGTAGCCACCAATCTGATTACCAGGGTAGGAAATAGATGAGATCTCTGAGTAAACTAAGGGCAAAAGGGGACAACAGAGGGGAGGGGAGGGGACGTGAGAACATAAGGGAACAGATTGGTTGAGCTGGAACAGGGACAGAGCAGAGAGCAATGAAAGAGACATCTTGATAGAGGGAGACATTATGGGGTTAGGGAGAAACCTAGTGCTAGGGAAGTTCCCAGGAATCCACAAGGATGACCTAGCTTAGACTACTAGCAATGGTGGAGAGGGGGCCTGAGTTGTATTTCTATTTTTAAATGTAAGTAGTGACTCAAAATTCAAGACAATTGATTGATTATATCTCAGTGGTACAGCACTGGCCTAGACTTGGGTTCAATCCTCAGGAATGATTTTTGAAAAAAAAATTAAGCACAGTAGTGATTTTCTAACATCAACCATCCCTGAAGTCTGAGGGTAGATTTAGATTTTTTTTCTGCACTAAGTAGAGACTTCTAGATACTCATGCCCAAGGATACTAACCCAGAGAGGTATCATCCATAGATAGTTTTCTAGCTCCCTTGTGACCTGCTGAATGGGTTTTTCATCAGCACCGGCCCCAGACACATGCACACTCATATTCATTCTCTCTTTCCCTCCCATCCCCTTCAATAGCATCATTTCCACTCTTAACAGCCAACTAAGGACAGTTATCCAGGGAACACAATGCCTGGGTAACTTGTAATAGTGAAGTCTGATGTTTATGTTTTTCCCTGCAGTAGGGTAACATTTCTCATCTCTTATTTTCTGTGACCAGAAGGAAGATGCCATTCAGGGAACCCCAGGTGTTTTGAAGATGAAAAGGAAGGTAGGAGGCCTGGCTCAGTGCTTATTAACCACAGAGAGAGCTGGGTTCACTTCAAGAAAGAATCAAATAATGGCCAGGAGAGACAATGACTCTTAATGAATTCATGTGAGGGAAGTGTGGGGTGACCAGTTTGGGGACAGGCAGTCTGCAGACAGCCTTGAAGAAAAGAAAGACAATTGTTCTCTATTAAGATACAGTATGTGCCGTTGCTTTTCCCGAATCGCCAGGAGCTGGCTAGGTTTCCCATGCAGCTGTCTCCTTGGCTTTTCTAAGAAGGTCCTGGCCGCCTTTATTTTAAATACAGCCTGAACTTGAGACACTGGAATCCATGAGAAAGGAGTAATCCTGATGTTCCTTCCAGGTGAGCTTTGCTTCCTAGGCTTCCGGTCCTGACTTACACACTAAATCAATCTCTCTTTCTGGTGTCAGAAACCCTCCACCCCTAGTGCACCTAGGAAGAGTGAGTAAGCCAGCTTTCAAATATCAGCTTACCTGGGTCAGACTTAAGTGTCATGGACTTACTAAGAAAGAAGAAAGAATCCCAGAGTTCAAAGATGGGGCGGGGGGGGGGGGCAAGAACAAGGTAACAGAAGGGGGTAAGGTGGAGTGAGATTGACTAATCCTGGACAGGTGGCACCTTGACACAAATACCCTGAAATCACTTTCTTCCTGGGCTGCCAAGAGCTTTCTCTGGAAGACTTAACACTCTTCAATCTGAGCTGGGGAGTGCACCAGGGGCGGAGCCTGGAGCGCAGGGCCAGAGGTCTGTGACCTCCTAGGAAGTGCTATCTGCTTTGGACCTGCATATCTAGTGTAAACGCGGTTTCACACATAAATAACGTGCCACATCTGGCCCTTTGGTTTTATGGCGTCTTAGCGACTAAGCAATTTATAGATGGCGACCTTGTTAACCAGCAGCCAGGGCTCGCTAGGAGCTTCACCGCGCCAAGCATTGATGGGCACAGAGGAGGGGCGAGTGCAAGGAGAAACTGTGGGCCTGGGTCTCCAGCTCAGAAAGACGCCACCACCGAGAAATCCCACCTTGGATTAGGGGAAAAGGGGGCTACAGCAGGGTAGAAGGTGGAAGCCCCCTCCCTCCCAGGCCGGCCATGTGGCAGCTGAAAGAGCCATCGAAGCCCAAGTGTGTTTGCGCTCATACCCAATTTATTACCGCTGAACATATGGCCAATATTTTGACTCACGTCAGTTGGGCTAGGAAAACAAACAGAGCGCTGCGCGGGGGAGCTGCCCCTCCGCTGAGGCTGCGGCGATCGCGGGCCCGGAGCGGGCGGGTGAGCGCGGCCGGAGACCCAGACCAGAGCCGGGAGGAGGGTGTTTGCCAGAGCGGGCGATTCCAGGCTCCCCAGCTGCAGGCCCGGAGTCCCCGACGATCCGCGCGCTAGCAGAGTCGGGACCGCGCCTCCGCCGCGACCCAGGTGAGCCTACTGCTCGCGCGTGTCCCGCGTGCATGTTCGCGGGAGGGGGGGGGGAGGCGCCGGGAGCGGCGGTCTAGCGGCGACCGAGTGACGGATGAGGCCCGGCGCCCCCTCCTGCTGCTTGGACCGACTGTCTGTTATTCCCGTGCTGACTGGTTCAGGAGTCTCTGTTACCGCCCCGGACGCGATCAGATCCTCGGCTAGGATCTCGCTGCGCCCCTGGGACCAAGCTGGTCTGGGTTGCTTTGGTGGACTCCTAACAACCCGGCGACCCATTCGTTTATCTCTGGACCTTCGGCGTGGCTCTGTCCCTGAGTCACGAAGTCGGGAAGCAGCAGGTGGGCAGACCCAGGCATCTTAAGCCCTCCCAGGACTTGGCTAGTCACCCGGGGAAGGATGCTTTGGGGAAGGGAAGGCCTCCTCCACTGGCCCATCTGTCTTTGGGAAAAGTTTTACCTGCCACACAGGCCAGGTGTTCCTGCGGCCGCACCTAACAGCACGTGGGGCTGCCCTGGGTGGGTGGGGTGGGGGAGTAGCTTGGCTGGTACGGAAGACCCCGCAGTGTAGTCTCGTGGGCAGGAGCAGCATCCACAGCCACCCCCTCCCATGCTGAGCATGGTCGACCCTCGGACCCAGCCCGGGAGGCTTACGGTAGGGGGAAGGGCGCAGCGGGAGGGGACGTCCCCGTAGGTGGAGGACTAGATAAAGGCGCGCATTGAAAGGCCGCGGTGCTGTCTGCTGTCCCCACCGCGCGGGGAGTGGGAGGCGGAGCGGGGCGCGTCTAGCGCCTCGCCAGCCTCCTCCCCACCTCCGGGCCTCTCCGACTTTGCTGGCTGCAGTAAGAAAGGACGCGCCGCTGCCCCCACCTTTGCGGAATGAGTCCTTCCCGTGTGCGCCGCTGGTGACTCGCGATTGATGGGGTAAGCAGAGGCCAGAATCTCAAGGAATTTGGAGATGGCGCCCAGTGAGAAAGGAGGGCTCCAGCTTCTGGGGGGAACTAGCACACGAGTTGGGCCGGGAGCCGTGAGGATCTGGAGATGAGTTGCAGAATCGGAGCCAAGGACCCACAGGGCTGGGGGTTGGAGTTGTGGAGCGGGTGATCGTTGGGGAGGCGACGAAAACCTGCAGTTTGAGACATTAGTGTCTCCTGGGCCGCACCAGGCGCTGGACAGTTCTCGTTTGTGACAGTAGAGATCGCCAGAGGATCAGAAATGAATCTTGGTGGGGCCTACTAAAGTCAAGGTCTCTGCTGGGAGACCTCTCCACCGACCCTGCAATGCCCTTCCCTCCCCAGCACACCAACAGGCCTCTACAACTCTCCCCTTCTCCACTTTGGTGGTACTTGGGATGGAGAGAGGACATTGCTTCCTGGGAAACCTCTGGTGCCCAGTTTAGAGGAACAAGACACAGAACCCCAGTTGTCCCCTTTCTGTACCGGAGGCCCCCGCGGGTGCCTGTCTGTCTTTCTGTGCCCATAGCTCTGACTTAAGGAGTGCATTCCTCTGGCAAGGATAACTACGTTGCCCACCAGCCCACCTGGTCTGACTTGAAGTGTTAACCGGCCATGAGAGGCAGCTTAGTTCCCAAAGTCTATGGTAATGATTCTATCACGTGCTAAGGAGTAAATTCAGATAAGGAAGTGCTTTCAGCGTCTTGTTTTACTGAGAAACCCGAATCTCCCACATTGGAATCGCCTTTATCAAGGGAAGGTCGAGCTTGGCTGAAAGAACGTTCCTGAAGGCAACAGTCATGACGCGTAATCTCATTGTACCATATTTAATCATTAGAGATGTGCTAACGAATAAAGCAAGGGGGTTCGCCGGCGGGGACGCGTCGTTTGGTTTCCCAATAAGCGAGGATGATGGGTTAGCTGGAACAAGGGTCCTTTGGCCCGAGGGGGGCTTAAAGCTACGTTTTAAATTTTGTAGTCTGCCTGGAGCCACATTTCGTGTTCAATTTAACATCCATGAAAGTTAAACGGCTTTTCTCGCCTCTTAGTTTATTGGATGCATTTTCAAAGATCTCATTAAAGTTCATTTATCAAAGTCCTAACATATACCCTCAGGGTCTTATGCCCACACAATGAGGCCGATTAAAACGAGAAATCCCAATTTCTATGGCAATTTACATACTAGGGAGATACTCTCTCTTTGGTGGGGGCAGATAATTGGGAAAATGTTGTATATTTTGCCCTGAAAAAGAAAAAGGGGGCTGTCTCTCTTAGCTATCTTTCTTCTGCAAGCACATTTACCTGCTTGGGAACCCCAGGCTGTACGTCTCATGATTAGTTTTCATTATTTTTCTCTGGTTGTCTGCCACTGGGGTGGGAGAGCTCAGCTTTTCCTGAAGCATAATTAAAGCTCTCTCCGTGGGCTTAGAAAACTTACTGAGCTCACCTTCTTCTTGACTTGGGGAACTCTATCTGGAAGGTTCCCTTCCTTTCCTGCTCTTAAAGGGTTAATGTCGTGATGTTTGCCAAAGAAAGAGGAAAATTCACCCTAGCTAGAACCCAAAGTAGACTGTTTTCTTTCATCTAACACCCCCTCCCCTTTCTGGCCCATCTGCTTTATAACCAGTGAAGACAGGTTCTTCCCTGCTAGAGCTCTGACCTCCCTACAGAGGCTTCTCAGCACAGCTTCAGTCAGTTCACCCTGCTGCTCAGTCAGTTCACTTCCCCCTGGGCGCGACAGATATCCAGTGACCCCAGTCCTTTCCTTACCCTAGGGGCAAAGGATCAGGCTTCCAAGTGAAACTGGAACCGGAAGTGACTTTGGACAAGCACCCACCGCCTTTCCCGGGTTAGGAAAGGAGGTGAGTGGTACTCTAGGGTCACAGTGCCAGGATTTCTTTCAGGTGGGATAGCAGAGCTGACTGACACCCGGACTTCCTCTAACCCCCAGCTCTCTCCAAACCGCCCCTGGGGCCTGTTTTGACCGATAGCTTCTTTCTTTTTTTTTTTCTTTCTTTCTTTTTTTTCTTTTTTTTTTTTTGGTAAAAGATTACTATTACTGCTTATAGGAATCAGAAAGAGAGCATTTTCCATGCCCATCTATTTCGAGTGCATACCAGTCTCTACCTCCAAGCAGATATAAATAAACCTTCCTTCTCCCGCAAAACCTTTGTGCGGGCGCTGTTAATCCTCACTGGAGCAGGAAGGTGCGCCGCTTTGTTTCGGGAGTGAAAGACACGCTTGCACCTTGGCACTAACCAGACAATAAATTAATCCACTTGAAGGTTGTTATCTGAGATGGGATGTGCAGAGACCTAGAGCTCAGCCACATACTCTACCAGCAAGGGAGTTTCTCTTAAAGGGGGGGGGGATAATATAAGAAATGAAGTCAAACAAATCAATGTTTCCAAATAGAGAGAAAAGACCTTGTATATTTAATGATTGAAAGTGCTTTGTAGGTAAAGAGGATAAGGGGGTGCCCTAGGACCACCCAAGTTTTGGGCTTCTCAAGGTCGCCTACCCACCCCCATTGGATCCCAACACCTTAAAATTCCCATCCCCCACCTCCAGCCCCTCCCCCACGCCGGCCCCTAGGACTTTATCTTACTTTTACTTCCCCTGGAGAACTCACCAGTCCAACAAGCTTTCATCAACTGAAAGGGGGTGGGGATTGAACTTAAAAGTCCCTGGGGGCTCTTGAGCCTAGTCAAGATGGGATCCGGTGAGGGAGGTGGTAGAACGCCAAGCAAGGATGACTACCTTATTCATAGGTACCCGAACGAGGCTATTGAGGAAGCTCCAAAGCCTTTCTCTTCGGACTTTCCTATACTGCCTTGCTCCAGAGCGGGGGAGGAAAAAAGGCACTCGTGTTTGAGCTACCTGGAAAGTAAACAGGTAAACAGCGGCCGACTTAGAGGGCCACTTGTGCTGGAGTGGGGCCACTTAGCCTGTGTACATTCTCCTCCCCTCCTGGGCCTCCAGTGATTGTTCAGCTTGGTGGCCGTGCTCTGAGCCGGTGCTTCTGTCTGATCAGAAGTCTCCCGGCACCCCGCCCCCAGCATCCCTAGGAAGAGTCTTCTCTGACGTCCGCAGAGAGGGGGCCTTCCTCCGGTCTCCCGCAGGTAACTCACCGAGAGCCTCTTCCAAGGCTTGGAAGTCTGAAGATAAAGACCCACGGCTCCTGGAGGAAGCCTCTAGCTGTCCGGTTGACCCCCAGAGGAGTTTGCGCGCTATTCCACTGAAGAGACGTCATAGGGGACCTCCGCTAGCCCAGGGCACAAAACTTCAGTGCCCACTTTTCAACCTCCTCCCTAAATTTGCAACAGCAGAAGAAGGTCCGGTACAGAGAGAGACTCAGGGGCTGCCCCACTACTGCAGCTGAGCCCAAGCACCACTTGGTGGTACTCAAAACGTAGTCTTCTCCAGAACTCATGACAGAGCCTGGAAAGAGTTTACTAAAGAATTCCTTGTAGGCAAGACTAGCTCGGGGTTTTGCAGAGTTAAAACTGATGGCACAAGCAGGCACTCACTCTTGAACTGGCAGGATGTGGGTGGCGGAACACTGGTACTAGATTCTTTTGAGGGGGAAGGGGCACGCATCTGGGTCCTCTCGGCCTACTGGATGTATGGAATTTCGCCAGGAAGATGATCCAAAAGCCTAGCGGTGACTCTCTGGGAGGCTTTGGGGGTGTCCTTAGAATACAGTCGTTTCTTTAATTAGGTTAGAAGAAATGCCTTTACTTCTGACCCATCTATTCTTTTGACCCCAAGGCCAGCCAGAGAAGTCTAGCTGATGCTGGAGACTTGTCTGGGGCCTCCTGCTGCCCCTGGTGTGGGCCTCCCCAAGTCTGCTAACTATTCCTGGGGCACTTGGCGTTTTATGATCTTCTTCGAACAAGCCCAGTTAGTCCCCCTCAATTACTAGCATCCCAGCGGGCTTCCTTCGTCTTTTCAATTGCAAATGTTCACGCTTTGGAAGCTGACGTGAAAACCCCAGAGGCCACGAAGTGGTGTGGAACAGTATTCCCGGGGTCCCCTCCCAGGGCACCCAAGGGTAGATCTTGCTCTACTGTGTTGCAGTTGAAGAAAACGGCTGAGCTTCACTGGCTCTCCTTGTGTTGCTGTCCTAGACCAACCCTCCCTCTCCCCCCAAAAAAACCCAAAACAAAAAACCGTTCAAGGGGTGAGAGTAGACCTGGGGGAAAGCCAGGTGGCTTGCTGCCTGAGTTAGCAGAAGAAGGATAAGCCCTCAGGCACTCCAGAAAAGCAGCCCTTCGATTGAGCTGCCTTATGGGTTCCCTTTAGTGGGGACCCAAGAGTAGCCCTTGGTGAACCTACTGGCAGCCAAGGCCTCTGTGAACTTGAGCTGCCTCAGTGAACTGGGGCTGAGGGGTGTCTGTCTCAAAGCACCCAAATTAGCACTCCCCTGCCACCATTAATTCCCAGGATTCCCTTAGAAAAACAAACAGTTCTCTAAGTGCCCTTTGCAGGGAAGGGGGCATAGTCAATAGCCACACCCGCTATGCCTAGGGAAAGGGGGAACAAAGTTGGGAATTACAAAGAATTACGTGGTTCTAACACCATGGGAATAGGCAAGCGCTGGGTGGCTCCTAGGGGAACACCACCATCAAAGACTTAAAGGTGGCTCTGAGATTGGAACATCATTGGACATTTTCTCCCTCCAGTCCAAGCATTGGCCTGATCCAACCAAGCTATACTCTGGCCCCACATCCCACTCTTGTAGAGGCTCCCTGGTCTCCAAGGAAGTCCCCTACTCTAAGATGGGGAGACTAGAAGGCGGAACAAAGGGAGAAGGGTTTCCCCCTCTATTTCCTGCAATGTTTGAGCTGAGAAACTATTTCTCCTAGTATTTATTTAGTCACTGAGTAGCAACAGTGTAGCCAGCCCACCCTGCCCCTGGATCCAAATTGGGTTCTTCCCCTCTTCTGGACTTTCTCCTCCCACACTGCCAGGCACTGAGCCCCCAGTCTGAAAGGAGGGAGGGAGAGGCAACAGGCTGGAAAGCTGAGAAAGAAGGGGGGGGCAGAGAAAGTAATGAGTTTGAGGAACACGTTTCAAACCAGATACTAATTCTTGCAAAGGGGGAAAAAAAGAGGAGGAAAAAGGAGAAAAGAAAAACTAGAAGAAAGAGGAATTGGGAAACGTCGACATGAAGGGGTTTCCTTAATATTGTGGACGGATTCAGAAATGAATGAAGAGATAGTCCATTGAAAAGGGTTGAATGCCATGACAACTAGGGACAACCTTAGATTTATTCCAAACAGTTAGGACACATTGAAAGAGAGCGTCAATCATGTATTATTTCGCCACTGAAATAAATGCAAAAACCGGGCCCGGACAAAGGCTTCCAACGGGAGCGGGACATTTGTCTACATTTCGCTCATTGTCCGCAGCTTAGCAATCGGTTTGTATTTGTGTTTGCCCGGGTCCGACCACCCAGGACGCGCCGACGTGGGGCTCGCTCCAACCTGGGCCATTGTCACCCACGTCACATACTGGGGGCGAGGCAGCAAGAGCTGCAGAAAGCCGCTGAACAGCTCGGAGAGAGGCGCCGTCACAGGCTCTGGAAACCCCGGGTTGGTGGGGGCGCCGACCGGGCCGAAGCAGCTGTGCTCTTGGAGGATCCGGCTCCCGAGCACTGAGCTTCTGCTGGACTAAAGCATTCCAAGCGGGGACAGTTGGAAAGAAAAAACCCCAGCCTGGTCTTCTCTGCCCTCCCCCACCCCCACCCACCCACCTTGAGGCTAAGCCCACTCCTAATGCTAGGTGGGCTGGACAAACAGTAGGTAACAAACTTCCCGAGCCCCACATATCCTAAACTTAAATTGGATGAAGGATGAGTGAGATATAACATTTTCCTTCCCAGCTCAGAGTTCAGCTTTCAGGTTGGAAAGAGGTTGTTGTGAAAGTCACACTAACCTAGTGCCAGCTGGGAGCCTGGAGTGTGCCCTCCCAGCACACTCCCCCAAGAGAGCGAAAACTGAAGAAACTAAAAAAAAAAAAAAAAAAAAAAAAAAAATGTGAGGAAGGAGATTCAAGAGAAAAAGGAGCAACAACCACTAGCCCTTCAACCTTCTCTAGGTAGATTTCCGGGCCCTCACCTGGATAGGAGGGAGCACACACACACACACACACACACACACACACACACACACACACACACTCCAGCCTCTCTTCCTGGCCGCTCCATCTTTAGCTGAAGGCTAGGGTTGTCGAGAGCGGGAGAGGCCAGAATTATAAAAGGTAGGAAGGCTCTGAGGCCCTCAGCTCTCCCCTCCACCGGGTGGAAATAAATCCAGGCCAGAGAGGCTGGGAAGTAGGTCCGAACCCCGGCACTGGACAAAGTAGCAGGCTCCCGCCCCTCCCCTCCCCGGACCGCCCGCAGAGCAGAAAGTGAACTGCTGGTCCTCCTCCACTGCTAGGAAATTGGGGAGTGGGGGGGGGGGGATAAATGAGTCTTTAGCAAATAAAGGGCCATCAGAGGGGGGTGGGTTCTTAAGTGGTGACTCTGGCGAGTCCAAGCCTATTCCTCTCCTGGGTTTCCAGCTCTTTCGCGGTTAACTAGAATCAATTACTTGACTTGTCATTTCTAGTACTCATCCTTAAGCTTCAACCAAAATATTGACCTAGGAGGCTTACAGAAGTTGGGCTCTTGCCATTTGAACCGGATCTTGTTTAGGGAACCACCAGCGATGGGAAGGAGAGATTTCAGCGACTCGATCTTTACTCCTCCCCCTTTTCCAAAGGCGCCACAAATCGCCAATTTTCTGGCTAGCTGGGGGGTGGGGGGTGCGCGCAGGGCTTAGGGAGGTAGGAACCTGTGAATTAAAGAGGATTCTTCCCCCCTCCTCCTGTTTTGTTTCCTTTCTCACCCCAGCATGCCCCCCCCCCGCCGACGCCTTAAGATGCAATTTGTTAAAACGGCCCTTTCAAGTGTGTGGACTCATGAGTGACGCGGTGGCCCTTTGTATGTAAATACTGAGGGAGGAAAAAAAAAAAGCTCTCCCCATCTTTGCAATTAATTGACACGTTACACCTCTCATCTTGCTCTAGAGGGCTGTTGGCTGGGAGCGCAGAGCTCCCCAAAACCCACAATTTCACATCTGCAAATACTGTCTTCATCCACTTGACTCCCAAGACCCGCCCACACGTGGCCAACCTTTGCGTTTTTAATGTCTCTTCCCCCCTTTTTTTTCACCCCTCTCTCGCTCCCCCGATCCCCCTCCCTCCCTTCCTCCCTCCCTCTTTCTCCCCCTCCCCCCCTCCTCAGGTTCGTGAGTGGAGCCCAGCCTTATATGGACTGATCGCTCGGGCAATGGCCCATTTTTTCCTCGCCACCAGCCGCCACCGCGCGCGGAGCGGCCGCCGGAGCCCGAGCTGACGGCACCTTGGCACCTCTCCTGGAGTTACAAACTGAGGCCGCGCAGCGCTGGGCGCGCAGGCCGCCAGTCACTGCGTCCATTTCCGCGTGCTTTTGGAGAAGAGAGAGGCGCCCGGGACGGCTTTATTATTTTTCCCTCTTCCCTTTTCCCACAGTCTCCTCTCATTTTAAATAATAATTATCCCAATAATTAAAACCCATCCCCCATCCCTCCCCCATTCCTTCCCTTAACCCCCCCTCCCCCGCCCTCCCGGGCTGGGGAGCGCCACGAACTGACCAAGTGAAGATACAACTTTGCGGCATAAATTGAGGGGTCCGGAATCATGTCGCTGACCAACACAAAGACCGGGTTTTCAGTCAAGGACATCTTGGACCTTCCGGACACCAACGATGAGGAAGGCTCTGTGGCCGAAGGGCCGGAGGAGGAAAGCGAAGGGCCGGAGCCCGCCAAGAGGGCCGGGCCGCTCGGGCAGGGAGCCCTGGACGCGGTGCAGAGCCTGCCCCTTAAGAGCCCTTTTTACGACAGCAACGACAACCCCTACACTCGCTGGCTGGCCAGCACCGAGGGCCTCCAGTACTCCCGTAAGTAGCGAAACTTGGCTGCAAGGGTTGTGGATGCCTCCATTGCCGAGGCAGTAGCCCGGGTGGACTCTGGGAGTTAAAGGGAAGAAGCCATTTAAAGTCCAAGTCCCCAACCCGCGTTCCTAGATTTCGAAACATTTGCTTAGTATACCCTTTTACCTCCTCACTAGACATCCCTCACCAGTCCCTGCAGAATACTTGATGTCATATTTTTATCCACGTGAGAAATTAAAGCATAGGAGGACAGAGATGCTTTCTAAGGGCTGGCTAGAGATGTCAACCGAACTGATGTCTCTGGCCAGAGTCTCCTGGACTCAGATGGCCCAGAGGATTTGGCTCTGATCCCTAGAGCTAGCCAGTGGTCAGAGTCCGGCTAGCGGTGGAGGATGCAGGAAGCTTCAGGCTTAAGTAGTAGTTCATCCTGCCTCTGCACGATTGTAAAGAAGCTATGTGTTGCTCACAGCGGTGTGTGTGTGTGTGTGTGTGTGTGTGTGTCCAGAAAGCAAAAGTGAAAGCCCCCCAAATCTGCTTCACCCCGCCAAGCTCCATCAATGCTGGGATTGTGAGGTTTTCCTTTTAAAAATCTGCCCACGTCTCTCCAGAGAGGAAACGGTTTAAGGGGGCCAGAGCCCTTAACCCTCAATGATCGTCCACACTCTGCCCGGCACTAAATTCTCCTCATAGTGTGTGAACCCCTAGAAACTTGAACCTCAGAGCCCCAACTGCGCACTTTCCTCTGAACCCCAGCGGACCCCGACGGTTTCCTCAGACGCACTGTCAGGCTGGGGTTATGGCAAAGCAGTGGGTCTGGGCTGTCCAGGGCCACAGACCACGGAAGAGTCCTGGGGTTCCGGGTCACCCAGGTGGCACTCGGCCTCTAGGTGCCTGATGCCCTTCTCTCCCCCTCCCCACCCACCCAGTGCACGGGCTGGCGGCCAGCGCTCCCCCCCAAGACTCCAGCTCCAAGTCCCCAGAGCCCTCGGCTGACGAGTCACCCGACAATGACAAGGAGACACCGGGCGGCGGGGGAGACGCAGGCAAGAAGCGGAAGCGCCGAGTTCTCTTCTCCAAAGCGCAGACCTACGAGCTGGAGCGGCGCTTCCGGCAGCAACGGTACCTGTCGGCGCCGGAGCGCGAGCACCTGGCCAGCCTCATCCGTCTCACGCCAACGCAGGTCAAGATCTGGTTCCAGAACCATCGCTACAAGATGAAGCGTGCCCGGGCCGAGAAAGGTATGGAGGTGACACCCCTGCCCTCGCCGCGCCGTGTGGCCGTGCCCGTCTTGGTCAGGGACGGCAAACCGTGCCACGCGCTCAAAGCCCAGGACCTGGCAGCCGCCACCTTCCAGGCAGGCATCCCCTTTTCCGCCTACAGCGCGCAGTCGCTGCAGCACATGCAGTACAACGCCCAATACAGCTCGGCCAGCACTCCCCAGTACCCGACAGCACACCCCTTGGTCCAGGCCCAGCAGTGGACTTGGTGAGCGCCGCCCCTCCAGGACTCTAGGCCATAAGGCCCTGGCCCCACCCCAGCAGCGGCGGTGGCGAGGAGGACTCGATCCTTACCACGGTTATTATTATTATAATTATTATAATTATTATTATAGAATCGAGCCGAGGCTCGGCTCATTGGAGGAGGCACCTGGACGATGCCTGTGCCTCCTCGGAGTGGCAGTTTCCATCTCCTGACCCTGCCCTATCCCTTTCTCCTTTGAACCTTTGGAGAGGGTAGAACTCTTAAGTCGTGTTTACAGAATGTTTGCGCAGCTTCGCTTCTTTGCCTCTCCCTGAGGGGACCAAACTATCCCAACGTTAACGTCGTCGCCACTTGAAAAGAGAAAGGACTGGTCCCCATCCCTGCACTGCTTTCGTGAATTTTGTAAAATATGTTTGTGTGAGTAGCGATATTGTCAGCCTTCTTAAGCAAGTGGAGAACACTTTAAAATATAGAGGATTCCTTTTTTATATAAGAAAATGCTAAATATTTATGGCTATGTACACGTTGCGACAACTGGCGGCGGATTTCGCTCTTCGTTGTAAATATCGCTGGTGACCGTTGCCAAATGACCTCCTGGATGGGCTTGTGTCCCCATCAGGCCTAACTCTCTTTGTCGTTTGTTTCGGATGGGTTATGTTTGAGTTGCCTCCGTTTTTTAATTTTATTTTTAATTTGTTCAGTGCAAACATTTTTCAGTGCAAACTATGAAAAGGAAAACATATGTAGGCGACACACACACACACACCATTTTCCTGATCCTGAGCCCCGGAGCTTGGAACTCAGAAGTTCCACGTAGTTCCCCAAGAGCGCCGGGCGCTGAAAGCTTTCGATTTTTTTAAATAAGAATTTTAATAAAAATCCTGTGTTTAAGAAAAAAAAAAAAAAAAGCCCAGTTCTCCGGTTTGTTTGACTTTGTCTCCCTGCCGGGGGTAGGGAGGGCGATAATGTTAAGTCTGGAGCCTGGGCGGGCTGTATTCCGGCCCGGTATTGGCGGTTCCTTTCCTAACCTAGGGGCGGCGGGTACCCAGACGGTGGAGAAGCTCCCAGGATAGGCCTCTTCCGCACAGAACGGACAGTCAGTGCAGAACCGGGGCAGCTTGGCCTTCAGCCTGCTAGCCTGTGATCCAAAATCCTTGTTGGCCCTGGAGCTTAGGGCCTCTGCGCGCTCTGAATCCCTAACGGGGAGGAAAGGTGACTTTGGGTAATGCCAAACAAGGAGCGCAAACCCCTCTCTTCCGCTCAAATCTACGAGTGGCTCCTTCAGCCTGAAAAGCTGTTGAAGCCACTACACTCAATGGCTTTCACTTTGTCGCATTTGATTTACCCCTTGCTAAAGGAGGGGGAGGGGGAGGTTGAGTGTGATGGCTTTCTCTTTACTTTGCACTTTTTCCCCCCAATATCTGTGTACCAAGTTGAGGCCTAGCTGACCTCTTCAAGGCTCGGAGAGGGGTGGGAGAAACAAGATGGGCCTTTTGAGGCGCACTACCAGGTGTTGCTGGTCCCTCCTCCAAACTTTTTGGTCTAGGGAGCCAGGGTGATCCTAGGCAACCCAGGGCTCTCATTACTGATGCCCCATGTTTTGCATCCCTATTGCCTGGGACAGGATCCGGTGGAGCTGGGTCTCACCTTGCTAGGTCTTGGTTTCTTGGTCGTGACTCTCGGTGAATAGTTAGAAAGGAGAAGTTGGAGTAGAGGGGGACCTCTCGCCTCTGGGGGTCTGATAGGAGGTCCGGCAAGTCCACACAGGCAAGGTGGCATCTTTCCTCCCCCCACTGAGGACTGTTTGGGGAGCACCCAAGGATTCTGAGGGCGCGGGTCTCCAGGGAGCCAGGCAGACTGGCGGGCACACACCTTTCTACTCTCTTTCCCTCCTCCGTGAGCCAGAACCCAGCAATCACTGAAATGAGGGAGGTTGGAAGTCAGTCTATTTGGAAATAGGGTCTGTGGTCTTCCAGAGCTCCGGCTCATTGATTTTTTTTCTCTCCCCTCTCTTATTGGTGATCAGATTTAATTCAATATCTTAAAGCAAACATGATTATCCTTGTGCCCAAATCTGTACAACACACTCAGGGACGTGATTACACTTTATTACACACACACACACACACACTCACACACACACACACACACACACACACACACACACACACACACACACACACGTCACTGAGGGCCCAGAGTCTTTCTAATACCCCACTACAGCTTCTTTCCCGTCTCTGGTTCAACTCTAGGAAGAGAATAGTTTTCCTAAATGCTGAAAAGTCTCCCTTTGTTCTGCACACAAGCTTGAAAACTGTGGGGTTTTGTTTTGCTGTTTGTAAAAACCAGAGAATTCACTGCCTGTCGTTTACTGTGCAATATGAAAGACAGATGCCCAACCTGCCCTGGAACCAACCACTCACTAGCCCTTGTGCCACTTTTCTCTAAGCTCCAGGCCTTGGCGTTTGTCAGGATGCCTAAGGGGCAGCCCTGGAGGGATGAGTGCTGGGTGTTCCAGACCCAGGGTTTCTTCCACAAACAGTCTCAAGAGCCTCTTCGACCGTCAAGGAAGTGAAGAAAAACCCACTTTCCACTGCCTAGCAGGTTAAGTAAGGCCCATAGGGTTGTGCTCTTAGTATGTACACTCCGGAGTCCCGGGAGGTGGGCCTTGAGCCCGCCCCTCTCTGTCCTCGGGTCCCCAAGGAGTCAATAAAAGCGCCTGTGGAGCCCTGTGTGGCCCTAACCCTAGCACCCTGGGAGCGCACCCCTCGCGGGGTCCGCTTAGGCAGTCTATCTTCGCCCAATCTACAGAAGGCCGCACAAAACCGCACAATGGGAAAGCTGGGAGCTGGAGATGTTAGAGGCGTGCATATTAAAAAGGGACAGAGAAAGGATCGCAGAGGACAGAGAGGGGAAGAGAGAGAAGCTACCCCCCAACCCCCCACCCGCACCATTCAGTGCGCTTATCGCGGGCAGTGAATCCCGGAGTCAGGCAGAAGTCTCCTTGGGGTTTTGTTGGGCCTGTCACTGGGTCCCTTTGTCATCCTCGGACTCCATGCTGGATTCCATATGGCCAGCTGGGCCAAGGGAGCGCGAGGAGGGACCCGGACAAAACCCAAATTGTGCCCGGCTTTCAAACCCTGTATTGTTGTCTGTGAAAGGAAGACGCATTAAAAATTCGTGCTATATCTATTGGGGAGGAGGGTGGAGGAGGGGAAAAAGCCACCCTGTCTTTGATGGCTTCAGAGGGCGCTTGCCCTGCCTAGGCCCCATGGCACACAGAGTCTCTCTCTCTCTCTCTCTCTCTCTCTCTCTCTCTCTCTCTCTCTCTCTCTCTCTCTCTCTCCCTCCCTCCCTCCCTCCCTCCCTCCCTCCCTCCCTCTCTCTCTCTCTCTCTCTCCCTCCCTCCCTCCCCCTCCCCTTCCCCCTCCCCCTCCCCCTTCCCCTCCCCCTCCCTCTCTCCACACACACACACACACACACACACACACACACACACACACACACACACACACACACACACACACACACACACAGAGTTTGGGCCCCTGGTGTGCACCATATCTGAGATGACAGCTGGGTTTCCATGCTGAAGCCATGGGACAGGACTGGTGTTCAGGGCCTAGTAATAACTAGGGCTGACTTTCCTGGGGCTTCTAAGTTTCATGGTTATATGCAAACCCGGTCCCTTGTGTTTAGACTATCATGGCCCGATGGTGAGGGGGGCCTCCCACATAGTTCAGGAAAGGCCAAGGGTCTCAGGGGGCTGCTCATCCCAGTTAGACTGCAGCTACCTTGCATCAGTCAGAATCACTATTTAAACTACAGAGGCATACCCTCTAGTATCCTAGCGCCGGGAAAGCCAGGTCAGACACTTAGTCCACAGTCTTCACCTAAAGAGACTCCTTAATTCTCAGTGTCTCCTGAGCAGAGCAGTGTTTAGAAGGAACACACCCAGTGTGGCTTCCCCTAAGCAGTCTGAGTTAGCTCTACCCCCACAAACATCACCCAAATAAGAACATATTTTCTAATAAAAAAAGAAAGAATTCAGACTGGGTTGTGGAAATAAAATAGAAGATAAATGTGTTTCTCTGTAGAAAGCCGGACCTTAATGAGCACCATTAAACTGATGAAAACATCAAGTTACCTGAAGTTCTGGTGCCTTCCCCTCTTCCGTGCTTTAGAGCCGCCATCACAGTAAATAACTCCACAGAGCCGGCAGCCCCTTCCTAACAGTCGCGCTTCCGCCAGGGAAATAACCTATTTCCTTACCTATTGACTATTGGGCTTAGTCGAGACCTGGCATGGATTTCTCGAGCCTTTTTTAAGAGCCTGGTCATTGAAAAGCTAATCCAATATTTGCGGAGCATAAGGACATCTCTCAAATGTATTTATTAAGGCCCCTCGTTTAGAGATCACTTGGACACAAGACATGGGCCAGGGAAGGAGGCTGAGGTGCCTTAGACCCCACCAGGAAGGGTGGTTTCTCTCCACCTCGAACTTAGAAGCTGGGTGTGAACTTGTGGGATGCTAGCGTTCCCCTCCCGGTGCTTAAGTGGCATTGGATTAGATATTGTGTTGGGTGGTATTTCAGGAAATATGTACTTGTGGCTTCCTGAGAGGCCAGGCGCAGTGACACTCTAAACCTCGTCGATATATCATCTTTTATCCAGGATCTGCAAATAAACCCTGATCCCCTCAGAGCATTATAGCTGCCGCTATCTTGCAAGGAAGCGATCTGAGTTTTATTGCTTTCACCAACGCCCTGACACACACACACACACACACACACACACACACACACACACACACACACACACACACACACACACACACACACACCCTGAGTCTGGAGTTTAAACGCCTCTATTTTTTTCCCTCCCAGGGCATCGTTATTAAAAGAGGCGAATAGGTCCCAGCGCCGCCATCAGAGCGAGTGCAGGAAAGAGATCTTGCAAGTGAATTTTTCCTCTGCTCAGAGAACCACGTGGGGTGGGGGAAAGCTAGGATTTTCGCGTGCCGCCGCTAGGAAGCGCCCGAGCGCTTTTCTCCTTCCAGGAGCTAAGGGGCCCACAGAGTCCCTCTGTCCCTGGAATGCAGCAGGGCTCAGTTTCACTTCCGGAGACCCTCAGCTGCCCTCCACCAAAGCATAGTACCAGGTCCAAGCCGGGTAAGCGGCCATCGTGGAATCAGGCTCGGAACTAGAGCCTTACCATAGCAACAGCCGCTCTATCTTCACTTATCTGGGTGGCCTGGCCAGTGAGAGTCTCAAAGGACATTTCCGTTTGGGCATCCTGCTTTTGGGGAGTTGTATCCCCCCACTTCTTTCCTCCATCTTCGTGCTCTCTGCAGTTCCCACTCCCACAAACCTCAGCAAACTGGTTCCCTGGGCCAGGAATGTGCTAAGATCTTGGGAATTCTGGCTTGTGGCATCCAGTAGCTGTCCTGATTGGTCCCTGACCACTGCGGAGCAGGTAGCTCTCTAAGAGTGTAATGGGTGGTGTCCAAATTCGGCCCGGGGGGGGGAGGGTAACAGAGAGATCCTGACTTTGAACCAATCCTTTTCCTATAATTTAGCCGGAGGTACTAGGAAGAAAGGACCTTCACCTTTTGGCCACCGTGACAATTGGCCTTCAAGTGCTTCCAGCTCATCCAGCCAATCCAATTAGGCTGTGGTGCATCTTACAGTCCAGAAAGGCACCGAGGCTCAGAGGCTGGACTTTGCCTTCAGAGCGCAAACCCAGCGGTAGCATGATCTCACCTCTAGGGAAGAGGGATGGGGCACGGAGGCGGGGGAGATGCCGCGCCAAAGCTTTGAAGTCTTGTAGCAGCGAGAGGCAGGAATACCCCAATCCCCTAAAAGTACCCCAACTCTGTGCCAAGGCCTAAATCACAGCGCAACGCAGCGGATGCGGCTAGGGGTGGGGAATCCGGAAAGAAAAGATACCGGAGCATGATGCCTTACACCTCCACGGGGGTGTCTTTTCAAGAAGTTGGAGGTAGCGCATCAGACTGGGAGCCAAGATTATATTCCTTGGCACCTCTCCATTGACACCTCCACCCACCCCACCCCCCAATAAAACCAACATGCAATCCTCTTTGTAGCTCCAGAAGCTGACTTCTTTACTTTCTTAAACCAGCGCTTCAAAACCTACAGGACCGAGGCTGCTGTGCCCATAGTGTACGCAGGGTGGCGCAATTGGATAAGAAAAGACGTTCAGGTCCGGTGATGACACAGGCCTGGGAGCTCGGGTGGACTGGACATGTGCAAAATTGAGGGGTATCTGGGTAGGGTTCCTTTACAGTAGGAGTGCAATGCCCAAGAAATAATTACAGCTCTTTGACTTTGTGCTTTTTCCCTGAGTGTGGTGAAGAGGTTAATGGCATCCAGCCTTTTTCCTCCTGATGCCAAACATCTCTCTCACTGCCACCACCACAATCAGTGCACATATTTCCACCCCTTCAGGAAAGTGCCAGGAAAGTGTGATTTATTTAAAAATTAATAATAGCCTGACATTTGTCAATAGCCAATTGAAAGTCATGGGAGGAACTTTTTTCTGTTCTTCTTTCACACCTGGAGTGGTTTGGGAGCCTTTTTTTATAAAGTGGTAAAAACAAATGGCAGGTCTCTGATGTCACCACCATCTACTACCTCCAAAAGCACTTCTCAGGTGCCTTTCCATATCACCTTGTCTGACGGGAACACTCACTTCATTCTATACGCGACACTGGGTTTCTGACTCCCAACACACATAAATTAGAGAACATTTGCCCTGGGAGCAGAGGGCAGAACTGTAGAGGCATTACATCCGTTTCAGATGAAGACTGGGCAGGGGTGGGGAGAAAAATTCCCTTCTGCTCGGAAGAATTAGCTGGGAAGAGGCTCCCAGGTCTCATTGGCAGCCACACAAGGACCCAGTCCAGAAGTTCCTAGTTGTCCCAGCCTTCACATATCATCTAAGAACATGGTCTCAAGCCTTTGTTGCTTGGGGCCAGATGGCCATTCTGGACCAACAACTGTCCTGTGGAAATTGAGGAGGCTGGGCTTCAGCCCTCAAGCACGAGCACCAAAATTAATTTAATGAAAGGTAAGTGGAGAACGGTTGGGGGCTCTTTCTGAGGGCCACACCCTGAGTTGTTCTGGTCCGGTGATGTTCCATCTCTTTACTTTTGATGACACTAGCAACCTCCTCACTCCCACTCCCAGAATGACAGAAGTATAAATACAATTATTTCATTGCCTCTTGTGTCTCCTCTCTTAGTTAACAGCTTATCCTTTACTTAGTGTGAGTTAAAGAAGAAAAGGTAACGTGTTCTTGGGTCTAATTTTGCTAACTATACATCAGAGAAATGGTCTCATCTGTACATGCTGAAAGTTGGGCCACATTTATAGAATGGACATCAAATAGAGGAGCTAGGTTTATAAGGAAAGGTTTGTGTTGTAGTAGGGGCATACCAGACACCTGAAAGTGTCTTTCAAAAATGGCTGGTGCACTCAAACAGTGAACAAACACATCAACTCCTCCAGGCACAGGAAATGTGTGTTCTGGATGAGAACAAGCATCCACTGTGGGTACAGCAGCACTGTGCCCATCACCTCTCATGGTGACACAGGGCACAGGAGGGGGGGGGCATTGGCCTGCTGCTATCACCTGCTGCCATCACCTACAAGTCTGTGCCTAAAAGAGGCTCTCTCCAGGATAGGGGCAGTGCCAGGAAGTTTACAGGCTCCAGCCAAATGTAAGTACAAGTACCAAGTCAAAAGCTCTGCGTCCCTGCCCCAGGTGAGGTATGTTCCACAGAGGTCCCTGGTGGCATGGATCCCAGTGGCCCTCAGAGGCAGGCTGCTTATGAGACTGTTTATATAATCTTACACTTATAATCTTTTTCCCTTTCCAGGATCACTTCATTGCCTCCTCTGCCCTCATTGTGGGCTTGATGCTGGCCTCTCAGAGGTCATTAGCTGCCTGTAACTCATGGTCACATCCTGCCACATGGCCCTGGAGAATGAGCATCTTAGATGGTTGGGTATCAAGGAAACAGTAACCCCAGACAAATGTGATGAGGGACATGGAGAGAAGCTGCTGGTTGGGCACTCAGGTGTCCTACACTCAAGAATCCACTTTTGTGCAGATGTAAAGACGGGGTTCTGTTTCCCCAAGACCAGTGAGCTGTCTGTCATCAGCTCTCACCTTCCCCAGCTCAGCCCCTATCCCTTCAACCCATAAGAGAGAGTGTGAGTGGGCAAGCAAGCACTCTTCAGTCTGCAGAGCTCCACTGGTCAGTGCCAGGTCCAGAACACCTGGAGTACAGGTGACTTCTCTAAAGTCTGACCTGTGTGGTCATTTTTGATAGTCACCAGAGAGCCAGCTTTACTCATCAGAAGAGGCTGCAGAGGCAGAGTAAGAAGCTGAGACACACACTCCAAAATGAGTAGTTGAAGAATTAACCCACAGCATCTTAGAACGTGAGTGGCTATAAACAGAGTCGTTTGCATTTTTTAAGGATTTATTTTCTCTTACATGTGTTAGTGTTTTGCCTGTATGTATGTGTGTGCATCGTGCGTATGCATGATGACCATGGAAATCAGAGTTCTTCAAATAACCCTGGAGCTGGAGTTGAGGATGGTTGTGATCCACCATGTGAGTGCTGGGAACTGAATCTTGGATTCTCTGCAAGAGCAACAAGTACTCCTAACGACTGAGCCATATCTCCAGCCCCTGGAAGGAAAATCCTTAATGAGGTAAGTTCATTGAGACTGATCATATGGTAGACGATGGATCACATGGGTGAGAGGAAACCCAGGGAAGACATGGCAGAGGATGGTATCTGCAAGTCTGGGAAAGGCCTCACTGACCCTCCTGATGCCTCAGACTGAGTGTGGCTCTACCTTAGACATGTTTGTTTTAAAAATAATTTTGTGCTTACTCTTTGACAACATTATAACCTATATAATATGTTTTGATCATATTGATACACACTTCATTTACCTCTCATTCCCCTCCCACTACCTCCAGAATTCTATTACTTTTATATCTCCTTTCTACTTTTATTATAATAATAATAAAACATAGCCAATAGCCCACCTAGTTTAACTAGAGTTCTGTGCATGTGTGCAAATTTGGGATTACTTCCTGGGTCATGGACAACTTACTACCTTAGATGTTTTCTTCTCTTCACCTATATGCTATTCACTGAAGAGAGAGATGGTAGCCTGACAGGAAAATATGCAGCAAGGCAAGGAGAGCAAGGTTGTCTGTCTATCGCCTCCCCTCCGGCCACCCCCTACACATCCTCTCGTTTCCTCCATATCTGCTCTCCTACTTTCCTCTGGCTTTCTGGATATCTTATCCCCTACATAATCTCTGACACTTCTTCCACATTCTCTCACCTCCTCCATTTTCTCTGGCCTCCCCATCTTATTATTCATCCACTCTCACATCTCTCCTCATATCCAATGCCCTCCCCCATAGTCTCACTGCTGCAGGGCTATCCTGCTGCTGCTGGACATCCAGAAGAAGCAAGTTAGCAGTTCTTTTCTCCAGGGAAAACCTACAGATTTGGAAGCTCATCCAAGCAGTTGTTCCCAAACATACCATTCAAAAATGTCACAGTGAGGAAATCCACTGAGGAGGGCTTTTTTGCCAGCAACCTTGAGAAGCTTGCCAAGATGGAGGTGGACCACATCAGTCACCCAGATGGCAATGAAACTTGAACTTCTAGTCAGTTACCTACAGAGATCCAGTTTGGGGCTTGTGGGGATTTAATAAAAGCTACAAAAGTTTCAGAGATATCAGAGGGAATCTACCCAAAGTTTATGTGGGGATTTAATAAAAAGCTCCAGAAGTTTCGGAGATATAAGAGGGATCTAACCACAGTCAGTCTAGGAGGATCAGAAAGTGGTGTTCACACCTTTAATCCCAGCATAGGGAGTATCCTGGGAGTGGTAACCTAGGCAGGCAGTGGTGGGGCCACTCCTTAATTTACCAAAAGAGTATTTAAGGCTGGCACAGAAAGACAGAGAGGGAGAAAGCCAAGAGAAGCCAGGCTGAGGAAGCTGGGAGACAGCTGGGTAAGATCTGACTGTGGTGTTTATTCTCTCTAATATCTCTGACTTTCTCAGAGATCTATCCCTGAGTCTCATTTATTCGTGCAACAGGGGCTCTCTGCTAAGTATAGTGGAATCTCTGCCCCCACTGTGAAGGGTACTTTTGAGAAGTATGGCACCAACTAGCCTGTTCTGGTGATCTAGTTCTTTCTGCCTATGAGTTTATGAAAGACTGGCAAAGCCCAGGTCCAGCTTGAGGTTTGTCCAGTCACTGGTTTACATCTATTGTAGAAGCCCCAACATCGTTCTTTTCCCCAGCAGATGCATCAGTGAATTCAGGAGCAGATGCCTGTACGCAACAGCCTCCCAAACATTCCTGGACCCAGAATCACAAGTCCACTTAGGCAGCTTGATTCTGTGCCTTGGGAATATGTACCTTAGACTTCTCTATCCTTACCCCACCTGTTCTCTTCCCTTGAAACAGCCATTTCCTAGCTCTAATCTGTGATGTCTAATTCTTTCTTCTCAGGTGAGGATAAACAGAGTGCTTGTGCAGGCTACCTATGGACTCAAGAGATACCAAAGTCATTTTAAGTGATTCAGGAATTCTCAGCAACCCTGCATCTAATGCCAAGCATTCCCATAGAACCACTGAGCTCTGGGAGTTGTCTCTAAAACTAAATGTCCTTTGAGATTTCATGAAGAGGCTACTATGATCCAGAGAGATTCAGTCTGAGAAGTCATGAGATGGGGGGTGGGGGGTGGGGAGGCTCTGTGCATCCCCAAGTCCATCATCAGGTATCTGGTGAACTCCAGAGCCAAGTGTTCATCTCAAATTCAGTGTTTTGAGACAGGAAAGAGTGTAAGTCTGTCCATAGTAGATCAAACTCCAATTGGAAATGCTTGGAAGGATAGGCATATCCCTGCTGGCTGGAGAGTAGATGTGGCATCGCCTACATGTGTGTCAAGCCCCTCCAGCTAGTTTATACACAGGTGAGTTTGTATGGATTCTTGTCTCCCCCTGCCCTAAGTCACAGTTTCTCGAACTTGAGGCATAAATGAATCCCTTGGCATTTCCTCTAGTGCTAATCCCAGCTTCACAACTCTAAAGCTCTGCACTTATACAGATCCTGCAGGTGCTGGAGCTGCTGGAGTATAGAGCCAGCTTTGGCCCAAGGGCATAGATGCACCTCCAGGTGTCTCATCAGGGTACCTCCTGTTAAGCTGTCAATAGGAAGCCTGCTCATGTGCCTAGCTACTACTCCAACCTTTAAAATAGTCTTCAGCCATTTGGGAAGAAGGTCAGGAGCCATATGAGTAAAAAGCAACATGAAAACTGTTGACTGGTAAATCTAGAAGTTGTAGCAGTATCTTGCAATGATTCTCTTTGATTTTTTTTTTTCAGATGGGAGAACTGAGGCCTTAAGGGGGAAGCCATTTAACCCTGTAACAGGAGGGAGTGTGATAGCTGGGCTTCCTTTTATGGTCTCAATGCAGTCCTCACAGTGAATCTGCCAGAGACCCTGCATATGTTACCCTGACCACCCTCACTGAGAGGACACAAAGCAGAAGATGGCTGCCATCCATGTGTAACGCTGGATGAGTTTGTTCCTTACACTCTGAGGCAGTTCCCACTGGTTCACAAATAAATAAAGGCTGTGGGGGCACGTACCTGTTATCCCAGCATGCAGGATGTTGAGGCAGGAGGGTTGTGAGTTCAAGGCCAACCTGGGTGGTGACGACCTGACTCAATGAACAGAAAGGGATAGACCTGCCCTTTGTGGCCAGGATTTGGGGGTGAGATGGATAAGGTGTGAGTGAATGTTACATTCAGACATGAGTTAGAACAGAAGGCAAAAGAGAACACCAGAGAAAGAAGCCTAGACCAGACTCTGGGTGGAGAGCTCTTGATCTGTGCTTTCCAGTATAGCATCAGCAGCCACATACAGTGACTGGATGCTGGAAATGTGGCTCCAATAAATGAAGATGTGATTTTAAAATTTCATTTCCTTGCTGTTAGATAACTGCATGTGACCCGTGGCTCCAGGATCAAATCGTAAAGTTCTAGATCCTACTGAGCATTTGTCCAGAGCCGTAAGAGAAAAGTATGTGTTGTTCTGTATGACTGCCCTGCAAGATGTTAATTCACATTGTGCCAATCATCACCAACAACAGCTAGCTCTTCAGCTGCTCTCTGAGCTCTTTATCTTACTCTGAAATGAGTAGCCACAGAGAACAGTTAGGAACTGGGTAGGGGAGTAGGGACGTGTTTACCCCTTCACACACTCAATAACCTCATTGGCAAATGCCTCACACCAACACCATTCCACTTACATTTTGATGTTTTGAATGTCATTAGTTTTTTCTTTTGTTTGGGGGTTTTTGTTTTGTTTTGTTTTGTGAGTGTGTTTGAAATTTTTTGTTTTTTATGGGGTTTTTTTTTTTTTTTTTTTGAGGGTTTGTTTTTGTTTTTTGAGACAGAGTTTCTCTGTCCTGGAACTCAATCTGTAGACAAGGCTTCCTCTGCCTCCTGAGTGCTGAGGTTAAAGGTGTGCACCATCACTGTTCCCCCCCAAATATCATTAATTTTGGCACCTGTCTTCTTATATTACCTGCCTAGGATTAGAAAGGGGAAGGGAAATGCCCCAAAGTGTTAAGTATCAGCTGGCTGTAGGAAGCTCCCTCCTGTAATCTCAACAACTAGGAGGCTGGAACAGAAGGATTTCTGTGAGTTTCAGGCCAATCTAGGCTGCAGACTGAAAGCCAGAACAAAAGTACAAGCAAGAAAGACAGAGAGCGCTGATATTACACAGTGGGAACCTCCCAGAATCCTCTAGAACTCTACTAAAGAAAAAAAATGTTATAAAGGAAATTAGTTTGAAATGTAATTCTCCCCCTTAGTGATAGAGGATGAACAGTAAGAGCTCCGAATGTACAAGAGTGACAGCACCTCAGAGCTAAGATTCTTGCCCTACCCTCACCAGCTGCCCCCTTTGCCAACTAAGGAGGAATCTAGAAAAGAAACTCCAACTGGATATGCCCCACTCATTCCTAGAAGAAGGTGTGCTTTTAGAAGGCAGGAACGCCTTCCACATTCAAAAAGCTATAGCATCAGAAGACCCTCTAAGCTGTTGCATGGTGAGATAGTAGGACAGTAACAGTATTTGCCTAAAGTAGAACATTAGTTTAATGGAAATACAGGCCAGGGAGAGGGGCAAGAGATGGGCAACAGCATTTGCTCTTAGATTAACCCTTCCCTACTCCCCGTTCATTACTTTCTCCGAGCAGGATGACATTTCATAAAATCAGACATGATATCAGCAACAGAAGAAAATAATTTAACAAGGCAAATTGAAACCACTCTTGATGCAGACATGCTTTTAAAGTTTCCCACCCTGATCTCATGCAATTAGACAAAGCAATTATGAACACCATCGTCAAGCGCCCTTCCTAGCCCTGCTGATACAATGAAAAGCTCTAATGGAGACTTGGTCCCTCAAGCTGGAGAGGCTGCCTGTGCAGGAGGATGCTGAAACAATTACCACAGCTGGGTTAATTATCAGATGAGAAAACACGATACAAATCCATCTTTCAGCAGGAGCCCAGCAAGTTCAAATGCAGAGGGTGCAAAATTCAGAAAGGGATTCACATCCCTCTGCATCCTCACTTTTAATGATGGCAAAGTTGGAGGCTTTTGCTCTGGGTTCACCTCTAAAGATAAAAAGTCGTGAAGAGAGTCCTGCTGAATGGTTTTCTAATGCTCAGAGAAGAGGCTGGGAAAGAGCACTTGCTGTGCAAACATGAGGATCTGAGTTCTAATCGCCAGCATCCACCTAAAAAAGTTGAACAAGAGCTACTTGCAGTCCCAGCGCTGGGGTTGGGGTGGGTGGAGAGCTCATTGGACAGCCAGTGTAGCATAAATACCAGCTTCAGTTTCAATGAGAAATGCTGTCTTAAAAGATCCAGAGAGCAATAAAGGAGACACCCTATGTCCTCCTCTGTTCTCCACATGATTAAAATGGGCTCGGGCACCTGTGCACATCCATGCATGCACCACACTATAAAAACATACAAACACACACACTCTTTTTTGTTCTCTCTCTCCCCCAATATATCAGTAATTAAAAATAATCCCAGGAAATAAACTGATGCTTATATGTTCCATCAGATATGCAGTTTCAAAAAAAATGGTTTCTTACAATATAACCTCTTCAAGTTTGTTTTGCAATTGTTTTTGAGATGGAGTCTCACTATGTAGCCCTGGCTGATCTCAAACCCACAGAGATTTGCCTGCTTCTGCCTGCCGTGTACTCACTCGGATTAAAGCTTCGAGCTGCATGCCATTATGCCAGGCTACAATATCATCTTTATAGATTTTTCTCTTAACAGCAAATTTAATTCTTTAAATATTTTAACAACATATTATCTTAGAAGGTTCTTTGGATTTGCAAGGCATGAAATTCAAATAAAATTGTTATGAATATTTGAATGCACATATATCAATGGAATAATCTGTCTGTGGTTGGGTCATGTACCAGAAGTAGACTTTTTTTTTAATTACTTAACAAACATTTTAGAGTCTGCCAAAAATTTGGCAATAAGCTCCTTAAAGGTGGGACCAGGCAGCTTCTCCTAGTGAAAGTACCTTACTATGCCATATAATTTTATATGCAACTCAAACTTAGCATGAAAATCATATGTGCTTTCTGGTTGTGATGTGTAATACTTATCAGCTTGACTGGATGGAGATTCACTGAGTCAGGTGTGGTGGTCCAAACCTTTGGTTCTAGCACTATGGGACAGAGGTAGGTGGCTCTCCATGAGTCTGAGGCCAGTCTGCTCTACATAGTGAGTTCTGAGACAGCCAAGGCTCTGTAGAGAGCCTGTCTTAAAAAATTTAAGTGCTGATATTTCTGTTAAGCATGAACAGATTCTGCTAAGAAGAAAGAGAGTCACAAAGGACGACAGACTGTCATATCCCAGTTGTATGAAATGTCTGAAATACACAAATCTCTAGAAACAGAAAATTAGTTTGCAGTTGTGTAGGGCTACTCTGGAAGAATGGAAGGAATCATAGTGACTACTACTGAGTTCTAAAGTCACTGCAAGGCCCTAATATCTATAAATCAGGCTATTGTGATAACTACACTGCTCAAGGGTGTATGAAAAGCATAACCATACACTTCAAGTGGGTTAAACTTAGTGATATATAAATTACATTTGAGTAAATGTCAAAAACAGAAAAGGTTTAACTAAAATCTAATGGGCTTTCAATTTTTGGAGTTTGTTGTTAAATCTAACTGGTTGTATTCATTGGAATAATTTTCTTGTCTGTTTTGTTTATGAAACATTTTATTGAACTCCCTTGAACCCAAATAAATCACCATTTAATCCCCCCTCAAAAAAACAAAACAAAACAAAACAAAAGAATCACTATGGAAAGACACTTCTGCCATGGTGTTTCCAGAAAGCTTTAACTAAAGATGATACACCCTGAATGTGAGACACACTCCCATGGACTGGATACAAATGAGAAAGTCAGCTGAGCACCAGAGCCGCCGTGGATGCAGTGTGGCCAGCCTCCTAATGCTCCTACTGTGCATTCCCTGCCACAGTGGATTGTATCCTCACACTGTAAGTTGGCCATGATATACGGCCTCTAAGTGTTCTTGAATTTTGTTTACAAGTATTGTGTGGAAAATTTTTATATTTGTGTTGACCAGGGAAATTGGTCTATAACTTTCCTTGCTGTTTTTGTTACTATGCTCAACCTCTCCTCTCTTCTTTAACTCACAATAGCTTCCAAAAATATCCAGAAGTGATCATAACCAAGGAAATAAAAGATTTCTACAATGCAAATGTTAGACAGAAATGGAAGAAGACACTAGAATATAAAACGATCCATCATATTCCTGTCAGAAACTGGTATTGTGAAAGTGGCTATGCTACCAGAAGAATCAACAGATCAAGTCAAACTCCCATTAATTTTCAGTCACATTCTTCACAGAATTATAAAAAACAGTCTTAACAGCACAAATACCATGAATTTCAAGCCAAGGCAGTCCTAAGAAGAATACTGACTTCAAACTACTGTAGAACCACAGCGGTGTGATGAATACAGAATGTGCTAGTAAAAAACAGACATGTAGATCAATAGAGCATAATATAAGACCCATAAATCAATACACATCTATGGCCTAATTTTTGACAAAGATATAAAAAACATACACTGGGTTGGGGAGGTAACTTTATTTAACAAATAGGGCTGGCAAACCTGGATATCCACCTGCAGAAGAATGAAATTTGATCCATATTTTCACACACCCTGAATGTGAGATAAATCTGCATAAAGATACATGCAAGTGGATCAGATATGTAAATGTGAAACATGAAATGCCAAACTACCAAGAGAAAAGAGAATCAATTCCAGATAAAAGTGTAGGGATAGCCCTTCTGAATAAGACTATAGTAGAGAAAGAGACAGCACCAAGAACTTGAAAAGGACTTGCATGCCATTTCAAAGCTTTTGCAAAGCAAAGTAAACTGTCAATAGAGTGAACCTTCAGCCTCCAGAATAGGAGAAAATCTTTGCCAGAAAGACTTCAGACAGGGAGTTCACACATATAATCTATAAATAACTACCGAAATTAAACACAAAAAAGTCAGGGAGGAAAGAAGAAAGGAAGGGCTAGTGAATATTTTTTAAGTGGTCAGCAGCATCCTGGGGTGTAGACAATGAGATCACTCGGGGGATAAAGTTCTGAGTTCACTGCCTGGAGTCCATTAAAGGTGAAATGAGAAAACTTATCTCACAGACGCATCCTCTGATTCCCATGTGTGTACTGTGGCAAACATATATCTTGACTCACATACACACACATATCACACACACAAATGCAAATTGATAATAATAGGAATAAATGAAAACATTTTAAAGTGCTTAACATTCTTATTAATTAGGGAAATGCAAACTAAAACTACTTTGAGCTTCTACCTAACCCAGTCAGAATGGTTATCATTAAGAAAACCAATTATAAAACTGGAGAGATCGTTCAGTATTTAATAGCTGAATGCTCTTCCACAGGACCTAAGTTCAATTCCCAGAACCCACGTGACAACTCACAACCATTTGTAACTCCAAGGAATCTGATGCCTTCTTCTGGCCTCCTTGGGTGTCATATACATAAGTGGTGCACAGACATACATGCGGGCAAACTACTTGTGGGGATATGTTTCAAATTTAATAAAAACAACCTGAGATATCAGAGGACAGATCCACCTCTTCCAGTCTTTGTTTTGTTTGTTTGTTTGTTTTTGAGACAGTTTTCTGTGTAACAGTCCTGGCTGTCCTGGAACTTGCTTTGAAGACCAGGCTGGCTTCTCTTGCCTCTGCTTCCAAGTGCTGGGACCATCAGTGTTTACCACCATTGCCTGCCTGGGAGCCTGGAACTTCTTCTGTAAACTAAAATGACCTCAAACTCAGATTGGATTAAGGGCGAAGGTCACCACTCCCAGGATACTTTGGGGATTAAAGGTGTGAGTTACCACTGTGTGATCCTCCTGAACTGACTGTGGGTAGATCCCTCTGATATCTCTGAATGTTTTTATTATATTTGAAAATATACCCACAACTACTCACACGTATAATATAAAATTTCAATTTTAATTTTTAAAAGTTTTTGTGAGGATGTAGGGAAAGAGGAACTGCTGGGGAGTTTAAGCATATTAAGTTACTATTACATTCTGAATATGGAATCATGTTTAGAAACCAAGATGGAGATTTCTCAAAAAATTAAAAATAGAACTGACATGACCCAGATATACCAACCCTGGGCAAACTCCCACAGGACTCTCTATACCCTACCACAGAGATACTTGCACACTCATGTTTATTGCTGCACTCTTTACAATATCAAGGAAATGTCTTGCTGTCCATCAACTGATGAATGAATAATAAAAATATGGTACAAATGAATAATGGAATTTTATTAATCTATTTTTGATTTTTTGAGACAGGGTTTTTCTGTGTATCCTTGGCTTTCCTGGAACTCACTAAGTAGACAGACTGGTCTTAAACTCCAGCCTTTGCCTCCCAAGTACAGGAATTAAATGCATGCACCACTACTGCCTGGTTCAAGAACAAATGTCTTGATAAGATCCTCTCTAAAACCAATAAAGGAAGAAGAAAGAAGAAAAAGAGATAATATAAATTTTTAAGAATATGGATCAATTATATGCACACAACACACGTGCACATTGAATTAACTTAGGCTCAGAAAGACAAATACCACATGAACATATATGTCTATATATGCAAAAACTTTATCAATAACTACTAAGAATCACTACAATCTTATTTCAAAAGTAAATGCTATCATTTCAAACCACTCCAGATGATTTTATTAATATTATTATTACTAGTGTGTGCACGTGTGCATGTGTTTGCTGGGAATTATACTTAGGGCCTCATGTGTACTAGGCAAACTCTCTACCACAAATCTACTTCCCAACCAGGAAATTATTTTTTATGTGAAAGAAAATTTCTCTTTGATGTCAGAATTGAAGATATTAAAGGAACTGATACAAAAAATTTGAAACATCTCTTAAGTGATTTTTTTCTGGGTATTAATTTGATCCTCATTCAAGATGACTGCAGAACTGACTGCACCTTTAAAAATTATAGCTAATTCTGTTTTTCCTTTCTCCCCCACCCTTGTTGCTTCCCTTCCTTTCTTTTTTGAAGCAGTCTTGCTATGTAGCTTGGGCTCTGCTCCAACTCTCTATCTTCCTTCCTCCGCCTCCTGAGTGCTGGCATTCCAGGTATACTCACCATATCCAGCAGTTAGAACTATTTAAAGAAAGTTTAAAGAAGAGTCTCCATCTATCTCCTTTTAATGGTACCAAGATTTTTTTCAAATCTAAGTCTAGAAAGTAATATCCAACTTATTTAAAGCAATCCAGTGACCTCCCTTCCCAACAAAGTACCATTGGTCTTCCATGTAAGCAAATGCTTTTTCTTCAGGCTAACACAGAATATTCTCCTCTCTTCTTAAGGACTCCCTCAGTCAGGGTGCTGATTCACTTCCTCCTAGACTGCTCCCACCAGTCTAGAACCATTAGGTCTGCACTATGGTAGACAAAAAAGACTCCCGCAATGACCTCACACCCTGAACTAAGGATGCACAAAGCCCAGCAACTTCTGTTTTAGGTATTCGATACACCCTCTATGCTCATTTTGTCTGACTATAATTATTTGAATGTGAAATACAAATCCAAGCTCTCTGATCAAATAATCTAAATTTAGGTAAAACACCCTTGGGACTGGTGTCTGATTAATACAAATCTCTAAATCGTTTTGTCTTGATCTATAAAATGGGAGTATTGGCCTGGTCCATAGGCACATTGGATGGTTAGATGTAACTATGTATATAAAGCCTTTAGTACAAGCTATGTACTCTCTACAAATTACGCCCCCCCCCCTTTTGTAGCAACAGCTACCCGGTGATCCTCATGTCTTCAGTTTCTTCCCAAATCCTGATGGTTTTGCACATTGTTTTAGGGTAGAATTACATCAATGCATTTTGCATTTGTTATGTTTTATAGTGTAAGAGGTCAAATCCAGCCCTTCACACATACTAAGCTAGTGATGTACCTCTGAGCTATATCACCAATAATTTGTATAGTCTTGCTTTATTTTATTTATTTTTTTTTTGTTTGTTTGTTTTTTGTTTTTTGTTTTTTTGTTTTTTGTTTTTTTTTTTTTTTTTTTTTTTTTTTTTTTTTTTTTTTTTTTTTTTTTTTTTTTTTTTTTTTTTTTTTTTTTTGCTTCAAGATAAGGTTTCTCTGATATCTTAGTTAGGGCTTCTATTGCTATGAAAAGACACCATGACCATAACAACTCTTATAAAGAAGAACATTTAATTGGGGCTGGCTTACAGTTTCAGACGTTTAGTCCATCATTGTCAGGATGAGAAGCACAGCAGCATGCAGGCAAACATGATGCTGGAGAAGAAGCTGAGAGTTCTATATTTTGATTCTCAGGCAACAGGAAGTGGCTGTCATACTGTTGTGACTTTAGCATATATGAGACCTCAAAGCCTGCCTCCACAGTGACACACTTCTTCCAATAAGGCTATACATACATACTCCAACAAGGCCACACCTCCTAATAGTGCCAATCTCTATGGGCCATGAATTCAAACACATGAATCTATGGGGGCCATACTTATTCAAACCACCCCATCTGTATAGCCCTGACTGTCCTGAAATTCACGCTGTAGAACAGGGTGACCTATGCTGGAATCAAAGGCATACATACCACTTTCTGGAAATTCTTGATTTAAATAGTAACACTGCCCCCAATGAGTCCCTACCCATGTCCGATCCCTTCCTCCCCATGCTCCCCTGGTGTGGAATAATGCTCCTGTAAACTGTAAAGATTTGTTATTCCTATAGGTTTATTAAAACACCGTTTGGACAGTAGCTAAGCAAGAAGTAAAGGTGGGGCAATCAAACTATGAGAATTCTGGGGAAAAGAGAGGCAGAGACTCAAGACACCAGCCAGAAGCAGAGGGAGCAAGATGAGAATGGTGGACTGGGCAAAAGGTACTAAGCCACGTGGCTAAACATAGATAAGAATTATGGGATAATATAAGTGTAAGAACTAGTCAGTAATAACCCTGAACTGTAGGCCAAACAGCTTGTAATTAGTATTAATCCTCTGAATAATTAAACAACTGCAGACCAGCTGTGCAGGACAGAGAAACTTCCTCTGATCCCAGATTCTTTTAAGATGCCTATGAATGGGTGGGTGGCTGGGTGGGTGAGTGGGTGGATGGGTGGATGGATAGGTGGGTGGGTGGGTGGGTGGGTGGGTGGGTAGATCAATAACAAATAAAAAGAGACTAGTAATTTGAGAGTGAGGGGTCATGGAAGGAGTTCAGGAAAGGAGAGCTGAGAGGGGCTAGAACAGCAGTTCTCGACCTTCCTAAAGCTGTGAGCCTTTAATACAGTTCCTCAGGTTGTGGTGACCCCCAACCATAAAATTATTTCACTGCTACTTCATAACTGTAATTTCACTACTGCTATAAACCATAATGTAAATATCTAATATGTGACCCCATGAAAGAGCCATTCAACATCCAAGTGAGTTGAAACCCAGAGACTGAGAACCACTGGGTGAGTGAGATGAAAAGAAAGGGGAAATGATATAATTCTACTTCAATTAAAATGTTATTTTGCCAAAAAAATAAGTTTTGTATTTTGAAATCATTTTAGACTTACAAAAGTTGCAAAACAGTTTGAAGAGTCTTTCCATCTACCCTTTCATTCAGACCCAGATACTGTTCATGTTTTGTGACTGTAGTATGACTACCGAAACTCGGTTATGAGCACTGGCACAGCACATCTACACAGACTTCGATTTCACTCCCCAGTCCCATCCTTTTCCTGGTCTAGAGTACCACTTGCCCTTGAGTGGTCCCTCTTAGTCCTGTTCAAATCTGTGATATCTTCTTGATATCAACTGTCTTCCATGAGACTCAGCTTTTCAAAGAACATTGGTTGGTTGCCTTGTAAAAGTTTTTCAGTAAATATTTTCCCTTATGACTGAGAATCATGTAGTTTGATCAACAATACTCCAGAAGAAACATGAACGTCTCAGCATGTACTGTCACAGTGATGCTGACTTTGATCTTCTAAATAAGGTGGTCCTTGCCTTGTTCTTCCACTATGAGGTCATTGTCCCACTGCTCCTGTCATTAACTGCTGTCTTGAGAGGGTGCTTAGCCCATGCAGATCTTCTCACACACTAGCTTTATAACTTAGGATGCACCTATGGATCTTGAAGCAGTTATTATTGCTGGTGGTTATTTATTTCCCCTGGACACTTTTGAATAGATATACTGGTATTTTAAAATAAGGTTCCTTTTTCAAACATTTTTTTTTCTTAATAGTAATGTCCCGTGATTTTCTTTCTTCTATTTTCTTCTCTCACCTCCTCCCCTCTCTTTCTGACAGGATTTTGTTGTGTAGTTCAGGACAGCCTTAACCTCTTCATCATCTTGCTTCTGGCTCACCAAGTGCTTGAATTACAGGAGTATGACACCATACCCTTTTAAACACTCTTTAAAAACTATCCTAGAATCATATGTGGATATCAGCTTCTCTCTCCTTGCTCACCAAATTTTCATAGTTGAAGTTTGGTCTCATTAAATCATACCTGAAAGATAACCTCAAAGATAAAATATTACAAAATACTATCATAAACAGTAAAAGGGGTAAGAAAAGAAAGGCATATTTTGCTTAGTTTTCAAGCACTCCCTGAAAGTGAAATGAGTCTATTTTAAGTAGCTCTTTTGGTGATCTGCATTTCTTCTTGACATGTTACTAATGAGTAATGAGTAGTAGTGAGTCATGAATGAGTTAGAAATCTCTTATTGAAAATATCCTGTTGTGAGATATTTGTACACTGTGGGAAGATGTATTGCTGTAATTGGTGTAATAAAAAGCTAAACTGCCAATAGCTAGGAAGGAGGTATAGGTAGGACTTCCTGGCAGAAAGAGAACTCTTGGGAAAAGAAAGAGTCCCCACTCAGACATGAAGAAGAGACAGGAGGTGCAAGATGGAAAAGAGGTAATGCTATATGGCGGAACATAGATTTTAAAATGTGTATTAATTTAATTTATAAGAGCTAGTTGAGACAGGCCTAAGCTAAAGGCCAAGTTTTCATAATTAATGATAAGTCTCTGAGTCATTATTTGTGGGCTGGCGATCCAAAGATAGTCTAACAAGAAAAATCCTACTACTTATGGTGTCCAATGTGGAGGCTAGAATATCCACAAAAGGCCTGAGAAAATGTTCTCTTGGGCAGGCTCAGCATACAGAGGTACAGATTTTTTTAAGAGGCCCTGATGTAGAGCACAGCACTTGAGCAGCCTGTGTTAGATAAAAATATCTGCCTCATGGAGGACACAGCATGTTCCCAGAGCTGAGAAGTAAATGAATTGGCCTGAGGCTAGCTCTCCAGGAACTGAGGTGGTGAAGCCAGCTGCCAAGTCTGGTATAACCATTTAAAGTTTGTCTCTTGGTCAGAAAACACTGTGCAGTATGCAGTAAAGGAGTCCAGACCATGAAAACCTTTAAATGGATACAGTATGAAGTTGCCTGTTCTGCACTTCCTGCTTAGTCAGGTAATATTATATTCTTCTGGGTCTCTGCTGGGGTTGAAGAAGAGATAGTTATAGTTCCGTAGTGTTCTTTGTTACCCAGTTCAGAAAAAAAGCTTACATAGAAGATATAAAGTCTATAAAGTTGGGAAACATAAAAGCTTATGTTGTTAAGCTAAGAAGATATTTTAAGGTCTAAAAAGATATTTTTAGGATAGTAATACAAGTTATGACAGAATATTGTTTAGGTATAAAACTCTGAAATCACTAAGATAGGATAGATAATACAGTACTTTCTCATTTAAAAGTAAATATAGACTAAACATTGTGAATGTAATTCTCACTTGATCACTGTTTTTATTGTATATAGTTTTACTATGCTAAAGTCTCTTATTTTTATTAAGTCAAAAAAACTGAAATGTTGTGGGATATTTGTACACTGTGTGAAGCTGTATTGTCGTGACTGGTGTAATAAAAAGCTAAACCGCCAATAGCTTGGCAGAAGGTATAGGCAAGACTTCTGGGCAGAGAGAGGAAGCAGGAGGAATGTAGGTATGTGAGAGAAATGAGAGGAGGCACGGAGGAAGCAGGATGGGTGGTATCTGGGAGAATGTAGATTAATTTTAAAAATGAGTTATTTAATTTATAAGAGCTGTTGGCACAAGCCTAACCAAGGCTGAGCTTTCATAATTAATAGTAAGTCTCCATGTCATTATATGTGTGCTGGCAGCCCAAAGGAAAGTCCAAACTACAATAGCACCCTTCTGGTGGGGGATAAAAGTAAAATTTCCAGAACTTAAGTCTATTCTGTTCTACATAATGAATTCAAGGGCATCATGGGATACATAGAAAAATCCTGTTTCTCCATATAGATAGAGGTGGTTACTTTTTTGGTTGCTTGTTTGTTTTACAAGATAATGTTTCTCTGAGTAGCCCTGGTTGGCTGTTCTGGAACTCACTTTGTAGACTAGGATGGCCTTGAAATAAAGGATGTACATGCTTCTGCCTCCTCAGGGCTGGCATTAAAGGCATGAACAGTCACTTCCTGGAAAGGAGGGTAGAATTTTTAGGTTTTTGTGGAAGGGAAAAGAAGAGAGAACAAGGAAACTGAGCATCTAATTCACAAGAACTATACCTCTCCTCTCTCACTGTTTATATGTTTTTGGAAGCAGACATAATTTTTAAAATCAGATAGACTTTATGTCTATTTCAACTGGAGCCTTATCCAAGAGTACATAACAGTTGTACCACAGAACTGCCTGCTAAGAATGCACTGCAGCTCCTCCTCCCTTGTCTTCAGAATGGCAATGAATTGGTTTATCTGTTGGTTCTCAGACTGAGACCAAAGAATGTATGTGAGTTGTTTGTCCAGAAGATGTAGGATTGTGTGATCTCGTTCCCTGAAGTGTTGAGAGGATTAGAGATACCCAAGAGCTGTGAGCACTACAATGTTTTGAGAAAACCAAAGGTGCTTCAGTTCTTCATGAGGAAACATCCAGAAACAATGGACACTTGGAAGACAGTTGCCAAGCAAAACAACTGTCCAATCCTGCTGAAACCCGAAGTTTCGATTCTGAAGTCATTTCCTGGTTGAGTTGCTCTTCTCCTGTCAGGTAAGCACTCAACACTGAAGTCAGGAGGTGGTGTGACAGCTGTCTAAAGTTCCAACAGGATGAAATTAAGCTGTGTCTTTATGATAAGAAGTGGTGAAATCACAGAGAATTAATTAATTATAGATGACAACCACTTATTCTTCAAAAAGATAGTGAACTTAGAGTCATAGTTCACATTTGTTGAGTACATACCACATAAAAGTATTGTTGCAGATACTTTGTATGAGTAACTCACTTAATTCTGATCAATTACTTTAATTCTTCTTTAGTAGGTACTACTTACTTCCTATTTTATAGATGGGAAACTGATATCATGAAAGGCCTATTTATCAGAAAACATGGTGAATGGCAAACTTGGGATTCAAATTCATGTATCTCTTAAAAACACACCTTATTTCACTCATTTGTCTGTGTGAGCACATACATGCCTCTGTGTGCATGTGGTGGTTAAATTCTGGGGGTTGGTGCTCTTCTTCCACCATGTGGGTCCTGGAGCTCAAACTCAGAATTTCAGACTCAGCAACAAGTACCTTGACACACTAAGCCATCTTGTTGACCTGAAATTCTCTAGTGTATGAAATAAACTGGATGATGTATAATAAAAAGACAACTATTGCATCTTATAAAATGAAATATTAATGCCAGCAATGACTCATCTTAATGCCTGAGTGCAAATCCCCCCAGACCTTCAGCACTCACCTTTCATCACAGAAGCCAAGTGAGATCAGATCAGATCCATCTGACATCATCGGCCTTCTGTGAGATGCTCAGCTCCAAACAAGTAGCTGATTTCAGCTACTGTGAGGACTGTGTAACAACCTCAAACACAATCCCACTGTTAGGTCTAAAAGTAAGCCCCACTACAAGGTCTTACAGCAAATGTTACCTGAATAATTACAGAAAACCAGTAAGTCAGAGAAATGCCACTAGAACATTGTCTTCAGATTTCCTTTTTGGAATCAAATCAATCACCTGTGGCTGTAACCTGGGTGGCCTCTCCAAGCTGTGCATCACTGTTGGAGGGGAGATGGGAAGAACTGTGCCCACCATATGCTCCAGTCATGAGATCAACACTGTGCTGCCCTCGTTTGCTGAAGATATGACATAAAAGAAAGATCCACTAACATCTCATGAAAAGCCAGTAGAGTTTTCAAGAAAGAGAAATTGGAATTGGAACTCATTTTCTTCAAAGGAAGCAAATGTTTTGTGAGAGGAACAACAGAAGAAATCAGGGGAGGGGACTAGAAAATGTCAGCCAGAGAGAATAGATAACATAGGGTGGGAGGAGACCAAAATGCCCTGCCATATTCTTTAAAGCACATCAGAACTCTCATCTAGATTTCTACTCCTACTTCTTTTGTATTTTTCATTTCCCCAAGATAAGCAGCTCGCTAAGATGTAAGAAAAAAAAGCAGTATCATCTAACTCATTTAAATGTAAGGGGCTATGAGATCAATCTTCTGAGATTTTGGTATTTCAGAAAGAAAATAAAGAGTTTTTATTTTGTTGTGTTCTAGTCAAGGTCATGGTATGATAGACAGTAAAGTTCCACTGCAGAGGCCTGAGAGCAAGCTCCATATCCCTAAACACTAGTGTTTTTAGGGGCTTCATTACTCACTCACTATGTTGATTCAGGTTGCAACACATTCTCTGTAGAGTACATAGGCCTTACACATTGCATTCCATTGCTTCTGTTCTACTCTATCCAAAAGCTAAAAAACCAACAACAAAATCCAGCCCATATCCTGTCCTGACTCAAAGGGATGAGATAGATCCCACATTTTCACAGTATGAATACATCCCCCAAATTACGTATCTTGAAACAAAACATGCCATATGATAGTATTAAGGTGTCATGTTATAGGAGGTGATAAAGCCATGAGGCTTCTGTCCTGTGGAATGGACTTGGCCCTTATAAGAGGACTTTATGAAGTTTTCTAGTCTTCCACTTTATGTGGACAATGGTTACTGTTACCTCTGGAGGATGCAGCAAAAAAAAAAAAAAACACAACAACAACAAAAAAAAAAAACAAAAAAAAAACACAAAAAACCTCCATCTTAGAAGCATAGATAAGTTCTTTATCAGATAGTAGACCTGAGTATCTTTACATAAGATTTCACAGCTAAAATTGTGAGAAACAAACTTATGTTCTTCATAAATTACTCAGTCATAGGCTTGGTGACAGAATCCAAATTGAAGGATATTTAAATGATTTCTATCCATAAAGCTCCCACAATGGGTTACTTTTGGGAAACTGAAACCTACTTTTTTCACATGCTTATTTCCCATGACAATTTTTCAAATAGCCATGTAAATATTGCTCTGGATATATTCAAGTTTTTCCCAAACACTAGAAAGCTTGTATCACACACACACACACACACACACACACACACACACACACACACACACACACACAGCTCCTTTGTCCATACATCTCTTGCTCTGATATATATATATTAACGGCCATTCTTCTTCACCCAGCTCAGTCTGATGCTTGAGGTGATATATTATATATTTAATAAAATCATCCTGGAATATTGGAGAACAGAATCACCCACAGTCAAGCCATGAGGGTCAGAGAGTGGTAACTCATGCCTTTAATTCCATCACTCAGGAGACAGAGATATTTCTGTATTTCTGTGAGTTCACAGCCTAAAAACAAAACAGTAGCTCATACCTTTAATTCTAACTCTAGAATTATGATGCAGAGTTGAATCTGGAAGTGAAACAACTGGCCAGATAAGATATTTAAGGCAGGCATAGGCAGATATTCAGGTATTCTGTAGGATCTTTCAAACTCAACCACAGCACTACCTTTAAAATGGTTGATAAGCCTAGATGGGTTCATCAATAGCCTTTAACAAAAGAGAAATTGCAGGCCTTAGAACAGCTGATACAGGATCAGTTAAATGCTCAGGATATTGAAGAATCAACCAGCCCTTAGAATTTTCCTGCATTCGTTATTAAAAGAAATCTAGAAAATGAAGAATGGTAACAAGTATAAGAGTAGTAAACAAGGTGATTTAGCCAATAGCCTCTCTACAATCTGGAATTCCTTTGCCTTCTCTGTTACCTAAATAATGGTCTATGATAGTTATCAATTTAAAGGACTGTTTCTTTACAATACCTCTATAAGAATAGGATAAAGAAAAAATTGCCTTTACAGTGCCCGCTTACAATAATTCTTGGCCTAATCAGAGAAGTACAAATCAAAACAACTTTGAGATACCATCTTACACATGTCAGCATGGTTAAGATGAAGAACAGATGACAGCCTATGCTGGAGGGGATGTGGAGCAAGGGGAACACTCCTCTATTGTTGGTGGGAGTGTAAACTTGTACTGCCACTTTGGAAAGCAGTATGGCAGTTTTTCCAGAAAACTGGGAATCAATCTCCCCAATGATCCAGAAATATTGCTATTGAACATATACCCAAAAGATGTACATTCTTACGCCAGGGGCATTAGCTCAACTGTGTTTATAGCAGCATTATTTGTAATAGCCAGAACCTGGAAACAACCTATATACCCCTCATCTGAAGAATGGATCAACAAATTGTGATACATCTACACAGTGGAGTACTACTCAGCAGTTAAAAAATGACATCCTAAAATTTACAGGCAAATGGATGGATTTGGAGAATATCATCCTGAGTGAGGTACTATAGCCTCATAAAGATAGACATTGTATATACTCACTCATAAATGGACCTTAAATAAAAAGCAAAGAATATCCAGGCTGCAAACCACAACCCCCAAACAGCTTGGGAACAGAAGGAACTTAAGAGAGATATCCACGGATCCCCCAGAGAAAAGGAAATAGAGAAGATCTCCTGAATAAATTTGGATCATAATGGGTAGCAACCAATGAGAGGTGGGAACAAATCATAAGAGAAGAAGATGGTTGAGAGAGGAGCAACAAAGAGGGAGAAAAAAAGAAATGGGTATCTTGATAGAGGGAGCCACTGTGTGGCTGGAAAGAAACAGGGTGCTAAGAAAACCTCCAAGAACCCACAAGATGTCCCTGGCTAGGACTCCAAGTAGAGGGGGTGCCTAAATAGGACTTCCCCTATAATCAAATGAATGATTACCCTAAGTATCATTATAGAACCTTTGTCCAGCAATGGATAGAGGCAGAAGCAGAGATCCATCCATAGCTAAGCATCATATCCAGTTCCTGGTCCAGCTGAAAAGAGAGAGAGAGAGAGGAGGGATCAGAATCATGAGGAGACCCACCGAGATGTCTGACTGGAGCTATTGGGAGCTCACAGAATAAGAAACAAGAGCTGAGGAACCTGTTTTGTTTTCAGGCTGTGAACTCACAGAAATACAGAAAGATCTCTGTCTCCTGAGTAATGGGATTAAAGACGTTGGTCACTATTTGGTCATTCCTGTATAGGATAAAAGGCATGAGTTACCACTCTCTGACCCTCATGGCTTCACTGTGAGTGATCCTGTTCTCTGATATTCCAGGCTGATTTTATTAAATATATCACCACAGATGCTTCTGTTTAATTAGGGTTTTTCTTCTGTGTGGGTGTACATGTTTGTTATACATGAGTGTATGCATAATGTTTTTATGTGTATCTGTAAATGTCAATGGCTGGGTGAGATTAGCTGTGGTTTGTTCCCTGTCTCTCTGATGTCTCTCTCAGCCTTTACCAATTCTGGTTCCAGGTTTTTATTATAATACCAAATAGAATTCATGAAATAGGGAGCAAAACAATAATGTACACAAAATAAATATTTTTTTAAATGTATTACAGGCTTTCCCTCAGATCAATCTGATTGGAAGCATTTTCTCAACTGAGGTTACTCCTTCCTAGATTGTGTCAAGTTAACAAAAATCTAAGCAGCACAGCAGGCAATGTCTATCAGGTCAAATTTCTTGCATAGAGACCCTGATGTTATAATAGGAGCTGAGGATGTTGAAGATCGTGGAACCATGGGAACATCTGCAGAGGAAAGCTTTAGACACAAAGTGCAGCTAGACAAAGGGAGGTTGTGCAAACTACAGGTGGCACAGCTGGAAATGTGGGACTTTCCACAACTATGGGAGCCTACAAAGTGACCTCTACAAAGTGACCTAGATGCTAGACATTGTTCCATAGGGTTTAGTGTTTTCCCTTCAAGGTTTCAGTCTTTTTGCTCTGGTATTTTGTAGCTATGTCCTCATTATTCCCTATTGGAATAGGAACGTTTAGTTTGTGCCATTTTATATTGGAAGTAGATAATTTTTTATTTAAAATGAATTGGAGTCAAAGTTCAGAGTTTGTCAGTGTCTCAGAAGAGACTCTGTACACTTAAAAAAATGAAGATTCATAATATTTTGTATGTATTAGTGTTTTGCATGTATATATACATATATACATGCAAAATGTGTGCGCCTGGTGTCTGTGGAGCTCAGAAGAGGGTATTGGATCCCATGGGACTGAAGTTACAAATGGTTATGAGCCACTATGTCAGAGTTGGGAATGGATCCCGGCTCCTATGCAAGAGCAAGTGCTCTTAACTACTGAGTGAACTATCCAACCAGCTTTACATTTTGAACCAGTACTTATATTTTTGAACAATTTGGAGCTGTTAAGATTTTGAGGACTTTTAGAAATGAATCAAATGTGTTTCGCTAAAAAAAATCAACATAGAATGCTATCATGTAAAAGTGATATATTTAGTGTCAGGTTGACAAGGGTTGGGCTTCCAATGGTGAATCTTAATTGTTAACTTGAGAGGATTTAAAATACCTAGGAGACAGCCTTTGATTATGACCTGGGAACATTTCCAAAAATATTTGATGAGAAAACGAGTGGGCATCAGTATCCATCTCGAATTCTTTACTGGAGGCACAAATTCCACACTATGATGGACTATACGCTCAAACTCTTCAATTGTTCTTGTTGGGTATTTGTCACAACAGCACAAAAAGTTAATACAGAGTTAAAGATGATTCTCACTAAGATTATGAAGACTGACATTAGCATTTTATTTCCTGGAACTCTGAATATAAAGAAGGAAGAAAAAACTGAAGAATCCATCATTTGTAGGGAGTGAAATGTGTGGGTCACAAGAGTTAGTCTCAGGAAAATTATGAGTGAAGGATAATGGCCTGATGTATTGGAGGAATAATAGTACTTAATCTCATTCACGTCTTCAATTTCTTTCCTCCACAGGGTTCACTTTCAGTGGGCCTGGGCAAGTAGCTCAGTGATAGAGAGGTTACCTAGCAATGCATAGGCCTTGGATTTGATCCCAAACACTGTAAAACAAAAAGATTTACAAGAATTTTGGGTTAGTTGTTATTGGACTGTTTTGGAGAAGAAATGAATTGTTTTAGACAGTCATTGAACAAAGCATCCCTGGCAGAAACAAAGATGAGTAAGAGAGGATACATGTTAAGACTTCATGCAAGCAGCATCAAATGACCACCAGAGATACATTTGTATACCATTATAGTATTCTTGGATAATCTTAAGAATGTGAAGAAAACAGTGGAAAAAAGAAAAGGAGTACATTTTAAAGGATATTGGACTCATTTGTCAACATTTAAGGGGAAAACGGTTCTTGAAGGATGAAAATACAGAACAAATAACAAGCTCTCATTCTGAAGCTCTCTAGCATTACCAAAATTCACTTCATTCACACCAACTTAGAGATGGTGCAAAGAGGTTTGTGTAGTGGATTTATGATGTTACATTGTAAATAACTGTCCCACCTATGAGTTTAATAAGAAGTGCTGATTGGCCAAAGGCAGACAGGAAGTGTGAGCAGAGCTACCAGACTAAGAAAACTCTGGAACAGGAAGAATAGAGCAGAAATGCCACAGAGACTCCAGAGTTGCCAGACAAGGCCAAAAGATGCAGAGGACAACTATGCTGCTCTGAGAAAAGGTACCGGGCCGCATGGCTGAACAGGAAAAGAATCATGGGTTAGTTTAAAGGTAAATAGTTATTAAGTTATATTAATGTACGATCAGTGTACAGTTAATACAAGCATCTGTATGTCTCTGTGGGACTGTGGGTCTGCAGGTCAAAACCTTGAGGCTAGGCCCAAAAGTCTGGGCCAGAAACTTCTTACTACAGGTTTGTTATGGGTAACAAAAAATGTTCCTATTACTTCTGCCACTCTTCAAATTCCAAGGTTCTAAAATAAACTATGTCAGGAACTCAGTATAAAATATTTATTTATTTATTATATATAAAATTTATTGTGAATATCATTTTATTAATATTGTAGCTGTGTGCTATGTTAAACATGTGTATTCAGTTGAGACATATGTGAGTGGAATTCCTACATTTCTAAAAAAAAAAAATACATTTCCAGAGGAATTTGTGATTGATTAAAACATCACATATGCAATAAAATATATTTTAAACTTTAGCTTGAAGCAGAGTGATTGGTGTATGTTCCAGGCTACTCTGGGCTATAGTTGTGAGACCCTTCTCAGAAAAAAAGTTTTGAAATATAAAGTTCCTGGGGCTGGAGAGATTAAGAGCATTAAGAGCACTGGCTGTTCTGCCAAGGACCTGGGTTTAATTCCCAGCACCCACACGGCAGCTCACAACTGTGTGCACCTCCAGTTCTAGAGTACTTAACACCCTGATACTGATAATATATGCAGGAAAAATACCAATGCACATAAAATTATAAAAAGAAAATATAAAGGTTCTGCTGGGTGGTGGTGGTACGCACTTTGAATCTCACCACTTGAGAGGCCAAGTCAGGAAGAACTGTGTGCTTGAGCTCAGCCTGGTCTACAGAGAGAGTTTCAGGACAGACAGGCTACCCAGAGAGACCCTGTCTTGAAAAACAAAAAAATAAAAATATAAAGTTTCTAAAATAAATGCAAAAAATGTAAGCTAATATGTTTCATTATATTTACATCATTTTTTTTTCCAAAAAAGAAAATTTGTTTCTAAGTTAGAGCTTTAAACTTCCTTCTGGGCTGCCTATCTATGCTACGCTATGTTGAATTTTTACTTTGAGAGTTTGGAAGCCGTCATAAATTATGGTTTTCAGCCAAGAGTGTGACCTATTTATTGAACATCGTGTGACCTATTTATTGAACATCGTGTGCGATCGTAAGAGAAATGTGTGTTCATACTCTTGTAGTTCCTCTACAGAATTGAATGGGGTGACCAATGAGTTTGGTTAGCTCCAATTGTCTTATAATGTTCAATTCAGCTACATTCTTGTTGGTTTTCTGTCCAGTTTTGAGGTAAATGCTAAAACATCTAACTATGTTGGTGTGCTACTCTATTTCTACAGAGTTTTAACAGTTGTGGCTTCATGTAATTTTGTGAGGGACATGTATGTTAAGGGTTTCTGTGTCTGATTATGTAATTGACCTGTCTATAATTTTATAATGCCCTTTTTTCTAAGGTTTAGATTTATTTTATATGCATGAGTGTTTTGTCTGCATGTATGTCTGTGTACTGCATGCATTCCTTGTGCCAATGAAGGCCAAAAGAGCATCGGATACTCTGGAAGTAGCGTTACAGACAATTGTGAGCCACAGTGTAGGTACTGAGAACCAAACTCCATCATCTATGGATTCCATGCATCCAGCATGGATTATAGACATCAATATGCTTTCTGGTGCCAGCAGACTATGATGTCCACAATGCAAACTGTCACTAAATACCATTTTATGGCTCATGCTGCCGAAGCCTGCTATGAGCTGAGAAGCTTCTTTTGCAATGGTAGCAATGACTATAAACTCCTAGCTGAAAATGAGAGACTTTGCAGGCTTCTGTGGTACTTCCTCCAATAAAACAGTCCAGACTTAAAACTATTGAAGACAGTACTTAAAAACTGTGATAAATATGATGAAATGTAGCTCTTTACAGTTGATGCCTTTTGGTCGGGAATAAGAAAGGACACGGTTTTAAGGGCTGGCTGCTGGGAGTTAGACCATGTTCCATTGAGTGTATGGCTAACACAAATTGGACTTAGTGAGGGTTTTTGGTGGGGAGGGGCAAAGGGAGGGAGAGTAGATCTATGAGGAATGGGAAATGAGTGTGATTGGGGTGTATTGTATGAAACTGCCAAATAATTAATAAAAATAATTATCTTGGAGAAAAAGAGAAAAAAAATTATATAATGAAATTCATTAAGATGTCTGAAAGCAAAAAATGAAGAGCAGTCAGTGCTCTTACAGAGCCACCTCCCAGCCCAAGTAGTGCTCTTCTTTTTCCTAGATAACATTTCTTGCTAAGATTTCTGTTTGAAATCTGTATAACTATTACCAGTTTTTTTGTCAACATTAGTATGGTGTATCTTTTTCATATCTTTAATTTTAATCTACATGTTTCTTTACATTTGAGACTGCTTTCTTTTATAACAGAAGATGTGGCTTATTCACTTTGATTATATCTTCCAACTGGTGCATGTGACCCATTAATATTCATAGTTGGCTGGTATTATTGGGTTAATATCTACCATATTTGTTACTGCTTTTATTGTCTGTGATAGTTAATTTTAAGTGTTAACTTGATTGACTTAAGGGATGACTTTCTGGTAAAACATTACTTCTAGGTATCTCTACTTGGGTGTTTCTGAAGAGATTGGCACTACAGTCTATAAAGTAAGAAATGACCTTACCAACATACTGAGAACCCAAATGTTTCTCAACAACAAAACAAACAAAACCCAGTAGAAGACGTAGTTAGACCTTTCATTGGACAACCAGCTCCCTAATAATGACATGAAGACTTATTAATTATGAAAGATCGGCTGTTAGGTTTGTTTCTGACTAGCTCTTATAGCTTATATTAATCCATTTCTATTAATTTACTTAATGCCTTATGGCTTTATTACCTTTACTCTGTCCATGTTGCTTTCCTGCTTCCTCCATGTCTGACTGACCACACCTACTGACTCTGCCCTATTTCTTTCCAGTGTTCTCTCTGCCCCCAAATCCTGCCCAGCTACTGGCCATTTAGTTTTTTTATTGAACCAACTACAGTGAAGTATATTCACACAGTATAAAGAACTATTCCACAAGAAGAAAGGTGGATTTACTTCCTTCTGGAAACAGGATATCTATTTTCTTCTGTCCTCAGGCATGAAAACTCTAGTTCTTTGGAGTCCAGACTCTACCACTAAACCCTAGATTCTCTGGACTTGAATTAAGTTACCAGCTTCTCCAGTTCTCTGGCTTAAAGATAGCATCTGTCTTTATAACCACAGGGACCAATTGCCACAATTATGTGTCTGTCATATGTCTACCTGTCTGCCATTAGTTATTTATTCACAGAATGCTAAACACTGTTCTTGTTCTTGTTCTTATTTTTGTTTTCTACTTTTTTCTGCCTCTTTTTTTTTGCTGAGCATTCCAGATAGTTCCATTTTTCTCTTTTATTAATATTATTTGTTGTTAGGAACTGGAGAGATGGCTCATTGGTTAAGAGTACTGTGTACTCTTGTAGAGGACTAGGGTTCCATTCCCAGCATACACATGGTGATGGCTTTTAACCACTTGTAAATCCAGTTCCAGGAGATTGAATGCCCTCTTCTGGCCTCTGAGGGCACTGTATACATTTGTGGCACATAAATACATGCAGGCAAAGCATTCATACACTTAAAAAATACACATCAGTTGTGCTTCATTCTTTACTTTTTTTTAGTGGTTGTTCTAGACCAATTTTGCAACATACATTTTTAACAATCCAAGTCAGCAGGAGGATCTCTGTGAGTTCAAGGCCAGCCTGGTCTACAAAGCAAGTTCCAGGACAGCCAGGAGTGTTAAACAAAAAACCCTGTCTCAAAAAAATAGAGCTGGACAGATGATTCTGTTCTCTGATATTCCAAGATAATTGTTAAGTACACAGCACCCACATTCTCAAGAGGTTCAGTGGGTGGCTTTTTGGTCTTTCAATGAGTTATGGATGATTGTGATTGTTTAAAAATTGTTACTGGTTATGATTAGGAAAAAAGCTAAACAAGAGAGACTGGACTCAGAGTTCTTGTTTGAAAAAAAAGGGAAAAAAGGATACAGATATGATAGAATATAAAAGTAGATTATTGAATCCACTTTTTAAAAGCAATTACTAGCTTTAAATATTTTACATTGGACTGGATTTTTTGTATACTGTATACAAATTCTGTGTATATAAAGTTGATATTAATTTTATTACTGTACATATATCTCTATGCTTGTTCAAGGTATTATACCTATACCGTTCATCTAACAATGTAATACAAATAGCTAGTTCATAAAAGTTATTATTACCAAGTAATTAGGATATAAAGAAATACAAGTTAGTAGTTAGACATTACAATCAAACTAATAGTCATATTATATGTTTTCAAGGTTAAACTGATATATTTTAGATAAACAGGTCTTCTTCAGACACTTCAGAGATCCATAGGACATGGCATTTAAGATACTTTAATAACAAAGATTCTTATTATTTTTATGACAATGGGACATCTGCTCCTGGCAGCACCAATCTACTTCATAGAAAATTATGGACATTCAAAAAACTCCATATGGAGTTGACCTTTGTGTCAAAAGTTAGCTACTGGGCAAGAAAGTGCTCTTGCCTTGACTGTTGACAGTAAGATATTCAAAATGGATAAGCAGGACACACACACAATTGCCAAACCCTGCCAAGACAAGGCAGGAAGGACTTTGAGAATATCCTGCTTTTTAGTTAGTAATAGAAGTTAGAAAGTGAATTAGGTACAATTTTTTGGACTCACAAAAATAGGATAAATAATGGACTATTTTCTTTGAATTTGTCAATTGTTAAGGGACTGGACATTACTCATGTAATTATTGTTTGTATATATTATATACAATTATTTTACCTAATGTATATGGTTTTGCTTATGTTAGTTATAACCTTTTTGACACAAAGGGGATATGTGGTGATATATTTCATATTTAATAATATCAGAGAACAGACTCATCTCTCCAGCTCTTTTTTTTTTTTTTTTTTTTTTTTTTTTTTTTTTTTTTTTGAGACAAGGTTTTTTGTTCAATAGTCCTGGCTGTCCTGGAACTTGCTTTGTAGACTAGGCTGGCCTTGAACTTGTGCTTCCTAGGTTCTCTACCTACATTAACAAGTAATCTTAATTCTTCCCTCCCATCCCCTTTACTATTATTCACTTTTACATTTTTATATAAGCATGTGTAAATGTAGGTATACATAAATAGACATATATAATTAAGTACATCGTTATTATTTGAAACAGGCTATTTACTTATACTAAAGAATTAGGAAAAATAAAGTTTCCACTCTACTTAGATGTTCCTATTTGATTCTCAGTCTTTGTATAGGTCTGAGTTTCTCACCACTGTCCCTTCTCTTTAAAAATCATCTTTTAATACTTATTACAAATTCAATTTTCATTTTTCTGACATATTATTTTTTCACTTTTAAAAGATAATTTCACAAAGCACAGAATTTTATGCTGGTGAATACTTGGAGTTCAAAACTTTAAATATTTCATTCCACTTTCTGGTGGCTTACATGGTTTCTGAAGCATCATGTATAATTTAATCGTTAAAGTGTTCCCCGAACCCCATAAGCTTGTGTCAGGACTCATTTATTTATCTTTGATTTTTCTTTTAAAAATTTAAAACATTCATTTCTTTTATGTATATGGATGTTTTATCTGCATATATATCTTCACAACAAAAGAGGGCATTGGATCCCATGGTCTACAGTTATAAATAGTTGTAAACCAACATGTGGGTACTGGGAATTTAACTCAGAATCTCAGGAAGAGCAGCCACTGAGCCATCTCTCCAACCAGATTTTTCTATAATTAAAAGTAATAAATTATCACCAGCATTGTCAAATTAGGTGTCCTATGAACTTCTGGCAGCTATGGTTTTTGTACAGTGCCTTCTGCTCTCCCTGTCCTTCTCCCTCATGCCCCCCCCCCCCCCGTGTGACAACATTTTTTATAGTCTTGGACATTCTTTTGTACATTTCTTTATATATCTCCTACCATTGTTTTCTTTTAGTTTTGACAATTTCAATTTAGATTTAAACATTCTTATTCAGCCATACACAATCTACAAATTGGGCTATCAAATATTTTTATTCTCTTACTTTTTAAAATTCTCTAGCACTAGCATATTTTTTATACCTTTCTTATATTTTCCTTTTCTCTTTTTATATTGACTGCTCTTACATTCTATCTATCTTATTAAAACTCTTAGCATATTAAACACCGTTGCTTGACTTCCTGATCTGGTCATTCTAACATCCCAACATATTCTAGCCTTGTTTTAATGCTCTGTCCTTTCAGATCTTGTTTTTGCCTTTTAGTTTACTTTGTAATTGTTTCTTAGTATATGAACACATATACTGAGTAAAAGTATCTACTGTAGTTTACTATCTTAGCAATTTGGTGGTAAGCTGTTGGGGAGGGGATGTACACAACAAATTTATGATCAGGCCTCTGTATTTATTCTCAGTTGTTAGGAATTTTGTCATTTTAATCTTCCCTCTATGTTCAGGATGAAGGGGATGCTGTCAGAGCAATATTTCAGTATTTCTCTTGAATTATTTGGGCTCTGATAAAACACCAGCAATTAGGCTTTTGCTGAAGTTTCTCCTTTGTTAAGAAAATGGAGTGTTCTTCTGTGTTTCTTCCTTCCCTTGCTGGAAGCACAGGGGATTTCCTCTCAAATTTACTAAGAGAACAAGAGAGTGCTCCGGGAGGTAAAACAGAAAAATGAGTGGCCCCAACACTCCTGTCAGACTGGATCTGCCTTAAAGTTTGACTCTTGAGTTTGTCCACACTGAAGATACAGTGCTTTCCTATTACAGCTCAGGTATCCCCATCCCGGCATTTGTTTTCTTGGTGATTGTTGCTCATGGGCTTCTGTTCTGGTAAATTGCAATTCTCTGTATGTACTTCTCAGTCCTTCTAGTTTTGGAGGTAGGAGTGTAACCTGTTGAATCTAAGAAAAGCTAGGTTTTTGTTGTTTTGTTTTGTTTTGTTTTGTTTTGTTTTGTTTTGTTTTGTTTTGTTTTTATGTGCATGTGTCTGCACACATGGGCAGGTGCCCAAGAGAGTCAGAAGAGGAGGTCTGGTCCCTTGGAGCTAGAGTTACAGGCAGTTGTGTATCATACAGTGTGGATGCTTAGAACAAAATTCCAGTCCTCTTTAACAGCAGCAGGTGCTCTTAAACACTGAACAACCTTTCCAGACTTGAGATGTTCATTTTTCACAGTTTAGCTTTTTACCTGTGATAGCATTGGTTACTACAACTTCTTCCATGTGGGACAACAAACGGTAGTTCAACAGCAGTCTGAATGCATACCATATAGTGACTAGAAAGTGAGCTGTTTATGCCTCCATAATACAGTGTATGTGGACCAACTCCAATCAGATTTTACTATTAAAAAGGATAGCAACAGGCTTATATTAACCTTGGTTTCAAGGTCATTTTCCTGCTTTTGACAGTGGGATATTTTTCTACAAGATGTTATCATGGGGGAAGGCTTGGTAAAGGTAATTATCTATATTATCTTTTTAATTATCTGGTCTTAAATTATTTTAAAACACAGTATTAAATAATAAAAGTTAAATTACCGCAAGTCCTTTTACCTTTGCTTCCATGAAGTAGGTCAACCTATTCTTTTCCATCACCAAGATATTGAAAATATTATCTCAAATTTTCATAGTAATCTTTTTAAAATGCTGTACCATACTTACAACCTGATCATTGGATGCTTTACTTGTCTTCAACTTTGGCTACAATAAACCAAAGTAATACTCTATATACATAGCGAATGTTGATCTCAAACTACTAATCTGCATGCCTCAGCCTCCTAAGCAGCTAGTGGTACATGTCACCAAGCCTATCTTGACCACCCATACTCCACATATGACATGTGTGAGGTTGTTCTGAGTAGCAGTACTGCTAAGAGTAACCAGTGTGTATGTCCCTGAATAGGGTACTAATTAAATAACTAATGTGAAACTAATGAAATGGAATACTGTGCTGCTTTAAAGTAAAACACAGAGTCCTTTAGAATCAATTTGTGATGAGTGGTGGTGGAACATGTCTTTAATCTTAACACTTGGGATGCAGAAGCAGGCAGATCTCTGTTGTCACACGAATGAATGAGACTCAGGGATAGATCTCTGAAGAAGTTGGAGTTACTAGAGGGAATAAACACCACGGTCAGATCTTACCCAGCTGTCTTCCAGCTTCCTCAGCCTTGCTTCCCCTGGAATGGCTCCCTCTGTGTTTCTATCCCGTCTTAAGTACTCTTTCGGTAATTAAGGCATGGCCCCACCACACCTGCTTGGGAGCCTGGAATTCCTTCTATAATCTGAAGTGGCCTTGACTCAGTTGGGATTAAGGGTGTAGGTCACCATTCCCAGGATACTCCCTGTGCTGGGATTAAAGGTTTGAATCACCATTCTCTGATTTTCCTAGACTGACTGTGGTTAGAGCTCTGGGACTTCTGGAGCTTTTACCAACCCTCCACATAGACTGTGGATAGATTCCCTCTGATATCTCCAAAACTTCTGAAACTTTTATTGAATCCCCACATATTCTCTTTTGTGTCAAATAAAAAAAAAAGGTGATAGCTAACATAAGAAAAACAATATACAATAGATACAATAATTATATACAATATATACAAACAATAAATGAGTAATGTCCAGTCCATTAGCAATTGACAATTCCAAGAAAATATTTAATTATCCTATTTTGATGAATCCAAAGGATTATACCTAATTCATTTCCTTTCTAACTAAAAGCTATTATTTTGATGTCTCTTAAACTTATAAACTTTAACTTCAAAGTTTCTTTTCTAAAACTGTCATTAGAAAACTATAACTATCTCATCTTTAACTACCGCAGAGACCCAAGAAGGAAATAATATTTACCCAAATAACTAGGAAGTGCAAGCAACTTCCAAAAACTAGAAATGACAGAGATGACACCTATCTGCCTGGACAGTCACCCAAAGCTCCTTTATAAAGTTGGAGCATCCATCTTCAGCCTACAGGCCTAGAGTCTCTTTTCATCTCAATGAAACAGAAAATCTGCTCTGTCCATTTTGGGGTAGTTCAGTCACTTTTCCTTGTGTCCTGAAGACTGATGTCTTTCTTCAAAGTTCTTTTCAATTTTCCTTTGCAGTACTTGTTGGTTATCGGTCTCATGCCGGTATTTAGCCTTAGATGGAGTTTACCACCTGCTTTGGACTGCATTCCCAAGCAACCCAACTCCAGGAAGATCCAGGCCCAGCATGCCAGGGGCCTCAACTGGCCTCACACCATCCACAGGCCATCTCTGACAGTTTTCTCTGAAAAACAGGAACCTGAAGGACCATCTCAGCTTGTTCGGTCAAAGTTCAAAGGTCACTTTCTGAGGGAACCTGCATGTCCAGTTCAAATAGCACACTGTCAAGCAGTCAATACAGGGACAGGTTCTTGTCCAATGACTAACTGTTGCCACAAGGAAAGTAGACTCCATATGGAATTTCTTCAATGCCCTTTTTTCTCTTGAAGTAGATTGGGGCTGCCAGGAGCAGACCTGTCTCACTGTCCAGAAAAGTCTTTAAGTTCTAAAAATATTTTAAATGCCATATTCTATGGATCTCTGAAGTTTTTGAAGAAGACCTGTTTATCTAAAATATATTTGTTTAACATGACTATGTCTGAATGTAATGTCTAACTACTGACTTGCATTGCTTTATATTTCTAATTAATTGGAAATAAAAACTTTCATGGACTAGCAATTCAGATTACAATGTTAGATAAACTGATTAAGTATACTACCTAAAACAAGCATAGAAATATTTATACAATGACACAATTAATCTCAAGATGCACAATTTGTATACAGAAAACCAATGCAATGTAAAATATTTAAAGCTAGTAAATCCTTTTAAAAGAAGATTCCATAATCTATCATTATATCCTATATATCTGTATCCCCTTTTTTTAAAACACAAATCTTGAATCTAATCATTCTTGTTTAACTTTTTTCTAACTATAACCATGAACAATTTTTAACCAATTAACCTAAACAATGACAATCATCCATAACCCATTGAATAACCAACACCAAGCCACCCCACCACTTGGGAACCAAAACCAACCCACCCCACCACTTGAGAGTGTGGGCACTGTGTTCTTAAGTTTACTTCCTGCTGACTGGGGGGCGATGGCATCTTTTGGGGATCCTGAAAAGAAAAGTTTTGTTAAATGTCAAGTCCTGAAATAAGTAGCTGTGTTATCTGTGTCCAGTCTCTGCATAAGAGGAAAGCGCCCAGCTTGTCTCAACTCCTGGCTGTAGTAGTCTGTGAAGCTGGTTCATCTCAGCAAGCAGCCACAAAATTGTCCTGAGCAGTTTGTAGTCCAAATCTGATCTTTGATTGGTGTTTGTCAGCCTAGTGGCTTTGTCAGAGTTCATGTGAAACCATCGTTGTGGGGCCCCATCTTCCTTTTGGATATTTCAAGTTCGCAATTAGGCCTTGTCCTGGATCACTGCAGAAAACTGATAAGAGACTAAAAACCAACACAATGTACAGGAAACTAAACATATAACAATTTATTGAACATAGGATTAGTAAAAATAGAATAGTCCCTTATTTTTTGTTATTCTTCTGTCCCATATCAGGTGGCTCTTCTAATATGATACAGAGATTTTTTTTTTTATTTTCCTTTAACAAGTATGCTTGAGTTTAGAGAAGGAGAGAGCCACAATCCAACTCTAAAACCAGCTTTAAATCATAATTAAACTGGGACTTTAACTAATAAGACATTTTGTAAAGGCTAAGTAATAAGATTTTACCCTATCAAGTATACTGGTACCAATAGTTACCATATAACTTCTTGAAGATGGGTATTTCAAGTTTCCTGTAAAGACAAAAACAGAAACCTGCCCTGACCCTTTTTTTTTTTTCTTTTTTTTTTCCTTACAACTGAAAGAATTGTAACATGGGTGGATGAGCTATCACTTCTTAGTTTCATGAAGTGTCTCTGGTTCGGTTCGAGTCTTTATTAATTTTGATGGTATCCATCTTTTCCTCACCTGTGAAAATAAATGCAAAAACCCTTCCCCAACAGAGCACATACCCTGGCTTCCATTCAGAGGTTAGTACATCTTTGAAGTAATAGGCTGATTTAGTTCAGCTGTTTTTTCTATAGTCCAATGCCTTTCAGCAGCTGTTGTTCCTTTGTCATTAGCATTGAGAAAATTCAAAGTTAATAAACACTATGTAGTCTATCTCTGGGGGTCTTTGTTATTCCTTTCTGTTTATTTAGCATATCCTTTAGAGTTCAATTTGATCTCTCTATGACTGCTTGCCCTGTAAGATTGTGTGGTATTCCTGTAATATGCTTTATACTATAATAAGCAAAAAATTATTTAATTTTATAGAGACATATGCTGGAGCATTGTCAGTCTTTATTTGTGCAGGTATTCCCATGATGGCTGTAACTTCTAGCAAATGTGTGATTAGAGAATCAGCCTTTTCTGAACTCAAAGCAGTTGCCTATTGAATTCCTGAAAATGTATCTATTGTATAATGGACATATCTTGATTTCCCAAATTCTGTAAAATGAAATACATCCATCTGCCAGATTTCATTTCTATGTATACCTTTAGGATTAGTTCCTGCTGGCAATGGAGTTTGGTTATAGAAAGAACAGGTAGGACACCTTTTTACAATTTCTTTGGCTTGTTCCCAAGTGATAGAGAAATCTTTTTTTAATCCTTTGCAATTAACATGATGCATTTTATGAAATTCTGAAGCCTCTAGTACATTTCCTATTAATAATTTATCAATTTCATCATTACCTTGTGCTAAAGGACCTGGCAGGCCCGTATGGGATCGAATGTGTGTTATATAGAAGGGATGATTTCTAGTCCTGATTATTCCTTGTAACTGAATAATGAAGTTAATTCTGATTCATCATTAATAAAACCAGCTGTTTCAATGTGTAGAACAACTCTTTCTGCATACTGAGAGTCAGTGACTATGTTAAGTGGTTCTGTAAAGTCCATTAACACCATCATGATGGCATATAATTCTGACTTTTGAACAGAATTATAAGGGCTTTGAGTTACTTTACTTATATGTTCTGATTTGTAACCAGATTTTCCTGATTTGTTTGCATCGGTATAAAATGTAGGAGCTCCAGAAATTGGTTTATCTCATACAATATGAGGGAGAATCCAATTAGTTTTCTTTATAAATTCAATTCTTTTGCTTTTAGGATATTTGTTAATATCTCCCAAAAAATTATTGCAGGCTCTTTGCCAAGGTTCACTTTCTACCCGTAATTGATCAATTTCTTCATTAGTTAAAGGTACAACAATTTCTGCTGGGTCCATTCCTGTCAATTGATGAAGTCTTAATTTTCCTTTAAAAATAAGTTCAGAAATCTTTTCCACATATGTCTTTAACTTCTTGCTTGGTTTATGTGGAAGAAATATCCATTCCAATATAACATTTTCCTTTTGCATTAAAATTCCTGTAGGAGAATGCTTAGAGGGCAAGATAACTAGAATGCAATTGAGGTCTGGATCCACACAATCCACATGTGCCTCTTATAATTTTTTTTTCCACCAAAGCCAGTTCTTTCTCAGCTTCAGGCTACAACTCTCTTTTGGACTATTTAAGTCCTTGTCACCATTTAATGTTTTGAACAGATTATCTAGTTCATCATTTTTAATTCCAATAGTCGGTCATAAGTTGGCAATGTCTCCTAGTAGTTTTTGAAAATCATTAAGTGTCTTTAATCTATCTCTCCTGATCTGTACCTTTTGGGGTCTAATTTTTTGTTGGCCTATTTTATATCCTAAATAATTAATGGAATCACCTCTTTGTATTTTTTCTGGGGCAATCTGTAATCCCCAAGCAGGCAAAATTCTTTTCACTTCTTCAAAAAGTTTTTCCAACGTATCAATATTTGAATCGGCCAACAAGATGTCGTCCATGTAATGATAAATTATAGATTGTGGGAATTTCTTGTGTATTTGTTCTATTGGCTTTTGAACAAAATACTGGCACAGAGTAGGACTATTCAGCATTCCTTGAGGGAGGACCCTCCACTGGAATCTCTTTACAGGCTGAGAATTATTATAAGTGGGCACTGTAAAAGCAAATTTTTCTTTGTCTTGTTCTTGTAAAGGTATTATAAAAAAAAGTCTTTTAAATCAATAACTATAATAGGCCATTCTTTAGGTAACAGAGAAGGCAAAGGAATCCCAGATTGTTGAGAGCCCATTGGCTGGAACACCTTGTTTATTGCCCTCAGGTTTGTTACCATTCTCCACTTTCCAGATTTCTTCTTAATAACAAATAGAGAATTCCAAGGGCTGGTTGATTATTCTATATGCTGAGCATTGAACTGTTCCTGTACCAGCTGCTCTAAGGCCTGTAATTTCTCCTTTGTTAGAGGTCATTGATGAACCCATATAGGCTTCTCTGTTAGCCATTTTAGAGGTAGTGCTGTGGGTGTTTTTGAAAGATCAGCAGCTGTTTTGCCTTGTTTCTCTATAACCTGAATGGTCTGTGACTGTTTCTCATAATATCTTCTGATATTTCTTCTGGAACCATGTGCTAGTTCATGGCTTATTTCTGTATTTGGAGGAATATTAATCTGCGTGTTCCACTGTTGCAGTAAATCTCTTCCCCATAAATTTATAGCAATATCAGCCACATATGGCTTTAATATTCCCCTCTGTCCTTCTGGTCCTATACATTCAAGCCATCTTGCACTCTTTTACCTGGGATATCGACCCAATACCCAAAAACTGAACATTTACCTCCTGAAGGGGCCAACTTGGATGCCATGACTCAGGTGAAATTATGGATACATCCACACCCATGTCCAATAAGCCTTCAATAATAACATCATTTATTTGTACTTTTAATTTTGGCCTTTGCTCATTGATAGAAGTTTGCCAAAATATTTGCTTTATATTTTTTCCTGAATTTTTTTCTTTTTCTGTAAATTTTCTATCATTCCAGTTAGTGTGTCTTTTTAAAATAGGTTTTAACCTTTTTAATTGTTCTGGAAAGGTGTTTCCTCCACAATGGCAGGGTAAGACTGGACTGGACTTGATATGGGGGCTTTTGAAAGCCCCCTTAGGGTGTTTCCGGAGGGCAGAAAGTTACCTGACCTGGGGGGTTTTGAATGCCCCCTTGGAGCATTTCCCAAGGGCAGAAAGTTCCCTTGTCTGTCTCTTGTTGACCTGCATTCATTAGTCCAATGTCTTCCTTTTCCACACCTTTTGCATATTCCAGAAGGGAGGGGTGTTCTCTTGGGATTATTCCTAACAAAAGCATTGTTTCTGGGAATACCTTGTTTACAGTCTCTTTTTATGTGACCTTCTCTTCCACAATTATAACATTTGACATTTTGATTTTTTCTTATATCTCTTGAAATAAGCTCTATTACCCCGTTATCATCACTCTCATAAGACTCCATATTAACTGTCTCACAAATCCAATCCTCCAAAGGTGCTGACCTTGCTTTTAAAGGTCTAAGTATTTTTCTACATTGTGCATTGGCATTCTCAAAAGCCAGTGATTCAATGATTATTCGCCTGGCTTCTGAGTCTGGTACCATTCTGTTCTACTGCTGTGGTTAATCTGTGCAAAAAATCTGTAAAAGTTTCTTTGGGACTTTGAATTACTTTTGTAAATGTTTCACTTTTTTTCCCTATTTCTTCAATCCAGTCCCAAGCATTTAAAGCTGCCATGCGACATAAATCCAGAAGATGGTCACTGTATAATGACTGCCTGTCAATATCAGCATAATCTCCCTCCCCAAGAAGTTGGTCTTGGGAGACTTCTATGCCTCTGGCCCTGTTTCTTTGTTCTGTTGTTTTAGCCTCCTCCCTCCACCATGACTTGAATTGCATGAGCGTCCTTGCCTCAAGAACAGCTGTAACCATATCTAACCAATCTTCAGGGGTGACCCGGTTACAGCATGACCAGGAGTTCAGCATTTGTTTAACAAATGGTGAATGCATCCCATATGATACAATTGCTTCCTTTACTCTCCATAATTCTAATATTTTTACTGGAGCCCAGCTAGCTTCTCTTTCATCTTTATCATCCTTCATTTTTTAAAAGTTACTGGGTATATTAATGTTGCCTGTTTTTGTCTAATTTTAGATGACCTTGCTGAATTTGGTTCTTCATATTCCTCTGTTTGAATTTGAGCATCTTTGTATTCTCTCTCAACAGGCTTTTTAAAGACCTTTTTATTTGTATTTACATTAGTCAACTTTTTCTGTGATATCAAACAATAAATATTCATAGTAAATAGTATGATAAACATTATATTTCCATCTATCTTATCTATGTTTTCCTTTACTGGTTTTAATATCAAATCATCTAACGAGAGGTTACAGTATGGCCAATCACCCTCCATTGCTTCAAACAAATTCCCTCTTTTAAAAAAAAATTGAGTTACTTATAGTTATTGTCCGTTGATGATTGTGAACTGGGGCAGCTGCCTAGTGTGATAGCAACCCAAGGAGGGGTCCAAAAAGGAAAAAGAAACAACCCACCAGGAGAAAGCGGCCACTCTCTGAAAGACTTACCCAGATGAGAGTGAAACAGAAACACGTGTGGCTGGTCTGCCTAAGGCTGGAGGCTAACCCAGAACAGAAAACCTAGCCACTAGTAATTACTCCTCTGGTCATGTGTTGTTCTGGCCGGCAAGTGCGGTTTTTTGGGTAGGGAGGAGAGAAATTCGTGCCCCAAAGTTGGACGCCAATTGTCGCATGAATGAATGAGACTCAGGGATAGATCTCTGAAAAAGTTGGAGATACAAGAAGGAATAAACACCACAGTCAGATCATACCCAGCTGTCTTCCAGCTTCCTCAGCCTTGCTTCCCTTGGAATGGCTCCCTCTGTGTTTCTATCCCGTCTTAAGTACTCTTTCGGTAATTAAGGCATGGCCCCACCACACCTGCTTGGGAGCCTGGAATTCCTTCTATAATCTGAAGTGGCCTTGACTCAGTTGGGATTAAGGGTGTAGGTCACCACTCCCAGGATACTCCCTGTGCTGGGATTAAAGGTTTGAATCACCATTCTTTGATTTTCCTAGATTGACTGTGGTTAGAGCTCTGGGACTTCTGGAGCTTTTACCAACCCTCCACATAGACTGTGGATAGATTCCCTCTGATATCTCCAAAACTTCTGAAACTTTTATTGAATCCCCACAACTCTGTGAGTTCAAGGCCAGTCTGGCCTACATAATGAGTTCCAGGACAGTCAGGGCTGTTACACAGAGAGACCCTGTCTAGGGGGAAAAAATCAATTTGCAAACCCTCAAAAAAGGTATGATGAAAGATAAAAATGCAAGCTGCAGTGTGTGCATAAGCAGTATGCAGCCATATTTGTTTATATTTACATAAATAGATACACACAACTCAGTGACTGTCCACAGGTTTAAGAATGTGTGAGCTGTGCAAGAGGAGAAGGGGAAATGTTCACAGAATATTTGCTTTGGTAAGATATTCTTTTTGATTTGTGAGATAGGATTTTTTATTTCTATTTTTGAGATAATATTTTCTATTAAAACACAGAGTTATTTTTTAAGTATTGAGGTTACAGTTCACATAAATAAACACTGCTACTGTCCAGTGGCTATGCAATTTCTACATGTGTACTTGCTCTGTCAAACTTACAGTCATTTTAATTTTATCTAGAATTCTCAATAAAAACAAAAAGGCAGAAAAAAGTAGAAAACAAAAATAAGAACAAGAACAAGAACAGTGTTTAGCATTCTGTGAATAAATAACTAATGGCAGACAGGTAGACATATGACAGACACATAATTGTGGCAATTGGTCCCTGTGGTTATAAAGACAGATGCCATCTTTAAGCCAGAGAACTGGAGAAGCTGGTAACTTAATTCAAGTCCAGAGAATCTAGGGTTTAGTGGTAGAGTCTGGACTCCAAAGAACTAGAGTTTTCATGCCTGAGGACAGAAGAAAATAGATATCCTGTTTCCAGAAGGAAGTAAATCCACCTTTCTTCTTGTGGAATAGTTCTTTATACTTTGTGAATATACTTCACTGTAGTTGGTTCAATAAAAAACTAAATGGCCAGTAGCTGGGCAGGATTTGGGGGCAGAGAGAACACTGGAAAGAAATAGGGCAGAGTCAGTAGGTGTGGTCAGTCAGACATGGAGGAAGCAGGAAAGCAACATGGACAGAGTAAAGGTAATAATGCCAAAGCATGTTCAAAGAGAAAGCTACACATATACCTGTTATTATACACTACATAAACATCTTTACTATCCCTGCACAAGTTCAAATTTTAAATGTTTAGAGTTTTGAGGACTCATCACCCTGTCTTATGAATATGGTGGCATCCCACTTCAACCAATTCTCTGTTGCACGAATGAAGGAAACTCATGGCCAAATCTCTGGGAAAGTTGGAGATATTAAACACCACAGTCAGATCTCACCCAGCTGTCTTCCAGCTTCTTGAGCCTGGCTCCTCCTGGCTTCTTCTGCTCCTCTGTCTTTCTATGCCTGCTTTAAATACTCTTTTTGCTCAGTTAAGGTGTAGCCCCAACCACTGCCTGCCTGGGAGCCTGGAACTCCTTCTGTAAACTAAAATGACCTCAAACTCAGATTGGATTAAGGGCATAGGTCACCACTCCCAGGATATTCCCTGTCCTGGGATTAAAGGTGTGAATCACCACTCTCCTAGACTGACTGTGGGTAGATCCCTCTGATATCTCCTAATGTTTTATTATATGCCCACAATTCTCCATTATGTTCATAGAGTCACTGACAACTCAGAAAATTCTGAGGCTGAATAAATAAGTTTTACATCACAATTGTGAAAACTGTGTAGAAAAGAAAGAGGATTGTCTGTGAAAACACATATAATGTAAACTTTGATTCTCAGAGATGTGGGATCTTGGTTGCCTGGAAGGGCACAGTGATAGAATAAAGGGTGTGTGTCTTATTCTATCTTGTGTTATTACATAATACCCAAGGCTGCGTACAGCATCTAATAAGCAAAAGAAGCACATTTTCTTACCATCTTGGGAAACATCCAAGATCAAGGCTCCAGGATGTGGTGTTTGACTTGCTGCAGGTCTTGTTGTACCCTCACACTCTTGGCAGAAATTAGAGAGATAAGGGAACAAAACAGCAACGTGGACTATTAAGAGATCTAATTCCACCAGCAATGAATGAAGGCTCAAAGTCTGATCACCTCTTAAACGGTGCACTTCTCAATACTACCTGTCAACTGACAGTACCTAAACTTTTGCGTATCATCCAGTCTGTAGAGGGACAGTGCTGGACAACAAGGTGAAGGAATTTACTTTTGTCTGATCTAGGATGTCCACTTACTCCTGACCTAGAATACTGGCTCTCCCACTTCTCAGGATTTACAGCTTATGATTTCAGATTGCATATGGCATGTTGTAGGAATCCTCCTCTCAGCTAACAAATGTATCAGAGAAACTTTTTCATTCTTACAAGTGTTTGGAAACAGTCTATGCAAACAGCAGAGTAGTTCTATAAACTACTAGGAATCTGGATCTCTGAAAGTCATCTGTTCTACCATTGCTAGGGAAAAAATCCCTATCCAATTCCTCTGTGTGACATATTTACTATTGATGGAAAATTAGAAATAATTTCTAAAGGTCTTTGTGGTGATTTATATTTGGGAAAGATTTTTTTCTACCTTGTAAAATTAAAGTTAGGCAGCTAATAAAAACAATTATCTTACAGCACTGAGAAAGTAACTGGCTCTTTATTTATAACTCTTAAATCCAAATAGTGCAGAAAATTATCCATTTCTCATTTTTTTTAGGTAATTTTTATCACAAAGAATAAAACATTCTAGTTTCCTTAGATGAATTGAGGAATTAAAGGTAAAGAACACCTAGGGAAGGAAGGCTTCATTTCCATTTTCTCCTATCACTTTATTTATTCATTCATTCATTCATTCATTCATTCATTTATTGAAAATAGATTCTTCTCTCACAAAATCATCCCGATCCCCTTTCCACTCTTCCTGACTCAACCCCCACCTCCCCTCTTTTGAATCCACCTCCTCTCCATCTCCCTTCACAAAAGAGCAGGTTTCCAGGATAACAGCCAAACATGACAAAACAAAATACAATAAGTCAAGGCAAAAACCTTTCATCTTGAGATTGGACAAAGAAACCCAATAAGAGGAAAAGAGTCCCAAGAGCAGGCATTTTTTTATCTCCTTATGCCACCTCTTTAAAGAAAAAATTGAGATATGGTCTTAACTTAGTTCAAACTGACCTCACATGAAGTAAAGGATGACTTTGAACTTATGATCTTCCTGACTCACTTCCTTAGTGCTAGGGTTGCAGATATGTTCTATCACACATGAGGATAGAACCCAGGGCTTTGTGTATGCCAGGCCAAGAAGTCTACCAACTGAGTTACATCCCAACCTCTTAAATTTGTTAAAAACATACGCATTTATTGGAAGTGCACACTATAGTGCACATGACGGTCAGAGCAAACTTGTGAGATTTATTCTCTTCCTTTATGTGGGTCCTGAGGACTGAACTTATTGAGGCTTGGTGGCAAGTGGTTTTACTTACTGAGCCATATTGTCACCCTAAACAAAATTTTATAATGAAAAAACATCTAATCTGATTAAGAACCAAAAATACATTGTTTCTATTCATTGGAGAAGCAAGGTTGGAAATCTCTGGTCAATGAAAGCTTAAAATTTGCAGCTTTTCTCATTCCTGGCCTTTTGGAGATATGTGAGGATCATATATTTGAGGCAATAAAAGTACAACTTCAGCATCCAGCTATTATTTTTTTCCCTGTGGCACTGAACACTGAGCATGCCTCTTATTTTAAATAGAGCTTATTTGTTCTCTTCATGACTTACAATTTAATAAAAGCCTAAATCAAGAGACATCTTTAAGAAAGCCATCCTTGGTTAGCAAAGGACAGGCTTAGACTAGGTTGTAATTTACTTTCCTTGGTGGTTATTTATGATTCTTCTGTTATGCTTATTCTAAAGTCTACCATCATTGAACAAATTTACTTTCAACTCTCCACTGAGTTCACCAAAGACAAATAATCCGCCTGCAACTGGCAGGGCTGAAGATTAAGCCACCCAATATGCAATTAAGCATATCCCAAGGTTCAGCTGCTATGCTACAGTTTACATTCATTACAGCCATTTAGCAAGATTCTGCTGCTTATTCCCTGCTCTAGAGGGGGATTTGTGTCTTTCATTAGCATGCTGGTGCCAGCAAGGATGCTGGGGCATATTCCACTGTCAGGTTGAATCACAGCATTATGAGATTATGGCTGCAAATTTCACCCTTCTGCCACTAGTGGAGCCCTCTAGGAATAGGCCTTTTCAAGCAGCTGTGCCAATTTTTGAATGGAAACCTGGAGTGGTTACTGATAAGGAGCACAAACAACCAGGGTAAGTTAGAATGGCTACACAATTTAAAATTAGGAATTCTGTTTTGAATCAGGACTCAAAATGGGTACAAATAAGTCTAACTTTAAAATCATCAATTAGACTTTCTACTTGCTGATGCAGTAAGGGAAGAAGCATCACTGAAAGCTCTCATTTCCCTGCCATTATATATAAGACAGAGTGTCCTAAGGACCAGAACAGCTGCTGAAGCTCTTCATCAGAGGGCCAAGCTTCAAAACAACTGATGAGTCCCTCGAGTCATCTGAGCAATGGAAAACTCACCAACTGTGTGGTAATGAGAGATCCAAAGATCAAACACTCCGGAGGCTCTGGATTTGTCACCCACACCATTGTGAAGATGGGTGTATTTATGAATACATTTAAGATACATGGAAGAGTCGTAGACCCAAAGAAAGCTGTGTGAAGAAAAGATTCTCAAGACCAGGTGTCCACTTAACCATGAAAAATATCATTGTTGGCATTTAAGAAGACACTGAAGAACATCACTTTTGACAGTATTTTGAACAGTATGGGAAAACTGAAGTGACTGACATGACGACAGAGACAATGGAAAAAAGAGGGACTTTATTTTTGTCACTTTTGATGACCATGACTCTGTGAATAGCACTGTCATCCAGAAACACAATATTGTGAATGGCTATGGTTTTGAAGTAGGAAAAGACCTGTCAAAGCAAGAATGGCTAGTGTTTTATACAGAGGTTAAAGCGGTCCCAGAAACTTTGGTAGTGGTTCTGTAAGTGGTTTTGATGGCAGTGAGAATTTTGTTAACAGAATTCAGTGGTCATGATGCTCTTGGTGGCAGTTGTGGTGGTAGGGTATTTTGTGGCAGTGGGGATGGCTACAAGGGATTGCAGTGTTGGAAGCAACTATGGAGATGTTAGAATATACAGTGATTTTTGCAACTATAACAACCAGTCTTTAACTTCTGGTGTAATGAAGGAAAGAAACTGTGGAGTCAAAAGTTCTAGCCCTTACACTGGTAGTGGCTAATACTTTAAGTCACAACCAAGGTGGCTATTACTAGTAGTTCCAGCAGCAGTAACTGAAAAATTCTAATTCTTGTCATGAATGAGGAGCTAGCATGAGGAAAGCCAGAGAGTGACAGTGACTATAAGTTACAACAAATTTGTGAATTCATCCAAGCATAATGGTGGTGTTGACTATAAAGAAGATATGTTTAGACAGTTCTTATGTATATGGGCAAAAAATTCTTCAGAACCATATTTGTGACTAATTGAATAACTGGTTATTTTAGTTTCTGTTCTCTAGGAAGTATTAAGCACCTGCAAATAATGAGTTTTACCGTAGACTTTTTTCACTCATATGGTTAACTGCTAAATATAATAGTCTGATCATGATATTGAATAAATATCTTTATTTTTTTAAATGTACTTTGTAAAGTTAGTCTACTTTGAGCCAACCTAGTGAACTTTTCCAACAATTTGGAGTTAGAATTCCTTCAGGGTGATGCCATGTTCCATTTGAAACCTACTTATGACTGTTTGGATTAAAAAGCCATTATTTTTAGAAACCCAGTGTAGTTAAACTGCTATGTTACTGTTGTGACTTTAATGAGTTTCACCATTTAAATGGTCACCCAAAGTCACAGAAATATTTGGTTAGAAAAATTGTTATTGGAATATCCTATGCAATATCAAGATTGAATGATGTAACAGATAAAATAATAGAAGGAAATGTAGCTTATGTATCACCTATTGTCATTTGTCAAGGGCAAAGACACAAAACAGAAAGGGATAAAGGAGGTCATACAAATTTACCAGATGGAACAGAGTCCTAAGAATAATTTTGGTAATGATAAAAAAAAGAAACGAGTCAGGGTAAACAACCAGGTCTCTCTCTCATTTAAAGATCTGATAATTAAAACAGGTTGTAGGGGTACACACTTACAGTCCTAGAATGTAACAGAGAGACTAGGATAGGTCTGAGTATTTCAAGCAAGCCTGGGATACACAGTGATGTGGCAGTAAATCTCACTTAAAATATACCAATATAAGATAAATATTTATTGGTAAGCAAATTAACACTCACGATAACAGGCTACAACTTAGAAATACACTTGAACAATCGGATGGACGAGTGATAGATGCTGATCCAGTCTCTCCAGAAGGCAGGAACAAACAAACGGACCTCCCCAAGATCTCAGCAGCTTCTCTTGAATGGGGCTGGCCACTCCCCCTTCAGAAGCCTGGGACCCTGGATAAGTGTCTTCTGACCTTATCAGCTGACACCTGAATCCCACCACATCTCCCCCTTTTGTCTAACTAAGAAGGTTCTAAACTAAGACTATATACAATAAGAATTATTATGAGGTAATATCTAGGAGGGGATAAGGCACAAACTACAACTAAGACCTAACACATATAAAGTACATCATACATTTCTAGAATATTGGTAGATGATGGGGTGTATAAATTACTTCAAAACTGTTCATCTGGGAAAGTGAAAATCCAACACCTGAATGTTCCTTGCTAAGGGATAATAGGCTAGTTACCTTAAATACCCATTTTTCAACCCCTTCAAGACCTGAGAAGGAAAATATATCACCTGAAAGTCAGAAGCACATGGGAGTAGTAGCTTCCAAAATTTGGGAGAGGACAGAGACACAGCTACCTGGACAATCACCTATGGTTTTCTGCACCATTGGAGCATCCGTCATTTTGGCTTATAGGCCTATGGTATCTGACAGATCTTCTCACAAGCAGGGCACTTTTGGAGGGATGGTCTTATCCTGTCCAGGCAGGTTTTGTCAGTCTCCATCCATCATCTTGTTCATCCAGCTTGGACATCATGTGTGTACTTTCAGCAATCAAGGTAAGGGAAGTTCTTTCTGTTACAGTGAGGTTTCTTGGCCCCAGGTGGCCAGAGGTCCAGACCCACAGACCTGTCGCCCCAGACCCCTTAGCCACCTGCAGCTGATCTGGCCCCCAGAATGACTCAAACACTTATATTAGCTTCATGCTGTTTGTCCTATGGCTCAGGCACATTGCTAGCTAACTCTTATATCTTAACTCATTCTCATTAATCAGTCTGCCACGTGACCCGGGGCTCACCTGTGTTCCTTACATGCTTCCTCTTGGGCAGCTGGCTTAGTCTGCCTCTGACTCTGCCCTTCCTTTCCCACCTATTCTGATTCCCCACCTACTTTTTCTATGGTGCCTGTCATGGGCCAAAACATCTCCTTTATTTAAAGGTTGATTTTCATAGCATACAGAAAGACATTCCCACATTACCTCCCACTTTCTGTCTAATCAAAAAGGTTTCAATTTTAACATAGCAAAATTACATATAACAAAATAGTCATCAAGCAAGAATTACAGTTACAATATCTAGTCTATTTGTATTTAGCAAAATTAAAGAAAATACTCTATCATCTACCATATCCTTATGAATCTAAAGTTTCATATCCAATATACCTTTCAAATGACTAAGAAAAACTATACCTATAACTATGTAATCTTCAACTACATCAAAGACTACAGAAGGATATATTTACCCAAGTAAACTGGAAGTGCAAGCAACTGCCAAAATCTAGAAATGACAGAAATGACACTATCTGCCTGGACAGTCACCCAAAGTTCCTTTATAAAGTTGGGGCATCCATCTTCAGCCTACAGGCCCAGAGTCTCTTTTCATTTCAGTGAAGCAGGAAATCTGCTCTGCCCATTCTGGTATAATTCATTAGTCATTTCTCCTCAAGTCCTGAAGAATGTTTGACAGTTTTCTCTGCAAAGCAGGAACCTGAAGGACCATTTCGGCTTGTTTTGCCAAAGTTCAGAGGGTCACCTTCCTATGGAACCTGCATGTCCAGTTTAAATAGCATATTGTCAAGCAGTCAATATAAGAACAGGTTCATGTCCAGTGGCTGACTGATGCCACAAAGAAACTAATCTCCAAGTTTCTTCAATGCCCATTTTTCTCTTGAAGTAAATTGGTGCTGCCAGGAGCAGACCTGTCTCATTGTCCAGAAAAGTCTAAGTTCTTAAAACATGTTAAATGCCATATTCTGTAGGTCTTAGAAGTGTTTGAAGATCATCTATCTAATTGAATTAAATCTTTGTATACGTAAAAATCTAACATGCATTTCTTAATTTTACATAATTTTAAATCAGTTACATAAACATCACATCTTAAACAAGAGTAGAAAAATATATACATCATAAGAAAATTGACCTTAAATTTGTATCAATAAACCAAAATCCATACCAATGTAAAACATTTTGAGAGTAACAGCTGATTTCCTGATCTAAGTAAATTCAATAATCTAATTTTTTAAAAAAATCACTCATATACCATATCCCCTTTTTCTTCTTAGAAAGAGATTAACTATGACCATTAACCATTTATAATAAAAACAAATACTTATAAACAATATTTTGGGGAATTTGGGTATAGTTTTCCATTACTACTTCCTGATGATTACAAGGCGTTGAAAATCTCACGGGTTCTTGAGAGTGGATCATAGTCTCCAGCCCTGAAGCTGATATGGCCATATCTTCCCATCAGAGATTTTTTTCAGGGGGTCTTGGTTGATGAAACTATATTTGCTTGGAAGCAATATACAGGTTCTCATCTTCTGTGGAAACAAAAGCAGAACTCTTCCAAAGCAATAAATCCTTAGACACAAATTTCAAAATCAGAATACCTTTAAAATATATATTCTTGTTTCTACAGTTTGCTCATTAATAGTTAAGATTAAAAGAAAACACAATAATAACCAAAATCCAGATTTTGTGTCTATTTTCCATCTTTATGTGGCTTATTATATTTTTATTACTCTATTTCTTTTTAAAGACTTTCTCTACCTCCTTTCTTTTCTCTCTGAAGCCTATGTATCCTTTACATACATTGTAACCCATTCACAGGTTTTTTTTTAAATCTGAATCTCTTTTATTGTGAATCCTTAACCATCTTCCAACCAGAAGAGCTTTCACAATACTCACATTCTCTTAAAGAGCCATAGTTTTTGCAGAGAAAGCTGAATCAGTAAGTTCTCTTAAAGGGATCGTGTCTCTGTTCACTGCCAACAAACAGAACAGACCCAAGAAAATGCTGCTACTAAGGAACCATCTTTGTTTCCTTTTTGTTCAAAATAAACAGAAGCCTTGAATCAATCACATACTACTGAGTCTTCTGTGAGACTTCAGAAACTGGCCTGGTTGCAGCTTACACTGCCTGCCACCAGTCTGCCGGCGCCATTTTGAATGTGGCCCAGATGCCTCACTTTCTCCATACAAGGACCCACTTCAGATACACAATTTGGAAGCTGCTTTTGGTTCTGTTTCTGCTCTACAGCCCTTTCTGCACATAGAGCCCTCTGGCTTTATGTGGGTGTTTGGTCCACTTTGGGATGCCATCCATTACAATGAGGTTTCTTGGCCCCAGGCGGCCCAGACCCACAAACCTGTCGCCCTAGACCCCTTAGCTGCCTGCTGCTTCTCAGGCCCCCAGAAATGAGTCAGACACTTATCTTAAGTTCATGCTGTTTGGTCTATGGCTCAGGCACATTGCTAGCTAGCTCTTCCATCTTAACTCAACCCATTCTTGTTTATCTGTCTGCCATGTGGCCCGTGGCTCACCTGTGTTCCTTACATGCTTCCTCTTGGGCGGCTGGCTCGGTCTGTCCCTGACTCTGCCCTTCCTTTCCCAACTATTCTGATTCCCCACCTACTTCTTCTATGGTGCCTGTCATGGGCCAAAACATCTCCTTTATTTAAAGATTGATACTCACAACATACAGAAAGGCATTCCCACATCACAGTGAGGCTCTTTCAAATATCCAAAAATAAACATAACATTTAAAAACTTTAAATTTGGGACTGGAGAGATGTCTCAGCAGTTAGGCTCTTGTTCGTGCACAGGCCTTGGGTCTGGTTCCCAGCACTTTAACTTGGTAGCTCACAATCACCCATCCGTCTAGTCTGAGAAATGACTCCTCTTCTGCCTTCCATGGGACACATGTGGTGCATATACATACATACAGGCAAAACACGCATGCATATAATAAAATAAATAAATTTTAAAAATTAAGAAGAAAAGTAAAATATCCTTAAGTTATACTAGGAGACTTCTAGCCACATCTAGGACCAAGGATCCTGATATTTTGCAGCTGTAACTCTAGGTCATCTAGTTCACTAGCAATCAGCTTCTTCAACATATGAATAGACATACATAATTTTACAAGCATTCTGTAGAGTTAGAATTTGGGTCTGGAATCTCTCCCAAATCTCCATGTGTTTAAGCCTAGGTCCCCAGCATGCACTATAAGAAAGTGGTAGAACCTGTAATAAGTGAGGTCTTCTGAAAGGTTGTCAGGTCACTGAGAAAACTGTCCTCAAACAGATAGGATTCTGGTCCTTCCCCCTTCCTCTCCTTTGCTTCCTAACCAGTAGTTGAATGACGTCACTCCATTTCTCATTGTCAGCATGATGTGCTGTGGTCTCACCACAGTCTCCATAGCAACGGAGCCAACCAGTCACAGATTAGAAACTCCAAACTGTGAGCAAGAGCAAACCAACTCTAAGTTGATGATCTCGGGTGTCTTTCAGCAACTCAACACTCTCTCACACATATATGGACTCTCAGGTTAAAATTACATGGTAGGAAAATCTTGTTATAGATGCGAAAACTGAGGTACATTGTGACTTCTTTATGATTCAAGATATCTTTTCAGCTGGTGTGAAAATTATGTATTTAGAGGAATTTAGTATTGAGTCAAGATGAATATAAACCAGGGCTGGAGATATGACTTAATGGTTAAGAGCATTGCCAAGTTTGGTTCCTAGAGCTCATGTCTTGCAACTCACAATTGTTTGTATCTCGAGCTCTAAGGGCTCCAACACAAAACACACTTCTGGCTTCAAAAAACACACATGACATATACTCACATAGACACAAAATTAAAAAATATGACTATAATAGACTATAAGGCTAGCATGGTGGTGCATGCCTATAATCCCAGTAGTTGTGACAATGAGGCAGGAAAACCAGGAGGAGACCAAGGCAGGCCTTGGCTACAAAGCAAGTTTAAGACCAGCCAAGGCTAAATGGAATCCTGACTTACAAAGAAAAGTAACAATACTGAATTAAGTTAAACAGAATAGAACTGCACACTCTTTAGCAACCCAACAGCACTCCTTCACACAAGTAGTCTCCTCAGTATATCCTTAGTACCTAGCATCACGCCTGAACTACAAAAGGTACTGGAGTAAGTACCAAGTAAGTTGACTGATAATACAATAAAATACATATCTACAAAGGAACCCAGAAAAAATATGTTACAGTGTTGTGTTGGGGATGTTAGCTCACTGGACGAATGTTGGGTTACTGCACAACACAGCAACAATGAAAACTTTGAAAATAAAGCAGAATGCACTTCACAACTAAATTGTGTGAGAGCTCATACACATTATTTTTATGGACAAAGGGAAGTTTTTCCACTAGTTTTCTCGATGGCTTTCACTTGACAATTATAAGAGTTAATCCAAGTAAATAGTGAAAGTTCACCAAATTAAACTATATCTAGCCCTGAGAATTTAGTAACAGATCTGCTAGTGTAGGTGGGAATGCTGCTAGAAAGAAGCAAGTTTTGGAAGGAGAACTTGTAATCACTGGATCTATGGCTCAGTTAATTCCTTTGCAGGTGAACACCATAAGCTGTTTCTTGGTGTGTGATGTTCCTTTAAATTACCAATCTTCGGAGTGTCTTACCAAACATTGACTGGAGATGATGAGTTGGCTGTGAAGAGGGTGTAAGCATCCTTCACCATGATTAATGAGGCTCTTATTTCATAGTTAACAAAGATTCAATTTGGGTTTATATGCTGTTTTCCCAAGTCATTCTGAACTGACAGTTAAGTATGCAGCCTCTTCGTTGGCACCTTTTATGGGTAGGTGGGGCTGGATGAAACACAGCCACAAAGGAGATCTCAGAGTTATCATTAATGGCGACTTTGTGTAACAGATGTCTACATTTTAAGCAGGCTGCTTTTGCAAACTTGAAACTATAATGTACTACACACTGTCTGAAAATGTCCATCCTTTGTAACACAGACCTCCTTCAGGAAGAAGAGCATTTACAATTCAAAGAACAAGAAAGACTCAAATGAAGAGATGCTATCTCCTTAACATCTCTGTTCATCATGATCACAATAGAGAGAATGAAGGAAAGACATTACAAAAAAATCCACCTATTAAAAACAAAAGTCCAAGTGAATAGGTGCTGAGCAAGTGATAAGAAGGGTTCTGCCTCCCGTGGTTCCAAATCCAAGTGTCTCCATTAACCTATTGCTTCAGATAAATAGAATGGGTGACAAAGAGTTAGAAATTCTGAATATAATATTAGGAAAAAGGCCTCATCCGTCCGGCTATCTGGTCATGTCTGTCTTATTTTTAGGCAAAGAACTAGCCATTTGTAAGTACAGTGAACTCAAGTTTTCCACAAAACTCACTCCTACATGATGTGGAAATATCTTTCTGTATGCTGTGAATATCAATCTTTAAATAAATGAGCTGTTTGGGCCCATGACAAGCACCATAGAAGAAGTAGGTGGGGAATCAGAATAGGTAGGAAAAGAAGGGCAGAGTCAGAGACAGACAGAGCCAGCTGCCCAAAGAAGGAAACATGTAAGGAACACAGGTGAGCCTCAGGCCACATGGCAGACCGATTAATGAGAATGGGTTGAGTTAAGGTGAAGGAGCTAGCTAGCAATGTGCCTGAGCCATAGACCAAACAGCATGAAGTTAATATAAGCGTCTGAGTCATTTTGGGAGCCCTAAGCAGCATCAGGAGGCTAATGGGTCTGGACCTGTGGCCTCCCAGGACCAACCTTATTGTAACACCCACAGTAATGATACCATATACGATACTTCTCTCTTTGCTTTTTAAATAAAAGTACATATAAGTTCTGCTTTAATTTTGGAATAACTAAGTATATTGTCATATGTATC